>CM037585.1:161124775-162333525 GCA_021018995.1 Chloranthus sessilifolius
TACTTTACTATTCGCACCGCAACGCTAGCCCAGCTGGCTACGTCACGACCGTGTCGCGCCCATATCTTGACCATTCATCTCAACGTGCCGCGACACCTTTGTGGCCCACGACCAATAAACCTGGTGCCGCTCTCGGGGCCTCGACGCACCAGTGATGTCCATGATGCAGAGAGGGAAAATGACCCTACGACGGACCCGAATGGCCACGTCGCCGCCCCCGTCACATCCTCCTCCACTCAAAATCGTCAACGTCCTCGTTGACGCAAAGACACTTCTCCGTAAGAACATGCTAAAACTGCACCTACTGTATTGTTCATCGGCACTTCCGCCTCACCTCAAGCCCCAAAACTATATGTGCTATATTGTTCATCGACCCTTCCGCCTCACCTCAAGCCCCAAAACTATACATGGTTGGTGTCTGAGTCTTCCCACGACCCACGCCAACAAGGCCGCGGTGTATTTCTCTCTTCTCAGTGGTTTGTAACCTTTAAGCCAGCATTTTGAGGGTATTGTTTCGCTAGATGTGGTTCACCGCATATGAAGCAACCGTGCATCTTCTTATGTGTACCCTCCTACACACGATGCGACGCTCGTGGGCACTCTTTCACTACATGCGGTCCCTCACATATGAAGCACTTCTTCACCTGCTTTAGCTCGACTGTCACTTTCTTCTTACCTCCAGCTTGCTCCTCACCTTTTTGTTCAAGTCCGCTCTCATGTGTCTTCCTCGCATCCTTCGTAGAGTTCTCGAGCACTTCTGCATCGCGAGAGCCTTTGGATGTCTCAGACTCAAGTTTCTTGACTTGTGGTGATAGCATCTCGACTGGTATCGTAAGGAACAATCTCTTCAGTACGCATATATCTTCGCGTAATTCTCCCAAGGGCACCTTCATACCTCGCACTTCCACAGACAAGTATTCCACTTTCTGGGCCAACGCAGCATTGTTTTCCTCATGCTCATTCAACCTGTGTCATCCCCATCGGTCCTAATGTCTCTAATGGTTTACCCTGAATTTGCAACGAAGCTCCTTTTGCCTCTGTCATCTCAGTGGCTCTGATATCAAAAGTCACAAGGTCACCTAACGCAATGCGCTTAAGTCATTTAATTCAACTCACTGCTACAACGAATGGATTCCCAAGTGCTTTCTGAAGAGTATAATGCTTGTCCTACTCAAACTTCACTTCGGCCTCTACGTTCAGACTTCGCCCTATGAAGCAATGCAGCAGGTCAGGGACAGCGACGACGGCTGAGAATGCGATAGGCAGCGATAGACAGCAATAGGCATATACCGAGCCCCCTTTGGACTAAAACCTGCACATCGAAGGTGGTTAAAAACCACCAACGCGATGACCCTAGTACACGACGTAGCTAGGATGACCACGTACCAAGCGTGGCCCGGATGCACGCACATAAGCCCACGAGACTAGTACACGTGTAGGGTCGAGGGATCCTAACTCATGTCCCCCCAAACAAGGGTAAAATAATAATTCAAGCGAAATGACGGGAGGACCTCAAACCCCTTGGTTTGACATACTTTACTACTATTCACACTGCAATGCCCCGCAACGCTAGCCCAGCTGGCCACGTCGCGATCGTGCCACGAGGCCTTCGTGACCCACGACCAATACACTTGGTGCTACCCTAAGGGCCTCGATGCACCAGTGATGCCCATGATGCAAAGAGGGAAAATGGCCCTACGGCGAACCCAAATGGCCACGCCGGGGCCCCCATCACATCCCGCTCCCTGGATCTCTAGTTCCAAAACATCTCCTCTTCCCCAATCTTTCTATTAAGACTCTCTTTAAGGCTATTACGCTCAACCAACTCCGCCGCATTGAGCACCCCAACTTGTTGTTCCTTGCGATTAAGAGAATCAATCTTAGCCAACAACTCCCTCTTAATAGCCACCACATTACCATAAACCTGCTTATTCCAACCTACAAGAAGGAGCTTAAACATCTTAGCTTAGTGAGAAAAACTCTCTGCCGATCCACTAGGGTGCCACTGACCCCACATCACAGCCACCATCTCAATAAATCCCTCCACTTTTAGCCACGCTAATTCGAAGCGAAAAGGATTGGGCCTCCAGCTCTCCACCTTGCAGGATAAAACAATTGGCAGGTGATCTGACTCCGAGCCATGCTTTTGAGCGCTCAGAAGTTAGACGTGATTTAAGGACCCTAAGGCTGCGATTAGGTTAACTCTTTTAGGGCAAAGAGCAGCTCTTTCACTTTTTTGGCTCTGGTGGATAACTATTATAACATTTAGTAACACACCTCTTCGCCTCATTAGCTCTAACGGGAAGCTATTTTAAGTGATAAAACTGTTTTATGCCTGCTCTATCCCAGAGCAGGCATAGAGCTGCTTCTGCTCTTATAAGACCTAACCCACACATAGCCTAAGGCCTATGCAAATGGTAAACCAGCTCTATATCCATTGTCATCCAATAATTAAGAGCAAATATTCACCCAAATTTTAATTGGACTAATTCAGCTAAACACAGAGAATATAAATTATCTAATATTACCGTATATATTATGGTATCAAATATCAGCCAATACTGATATGTATCAGCGATATGTATAGCAAACCGATACATATCGATATCTAACTCGGATATCGGTATTAGCCATACAGTATCGGCTGATACCTCTATTTATTTTTAATTCTTTTTGTTAAAAAAAGAAGACCGGTATGTATCAGTCTTCCATGAAGGACCGATCCCCAATACGGAAACTGAGTTTGACACGTTGGTGTATATATATATAATTATAAATTCAAACGATGGACATGCTTCCTCTACCAAGTTGACTAATCCAAACATCTCAAAGTTGAAATTTCCAAGCCCATTACTCAATCCTCTTGCATTTATTATTTTATCCTCGTGACACAAGTCTTCCTGATTAAAAGGTAAAAAAATGTAGCCATATATAAGTCCATATATACGAATTAGAGATTCAAGGGTCGCAGAGTTAAGACAAAATTCTCACCCCGAAGTTCCAAAGTACATGCGAGTCCGTGAAACAGAGGCATCTAAACTTAATCAAAACTCGGAGAGCATGCCAAAAAAATTAGTATCCTACCCATAGTTAAACTCCATCCAGAGAGAAAAAGACACTTCCACAAGACTTGATGACCAACCTTCCGCTTAATTATTTTTCTCTCTCGTTTGTGAGACTACGTGCCTTGACCTCCAAGGCAATTGCAAATTGCATAGGCTGCAGTCGAGCGCTCCTCACATTTCTCCTAAGCTTCTAGATAAAAGGTCTTTTTTTCTTTTCTCATCTCTCTGTTTTCCCTATTTTACCCTTTCTCAATCTAACATTTGTTCCAACAAAACAACTATTGTTTCACGGATTCGTCACTAATCCTTTTGCTTTCCCATGTACGCTGCTGCGTTAGATAGCATTCCCTTCTTTCTTCATTGCTGTTTTAGGCTTTCTTGGTATGCATTTTGCACGAACGCCATCTATTTCCTTCTCCATTAAATCTAACTTGGAGCTTCTGTTTTTAATTCAAAGAAAACAGGAAAAGGTTACTGTATCAGAAGAAATTTAGCACATGCTTTCCACGCATTCCATAAAATAAAAATATTAAATAAGGCACCTAAAAAGAATTTGAAGAAATGGCGGGCTTTTAATAAATCTTGTCTGTACGGGCTTTTTGACTGTAATTTGACTACCAATTTCCAACTTAAACAATACAAAATTGGAATTTGGAAGTAATGCTTATGGAAGCAGTATTAATCAGTGAAAGTATGTCTTTGACCTCTTGGTTCACAGCAACATATGAGCATGAGAATCCGGGAAAGTATGATTTTGACTTCCATAAACACCGGCTAAATAGAAGAAGAAAAAATCCGTGCAGATTCAAAACATAGCGGAGGGAGGTTAACAGGAGCACCACGTCCGGTCCTCGGATCAGCTACTACCTAATAACAACTCCAAATTAAAATTTTATTTTTTCAGATGAATAACAACTCCAAATTAGAAACTCTCGACTTATTTCAAAAGTATCAGGGTCATTATAGGAATTTCGGCTACTGATTTCAAAAAAATTCAAACCGATCGGTTACCAATCACTTAATACGGGAAACAGAAACTGGAAATTCTATTAAAAAAAAAAAAAAAAAGAAACCGTGGGAAATCGAAAGAGAAAGGAAAGAAGAAATGCGTACCGATCGGCATTGTAAGAAGAAGATCTCTTCAATGTCGGAAACTCTGATACACCATCCTTTTCTTTCTTCGTCTCGATCAAGCTCCCGCTAAAATACTCTTTATCTTCCAATCTTATCCCTGCAAAACTTGGATTTTCTCTTAAATACTCAATCTCTTTTGAGATCTGATGCGAACCTCCTCTCGGCAATCTCCCTCTGTAATGCGACATCAACGAGAACCCGCTCTCTTTAACCGTGATCGAACCGCAAGATATCAACTGCATCAGAACCGCAGAAGCCCTGCTCTTTCCGCTGTGGTGATGGTTATCAGCTGTCTGATCTCGGATCTCGGCGTCTTCAACGCCGATCGAGCCGTTTAGTACACGGCCGTCGGCTTTGATCAGAGATTCTAGAGTTTCTGGACTAGAAGAAGAAGGCGGAGGCGATATTTCTTCTCTGCTCAATTCGGTTTCTTCATCCAAACCGATTTCTTCTACTTTCTCTTCTCCTTCTTGATCTTCACGGAGATTTCTTCTTCGTCGCCTTTTGTCGTCAGTCTGAGTTGAAGCGTTTGCGGCTTTTAAGGCGGTTTCAGCCGTTGATTCAGCCTTGTATACTTTGTATTCGTTGAGATCGAGGGAACTCCAGGACAGATTTTTCTTCCGAGAGACGGAAAAATCGGAATCTTCACTGCATTTAGGTATTTGTGGTGGCTTTTCCGAACTGGAAGAAGTTGATTCTTGAGATCTGGAACTTGAAGAAGTTTCAAGAAGCTCTGAACCTTTGAGAACGTATTCTTGGCCGTGTGCGGGGTAGATGAAATCGTTTTGGGACAAATCGTGCCATACAAATCCACTTTTATAGCTCCTGATCATCAAATTCCAAATATGAGAACTTCTACAACGGCGAGTAAAAAATGAGCGATCTAAGAGGAAAATGTCGATTTGTAGTGGAATCTACCTTTTGGAAGACCACGAGTACAAGTTCGCCATTCCTTTCCCTCGCAGAAAGTTGAGACGATTAACAAAATCTGAGAAACTGAGAGCGATTTAGCGAACGCAACGACAAGCCTTCGACCAGAAGAACGAAAATATAAAGATTTTGATATTTTGTTTTACCTCTGAGATAGAGTCCTTCGCTCGAGGAGAGAGAAACCTCTATGAAATGAGGATGTTCTAGATTTCCGTTTCGACTAAGGTAGTAAACCACTGGAACTTTCCTCTCTGTTTTCGGCTTCGGCTCCGTCCACACTTTCGTTCTTTCAGGGCTCGTTTCTCTGCCAATCCGTTTTTTTGGCATGGGAAGCTCTGGTTTTCCTTTGGAAGTAGTCGCCATTGCTCTAAAAATAACAGATATTATTCCTTTTAAAAATTTTAAAAAAAATTTATGCCAAATATAACTTGAAATCAGAGTAATCTTTTCGACAATCATAAAAAAGGGAGATAATTACCTGTTTTGATTTCGAACAATCGATTCTTTTACGCCTTTGATGAATAGCACTTTAGATCAGAAAACCTGAGAAAGAGAGAGAGAGAGAGAGAGAGGGACAGAGTTGGGGGGGGGGGGGGGGGGGAACATGGGACCTGATGAGTAATAGGGAACTAAAATTTATAGGGGTTGAAGACTTGAAGAGGTGAGAAAAGGTGATTGTGGACGGAGGCGGGGGGCATTCAAATGGATGCGGGAGACAACAGCAAACCAACAAAAAGGCTCATGAGACTGCACCAGGGTGATCGACTTTATTTATTATAAAAGAAAGAGTTGCTGCGATATTTTAAAGTTTAGAGTTTAAACTTCTGGCGAAGGCGAAAATCTCGCTGGATTTCATATCACTTATTACTCGTTTACTACAGAAAAATAAGAGTATAAGACTATTGATTTCAACCCAAGGACGATGCCCTAAACAATTATCAATGGTACGGTGCAAATAAACCCATAATACCCCTATAATAATCTCTAGTCGTCATTTGCATAGTAAGGGTAGTTTCGTCTTTCCATTGCTCACATGGATGCGAAAAAAATGGAAAAAAGTATCAAACGACATAAACATATTTATTTAAAAACACGGATCACGCAGGCCACTTGGTCGTATTTTGTCAAATAGAATCATTACAAACTAGGGAGATAATTTGACTCTAGCTTCACGCCCTGAAATCAACTAAGATTTCGCTCCACACGACGTCACCTATTATTTTATTGGAGATTACATTATGAATTGGTAAGCTTTTGGTTATTTTTATCTTCGTTTAAGTGAAAATCGGCAGTTTGCTTTTGTGCTGCAGTTACTGTGTTTTTTGTCATATTTTATTAACAGTGTTTGTTTTCTGGTGTTTGGTTTGCCTTCGTTGGATTATTACGGTCGTCGTTTTATATGTATGATTGATCATAAGTTTAAAGATTGATTGGTTATGAGTGGAGGACACTTGGGGAAGCAGTAAACTTCAAGTCAGTTGGGGTTCTCAAATCCCATCACCTCCTGACAATTAGTCAAACAATTGCCCTCATGTCAATGGTCGGTAGTCTATATTATCGGCTAACACCTAAAAAAAACTAATAAATTAAGAGGCAACGTTATTAAGTGCATGCCGCTTTGGGCAGTTGGGCACTTGGGCTTTTTCCTTACACGTGTCTTCAGCCATTGACTCGGGGAGTGAGGGAGACAGAAGGTCTAGGGCTGCAACGTGCACACCACTTTTTTCTCCCCGCACCACATGTCAACTTTTGGGTAGTTCTGTTCACACCTCTTAAAGGGCCCATGTGTGCAAATCCTTAAAAATCGTTGGGTGCGTCAGATTAGATGATGAAAATCTTTTTCACTACGATCCGCCACACAAAAGATCTTGAGATCATTTTGCACTTATCACACGATCAATTTTTATTCCACATGTTACATTCCCCAAATAATGCCCTTTATGGTCAATGGCACACATCATACTCACGAAATTGTAAGACCATATTTTGGAAATATGTGACGTAAAACAAAAAATTGATTGTCTAATAGGTGCAACATGATCTAAAGATCCTTTGTATGGAAGATTTGGATGAAACACAATCGCCATCTTTGGATCCATTCAATTAATGGTTTTTAAGGTCCGACGCAGGTGCTCTCAGAGAATGCATGACGGCATTTAGAGCTACCCTCAACTTTTTCGTACCCATAAATTAAGGGTATATCTATTCTTTGAAAGAGCCTATTCTTTGAAAATCGTTGATTACTTCGGATAAGATGATGAAGATCATTTTTTTCACCTCGATCTTTCACACAATGGATTTTCAGATTATGGTGCACCTACTAGACGATTATTTTGCATTCCATGTATCATAGATCTCAAAAAATAGATCTTCAATCATATGATACACATTATGCTCAAATGTAATTTTAGGGGCATTTTTTAGGGGATCTGTGACACATGAAATAAAAAATTGTCCGTCTAATAGGTGCGTAATGATCACGAGATCCATTGTATGTATACCGGGGTGAAAAAACAATATCAATCATCTAATCCGAAGCAATGAATGATTTTTAAGGACTCTAAGACTTAGGCACTTTTCAGTGTACGTGTGGGCGTGAGTAGAATTACCTTATATTAATTCATGAAGATAATAATAATAATATTATTAATATTAATAATGGCATATTTGGCAACAAGGAAAACACTAAAGATTTCACAGAGGAAAAGGTAGATTTCACTTAAATTTTCATTTTCACTTTTAGGTAGAGAAAGTGAATAACAGGTTTTTCACTCATAAAAATTTTCTATAAAAATGTCACTCAAAACTCTTTTAGGTCGACTAAAATGTGTGAAATCGGCTTGTCTATTCATTAGTGCCAAGATGCGTGATCACCGGCAAGCTAAGTAGAAGTTTGAAGCAGTTGTCCCTTAACTTAACAGGCTTGGCATGGGCTGCTTAGCTAAAAGAAGGTTGCCCTTTATACCTACGGTTTTTTCCTATTAAATTTGGGGGACCACTATTCACTAGAGAAACATTTAATACTCAAAGTTATTTTTTAAGATTTGTGTCATGTGATTGATTTGACACCCTGGGCATAAAGAATTACATTATAGAACATTGGAATGGAAGTGATTCAATAATTTAATTTTTTAAAATTATGGCAATAAAAAATTATGGCAATAAAAAAAATAGAGAGAATAAGTAAAATGCAAGCACAAAATTTACATGATTATGTAATTTGCTTATGCCCATGGTAATGCTAAGCCCTTTTACGAATTTGTGAAAATTAGGTTTACAAATCTCTCATATTTCACCACACTTAATACAGAGAATTGAGTTTTCTTTAATATAACTCTAATCTATAATTATAGTTTATATCTAATATAAAATATAATCCCCCAAAATACAGCTCGACTCACGCAACTGTGGCTGAGTGTACAGTCCAACTTGTTGATCAGTATGATTAACAAAATTCAAAACACAATCTCAACATAATTGATCAAATGCCATCTATGATTAACAGTGTTTTCAATTTAGATTGTACTTGACAACTCTAAATTAAATGATGGGGATATTTTTTCATCCTGATTTTTTACAACAAATCACGGTGCACCTATCAAATGAGACATATGTTAATCAACATGGCACATATATGAAAAAGTAACCCTAGTATCCAGTACAAGGTTATGCAACTTACAAAACACGATAACATAATGCTAATTCAATTTTTATTAAGACCAAAACTTGTTTCCTAAGAAGAAAATCTTGGCTTCACCCTTGTATGTTGTAATATCTCGAAAATTCGGAGTTAAACAGTGACCTCAGGATTCGTGCCCGACTGGTCATAGGTTTGACCATGTAAGAGTTCACAAGTTAACGTAGGATAAGATGAACGGATGAGATATGAAAATTTAAGTAACTGTGTGGAACGTGACGAAATCTGGAGCTACATACACCTACTTATGGTGTATGTGCTCAGCACACTGGTTGAATGAGAAATAAAAGGGTTTAATAACCTTAGTTCTTTTGTTTGGTTGTTGAGAGAGTAAAAGAGAGAGAGAGAGAGAGAGAGAGAGAAGGAGAGCATAGTTAATGCAAGGAGTAATGGTGGGTGTTTGGAATGGGGATTCAAGCATTTAAAAGGCCGATTCGACACGAAGGATTCGTTCAAGCCAAAGCTGGAACCCTAGCCTTTCCAACCCCTTTGATCATATCAATTTGAGATTGATTGAAGGTAAAATTTTGTAAATTTAATGCATAGGTTATAGAGGTTTAAATTCAGTAAAAAATGTTTTAAATGATAGATTAAGTACTTAGAAAAATGAAGGAAAAAGAGTAAAAAAAGATTTGAAAAAACAGCCCAAAGGGGGGTTGAATCTTGCCAAATCGATTAATTGAAATCAGGTTTCGATTAATCGATTTTCGCCAAGAAGTTGAAAAGTCAAAGAATCTGAATTCAATTAATTGAACTGAGTTTCGATTAATCGACTTTGGATTTCGATTAATCGATTTTGGTGTCGATTAATCGATTTTGAATTTCGATTAATCGATTTGGGATCGATTAATTGATTTTGGGAATTCGATTACTCGAATTGAGAATCGAATTGATAGATTAGAGAGTTTCGATTAATCGATGTGGGATTCGATTATTCGAATGGGGATCTCGATTAATCGATTTTGGGAATCGATTAATCGATTTTGAATTTCGATTAGTCGATCTTGGAGTTCAATTAATCGACTGACTTAAAATTTGTTGACTTTTTAGTTTGACTTCAAGATTTTCAGGGGGTCTTGGACCTTCCTTGTTGCATATTTAATGATGTGTTACATGTGTTATGTTGTACCATAGGTGGTACGTACGATCATGGGCACAGGGAGCCACGTGAGACCTTGATGCGTGATTTATCATAAACTTGAGGTAGGGAACACCTTGAACATATACTTTAATTTGCAAGAGCATGTATGTAGTGATATAGAATCAAATTGAAAACTGTTTCATTGCTTAAAGTTTTGTGAAAAGTGTGTGTGAGTGACATCAAATAGAGTATCTAATAATGAGCCATCCCCAGGGGATGAGGCAGTAAAGTAATAAGAGCATCAGGTGTGATATAAGTGAATAGATAGATCCCAAGGATGTATCTAAGATTGAATAATGTCTGATAGGGCCTAACTAATATAAGATACTACACTTACACGGTGAATAACTATATGTAAAGCACGTGATATTTTTGTTATTTGAGGTTTGATAGGATACCCCATCGATGTGGCGGGATACCCACGAGCAGATATCCAGAATCGACACGTAAGAAACCGTAAGCTGCCATGGAGGCTTATCCGATACGATAAGCACACCCGTGGGTGTTGAATTAAGATAAGTTGAAACCCCGCCACCGATCCCCAGGGGAAAGGGGTTTGGGTACTATTGGTATTCCCAGGAAATACGTTTAAAACTGTCTATATAGATGACGATGAAGGGTATCTCATCGGGGCTTGATGCTATATTGCTCGGGGATTACTTAAGTTGAATGGTTAAGTTTTGCTTTAGGCCTATTCAGTGTTATTCGTGATAAATTAAAAGACATGTGTAAACTATCAGTAAAAATGTGATTCCTTTTCAACTGTTTTCCCAGTAATTGCATAGATACATCATGCATGACATATCATAGAATATATGTGAGTTTTAATTTATATGTTCAATGTATTTTGTTCCCTATTGAGCTATGATATAGCTCACCCTTTAGACTATACGTCGCAGGTTCACTATTAGCAGCTGCTGAGGCTTTAGGGGACGTTGATCCTGGTGAGTCGGACCTTGCGCCTGGTGACGAGTTGGAGCCGCCTCCGGAGGACTTCTTCTAGAGGACTCCGTTGTGCACCTTTGAGAGTTTTGTCAGCGTATTTGGTACGGCTTGGTATGTCAAGCCTTATTTTTTATTAAACAATGTAAATAAATATTGAGATTATTCTTTTGGGCGAACCATCCTTGATGATCAGTTGTTATCGATGGTTCGGGCCGATTCTCCATTCATGCAGAGGCATGAAGGTAAAATTGTCTTTTGAGTAATATATAAATGGTGATTTATTTCGCAGTCCTATTTATGTTCTTTCCATTAGTGTTGCTTGATATACCAGTATTTCGTGCGTAGTTAAGGGGTACGGTCAAGATGATCGTGTTGATGGCACGGGTTTTGGGGTGCCAAAATTCGGGCTGTCACATATGTGGTCCCAAATTCTCTTAGGTTGTGTTTGGATAGAGGAATTTGCATTTGAGAATTTCAAATCCAAAATTTAAAATATTTGGATTTAAAAATCTCTTGTTTAGATGTTTAAGGAGTGTATTTGGATTTAATCAAACAAGTGATACACAAAACTAGTAAAAATAAATAAATGAAGTGCCTCTAAGAGACATTTCATCAAATAGTACGATTGCAATGTCAAAAGATAAGAGCAACGATTTAAGCAACAGGGAAGCCATAGATAAATTTATAGTTAAATCTACATTTGAGAATCCAACATAAGACACATCAGATTCATAGAGATCAATCTAAAGGCACTAATATCCAGTTGATAGCATTAACATTTTCACTAAATAATCATGATACCCAATATCAACATAAAAAATACATTACATGAAAGAAGATTGAAGAAGAAGCAACAAGTAATTACAAGTCTGGAGAAATTCGAAGATCGAAGAAGAGTATTAGAATTGTCGTCCGAAAACCCTAGCTTCAAGAGATCGAAATCTGATGACATCTTTAGAAACCCTGTCTCCTTATGATAAGAATCTGTTGTAGTTGCTTTCAAAAACCTCGATTTTGTTCGATAAGAATCACCGGGAACGATCGAAATTCTATTGTTTCATTCGATCAGAATCGTCGGTTGGAAACTCTTACTTCTAATGATAAAAAAAATCTGCCGCAACCTTCTTTAGAATATTGGTTTCATTCGATCAGACTCGTTCAATCTGAATCGTCAACTTTCAAACTCTAGTTTTTTCAGAGGAAAATGTAAGAGACGAGAGAGAGCGAGAGGTAAGAGTGCACTGATGTTGGGAGATTTTGAAATATCATGTAGGGGGCGTTATTTGGAAATCCACGATTTTATACTGTTGGGATGGATTCCAATTGAGTTTGGATTTGTCAAATTCAAATTCAAACTCATGTTGATCATCCAAACAATGTATTTGGAATTGGAGGACCCAAATCCAAATTCTCAAATGCAAATTCATATTCCAAACATAGCGTTAAGGCAATATCACATAAATGAAGCGTTTGAATATTCATTAGATAAATCAAAATTGATAGCAAGGTTTTATTTTCCATGAGCTTCGCTAAAGAGGCTCTACATTTTGCTTTAGAGCTAATCAACATCCCAAACAGTTATCATTTATCAGAAGGTGTGTTCTTGTTGCATCATTCTCACAAATTTTTTATAATTTTATATCTCTTTTAATTAAATAAACTAATTTCTTAAAATGCATACCCAATTTTGCTATCCACACACCCTTGTATTTTCATTTGGGTGCCGGAAGAAAAGTGTAGTGTATGCCTAGCAGCCCTCTTATTTAAAACATGGCAAGCTTACGAGAGTCTTTTCAGCAGCTCAGACTGATGTTGTGCTCATGGTTTTATATTCTGGCCATATCCAATACATATCGACTAATATGTACCGAGTTAGGCCCCATCCAATATAATATAAACTCCCTATTTTTTAAGAGGTTAAATATTGGTCCACATTGTGTCATATCAGTCAATATGCATTGGATACAGCTTGGACAAAATGCGAAAAATTGCTTTTTGACAAATATTTTATGCATTTTAACAACAAAAAAGGGTGATTAAATCTCGGCCGGTTTGGCCAATTTGTATCTGATATATTAGATATGACTTGGGACCCAGCCGATATGCAGATACATACCATGTTGTACTCATGGATTGAAATCTCGTCTGAGACATCTCGCACATTTACAGACAGATGAGAGTGATATTTTTCGAAAAGCATCATAAAAAATATTAGTTTTGTGATTCTCGCATCCTGTGTCTTAAGGAGACAAGTCAAGACAAGCGTCTTTTCACCGCTCAACACTGTCAAAATTTTACTGACACGGAATTTACTTGATTTTAGATTTGTCCACGGCTGCAATTAAGGGCTTTGCTAAATCTGCCGATGAGGAGGAGAATCAAGTGATCAACATCTACGTAGAATGAGTTTCTGTATTGTGTTTGAGAAAGAGAATGAGTTTCAGATATATCTATTCGTTTATTACGAAAAACAAAGGTTGTGACGCGAGACAAATTCGAATTGAGGGAATCTTCAAAAAATATAGCGGTGTCATTACTTTCCCCGCTCATTTTTAATTATATTTCTCACATGTCATCTACTCATCGGAAATCACAACCAACTGAGTCAACCTTATAAGGACCCCGAGTCTCATTTCCTGTTGTCACTTCAGAGCGAGGTTTTCAAACCACCCTTTACGGCTTTTATTTGATTATCGGCTCATATTACGTGCGCAGGCGGTCTACCACACCTGTCACAAATCAATGAATCATCATTCTATGCAGCTAAAACAGCACGATTTTATTATCAAGAGCTCCACGTGGACATAGTTAACACCCTCCATCTAGTCCAGCTAGTATGAATTCTATTAGATACCATTATTTACACGCCTCATCTCCCTTACCCAAATTGCATTGACCACTTTGTCTCGGATGGAGATCACTTGTCATCTCAATCTTTAACACTAATTATCTTGAGATCATGATCATAAGATTATTTCTTCATTCACCTATAGTAGATATTTGAAAATGTGACTACAAAATTATATTTGAGCGAAATGTCTGTAATACAATTTTAGGGGTTTCTTTTTTGAAACGTGTGTCTTATGGAGTTAAAAATTGATCCTATGATGGTACACTTACGATCTTAATATTTATTGTATGAAAAATTAGGAGGAAAATAAGAATTTTAGGGGTTTCTTTTTGGAGACGTGTGGTGTGTGGAGTTAAAAATTGATCCTATGATGGTACACTCATGATCTCAATATCCATCGTGTGAAAGATTAGGAGGAAAATAAGACCTCTTTAATCTAATTCAAAGCATTGAATGTATTAGATTACACCAAAATATAAATAATAGGGAATGACTCTCCTGCTCGTCATTTAAGCACTAAAATGGTGTTTAGATGATCTTACACCATCAATAATTTAAGATGTGTGATCCGGACAATCAAAGTGGTAGATCGTAGACTAGCATGAAATAAGTTCGAAAATAGTGTTTTAACGAGATTTAAATCATCCGACCTATAGATTTTATCGTCAATCGTTGTTTTTATTTTTAATAATTGATATTAAAGTTTATCAATCAAATGATTCACATCAACTTATAGGCATGTTTCTTTGAGGTGAGACATGTTCCAATGATAAATTGCCACTTAGACAATTTAGATTAATCACAAATGTGTGACCAGATGGCATAATTCACAGTTCAATGGTGTGATTAAAAATTTAACTTTAATAAAATAAGATCATTTAAACACTAGTGTAGTGTTTAAAATTTTAAATGCCGTTCAAAAGCCATTACCCCCATAGTGACAAATTTCTTCGAAATCTACCGAAACAGGGGTCAAACGAAACTTTCAATGAAATTTCGATGATTTCTCCGATATCGCCGAAATTAATAAATCTTTTCTATTTTTTGTCATTTTTAAAATAATAAATAAAATTTTTATAAAGTTTAAATATAATTTATATTTAATATTTTTTGTACTCTTGAAAATTTTCTCAAAACTTATTCGAAATGAATCGAAATGACTCCTATCGGAATCTTGTCAAAAACAAAATTTGTCACTATGATTACCCCTTAATAATACCCGTTTTACATTGGTAAGATAGTTAGAACTTAGAAGCTTCTTAATACGCCTAAATTTCGGGCTGCGTCTAACTTACTGCCACCTGGACTCTTCAGTTTGCGTACATCTTTCGCCACTTGCATTGGATTTAATGACCAGTGCACAACAGCTGGCATAGAGATCTTGAGACTGCACAGGTTTAGTGTAGATCTTAATGGGACCATCGATTTAGACAACAAGGAGCGTGTGGCCCACGCTTAGTGTAGATCTTTCAGCTGCACAGGCTTTAAGGAGCATAGAGATCAGTGCCCCATACACGGTCAACAAAACATGCAGCTCACATGGGCTCTTGGAATTACCTATGCAGCTGACGTTCTATTATTTTTTTCAAGCAATCACAATTTCATAGGGATTACCTCGAGCGCACGCGGTGCATATATTTGATCAATTCAAGCATGTTCAAACTCGCACATAATCACCTCTATAGTCGCACACATAGTAAAAGGGAGCCATTAATTATACACGCATTTGCAAAATACACCATATTTATTGAATGATCTATTCCAATCAACTGCTTTAATTATATAATAGTCTTTAACTATATTTGATCAAATAATAAAAATTATATTTTGTTATAATTTTTTGCAATTGATATTTTTAAATTATAGTCTTTAAATCAAATGACTTAAATAGTATTTTCTCATTATAAAAATCGTCAAACTTATAAGCCTTTCTTTTAAATTCAGTACAATTCAATCCAACTATTTGAAAAGCTTGTGCAAGTTATAGCTCCCCTAGTAAAACTATACCAACCATTTTCTTTTTAAGAGAAAAAATGATTCTAATTATTTAACTAGTTTACAATAATTTTTTATGATTAAAAGAATATGAACAATTTTCCATTTTACAATGTATAAATTAGATAGCTTAACACTAACCATTCTAATGAGCCTAATTTTTAGGCCCATGTTACCGTAATAAATGAATAATTTTGATCAAGGTAACAAACTTGATATTGGTATCGAGCATCGGTCTTAGAGGACCGATACGAATTAGCCGATAATGATGCGTATCAAACAACCCTTTTTTTTTTTTAACAAAATAAAAAATGCAGGGTAGACTGCTAATTTTTTTTTAAAAATAATTGATGGCAAAACGTATTGCAAACGTTTATGGAATCGATAAAGACTATGATGGGTTTGACAAATTGGATGGGTTTGACAGGCGGGGCGGGACTGACAAACTTTTCCCTGCATCCTTTCAAAAACCGGATAACCAAAGGGTACCGTTGTTCGCGCACCCCTGTTTACTGAAAGTACTCACCTCCCAGCTCTTTTGAACACTATTGATTGCATGGGATTAGACAATAGAGGTTGTGTTTCACCATTATCTTTCACAAAATAGATTTTGAGATCATGGTGCACATATCAGATGGTTAGTTTTAAGTTCCATAGATCAGAGATTCCCTAAAAATGGCCTTAAAATTGGGTTTGAGAGTGATGTGTGTTATATGATTCATGGTTCATATTTTGGGATCTTTGACATATGAAATAAAAAAATGACCATCCGATAGGTGAGCAATGATCTTAAGATCTCTTGTGTGTAATATCGGCGTGAAATACGATAGTCATCATCTGATCCGAAGGAGGTTTGAGCGTGAATGCTTTCACTAAATTGATGGGCGCAAACAAAATTACACAAAACCAAAAGAATCTCAAAAATCAGGTCTTCTATTCCCCTAATGTTGTCTAGCCTGACCCCCTATCCCTCTATCATCTGACACATGGGTCTTTTCCCCATATGCGTGTCATGAATTATAAACGGCTCATCCACTAACCCTCTTTACAACACAATGAAGACGTCAAACATTGTGCGAAAGCAAAGCGAAACAGAGAGATGTATACGTGGCTACATATATATGATATCTATCGGTTGGCCGGAAAACCAATATGTATTGGTATCGCCTATGTTTGACACTTTGATTTGATAATTTTGCTCAAAGTCACATGTCATGTAGCCTAATGAGAGGAAGGTCATGACATAATAGGTAAATATGCTATCATGGCCCAATATGACATTTATATTGATTTTCTCTAGAAAATGCATATCCTCGTTAACTCCAATGAGTGGCGAGAATCTCCGGACCACGGACTTTTGATATACAATGATTTTTAGGGTGGAAATGGGCGGGGTTGACCCTGACCAGACCCTAGAACGAAGTCTATTGGAGTGGATTTGGTAAATCAGATTGAAAATTGGGTCTGGGTCCAAGCCCAATAAATGTGGGAAGAGCCAATATTATATTTGTATATTAACTTTCTTTTTTATCATAAAATTGTTAAAAGTTTTGGTTGTGTTGACATTGTACTATGAAAGAGTAGAAAAGAGCAGTTGCTACTTTTTGTTGTTACAAATGAATATGAAGAGAGAGAGAGAGAAGGATTGGATGAAGAAAAAAGGAGAGGCTGTTATTTAAAATATGAAAATAGCCCTCTTTAAAAGAGTGTGAAAAAGCATGCTCTTTTAAAAAGAGTTGGTTTTTCTATTTCAAAGAGTAGCCTCCCTTGTATCTTCTTCCAATCCTTCTCTCTCTCCTTACATTTCTTTCCAGTATCAAAGAGCAACAGTTGCTCTTTTCTACTCTCTAAATGAGCATGTCAAACACAACCTATATTTATTTTATATAGTATTAGAAATTTAATATCATGGTGGAATGGGTATAAGCATTGTTGTCAAAGGCGACCGCAAATGCGGTTCTCTAAGTCAAAATCTGATATGCAGTGATGGCATATGCAATTTTGACGGTATGCGATCGCATACATGTGTATGCGACTGCATACTATCGCATATGCGATAATATGCGATCGCAAATAGTTCCAACGGTTAAAAATATGACCGTTGGAGCATATTTATTTATTTATTTTAAGCCTCCTCAAAGC
Source organism: Chloranthus sessilifolius (assembly GCA_021018995.1). NCBI lineage: Eukaryota > Viridiplantae > Streptophyta > Magnoliopsida > Chloranthales > Chloranthaceae > Chloranthus > Chloranthus sessilifolius. The sequence continues at coordinate 161,142,676 of CM037585.1, forward strand.
TTATAAATAGGGAGTTCTTCTTCCTAATCCATACCACAATCATCTAAGGTATGATTTGTGTCTCTTTAGTCTTTTTAGCGTTATATGCCTCTCTCTCTCTCTCTCTCTATCTCTTTCTCAAAGCTTTGTTGATAATTTATTTTACTTTTTTTTGTAGTTAATTAAGCAAGGAGCTTCAACCATCATTCTTCAAGCAAAGCGAGAAGAAATCACTTCAAGAATAAAAGATTCAAGGATTCAAGAGTTAGAAATTAATTTATAATTCATATTAAATTTTGTTTGATTATTTTTCCTCCTTATTACACCTCATTTCTTTCATTTTTTTTTCTTTTTTAGTGTGGTCTCTATTCTCCACCCACTAATTTAAATTACGTTATCAGTATGTCTACGTCCTCGAATGACGCTCTTAAGCAGACAAATTCGACCGATTCGGGTTGAAAATATGGACATTATAAGAGTATAACCGAAAAAATAAAGTTCAATGTACCCTATGTCCCTATGTAAGCATGGGGGGAAGAGGGAGACACAAGCAACATCTTGCTTGGCAACTCAGATCGAATGCGAAGGCATGTCTAAATGCCACGCTCGAGATTCGAAAAGAGATCATGGAATGGATGGGTAAGACTTCGAGGATGAAACATAACGACGAAGTGATTTTACAACAATACTATGGTTATAAAGATGAGGAAGAAGAATATGATAGATCTACTCTCTCCACAGCTCGTAGTGGTGCAAGACCGCCACCCTCTAAAAGAGCACGTGATGAAAATGGGAAGGAAATAAATAATTCTTCTCTTGTAGACCATATCTCGAGGATGTGGTAGATGCTAGGGGTAAGGGATCGGCCCAAACCACTATAGAAAATAAGTTTAAAGCTAAGGACCGACCCGATACCATTCAATACGTAGCTAAGTGGATATACCAAGCCGGTATTGTATTCAATACCGTAAAGTTAAAGAGTTTCAAAGTAGTGGTTGAAGTTCTTGGACAATTTAAACCCGACCTTCCTCGTATCATGAGATAAGACATACATGTCTTAAAAAGGAGGTAGTTTTCACAAAAGTATTTCTCGAGGAGTATCGAGAGGATTGAAAGACATGAGTGCTTACTAATGACCGACGGTTGGACCGATAGGGCCGGTAGGTCAATCATCAAATTTTTGGTAAATTGTCCTTTCAAAATTATGTTCATTAAATCCGTAGATGCTTCAACTCATTCTCACACAGCCGAATATTTATTTTCCCTCAAAGATGAAGTGATAGAAAAAGATATTGGTGCATAATATGTTGTCCAAGTTGTCATGGACAACACGATAAACTTGGTGGCCACTGGTAGACTAATAATGAAACGATGACCACACATATATTAGACCCATGTGCAACCCATTGCTTAGATTTAATCTTAGAAGACATATGAAAAGTGCACATTAAAATCGTAGCCAAGGCTAGGAAGGTAGTAGTGTGTATATATATAAGCATACGCTTCTACTCCACCACATGCGTAATGTAATTGGGGGTAATTTTCAACGCTTGCCATCACCCGTTTTGTTATGACCTTGTTGACATTACAAAGTATGTATGTCAAAAGAGATGAACTTAGAAGCTTCGTAACTTCTATCCATTGGAGGAATGGAGTTTCATCAAAGAAAGTCGAAGGAAAGTGGGTGACACAAATCATCTTAATAAACTCATTTTGGAATAATATTACACAATCACTTAGAGACTCGCAATCAATCGTAAAAGTATTACAATTGGTTGATGGTGATGAGAAGCCGGCTATTGGCTATATCTATAGTTTTATGGAGAAAGCTATAGAAAAATTAAATCAAATAATATGTACAAATATCGTCTCTATCAACCAATTATTGAATTATTGAGAAAAGATGGGGTGTCCAAATGACTAGCACGTTATACTTCGCCGCATTCCGCGATTTATTTCTTTTATCCGAATCGGAAAGCGGCGGAAGCAACACATATTAGTGGTTTCCTTGATGTTTTAGAAAAAATAGTTCGGATAAAGGCGAGCAAGATCAGATTAGTAACTCTTTCGACCGATACAAGAATATTCAAGGAATATTCGAAAGAAAAATTGTGGTTGGACAAAGAGAATCCAAATTACTTAGTAAGCAAATTTATGATTTATTTTTTATTGTACTTTGTTATTGAAATTTTGTAATTAAATAATCCATCTCTTTATATACATATATTATCTAATTAATGCTACTGTTTGTAGCTGATTGGTGATTGTCTTATGGAATGGATTCAGTGACAAAATGTAGATTATTAAAAAAGATGGCTGTTAAGGTTTTTGGCCTTACATGTGTCGCTTTGGCATATGAAAGAAATTAGAGCACATTTGAGATGGTAACTACTTTATTCTTATTTCATTTTGAGTCTTATAATTATAATTTAATTTTTGTTTAAATTTTAATAGATATTAATATTTATTTAATGTTTATCTTAAATAGATACACACGAATGAGCGGAACAAGCTTGAGCAAAAAAAACTCAATGATTTAGTCTTTGTGCAATACAACCAAAAGCTATAGGATCGCTTCCTAAAAAATCAGAAAAATTCGGGACACTATGATTTCATTTCTCTCGAAGACTTGCCATTCGATTCTCCTTGGATAGCAGATACCTCCGATGAGCGAGTTTTTACGGATGAGGATCTTACGTGGAAGGAAGTGAAAGAGGTCGCTTTTGGAGATGAGTTTCCTATCGGGTAGAGGAGAAGATCGACAATGGGGAAAGGTAGCTCACGCTCATGCTTGCGTCAATAACAAGAAAAAGAAGACGAGATACATGAAGAAGCACCTATTTAGACGATATAAATACCATTTTAGTAAAATCGGATGATGAAGAAATCGATGATGGAGAATAATATATTGAAGAAGGAGGCGATTTGGATGATGACAACAATGCAAGTGACGACGGTGGTGGAGGTGGAGGTGAAGATGTACCATTGTTGGTTAGAGAGAACTGTGTAGAATTTTTGGCCGGTACATAATATCGTTAGGAAGTAGGAACAAATGTTAAGATACTTTTACTTAAATAATATATATATATATATTTAAATTTTTTCCTTCTTTTTTGTATGTTCTAAGTTCATTTTTGTACTATTTTATTTAATATAAATGATCAATGAACTTTATATTTTCCCTTCTAACTTATGAATTATCTATTTATCTTATATATTTTAATTTCATACTCTAGAGACTACAAAATTAATATAAAACATATATTAGAAACTTTTGACAATTTTTTGAGATTTTTGAAGATTTTTTTTGAAAAATAAAAATAAAAATTATGCCATCGCGCAATCGTATATGCGATGATACTATGCCATCACATAGCACCACATGCGATTTGACAACATTAGGTATAAGCTCATTTTGATGAGAGGCTAAATTTGGTGTAAGATAATAGCAAGATAATATGGGAAACAATTCTCTTACTAAACTTACTCAACAAGAAATTTCGCTTTCTTATGACCATTATAATTATGACCGCCGTTCACGGGGGCTCCCGTCACGGGCTCCCCTCATCTTATACATAAGCAAGGAAGGTAATAAAAAAAGAAAAAAGATGAGTTTTTGTTTCCTTAGGTCATTGGCTTAACTTATATGTTTAATATTTTATCTATTAATCTAACTAATAAATAAAAAATTATTTTATATTAATTTCACTAATAATATATTAGTTATTGTATTTGAGAGTAACACAAACCTACAAATTATACTTAAAGCCACATCCAAACCCGACCTAGACTCCAACTGAACCGACCCGACCTTTAATGGGTGACGTCTGGTTCTCCCCTGACCTAAACCTGGATCCGAACGCAAAATGGGCCTAACAGTTGTTATTTGGACCTGGCATGGGCCAGAGCCAGTTCAATTATCAATGGGTAGGGTCCGATTCCCTCTCCACTGGACCCATTTACACCCCACAGATTTTGAAGTGCAGAGAAATCCGTACACATCTTAAGTCCATCGGCATCTGGCTCAGATGTGTGCGCTCATCGTCTACAATGAGCAGAGAGCTATTTGTAGGCTTGCATATTTCAAAATGAACTGCCTGTGAACTCTTGTTTCTCTAAAGATTTTGAGTCAGAAATGAGTTGAGATTCGGCCTTATCACTATATATCTCAGAGAAGATGCCGTCTGAGCCACAGAACCAGTTTTAGTTTCTTCTATTCATACGGCCCCTCTAATGATTCAATTTTTTTCCATAGTTGGACGACCTGTGACTGAGTCAGCACAGCACCATAGCTGCTCACCCTGCAGCCTGCAGTGACCCCTTTAATTATTTGTTTAAAATCGGAGTCAACGATCCTTTGACATGGGATATGCTGGGTAGCTTTGAACGCACCCACTGAATCTTGATGGGCACCTACTCTAAAAACTAGTAATTGCTTTAAATCGGACAATGGAGATAGTTTTATGCTCCAATCACCCACACAAGTGATCTTGAGATCATGTTGCACCTATCATACGGTCAGTTTTCGATTGCACATGGTCCAAAGTCCAAAAAAGTGGCCCTAAAATAACATGACACACATCTTGCTCAAACGTGAGTTAAGGTCTACGTTTTCGGGATCTGTACCATGTGGAGTCCAAAAATGACTGTATGATAGATGGTCCCAATCTCAAGATCTCTTGTCTGAAAAATTGGAGCGAAAAATGATTTCGATCATCTAATTTAAAGAAATCAATGATTTTTAATGTAGGTGGGCATCAAGATTCAGCGGGTGTTCTTAAAGCTACCCGTAATATGTTTTCATAAACACCTCTCTCATATGCACATGTTTTTTTCGTAGGGTGTTTAAAACCAGAGATTTTTTCCAAGCAACCATGGTTTACATGGGTACGAATCATTGAATGCTTTAAAGAAGACCACTGGCATTGTTTTCGTCCCAATCTTAAATACAATTGATCTTGATCTTAAAAAAAATTGATCTTGAGAACATGGACTTACAATCAAATGTTAAAATATTGATGGCATATGGTACACATTTTGAAAAGTGACCTAAAAACAAAGTTCGATGGTATATTGATGATCACAATCACCTTTTAGAATGTTTGCCACACGAAATGAACATCAGAGCGTCTGATGGTAAGCTCATGATCTAAAGATTTGTTGGACTGAAGATTAAAACTAAAAATAATTTTCTATAAGGATACCGGTATTTACACCTAAAGGTTTTATTTCTACAGCTAGGGGTTTCCATATAAGGATACTGTTAAAAACTTTGACTGCCTTGAATTAGATATTGGGGATCGTTTTTTGTCTCAAACTTTTACATAATAGATCTTGAAATCATGTGGTTCAGGTCTTGATAGCATGTGGAACACATCTCCAAAGTAATTATGATCATGATATACCAAGGATGTGTTCTATGTGAAATTAACACCTAATAAGTGTGTCATAATCTCAAGATCTATTGTGTGAAAAATTGGACAAAAAAATATTTACATCATCAGATTAAATGATTCAATCGCTATAATAGTGGTGGCACCATTATAGCTGCGAAGACTACGGGTACCAGTGCCTTTTTCTATGAAGTGGCACCGTTGAAAGGGACCCAGTTAAAGCAACACCTGATTTAATCGTTTAGAAGAAGGATTCCTCCTTTTACTTGTATTAGCTTCATAAAGCGGGCACATTAGCACAAACCAGGAGACTAAGTCGGGTGCTCTAAGAGGCTCCCATGCCCGTCCTCCAAAAAAAACCAAAAAGGAAAATTTTCATGATCGACTCATAATATTTTTACCTTTTCCATCACTTACCTCTAGTTTCACTTTTTTCATAATCGACGACCAACTTGAAGTTAGTGGTGCTATGTTGGATTTGATTCAGATTTGGGATTAATCTATATTGATTGACTGCCTCCATTATGTTGCTAGCAAATATCACTATTTTTATAAGTTAAGAAGAAGTCAATACCCCCAAGGTCATTTAAAAGGTGATAAAATTAAATTGTTTGTCTTGGGTAGCTTAACGCTTTAACATTAATGACTACTTTGAATCTTACGATAAAGATATTTTTCGTCCTGATCTTTCACAAAATTGATCTTGAGATCATAGGTGTAACATTAGACGATTTGTTTTACTTAAAAATGTGGAGCTACAATATAGTAATGTCGGAGCTCCTTTATTGGAGTGATGGAGCTATTATAGAAGCGATGTCATTGACCTAGGGGAGTGATATGGCTGTGTATGGCATTGCTCTTTGGTCATCCTTGTCACAGCAGAGCTCACCTGCTTTAGCAGGTTACCATCCTCTTTGTTAACATCCCGCTACCTGCTTTAGCAGATATCCCTTCTTCTTGATAATTGTTTACATAGCAAGATTTTATGCATGATTTATGCTGTTAGTACAAATCTGAGTCAACTTCTTCCCCATTCAAGAAGAGACCATAGTTATTTAGGGAATTATTCGGTGTTCTCTGAGGGGAACTTAATGTTAGATATTTAAAACTTTTAAAACTTTTGTCTTTTCTAAAGAAGTATGTCTTTTCTAGGGAGGCTTGTCTTTTCAAAGTTATGTGTCATTTTAAAAGAAGTGTCTTTTCAAATAAAGTGTCTTTCCGAAGTAGTGTGGTTTTTTCGAAGGAATAGGAATGCCTGTAACACCTTTTCATAAGAAAATGGTGCATTAAAACACCATTTTATTTCCTATTTAAAATAATTATTTTAATACATTACAATGGAGTCTCCTTTATTCACTTTGGTTCTACCTTTAAAAGTCTTGATCAAAGTATTATTGCAATATTTAGTATTCGGATAGCGTGAACGGATTCATCAAATCCTTTATAAAAATATACAGTCGGTTCGTTGTATCCTAGAACCAGTTTGGCGGTAATATGTTGTTGACCACTTTGTCGAAGTGATGGGGACAAATATTAATTTAAAAACAACGATATTTGTCATGCCTCAGACCGATTTTCTATATTATTTCGGGTCAACATTTCACAAATTTCTAACACTTAAATGGTAACTTGAGTACCAAAGAGGCATTAGCCCAGTTGGTGTAACTCCCTCCATTGTGAGGGAGTAGGGTGTGGGTTCGATACTCGTCCTCCACGTTGTTTCTCACCCTTGTCTTTACAAGGTATGAGTTGAGTTCTGTTAGTTAATCCTCACCACTATAGTTAGTGCTCCCTCACACAGCTTCGCAGTTGTCATGTGTATGCGTGCCTGCTCTTCGATTCTCGAGGCTGTCTCGGCGGAATGGCCGTATCAAATGGTTCTCAGGTGAAGACAAACTCATCTACGGCGGGGCTGACTAATCCCATCGATCAAAGGCTGGCTGTCGACAAAGTCGACCGGCAGGGGCTGCCGAACAACAGAGAACGGGTAAAAGTTGGGGCTCTTCTCTGATGAAGAAACAAAGACAAAGAAGAAAACTAGCGTGGGCATTTTGGGGTTTTTGAATCCCACCAATCAGCATTGCTGGAAAGAGGATAAAGATGGTGTTTTTGATTTGCAGGAAAAAAAAAAACCAAAAAGGTGCAAAATGATTCGATGATAAATTTGTAATAATATAAAACACTAAGGATATAAGATAATATCAATATAAACGGTGAATTGTGCACTTATGTTAGAATAGTCTCACATTGCTTGTGAGCTTGGAGGCCTTGGGCTATATGTAATTTGGACACTCCTCATCTTACAAGCCGGTTTTGTGAGGTTGAGTTAGGCCCGTTAAAATTCTATCATGGTATTAGAGCAGGTATCTCTCCACTCCACGTCACCCAATTCAATTGTTTACGTGATTTGGCTTGGTTCAATCCCGCCAACAAGTGCGGGAGCGTGTTAGAATAGTCTCACATTGCTTGTGAGTTTGGAGGCCTTGGGCTATATATAATTTGGGCACTCCTCACCTTATAAGCTGATTTTGTGAGATTGAGTTAGGCCTGTTAAATTCTATCAACTTATGCCTCGTGCACCATACACGATCGGACCCTTGTTGGCTCATTTTCCTGAAGTAGAATTTCGTCATCCTTTTTCGTGAATAAAATGGTTGTGAGCCCTGACTTGGTACTATTGTCAATAATATACTCAATGAATCAGTAGTATTAGCTACCGACGCAAAACATCATAATTCATAAATGTTAGGGACCGACTCTGCTTCTATTAAAAAGACTTGTAAAGTAAACAGCATGAGTTACTTTTCAGGACAAGTGGTACATGTTTTCATCAATGCATTGTATGATCTGTAATATTGATCTAAAGGTCAATGGTGAAGAAACCTCTGGGTGGGTGCAAAAACATTTTTTATCATGCTTTCTAAAACAGTCCATAGGCTGAAGCTATGGCCCTTTTGACCGGACTCCCATCTGCTGAGAAAATTAATTTGGGTTTAATCATATTGAGATTGAATCTGATTTGAATCTCTTAGTCCAATTTATCAACGGGGAAACCATCCTTAGTGAATCCATAGAACCATCAAGGAATTCGGCCATAGTTTTGCCTCTATACAGTGGTCTATCGAATAGCTATATCGGGAATCTAACAAAATCGCAGATGCGCTTGTCGGATTTGCATTGGGCTTCCTCATATGGTCATTCTGTTATAGTTTGATGATTGGTATCTTTGAATTATCCATATAGGATGATGGCGATGATGAAGCTTGATTGTGATTCTTTATTTACTTATTTTTCTTTCTTTGTTGTAATTCTTTTCTTTTCTTTTGGCTTTTTCAATGTATTCTTGCTTGCTTGGTAAAAAAATTAAAAAAATATATTTTCTAAAGCAGTCGATCTTTGGATTATCATCTACAACTAAAAGTACTCTGTAGATGAAATTGCATGCCATGTGTCAAAAAACAACCTTCTTATTTTATGAATGAATATGTATAAAAGCATCCTTCCTATTTTATGAATGAAGTTTTCCAATTAAAAAACCTTTTAACCCAAATAACACGCCAAAACTCAATAGCGACTTTTCACAGATATCCGGGCCTCTATAAATTTGTTGAAGATACGCCTTTGACTATCTATGAAGTTACTCATAAGCATGATAATCTTATGCTACCTGAGTAGAGTAAATTCCCATGCCCATGTACAATTTTAGTTATTATTATGTACGCCACCAAGCAATAGGTGCTCTTGGTGCTCGGGCCATCTTTTAAGATGTGGTCACATGGATCAAAATCTCTGCTGAGATGACTCAGTTTCGGCCCACCGAAACGAAAATTTAAAATTTTTGGATAGGAGGCTGAAAAGTTCAAATTATCGAGCCTAATGTCAGATTATTAATTGATAAGTTGAAATTATCAGTCGAGAATTTAAAGTTTCAATTTATTATTATTTTTTTTTTTTTAAAGTTTTTTGTTTCAAATTTTTTTTGGTTCTCATATATTTACCCGAGTTTCATTCCTTTACACTTAATTTATTTTTTATTTTCGTCCTCTCATTTTTTTTTTCATAGTTGGACGAAATTTCACCGGATATTGTCGGATCTTGGCGAAACCTCGTCGTATCGTACTGTAATTTATAAAGTTGCTGGATTTTTACAGATTCTAGTCAGACTTTGATTGATTCTCTTTCAAAGTTACCGTAACTTACCGAATATCCTCGAGTTTTGTCATATCTAGTCGTATCTCGCCGAATCTTCCAAAATTTAATCGGATTTTGTCGGATTTAATCTTAATAGTTTAAATACGTCTTTTAATAATGTAAAAGACTTAAAAAAAAGTTAAAGTTTGAAAAAGTTCAGAACATATTTTAAAATGTTTTTTAAAAATTATCGAAAATTTAATCAATTTACGATTCGAGTGGTATCCGAAATAAAAAACAAAACCGAGATTTTGATCCATGTGTGGTAATATGGAATTATCATATGTGCCATCTGAATGGTGCACTATTATCTATAGAGAATTAGTGGAAAGATTGGGGTAAAAAATGACTCCATCACCTTATTTAAAGTGATTAAATGTCAATATGTGAAAATAAGGGTATGTTAAATGATTTTTTTTTCAAATTCATGATCTGATTTTCAAAGATTATGAAATCCATGATTTAAGTCTAAAAAGACGGTTGTGGTCTTTTAAAGACTTCTTCAGCCTTTTACTGAATTTATCTTTTAAAGATGACTACAGTCTTTTAAAGATCGTTGAAACCTTTCATAGACCGAATTCAAGGGTAATTTTGTCATTTCATAAATTGGGTGGAAGTTGATGATAGTTGGATCCATGGATCAAAATTTCAGCAGATACCGATAAGTATTGGTAGCAAACCTGAACAATATTGTACATTCAATGTACTGTGTCGTTCAATTGTATGGAAGATACTGAACGATACATTGAATGTATCGTTCGATATCGTCCGATACGTATCAATTTTAGGCTCGAATGATACGATACCAATACCCGATATTTTGATCCTTGGTTGGATCCTAGATCTGATCAATTCTAAAATCTTATCCTCAGTTTGATAAATTCGGATAATATCTTGGATCTGAAAAAAAAAAATTCATGTTAAATTTACATGGTATCCATTAATTTTAGAGGGATGAGACTGTTTTGGCATCAAAGATATTTAGATAATTAATATCAGATGTCTCAGATGAAAAACATTCCAAAAAGTGGTGGCAGCATACCGAATACTAATTATACCATGCAGTAATGATTTAATGGACGGACACGTTTAATTATCACCCGAGAGGTCCAAGTGGCAAGCCAACGTCTAGATGGAACTCAGACCATTTAAACCACTTTGATCTGAGCACTTTCTGTGGCACACATTTCTCAACCGTCCGTTCACAACTCAGCTCTCAGCTCAGCATTCAGACCATTTAAACCATTTTGATCAGAGCTCCTCTTGTGGACGGCGCACCAATTTTACCTTTACTCAGAATCTCATATAGAATGACCATGCGTTCCACATGTAGACACCTAACTAATGACCCATGCGGACTGCTCTTAGGCTATTAGTCAGACATCGTGAAACGATTTGACTTTTTTCGGACAGGTTCATCACATGTTGAAGATACCCGCGTGCACCAGGTATGGAATAATACTTAATATGGATACTATGGTCACATGTAGTCACATATATAACTGATGCCACATGTGAAACTCTGGGGTTCACACACATCTCAACCGTGTGGGTTCACAGGTGACTGGGCAGAGATGATGCCGATTTGACTTTCGGGCAGAATCTCATACGGAAGCGTATGTATGCGATGGCCACGTGTAGTCGCAGAACTGATGACCCACGTACCAACTGTCGGTGTGACCTGATAATTACAGCAGATAACGATGGTATTTTACAGTGAGTGAGGACTAAACGTCTAAACTCTAAACCCACCAAACCATTTTTAATATTTAATATTCTGTTTTATCTTTCGGTAAGGTTGACTAAGAAGCTTTATTATATCACTGGGTAACTTTGTTTTTCCACAACATGGAATTTAGCGACCAACTCGATGCTGCAGATTCAAATATTTTTATCATACCCGACTACCTTCACCTTCTTTTAAACAATATTTTGTTTAAGGACCGGTCACTCCTCACCCTCATTAAATGATCTTACATTATAAATCGTTTAAGATGTGGGGGTTTCCGTACTGGTAAAGCGATAGATCATGAATTGATGTGTAACAGGCTAAAACTGTATTTTAAGGAGACTGGTAAAAAGGTTTGTGTAAATGTATTTGGACATTAGGACCTTTAAATGATTAAACTTGATTTTTGGACAACTATCAGTGATGTAAACATTAAAAAAATATAATATTTCAAGTATTTGTTACTATATTTTATGATTTATTAAAAACCCCAAAAAAAAAAAAATACTTATTACTATATTTCATATGTTCTCATTATGTATAATTTAAAATTCTAGAAAATTTAATTATATATATAAAATTTATATTGTCAACCATAGAACATGAAGGAAAAAAATAAAAACTTGAATAATATATCACATTGAGTAGGTCTCTTTTCAAGACTCCCAATGTATTACATGCCTTTTCTTCAAATTCACCATAATGGTAGTAAGCTGGAAAGGATGAAAGGAACATTCCTGTGGGGAGGAAGAGTTCAGAGCTGCAGGTACCATCTTTTGAATTTAAAAGGTGTGTAAGAAGTAGGACAAATATGGTAGAATAATAGTAGGATACTTTCTTCTCTTCTTGGAAAATGTCATTGCATATCTGGGACTGGCAAATCTTTAGAGAAAGATTGCTATGCAGGAAGCAAAAATACAAAGAAGGGTAAAGGGAGTTGGCACGAGATCAGATTTCAGCAAGGTTTTTACAGGCATTATTTTGTGGGAGTCAGCTAGAAAGGTTTTTGCAGGCATTATCATTCAAGATATGCTAATATAGAGATTTGAGAGTGGCTATAGCAAGAAGTGATCAAGTGGAGAAATCATTGAGCATTGAAAGTAGCCACTGGAAGGAAGAATGTTGACTTCTAAGAATTATTAAGTAGCTTTATTTTTTGAGTGCAATGCGGAAACATCCACACCCGAAAGTCGGTGGTGCATGCATATTTGAGTTATCATGGAGTATATGACACCCTACAGATTCATATGGAGCATCTACCAATGACCTGGACCCACAAAATGGGGGTAAAGCCTATGTTCCCTGGTTCACTAGTTATCTCATCCACATTTGCAGTTCGACACTGTTGAGCGAGCCCTGATCACTTGAAGCAGAGGATAAGTTCTAAAGAAAAATTATAAATATGTGCAATAGCATTGCTGTTTTAACTGACTTGCTGGTTAGGTCTCTACTTCAAAGATTATTGCATAGGCTCTAATCCTCCCACCAGCATTTTTCCTCTTTTTGAAAAATTAAAGTAAAAATATAGTTCCAACTGTCCAAACCATAACATGGTACACGGTTCAGTATATGGTTGAGTGAACCAGTGCACATAGGGCAAACTCAATGCATTGCTCACAATACATACCGGTACAGAGGGTTATGACATTGGAGACATATGTGACACTAAGTTGGTAAGACCTACATCATCCTGGGTAATCTAACCTTCACCATATGAATCAACTTCCAGGAGTGGTCAGGCTTAAATTGGTACTCTTAACAGAGGGTATGAACTATGAACTAAATCACACACGTTAGTGTGAGAACTATGACCTGAATTATAATCATTACATGCGTTTGAAGGAAGCTGCGTCAACTTCTTGTAGGTTCATATAATTTTGGTATCTGTACCTCTTTCTCCCTGTTTATGAAATAGTACAAGGATTGAAAGCACTTCTAAGCTGCTCCAACTTCTTGTAGGTTCATATAATATTTGTATATGTACCTATCTCCCTGTTTTGCAATAGTACAAAGATTGATATGATGTGTAATCACTCGGACTACAAAGATTGGTCAAGGATGTGTGTCACAGAACAAGTGCATGAGTAAGCGTCCCATCTATTGATGTTGGTGACCAGAGTCAATGGTCCTCAGCATTGACTGGTTTAAATCAGACTTTGGGGATCTTTTCGTCCCAATGGATCTTGAGATCATGGGTGTACCATCACATGCTCAGTTTTTTTATTCCACGTGACACACATCCTTAAAGTGTCCTATAATCACGTATGAACATGATGTATGTCACATGATTTTTGGGATGTGTGCCATGTGTAATAAAAGATTGGGCTGAAAAGTGGTTTCCAACTTCTGATTCCAAGCAGTGAGATTACCCCTTTGGATGGAGTGAGATTATAATTTCACGGGTGCAAATAATAGTGCCCATGATAATATTTTAGTTTTTTTAGTGATTAAGCATCGAGATCAACATATAAATTATACTAAGTTAAGATTGTAAAAAAAGAGACCTCTTATACCATTACAACATCTCAGAGACATTAAATTAAACACAAGTTGTACATGTTGACAAGCAGCAAAAACAATGATAACAGAGTCTTATAAAAGCTCTGTCCTCGGGAGATCGCTTTCTTTGACGCGATCTTACGGTTCACCTCTTCTCTCTTAATTAATTCAAGACATCTAAATTATAAAGAAGTGAACCATAACAAAGATAGAAGAATCGTTTCTTGATTTCCAACATTCATAAGCAGGAACTCAAAATTCAACAAAAAGAACAACCAATCAGTACATAAAAACAAATGCAATAAATGTTTTTATACAATAATTCAAAATTAATGACAAAAATAAAATAGAAAAGAGGAAAGAGAAAAAAAACCCATAAATTACTTTGCTGAATTTAAAAAATAAAACATATACAAAAATTAAGAGAGAAAACTTGTTTGAGAATGAGTGAAGATTACTTATGTAGAGAGAGAGTACGGCTTGAAAAAGGACTTTGAGTTTGGAAGAGAGGAAATCGAAAGGAGAGAGAGTAATGACACCAGTTTGATGTGCTGCTACTCAAGACCGTCGCCATGCCTCTAGCTTCGATGCTTTTTTATATACGGAAACAGAGTCATAGAAGTAGAACTTTATAATTAGAAGTAGCCTTTTTCGAGGACTTGTCGCTATGAGATATGCGTTAGGGAGATTTTCGGGACTTGCAGGAGTTAGGGGCAATTTAGGTATGGAAAAGTCGCATAAACTATTTTTACTTTTATATAGTAGGAAGGATTTAAATTATTTGTTTTGTTGACTATAATATCAACCATTGGTTTTAGTCTGAATGACTGATATTAAAATTTATCAATCCGATGGTTCATTTCTACTTATAGGCATGTTTCTTTGAGCTAAGACATGTTCCAATGATAAATTGTCATTTGGACAATTTAGACTAGTCATAGATGTGCACCACATGGCATGATGATATATCACACTTTAATGGTGTGAAATTAAAAGTAGACAATTTAATGGTGTAAGATGTCGATAGGGCAGCCGGGCCAGCTTGATAACTCGGCTCGACCAGAAAATGAGAGCTTTTGCTCTCTTAAGCTCGACTCAAGAGCCAGAGCCGAGCTTTTTATTTAAAGCTCAGTTGATATAGAGCTAGGCTTGTAAAGCTCAACTCGGCCCCGCCCGACTTAACTTAATTAATAATATATAATATTGATTTTTTTTGTAACTTTCCCTCCCCCTTATAATAATGGATAAATATGTAATAAATATATAATCCTTATGATCTTCTATTAAAGTTTTCTCTCTCTCTCTCCCATCTATTAAAATTCTTTTTCACTCGTCTTAGTGAACAACCACTAGCACGACAATTGACTAACCAATCAACACCTACAACCAACACGTATACTCTTAATCAATATTTAACACGTTAAATTTAAACACCTTTTTTCTCCAATTGATCCCTTAAATCCAAAAGGACTATGGGATTAAAAGATATAAGAGCTTTCATTTAATAAATTTGATTAAAGCTTTCATCTATTAAAAAATAAAGATAATATTTAAAATAATATTAGGAGTTTTTTTATACAATAAAACTTCTTAGCTTGAAGCTTAGCTCGGTCTAACTCGAGCTCGATAGAGCCGAGCTAGAGCTTAGACTTTTCAGACCAAGGATCAAAATTTCGATCATATTTTGTATGGGAATCAAAATTTCGGCTAAATTATTGGTTTTCGGTTTCAGTCATGCCCGAAACCAAGATTTTACCCGATATTTTGATCCTAATTTCAGACTCGATGGACTTAGAGCCAAATTCCAGCTCAGCTCGGCCTGACTCAATTGCAACCCTAGATGTCGGTTAGGAGCCATTATCCCTTTGTTCAAATAATCCTATGTCATTAAGGTTTAAGAATTAAGATGTTAGCAATCTTAGCCGTCAAAATGATAGCTTGTATGTTGAGAACAGCAATGGCCCCAAAAGTCGCCCTTTTTAGGCGATTAGAACTCTCCCATAATCCCATCTGTGCAGTCGCCGTCGACAGCGATTGCATAGATGCGTTGGGCTGGGTTGGGTCGGGCCAAAATTTTGGCTGCCTAATGGAAAATGGCATATGCCCAACCGTACTAGATGGTGCATTGGACCTGTACCAGAAAAAACCTCTATTTTCCCTTATTGGTATACATAAATTATCGGGTTCGGTCGGGCCATCCCAACCCAACCCAATGGCTGAATCTCACGCCCAATCCGACGCGATAAGTAAAGTTTATGTGCCCAACCCAATAAATACCAGGTCAAGTCGCGTTGGATATTAGCCAACCCGACCAGTTGACAGCATTAATATGTGCACTCTAATATAAATTGTTCTCACCATTTACTCATCAATATTAAAGTTTATAGATCACATCAACTTTTAGATGTACTGTTTGCATAACAGTGAGATATAAGATATACTTCGAAGGTGTATAGGGATCTCAATGGACTGGGTTAGGGGCAGGCTGGGTTCAACCCGGCGCGGTCCTACCTAGGCTTTCCAATTTTTCAGCCCATCTTTGACTCAGGGATGAACTCAACCCAAGCCTGGCCAATAGCAAGCCAGGCTTGGGCTTTGTTTGGAAAGTTTTTCTTTTCTTTTTTTTCTTTTTAAATAAAATTTAGTCAAAAAAATTCAAATCAATTTCTCTTGTGAAATTTTTTTATAGACTTCATGTTATCTTTTCCCAATCAATTTTAAATAAACTTTGTTTAAAGTGTTTGTAAAAAGTGAAACTTTGCATGCCTATTTTGGCAATTCATGAGTGCAACTTTGGCAAAGCAAGTGCCAATTGGCAAGTACACTTTAATGCCCTTGATTTTAAACCATTCAAGGGTTTAATCTCAAGGCATTTAATTAAAATACTCTCAACTTTATTTATATATTATCTGGTATAAGCGTCAGACCATACAACCCAAGCCCGGCTCGAATCAATCTAGGTCACCATATATTTAGCCTGACTCATGGATCGGGCTGGGTTTGGCTTCATAAAATATAATGCATTTTCCGTGCCGGGTGTGGGACAAATCCGGCCGGGCCCATTGAGAGCTCTAATGGTATAAGATCAAAAGTATATTTTAATAGCATAAGATCATTTAAACAAGTATTTCAATGTTGGTAAATATAAGTAATGCGACTATGACGGTATTAAGGCTGCGTTTAGTTTAGCTCTCATAGGGGGAGACGCAGCTCTCCGCCCTATCATCAGAGCAGATCAAATCTACTCTAAGAGAGAACAAGTAGAGAGCAATTTTATCATTTAAAACAGCCCTCCGCCAGAGCAAATGCGGTGAGGAGTGGTCTTACCGAACATAAAAGCAGTTTCTCGCTTGGGCCAAAGGACCAAACGAAACACAGCCTAAGTAACCAACCTTCGCACGAGCAGGAGGCAGCGTGCAGATTAATCTCCTAGTATCATCAAGCCCCATAAGGTGCACAGATATGAGGATGCAAATCAGTGAAAAGCTGACTAACACCCCCCCCCCCCCCTCTCTCTAAAAAATAACCCCAAAAAATAAATATAAATAACTAGAAGAAAAGATTAATGACACCTTACACATGTTAACCGTCGACACCGGAATCCAATGGCTTGCCGGCTTGTTTTTTAGGACAGGACGAAGAAATATGGCCAGGGACTCCACACTCGTAGCATGTTCGCCTCTTTTTCTTTTCACTCCCAAAGCTTGGGCCACTTTCTGTCTTCTTTGTTGAAAATTCCAAACTGGGTTTTGTTTCCTTTTTCGGAACTGCACACCTTATCCTCACTGGTCGTCCACAGACTACATTTTGATCCAATGTCAGCGCAATTGTAAGAGAGAGAGTGTCAGAAAAGTCCACATGGGCATAGCCTTGGAACTCGCCGGTTGTTTTGTCCTCACCAAAACGAATGGACGATATATTGCAACCAGAGAAGAATTCTCTCAATTCGTCCTCGCTTATATCCCAGGACAAATTCCCAACATAAATTCTGTTGTAACCATCCACGATCTCTGGAGCAAAATCTGAAGGCTTGTGGGCACGGGTGTTCTTGTAAGGTTGTATCTTCAAAAATAGTCCACCCCTGATAAAAAATGAAAGAGTCCACAAAGCTTTTTAATTATAGAACAACTATAGGGTATGTGGCCTGTTCTCAATCTAGATTTGGAAATTTACATGGTAACCGATCATTTTAAAGGCCATTGAAGACTTTGAACCATACGATAGAAATCATTTTTCAATGCAACTTTCGACACCACAGATCTATTGATTGTGGTCTTCGCATCACATGACACACTTGATGAAAAATAGTGTCAAGTGTCGAAGATCAGTGACCCCTTTCGATTCTAGATTGGGAATGGGCTAGTTACCATAACCAACTCCTAGTTATATGAGGAAGAGTTGGTAATGAAACAGCTATTTCTTCTGTACTTACATGTCGGCTCCATCGAGAGCTAAAACTCTGGTAGCTGCAGCTTCAGTCTGCAACAAAAAAGTGATGGATATTGAATTACTAGCTATCGAACGCCAATGGCTATAAGACAACGAGAAAGTCTGGTGTTTGGCACTTTATATATATATGTGTGTGTGTGTGTGTGTGGCTGGTCATGAGAAAGGGCAAGCTCTGTTGGTGGCTTTATATATATAAAGTACCACACACACACACATATATATATGTGTGTGTGTGTGTGTGTGTGTGTGTGTGTGTGTGTAGCTGGTCATGAGAAAGGGCAAGCTCTGTTGGTGGCTTTTAAGTCCTTACATCCAGATATTGGTAGGCTTAAATACTTCTTTGAGGGTCCAAACCCTTTTCATGGAGAGGTCACTGTCAAACATGTTTAGCATCAAAGACGAGATATCCATACATACAAAACACCAACATTCTTTCCATCCACTTCTTTCCCCTCGGTTGAAGCAGATCTGCTAATGTTGCTATAAACGAACTCAAACTTATGTAGAATTAGCCATGGAATTTTAGCAGTAGGAGATATAATGATGAGGACATCCAACAAAATAAGGTAAATGAAAGCATAAAGAGAAAACCAAAAGAGAAGGCAGAAAATAAGACACAACGGCACGTTGTCCCACAACACGCTGTGAATAGTGCAACAGCACATTGTCCCACAGCGCGCTGTGAATAGGGCTGTCAATGGGCCGGGTTTCAGCCTGGGTGGACCGGGTTCGGGCCCATTATTTTGTAGACTTAATAAACGGGCCGGGCTAAGCCCAAATAAGAAACTAGGCCGGGCCCGGGCTGCAAAGTGTAAGATTTGGCCTGGCCTGGAAAATAGGGGCTTTTAAAAAAAAATTCTTAAAAAACTTTTAGAACCCCGGCCCGGCCCAGATAGCTAATTGGGCTGGGGCCGGGCAGTAACATTTCAAAACCGGGCCCAGCCCGGTCCGATTAGATATCGGGCCGGGGCCGGGCCCAAAATTTATTTTAAAAAAAAACACGGACCGGGTGGAAAACCTGGATCGGCCCGTTGACAGCCCTACCTGTGAATAGTACCACAGCACGCTGTGAACAATCCCACAGCGCGTCGTGGACGACTCTGTCTAGCGACGGACTTGCGGGAAGTTCTATTTTTGTTACGAAAATTATCATTTTAGTCTTTTATTATTTTAGGAATCTTTTATTGCGAGTTTTAGGTTGCTAAAGGCATTGTAAACACTTTATTAATTAGTTTTTTGATTATTGAATGAAAAAAGAGTTGCTTTTGTGCAAACCCTAGAGAGCTTGTGAAGAGTTTTCAACCGAGGGAGTGAATCCTTCAAACCTTGAGGAGTGAGCAATCGTTTCTTGTGCGACTTGGTGCGAAGCCGACGTACAACTGTGGTGTGAAGCTTTGGAAAACCCTTGGTGTAAAACCTTGGAATCTATCCCATTATTTTGTCTTTTCTCTAGTTGTTGTGAGATATTATCTTTCTCTAATTCCGTTGATAAAAATCAAAATCCCAAATTGTTCCCCTTTTATTGAATTATTTTAAGCCTTATTTCATTTAAAATCCCTGAGGAGTCAAGAGACGATATTGCGATTGTCGATTGATGCCCTAAACTAGAGCGAAACTCGAGTTCCCTCATCGGAGCCGTTTTTTTAGATCGAAAAATTTTCACGCATGTGAATGTTACAATGGATTAATCTAATTGTTTATTAATTTCATTGAACTAATTTTATGTGTTGCATGATTTTGAATATTTTCGTTATTCAATTCATTCTAAAGTTAATCCCAAATTCGCATATTAGAGTTTTAGCGTGTCGTCCCGCGTCAGTTTTGGTATCAAGGCACAATCTTAGTTTAGGGTTCTCCGTGTCATATGTCATATAGATTTTAGTATACTTTGTCTTACACCATCTAGTCTTTGCATAATTCCACCATGGATACCAGTAGCTTAGAAGCCTTGATTAGAGATATTGCATTTAAAGTGACCGCTTGTTAAACCCACATGGATGAGCACATCGCTGATCAACAAGCTTGGCATGAGGCTTTAGAGACCCGTTTCGAAGAGATTAATGAGTTCATCGCTGAGAATCACAATAGAGTCAACAACCATGACCGTAAGAGAGATGTTCCTCCCCGACGTAAGATCCAAATCAATCTGGACGATAAAATCATGAAATCAGTGAAAATGGACGCCCCTACTTTTGACGGGAAAAGACAACTCAAGGTCTTTCTTGAGTGGGTCGCCAACATAGAAAATTACTTCGAGTGGTATGTCATGTCCGAAGAGCGCAAGGTCAGATTTTCCAAAGTCAAGCTTATGGGTCAAGCTAGACTTTATTGGTTGGGAGTAAAGCGTCGAAAGCAAATCTAGGGTCTTCATCCTATATCCACGTAAGCTGAAATGAAAGTCCAACTGTATGAAAAATACATTCCCGTATCATATGATGAACGTATTCTTAATCAGTGGCAATCATTGCATCAAGGAGATTTTCCAATCACAGAGTACATCGATCGGTTTGAAGATCTGATGACCCAAGCCGATGTCGATAAGCTAGCGAAAGTTACCCTCTCCCGATTTCGAATGAGTCTTCGCCCAGAGTTACAAAAGAAACTCATTCCTTATCCCGTTGCAGATCTCGATGAATGTTTCGCTAGGGTTGAAGAACTAGAAAGGTATCTCAACACCCCAATAATGACCGATCTAAGTCCTCCAAATTTGAGTATCGATCTAATCCTACAGAAAAGGAAAGTACTGCCTCTAGTCAATCCACAAAATCCGTGACTCCGCAAATTGACAAGGGAATGAGACGAATGATCGAGAGTTTTAGGCGTGCTCCACAACAATGTTATAAGTGTCAAGGCTTTGGTCACTTTGCATCCCAATGTCCCAGTAAGGGCCAAACCTTGATTATTCAGGAGTATGCAGAGAAAGAAGGCAATGAGTTATATGAAGAAGTGTATGAACCGTGTGAAACACCAAGTGATGATAAATGTGAAGTTCCGGTCAAAGCCGTAGGTTGTATTAGGACAGTTCCTATTACCGAGGACGGTGTTAATAGTGTGTCCATCCCAAGTGAGTCATTAGAGTTAGTAGGAGCATATCATCATTCTGATTTGCATGGGATTAACAATTTGAATTTATTGAGCATAAAAAATACGCATGATCGTACTAATACATTGAATATATTTAATGAATTTAATACTAACAGTTTTGTGTTAATTCCTAATATTCGGAGGCATGTGAAATTTTTTTCATTCTCAGAAAAGGGTAATGATGGAGGTCTAGATTTTCCTCTAGACAAGGGCAACCATCTGATGATTGTCATAACGGATTTTACGCCTATTCTAGATCCTACAACCCCGCCCCTTGATCCATTCCTTCTTGAGCACCCAATCAAACCACACTCATGTACCTAGTTTCTATCCCGTACCTTACATGTCCAATATGAGAAAGGGTCCATTGAGAAGGTTATAGAATTTCCAAGCTTCCATGCTAATGAAGGTAAGAATCAGAAATATCTCACAGCGTAGAAAGACAAGCCAAGAGTTGAGCTTCCGAAGTATGACATCCGTGGGTTCCCTAACTCATCGAAGATGAGTTTTTCCCACCCGGAGAGTATTGATGGGAACATCCAACAAAACAAGGCTGATGAAAGCATAAAGAGGAAACCAAAAGAGAAGACAAAAAATAAGACACAACAGCACGTTATCCCACAGCGCGCTGTGGATGACTCCGCCCAGCGACGGACTTGCGGGAAGTTCTATTTTTGTTACGGAAATTATCATTTGTCTTTTATTATTTTAGGACTCTTTTATTGGGAGTTTTAGGTTGTTTAGGGTTTTCTTAGCCTATATAAAGATATTGTAAATACTTTATTAATTAGTTTTTTGATTATTGAATGAAAAGAGAGTTATTTTTGTGCAAACCCTAGAGAGCTTGTAAAGAGTTTTCAACCGAGGGAGTGAATCCTTCAAACCTTGAGGAGTGAGCAATCGTTTCTCATGCGACTTGGTGCGAAACCGACGTACAGCCGTGGTGTGAAGCTTCGGAAAACCTTTGGTGTGAAGCCTTGGAATCTATCCCTTTATTTTGTCTTTTCTTTAGTTGTTGTCAGGTACTATCTTTCTTTAATTCCATTGATAAAAATCAAAATCCCAAATTGTTCCCCTTTTACTGAATTATTTTAAGCCTTATTTCATTTAAAATCCCCAAGGAGTCAAGAGACGATATTGCAATTGTCGATTGATGCCCTAAACTAGAGCGAAACTCGAGTTCCCTCATTGGAGCCGTTTTTCTAGATCGGAAAATTTTCACGCATGCAAACGCTAAAATGGATTAATCTAATTGTTTTATTAATTTCATTAAATTAATTTTATCTGTTGCATGATTTTGAATATTTCCACTATTCAATTCATTCTAAAGTTAATCCCAAATTCGCATATTAGGGTTTTAGCGTATCTTCCAGCGTCATTTAATTAATGGTTTTAAAGTTTTGGTAGGTTAGGAGATGCATCCTCTATGGACAAAGGGATAGATTGAATAGGAGGGTGAAAGTCAAATGGTTTTGTAGTTTTTTTTTAATGAAAAAAAGGCTGCTATGAGGAAAAAGAACAAAATGAAAACTACAAAAGGAATGATCTATCCCACCCTTAAAATATATCCAGAACACCCTCTTAGTATAGAATCTAGAATCCACTAGTCACCCATTGCATCTAAAGAATTCTCCTCTATGTTATAGTCTATCTCCACGGACTAATACAATTCTAGGAGCCCCAACCAATTGTATAGCTCGAATCTCAAACTACAATACGATCCTCGAATCATTCTTGAAGAAGCCAAGACACTCCTATAGGGACCTAGCCACAACTTCATTTGAGTCTTTCATCTTAAACTAGAAAAGGAAATCTTCAAAAGTTCCCCTCTACGATTTTGAAGACCTCTTCTGATTACCAAAAGACCCAGAATATCTAAAGAGCTCAATTGAAATTGAATTAGAAAGTTCTCGGGATTCCTTCCATTTTTTTCACAATATTTTCTGCTTTTTTCATTTTTCACTGCCATTTACCGCCTTCAAATTTCTATGAATGTCTTGATAAAAAAATACCTCAGAATTCCTTTCCAATGGTTGCCCATTGATAATTAATTTTTTTTAATTACTCATTGAGCTTGTCATTGGATCTAGCCTTGTCTTTCAAACCCTACCATTTCTGTTCCCATTGCCATACCTAAGGGAAAATGGGCAGATCCACCACCACTTTTGACACGTAATGCCAAACAACGAATCTTTCTCCTAAGGTAGGAGCCCTTTGCCCAAGTTAACTGAGGGCAAAGCTAGTTGCATGCATTCATATTCAACATGGAAACATGAAATTTTTTAATTCATGCACGTAATGCAAAACAGCACAGAAGGGTTTGGGCTTTCAAGTTATTTCCTTAAACCTTTTTGGGATTGAAAGGGCTCCTTTCAGCTAAAGTGCCAGTGGAAAATTAAAAAGTTTGAAGGTCAGGCATTTTGTCAAAAATGATCTTTTCTGTAGAGTATTTAAAAAAGATGGATAGTAAAATTTTCAAGGATAGATGCATTTCAGATGTGAAGCTTATTCGTTTCTTTTACTTTTTTGGCACATAACAAAGTAAAATAAGGCAATACAAAAAAAAAACCCCCCAAAAAAACAAAGAGAAAACTTCATTGAAACAGGACTCTCCCTGATACAAGAAAAACTACCTCAAAGTTCCTTTCCTAGCTAACAAAGAAGTCCACAACGTGATTTGCATCTCTCCTAAAGTCATCAAACAAGATGTCAAGCCCCTCAATAAGTCAAAACACTTTACCAAGAAGAGGAAAGATTGCGGCCTCCAAATCATTCACAGAATCCACCCTATGAGGCTATGACATTAACCGAGTCCCTGTCTACCACTAGCAACCCACCAAAGTGATCCTTGAAGATCCAAAGGCCATCCAAAAGGGGACCCTACACTCTGCTTCATTGGAATCCTTAAGCCCTATTGGTCCTGAGCACGTTTTTATTACTTCATTTCACTTATAAAAACTAAACGAAAAAAAATTTATACCAAGATAATTGCAGAACACAACACAAATCCAGTTTGCCATGTGAGAGCTTCCATCGGAAATTGAATTTTAGGACACAATCTGAAGTTGTAGCACACCTTCCGATCCCCTTTTGCTCTTGCTGCTTATAATGTAACACTGGCTTCCATCCTCTTTCAAGACAATGAAACAGAATCTCCTTAAGTTTTTTAATGCTTTTTCTAATTGATGATACTAAACTCGATTTGGCTAAAAGTCTTTCTTATTCTTTGAGCTTTGTTCTTAAAAATATAGTTGTTCCTTCCATATTCCCCCTAGACTGGAATATGGAACGCAAAAGAATTTGACCCAAGCATGGTTCAAAATTTGGAAGAAACAGGTGCATTACATATATCATATGAATGTATCGTCTGGAACCAATACGGAACAGATGGTGCGTATCTGGTTTGGAGCTGGACGATACGTACTGGAAAATCTGTATTTTAAACCATGGACCCAAGTATACTTAACATTTCCTCCAGCCAAATGCCCATAAAGTCCAGCAACCTTTCCAAGAAAACTTGAGCACACCGAAAAGGTGTAGTTTAGGTGCCACATATTTTTACTCATCAAACAATGAAAAAGGAAGATAGTTCACCAGTTCTGCTTTTTCCCACATTATTGATAGATTTGGTAATTGAAATTTATGACATTAACGGTTATCCCTTGTGAGAAGCATGCTGGCTATTGTCGTCCAACAAAAAGCCTCTACCTAGGTAGGGAGAGACCTTGCCAGTCTCTGCAATAAGAGAAAGTTTGACGCATCCTAGGTGATGTTTGAAAAAGAATGTCATAAAAACGCATTGATATCCACCTACTACCCCTAATACTAGGAACACAAACAGACTCAAGACACACCAATAACTTGATCAAGTAGCCTTCTCCATCATTGAGATTCCTCCTAAACAAAATTTCCTGATATAGTGTTTTGCGCTCAGTTGAGAATCTTTGACGAGGCATCTAGGTAGATTGCGAGTCACTAATCCAGTCATGGTTACATCATCGGTAAATCTTGGTATGTAAGAGATAATATAGAGAACTTTGCGTTGATTCAAAAATGATTAGATAAGGACTTTTCTGGAGCAGTATCAGATCCAATATTATTTACTTCAAAAAACTAGTTGTTCATGGAGAAACACATTTCTGAGATTATCTGAATTTGTATTCCTACTGAAATTTGTTACGTCCCCCATTATAAGTAAGAAGTTGTGAGGCCTTACACCTTTCTCTAGTAAACCTGTTTATGAACAGTCATTATGTGCACATATCCATGTGCTTTTATATGCTTTTCTTTACTTACGATTTGAACATAAAGCCTCCATCCAATGACGGACCATCTTGACTCTTCAGATGCTAATTCCCTCATATTAATGAAGAATTACCGAATTGTACATAGTGTAAATCGATGCCACATCTAAAGGTATGCAAAATCTCGGGAAAGGTATCATTTAAGGAAGAATGTCAAGTTTGATCCAATGACCGATCATTTCAAGATGATAATCCCCTTGGTAGATGAGGGACTATCACAAAGTGTGGGTTGAAGAGCCTCACTGAAAGCTCCACAGAATCTCGGCAAACGGATCATTTAGGGAGGAAGATCAATGTTTTTAGCTGATAATTAATTCGAACGTGCAATAGAAGGTTTTTACTTCGAGAGTGGTGATGAGATGCCTTCAAAAAAGTTCATTAGATTCTGGGAGCAAGATCGAGGAGGGAGAGGAGCACTGTTGGGGAAGGTGACATAATTTCTTGAATTAATGTGACAATACGAATGCATAGCTTCTCTGATTGTGTTCCGGGCAAACTCAACGATCGCTAAAAAGCTTTTCGGGATCGTATTCTACGTTTAGGCAAAAGCAAACAAAAATGACGAGTTCTGGGAGGATTGGTCTCTTTCAGCGCGAATGTTGGGGAGGTAACGACCAGTCGAGGAAGATCCTGCCTTACGAGTCACCTTAGCCGACCAATACCACAGTAACCCGACGGAGGGACCAGTTGGAGGGCGGGCTAGCCGACCGGGAGGTGATAGCCATGGGCTAAGAAATTCCCTGCATGACTTGATTAGTTACCTTGTTTTGAGTACAAAGTAGTAAATAGGAAAGTAGCAATCATAGTAACAGAGTCTGGGTACATACTTAACATGGCGAGCGAAAAAGTCGGGAAAATGGGAAATATTAAAACATAAAAAATCATAAAATAAAAATTTGTGTGAAGAAATAATTTTTGACATGTTTTTAGCAGTGTTACCTAGACACGTGGCACGGGTGCCGAGTATCAAGGTGCCAATAGATGTTTGGCACGCCAATTTCTAAAGATTCTAATACGGCGGTATGGCCTTAAGAAAATAACTTAGATAAATAGAACATATATAGAAAATATACTAAAGGGAAATCTTAGAAAGCCAATTAAGATATGCAATGAAAAGATACATAATATATGCCCTAAATAAAAGTATACTATATCATAGAAATTGTTTTCAACGACCTAAACAGTTTATTTTGTAGTTGCTAAACTTTATACAATTTTTTCGTTAAAACGAAGTTCAATTATCATTGTCAAAGCGATGAGAATTTTGATGGTAGTATGTGGTATATATATATATATATATATATACATAGAAGTTTCATGCTGTTTGTGGAGTGTCGCAAGTGTCGGCATGTGTGCCAAGTGCCACAAAGTGTTAGCATGGCAAAAATCCCAAAAGTAGAAGTGCCAAGGTAACACTGGTTTTTAGGATAATAATGCACTATTGCATAGTAATATGAACGATCAAGTTATATTGTGATAATTAGCATCCATGATCCATCACTAAACAACTATACATGCTAAGGCAGTAAGGCCAACATTAACAAGCAACAACTATGAATCCTAACAAATAGTCAAAAATCAATAATCAAATTTAAAAAAAAAAAAACTCTGGGTGAATGAGACTCCATAGTACAAAATCCAGATATATAAAGTCATACTACTCACTCATAGCCACTGGCCATCATATCAAAGTAATAATTACAAACCATCAGTTCAGAGTTTAATTGTTTAAGACTATAAGCCTATAATCAAAATCAAAACTCAAAATTTTATCAAAGCATCAAAATCATCTTCTAGCTCTTGATTCGTTTCAAGCTTCACATGTCTCGTGTTTTGAAGGGGTTTAAGGACTTGTGTTTTTAAGTAATATAAAAGGGTAAAAAAAAAAAAAAAAGGAACATGGGCTTTTAAGTTCAATTATTATTTTTTATGTTTTAAAGGTTTTCTTAAGTACTATAACAATACAGGCAAACTGAATTTAAAACAGAAAAATAAGTTTTAATAAAAAAAACATGTTTAATACAGGTTTCTTATGATGTAACAAACATACGGGTATTAAATGAGTATTTTTTTTTAAAATAAATTTTTTGTCACAATGATAGCAAGCAACCAATTTTGGGTAATCGAAGAAGTTACTTTGTTTTGTTTACAGAGTAGTACTTGAATCCAGTAGGACTCTACAGGGTCCCGCAAGTCTGCACCAAGTCAGTAAAAAAGCAACAATATCAACTGTGCAACTAGACTAATAAGTGCACCAATATTTGCCCAACTCATTCATTTCAATGCAGGGAGTAGGATGAGTTTATTACGTATTATGTTAAGGAGTTAATTTGCTGATAGTCAAGTTCACAACAAATTGAATTTTGGAAACTTTATTTGGTCTTATTAAATAGAATTATGGTGGGAATTTTTCTATATGGTGATCGTATCAATCATAAGGCTAAAGACACTGAATATCTCTGGCTTTTTTTGTTGGGAAAAATCCTATATGGACCCCACCTTGATGGTAGATGACTTGGGTTTGCCCCCAAAGTCATGCTATCGAATGCCATCCCGGGAGTTACCCGGACATGTGCAAGTGGCAAACATGTCTACCCGTAGGATTCAGTCCTTCCCCCCCGAAAGGGGTGGTACACCCTACGCTAAAAAAAAAAGAACAAGAAAAAGAGGTTTTGGGCCATCAAGACTTTAGAGAAGAGCTTGTTTTCCTTCTCTTGAGAACCGAAGGCAAGTGATACTTGGACAAAGAGTGAAGGAATATGCATTTATAATGGGCCAATTGGTGTTTGCAGTGTGTTAGATGCAGGGTGAAGCACTTAGATGTGGTGATATCCTTCCTCCATAGATCATTCCCAAGTATTGCAGATCAAGGGTGAGTTTCCAAAAGCATTCAGTGATTAAGTCATGCTTCTTCATCAAAATGGGGCCATGCTTCAGAGTTTGGAGAAATTGATTAATGCTTCAATTTGTGGAGGTTAGAGAGTTTCCGACATTCACCGGGAAGGAAACACAGAGGCGATAATTGGCCAAACAATGAAGTTTCTTCTAGAAACATAATTTGGAGGGGAAGAGATTAATTCTTGCTTTTTGTATTGTGCGGACTAAATTTATGTTATCTGCATTTATATTCATATTGGGACATTGGTAGCTGAAACACCACTTTAGTGTTCATGCTTAGTTCTAGCTTCGAATGATCAAATAGATTCCAGTTCTTCAAATATTTGTAAGCATAAGGACATGTGGGGGGTTTATATCCCTCGCATTAGTGGCATTTTACATTAGGTGGATAAGCAAAAGTTGTCGTAGCCAGTTTTAGTGAAGGACTACTTTAATCAATACCATCACTAGAAATATATTAATTATTTCCATTCTATGTCAACCAATTCACATAACTGCCTTAGGGAGAGAGACCAATCTATCTACGTATACCTGGTGTCACACCCCTTAACACACATTACACTAATCCATCAATGGCATGTGGAGGAACCATGGATCAAAATATCATCCGATACCGATACGTATCGGACGATACGTATCGGTATTGGACTCGAACGATACATTGAATGTATCGTTCGATACATTCAAATGTATTGAATGTATCGAACGATACATTCAATGTATCGTCCGATACAAACCGGTACCGATACGTATCGGATGATACGTATCGTTTTGGAGCTCGGACGATACGTATCGGTAACCCGATATTTTAACCCATGGGAGGAACAAAGGCGGACACTAAGTATCTCAAAATATGTTTACTAAGGGTCCTTTTTTTCTCATTCTCTGAGATCAAGAGGAGTTTAGATTCTTCAATAAGGAAAAGAGGTGTATTTTTGTTGCATATTTCAGTTGCAAAATAGAAATTGTGCTTTTGTCTCATACATTCTCCAAGACTGATGATTGCAAATGACAGAAATTCATCTCAATTACATTAAAAATGAACTTTATATAAAAAAACTTCAAACATACATAGGATGAGGATGTGATGTAGTCATTCAATATCAAATAAATAAATAAAGCTGACCTTGAAAGTAATCATAGCAATTCCTCTAAACTTCCCGGTCTCAGGAAACCTCATGCAATCCACTTCCACTATGGTTCCACAACCCTCAAAGAAACTCCGTATATCATCCTCTGTAGAGTAGTACGGGATGCCTCCCACGTACACCTTTGTTGCAGTACTCCCATTTTCTTGACTGTAAACAACCCAACAAATAATTGATAAGAATGATGAAAAAAAGCCAAAACAAACATGTTTCTAATGGGAAAGTGAGGGAATTGAAGCCGTGCAATTAAGGCTGCGCATTTGAGGCATCACCACTAGGGCGAAGGCCCAAACCTCAACAATCCAATACACAAGCATAAGAAAACACCCAGAAACCAAAATTTTCTAACACAAACGATTCTATGGAAGGGGATGCCACAGGCGGGGTTAGATACTGGAGTGAAGTCGTAACAAGGTAGCTGTATTGGAAGGTACTGCTGGATCACCTCCTTTTCGGGGAGAGCTAATGCACAAATGATTCTATGGAGGGGGGCGCCGAAGATGGGGCTAGTGACTGAAGTGAAGTCGTAACAAGGTAGGTATATTGGAAGGTACTGCTGGATCACCTCCTTTTCGGGGAGAGCAAATGCTTGTTGGGTATTTTGGTTTGGCACTGCTTCACACCCAAAGAGAAGCAAGCTACGTCTAAGATAAGCTTGGAGATGGAAGTCTTCTTTCGTTTCTCAACGGTGAAGTAAGACCAAGCTAAAAAAAATCCCTTAAAAACCCCCCTTTCAGATTTGGACCCAGATTCAAATGACACCCAAGAGACAAAAACCAAACCACATAGTTTAACTAGGGCTGTGTTTGGGTACAAAATTGCTTCAGATTCCTTTATGATGCTTCAACAAGGTGAAAGTGTCCAAAACGCCGGCTATCTATTTTATCAGCAGTGAAGAATTTATCCAAATCATGATTTCTTTTGACTCATGTAGGATTTTAAAGAAAAAAATTGTAGTAGTACTTACTGAAAAGCTACATTTCCTATGAACAAGAAATTGCGATTATTAATTTCCACTTTATTGCAGCGTCCTTTTTGTAATCTAACTAGATTACCCGTCCAAACACAGCCAGAACAACAGCAATATTTATTCCAACCTCAAAGAACGACGCAATTAATAAAAAAAATCAAATACGTTTTCTAACAATCCATCATTTCCAATTATAGAGTTCAAACTATGCAGCAAAACATAAAAGATTCATATCAAAGTTCGTCCCAAACGACATTGCAAAATAAAAAGAATTAACATAGATCATAAAAATCCAAAAAAAATTCAAAACACAATCTTTTACCTCTCATTGATTTTCTCCAACTTTGCTACCCCTTCTTCTTTACACTCTCCACTTTTAGCCTCATTTGCCTTTCCATTCTCATCATTACTTCTCTTATTTTCATTCTTTGTTTCCTTCTTCTTCTGCTTCTTCTTCTTTTTCTTCTTCTTCTTCTTCTTCGTCTCCTTCGATTCCGCGACACCACCACCATCTCCCTCCTTATCTCCATCACCATTCCTCTTCCTCTTCTTACTATTTTTATTCGAACCTGCGGAATCAATATCCTTCCGTGCATCTCCATTTAGTTGGGAAGGCTTTGAATCTTCCGAACCCATTTTATCTCGCCTCTTCTCTCTCTTAGACAACCTGGGTTTTTGAGTTGCAGAGCTCAAAAGATCCCTCAGAGATTGACGCTTCAAACTAGCATTCTCTTTGGGTGCTTTTACTTCTCTTTGCTCATCTTGGAGTGGTTTTCCAGCGTCTTTGGCCGCTAATGATTCAACCAAAACGGCTCTGAGCTTGTTCTTGAGCTTCTTGTTCGATAAAACCATCGTTTTTAGGGTTTTAGTTAAGTATCTGATGGCTTATAAGTGCCATATAGCAAGGGGAGATTGGGTTGGGGAGAGTTTGGAGTGGAAACTGGCGACGGTGCTACTTCTTTGAATCTTTTGGGCATCTGAAAGGCTAGGGCAATTTTCGAGTTGTCATTATGTACCGTACAAGGTCTGCATACGTGCACGGGCCTACAACGGTGAAATCCGCAGGGTTGGAGAGCCTTTTGACTAAATGTCGGATATCCGAAACTAGGGGTGCAGATTCGGTGAACCGAACCGAAATTTCGATTTTCAGGTCAGTTTCTGCAAAACCAAACCCTAACTGAAACATTTCGGTTTCGGTTAAACAACCTTTTCAACCCTCAAATTGAAACCGAACTGATCCGATTTCGATTTCAGTCGGTTCAGTTTTTCTTCATTTTTTTTTTTCCCGGTTCTAGCCTACCCAACGCTTTTCAGTTGTTGGGAACTAAAATTGAAACGGTATCGGGCCTAATCAGTTGGGTTCAGTGTCGGTTTTCAACCAGTTTCGCTCTTGGCCCGATTTTCGGTTTTTTGTGCACCCCTATCCGAGATGTATCGCATTTAGCCGATACGCGGCATTACCGCATCAAACAGAAGAAATATTTTAAATGATCTTATACCGATAAAATATATGATCTTACATTATTAAAATATACTTTACCATTATGCCACATGACACGTTTGTTAGACTATCTATTATTGAAACATATCTCAGCTAAACAATTACACACATATAAAATGATTGCAAACTGTTCCATCAATGAACTTTAATATTAGCCATTAAAAAATAAAAATTATAGCAAGTATTAGACGGTACAAATTTGGATAAAGCCCGATAGACTTCCACATGTGCAAATAGATGTGATATGGTGAGTGAAAGATTAATATACTTTCAATGATGTAATATAATTATTAGAGAAAAAAATTGGAAAAACATTTGAGAAAAAGATTAATATAAATATTTTAAAATAAATAATCATTTTTAACAAAAATAAGAAAAAAATTCGTAACAAATCACATTATTAAAAACAAAGCTTTTTTGAAAAAAAAAGGTGTTTAAAGTGTTCCAGCATTTTGTAAAATAAAAAATGCATATAAAAAGAGTTTTTTTTTCAAACAAAAACGTGGATTCCAATAGCTATATTCACAACAGACCAACTCTTTAGCCTAATTCAGATTCTTGTGAGAAGCCAACATCGACGGGTGCACAATATTACTAATGGTAAAAACTGGGGCTGCTTGAATTCAGACAATGGAGATTGTTTTTCACCCCAATCTTTCACATGATAGTTCTTAAGACGATCAGTTTTTTATTCCAATTGGCACGGATGGCTCATGGCTCCCAAAAGCCTCTCCCAAGGTTGGTGAAGATCGACTCTAATACCTATTAGAATTTGTATTAGAGTTGATCTCCACCAACCTTGGGAGAGGCACAAATATTTTTTAGCGCCAAATCAGTGAAAAGTCAAAATCGTACTTCCACTAATTCACATGGTCGTAAAAAACTGAGCCTTCGTAATTTTGGCAGGAGTTTGACCTGAGCACCGCTGGCGGTGCACTATTGGGTTACCAACCAACTCTATTGTCTATTTACTGGCCCATAATCTTTTTTTTGATCAGTTATTGGCCCATAATCTTAGGAAACTCTAATGCCAATAATTGAAGAACCACCATATCTCTATCTTCTAGTTCAGAAATAGCAATGTTACATTTACATACAGATATAAAAACCGTTCTCAATGAGCAAGTTGCCTCATCAATGGTTTTCAATTTTGTTCTATTTGATATAAACTTGTCGGTCTCTGATCTACATCACTACAGCTACCTTTGCTTTCTCTACTTTCCATCTAACATGTCCTACTCCTGTGCCCAATTGAGAGATGTGAGTGGAGTTCTAGGTGTGCCTTGTTAATTTTGTTCTATTTGATATAAACTTGTCGGTCTCTGATCTACATCACTACAGCTGCCTTTGCTTTCTCTACTTTCCATCTAACATGTCCTACTCCTGTGTCCAATTGAGAGATGTGAGAGGAGTTCTAGGTGTGCCTGGCATTATACATGGCTGCTGCTGTTGCTTGTTTTCTGCAATTTCCCCTTTCAATCTATTGTCTGATATCATCTTACCCACTAGATTATCGAATGATGGTGTCCTCAATTCTTCAAGGGATTCCAAGCTGGGCACTGTGATTCCTCGCTTGTTAGGTGTCTTACTAGTTGGATGATCAGCCTGTTTCATAAAAAAATGTAGCGTCAGCATATTTGTGAAAAAGGTGATGGATGATTAGTTTGCTACTGTCCATATCTGACTTCGACACGGACACTGACCACTAGTAGGATATCAATTTACGAGTCAAGGATCAGCATCGTTTACAAAGCAGTTATATATAAATATGAGACCATGACCAGACTGTTTAGACTCACACATCTTAAAACTTTTTTAAAAGAAACTGAAAGTAAACTAGTTTTGGAAATCCGATCGAGCAAATCTGTTTGTAGAGAATGACTGGGTCACCTGCATCAACAGATGGGACCCTCATTTTGTCACATAACACACATCCATGACCAATCCACATCGTCCAAGTGGTTAGACATCATGTGAACTTCACTCAGCCCAAAAAACACACCCATCTGCGGATCAGTTCATCCAATCCAAGAACTTAATATGAACCCTACACTAGATATGAACACCAGTCTATCTTAAAGAGCCTGAATTGATTGGTTAGAATCATTTGATGGGCTTGGATTGGTAAAAAATGGTGATTCACAACTAGATATCAACTCACGTGGTGATTCACAACTTGTCGACTTGGATTGGTAAAAAATGGATGCATGTGGCAAAAAAAAGTGCACGAGTAAAGCATCCCATCTATTGATGGAGGTGAGTCACCATTAATGCTTTCTTTTATTGTTACCAAAATACAGATCTTGAGACGGGCTTTTAGTTCCACAAACCTAATGTGGTTCCCTAGAGGGAACCAATGTCTAAAATTGAAGTCCTCTTTTGTCCACCAAATGAGACATTTATAAAAATTCTTTGCTCTAACAAAATTATATCATCAAGCATCTGCTACTGATAATAACAAAAAAGTTAGTAAAATAACAGATCTTTTGATCCATTATAAAATGGGTTTAGACATCGATTTTGACACTTAATGGTGATGCCAAGGATATGTTCTAAAGAAAAGAATGAAACATAAGAATTTCCAAAAAAATGAGAAATTTCAAAAAGCGTACCAAGTACTCCGTTCTAAGGCATTGGTCCGCCCGATGCCTAATATCAGATATGCTTTCAGTGTGGATGTCTTGTATTGATTTTAGCTTATCCAAGCACATGTTTGACATAGACTCCATTTCCTTCTTAGCTTCATGGTCCAGCAATAGTGAATCTACAAATATGTATTCTCCATCGTAAAGAAGTTCCCTTCAAGCATCAACTCGAATTGGAAGATGAGGGAAATGAAATTACCATTAACAGCACTCAGCAGATCACGGGTTCCGGCGCCAAATTCCGCATCAGTAGCAGAGTGTGAGGACACAAGTTCATCAAGTGCAGAATGATTTGCAAGAATTTTTTCTCTGCCAAAGAAAGCTCAACAGAGTTGGGATGGTATGTGAAAAACAAAGGAAAATTGATTCAATCACTTCCCCTTTGATGTTCTTGATTAAAAAAAATGACTTAGTATAAGGTTCTTGACAACCCGAGGGCCAGCGGCGGCACTCGGGTCAATCCCAAACCAACACCCTTGGTTATTGCACTGATGTTTTTGAGCGCCAAATCAGTGGCATGTCAAAACTGAACTTTCACTGATTTGTGGGCTCATAAATAGCAGTGAGTCTCTCAAGATTTGACCATATGGGCAAAAGGAAATTGACCTGAGTGTCCACCTCTGGGACTCGGGTCGAGTACATAATACCAGCTGTAAAAAAATATGACCACACCAAATTGGCCAGTCACTATACTAATGGATAGAGAAAACTTACTCCACGGTGGATTCCATTTCTACCGTACTGCCCTTATTGAGACAATCTACAGATAGCTGGGTACTATCCCACTGCTGCCTAGAGTAATCCACCTTCTTTGAGCTGTGTGTATGAAAAAGAAACACGCGTCAACTTCATGTACAAGAAGGAGCTCAGATTGCGAAATAGATATTTTCAAACTGAAGATTTTACAAATTTGAGATAATTTACACATATGTATATCGACATGATAAGTACTTACCACTCCTGGAGATTGTTTTCCATAGTAGCCCTGGTATCAGAAGCTAAGAATGTGTCTTCCTGGAACTGGGTTTCTACTTTCTCTATATATGCATTCCATTCCATTTTAGCATTGGTGGAAACTTGTTGGATTTCAGACATCTCTTTCTGTAACTTTATTTTCTCTCCGACACATCTGTCATTTATATTTCTCATGGCCTCTGATACCTTCTCATACCAAACAAAGGGAGTTAGGGACCAAGGATCAAAATGCCGGTTTTCCGGTACGTATCGTCCGGGCCGAAAACCGGTACGTATCGGACGATACGTACCGGAACAGTAACATACCAGACGATACATTGAATGTATCGTCCGGTATTAGCCATATAAATGGGCGATACGGTACATTTAATGTACCGTATCGTCCACCTCCGATACCGATGCGTATCGGTATCGGACGATATTTTGATCCATGTTAGGGACAAGTGACTTGCATTTGTTGCTTACTTAGTCCAAAAATAAAGAATTTTGATTAACTTCAAATGATCAAAAGACTGACTGACCATATTTGTTTTCTTCGCTATCAAAGTTGCTAATATCTCGGCAATTTTTCCAAAGGCCACTTTCTCCTCTCTAACAGACTCATCCTATGTAATTAAAGCAAATTCTATCAGCAATTCAATATGCTTAGATGATCATATACACATTAGTAATGCAATTAACTTTGACCTGATATGTCTTCTCAAACTTTGCTAATTGGTGAGATTTTTCTATCTGATTTTCTTCAAGAATCATCATAAGTTCCGATGCTCGGTTATGAAGGTCATTAAAAAAGTCAACAGTTGTCTTTGAGATCACTTGTGTTGACACCAGACTCCTTTGCAATCCCTATAGAATCCCAGATAGAATAGAATTAGTTATTAACAATAGGAGAAATAAAAAATTCAGGATTATATATACATATATATAGAGGCCCGGGACTATGCGTCCAGATGCAGCCCTTACTGCTGCGTCCAGACCATTTGAGTACCAACTACCATGTGACACCCATCATGAGGATCGGGTGCCTATGGCAACTTGGATAAGATCCATCAGGTGCCACCCAAGAAATTTGCACCTGATCCGATGTCAAGTCTCTTATTGCGAAGACAAGGTGACTCAGGCCTGCTGTAGTGGTCAAAGGTGCCCAAACTCAATGCACCAAATTGGTTGGGCGTCACCTTATCATTGACCCATCAAACGAAGGCCAAAAAAGGTCTTTTTTTTTTAAAGATAATTTTTTAAAACATGTCCCATGGCTGATCAACCCAAAACGGGCGTTGTTTTGCCACGTGGCATGTGATCTGGGGTCCTGGTGCAGCCCTCCAGGGCTGCGTCCGGATGCATCTTTCCATTTCTCATATATGTACATATACACATACACATGTACATACAAACATATAAAACAGACTATACCTCCTCTTGTTGCTTAGCTGATAAATCCAGCAGTTGTTTTTGTTTCGCAAGGGAATTCTGGATATCATGAAGAACAAGTTCAGCCTCTGAGACTGCAGTGACCAAGAACTGCATATAGCACAAAAGAAACACTAGTTAATCCTATGTTTCTGAAACTATGA
Source organism: Chloranthus sessilifolius (assembly GCA_021018995.1). NCBI lineage: Eukaryota > Viridiplantae > Streptophyta > Magnoliopsida > Chloranthales > Chloranthaceae > Chloranthus > Chloranthus sessilifolius. The sequence continues at coordinate 161,180,015 of CM037585.1, forward strand.
AACTACAAATCACAAGGCTCATTTCCATTTGAATAATTACGTACATTCTCAACGGCCATTGTTTGAGCAGAAACTGTTAACTTTAGATCCTCCAGGTCCAAGCAAGCTTTGTTCTGTAGTGCATCAGAAAGCTTCTTCATGGCACTAATGCCTGAAGTATACATATTTTTTATTTTCTCAATCCTTGACTCCAAGATTTTAGATGCCTCACATTTACTTGCAATGAACGAGCAGGCATGCTCTTCCATGCATCTGAGCTGTTGATGTTGTTGAGAAACTGACCCAACAACAGTCTTGTGTAACTTTTTCAAGCTCTGATCAAGTTGAGATCCAAAATTCAAAACCAACCCCTGATTCTCTTTTTCCACTTTGCTTTTCCTATCTGTAAAAAGTAGAGTACTCTTAATTGAGCGGAAGGCTAATCTATGATTGAGTTATTGGTTTAGGTATTCTCCAAGTAGATAAAAAAACTACCGATTTTTGCGAAAAGTTTAGTTATATCCTCCGATGCAATTTCTAAATTGTTACGCAGCTCCTTTGCCCGTTCGAGTAATGAATTCTCTGTATGAAAGAAGTATCAGATGCGGTCAAGGATAAATTGGCAATATATACAATTCATTGGGGATCTTGCTCCAAGTACCTGAATGTATTAGATTCGAAATGATGAACTCTTTCTCCTTCAGCATAGAGTTGGCTGTTCTGTAATTCTCTTGAGTTTCTTGCAAGGTAATGCAAGTTTTATCGAGATTTTTCTGACAAAAACCAAGAATTTCAAAGAACGAGATCTAATTTAGGAAAGTAAGAAATGAAATCCATATAACTCGAATCATATCCTAACATAAAAGTAGATCAATAAGAAGCTTTAAACCATATACAAAACACCTGGCATACCTTGCAATCCTTAAGCTCCATGTCCAAATCAAGATTTCGTTCTTGCTCAGTATGATAGAGTTCTCGAAATGAATCAACATGCTGAGAAACCAAAAATTCATCTATCTATACTAATATCAAATGATCAAAATAAATGGACATCAGTATCAAGCCATACCTTTTTATTGAGGTCTAAATCAAACCCCAGCTGTTCTATCTTCTCGCTCATTGCCTGTGTGAAATAAATTTCTTTTATTAAGATAAAAAGCAATCCAGTACCCGTATAAAGATAGACTTCAGAAAGTTAAGAAAGCTCCCAGAAAGCGGGAATAAGGACAAGAAAAACCTTCTTCTCAGTCTCCTCCTGGACAAATCTTTCATGCGGAATGTAGACACCATTCTTTTCTCTCGCTGCTCGTACATCTGTTAGCAATTTGATTGAAGATGGGAATAATGGATGAGCTTGAAATACTACATCAATAAAAACTTGCAGAGATGCATAAAAACTGCCAAACCTTGTTTCATTCTTTCAATTTCTACGTACAGATCTTTCAGCAGCACGCTCTTGGACATTTTTTGGTTTGCCTGCAAAAATAAAATAAAAATATCCCGAGTCATTAATGGCTCAATGGTAAGCGCTCTTATTCTTCAGCTTACTGACTAAAACAACCCTGCAAATGAGGACTCATGGACCACTTGTACGAAGAGAAAAATAGTAGCAAAATCAAACCTCTGGCTTGTTTCTGATATTCTTGGCCCGAGATGCATAATCTAACGTGCTTAAAGTTTCGTCCAAAGACAAGGCAGATGGAGATATTGTTGCAATGATGCAAGTTTTTGTTTTCCCGCCCAAGGAGTCTCTTAATAATCGTGTCAGCTTACTATCTCTGCTTGAAGTCAACAGAATGGAAGTCAACCTTACTACTGCAGAATAGGAAATGATACTGCAACCGCAAAGAATTTTAGTAGACGGAAAAATAAACAAGTGAACAAACCTATAAGGTATATGACCGGAATGTTCTACAAGTGCAGTAATGACACGTCCGAGGGTTAGTAAGCTCTTATTTATCTCCCCTGCTTCCCTTGCTCGAACCTTCAATCCAATTAAACATGCATAAGGAATCGATAATGGCGCATGCGTTCTTTTCATGAACTTTGCACAGAAATGAATCAATCACTATATATTATTACAACACTTATGAACGACCTTTTGTAGTGAGGATTGAAAAGGACTCCCGAACCATTTCCATACAACAACAGAAGAAAGAACAAACTACCATTTTCTTGGCCAAATTCAATTACGAAACTTCCTCAGAAATCTACCTAAGGTTGTCCATCTCAGAGCTAGTATGTTTCAAAAGTAAAATTTCTTTAAACAAAAAGGAAATGAATCGCTTATGAGTAGTGAGGATGATGAAAAAAGTCATGAACAATCTCCAATACAATAACATAAGTCATCTAATCTAGAAGATGAGGCATTTGGGATGTCATGAACAATCTCCAATACAATAACATAAGTCATCTAATCTAGAAGATGAGGCATTTGGGATGTCATCTCAACAAATCTATTTTGCTTCAGAAACCTCCTTATTAGTGTATGTTGGCTGTTATTTTATTTTTCCACGTTATTTAACTACAAAACATAGTATCTTTTTCCTCTTTCTTATGCGTATAGATAGCATCCATAATTTTCAAGAGTACCATATTTGTAACCTATGTTGACAATTCTTGTGAGTCTATATATGCCTAAGAAAATGATGAGCTTGTCAGTTCAATGACAAAGCTTCCCCAAAGTCTACCTTGCACGTTGTCATTTCTATAACCAACACAAATGTTTTATTATTCGAAAGGCTAAGCCATTTTAAAAGATTATAGAGCTCCTAGGTACACAAGATTACAAGATAATATAGCCTCTGAGATATTAAAGTAAGAGACCTAAGCTCCTTTATATAGAGAAGCAACAGTCTCCTCATACTTAACAGGTCTTCAATGGATCAGCTGAACAACAGCGAGCATAGCTGCCCATGAAACCAATAACCTAACAAATTAAAGCACCAACAAGTTGATTTGCACAAAAGCCAAATATGCACCAAAACATGATGATGACAAATTTAATGGACAAACAAAAATAGATGTTAAGATAAGTCTTTGATGCTCAAATAATTGCAAGTAAGGAAGTGGAGGTTAAGTCAAACATATAACTTCTGTTAGTGATGTAGTTTGTAAATATAGTAGTTGGTGTGTGTTTAGTTACTTTGGGTGAGTGTGTAAGTAGAGTATCTTACTTAGTTTTCGATTTTAATGTCCTTGTCTTCTGTGATGCAATGATCTAAGTATATATTATGTTAATGCATTGGGGAGTTGGCTATGCTAAGAAACTCAACCCTAATTTCTTTCCTCTCTCTTTCTCTTCCTCTTCCTCACCAAAACCCTAAGCCCAATTGGGGAGTTGGCTATGCTAAGAAACTCAACCCTAATTAGCAAAGGATCCAGACACTAGGTCATACACACGATCAAGCACCTAGCATATGCCTGATATAGAACGCCATAAACCTAAATAGTCAAGCATGATTCTGATTTCTAATGCAAAAAGATCTGATAGTGCAAGAGTGCAAAAAGCACACATCATACAAAATGAAAATAAGGAAAGAGAGCAGGATCTTAATCTTACCTACTCTAATACCGACTAAAACAAATAAAAAAAGAGGATCTTAAAAAAGAGCATTTCTTTAAAATAGTTTAAAAACCAGGTATCGGTGGTCATGTCAGCCACCTCTTTGAACCAATACTGATGGGGACATCATGATAAAAAAGCATCGGACTTGGACCACAAAAGATTCTCAAGCGCCGGAAGAAGCCAAAAGGGAGGCGAAACGGAAGAACTGAAGAGAAATCGATTGAGATGTCCAAATTCAACGATTGAAGAGTCGCTCAGTGGATCAATCGACCCCATGCTTCGACAATCAATTGTAGCTAGTAGGAAAGAAGGAAAAGCAGTTCAAATTCGGAGAACTGAAAGTTACTATAGTGCCTCGATGGATCGACTTGCGACGCAATTTCAGACAGAAATTAGTTTTCAGGGTTAAACTTGTCTTTTATTATTTAATTGTTTTTAGGGTTTTCTTTTGTTTTATGACCTACTATATAAGGTCTTTATAACTTTGGAATAAACAGTTGATGATGGAATGAAAATTTGAGAACTTGTTCGATCGAAGGAGCAAATCTTTCGAAACCTGAGGAGTGTTTACGCATTGCTTGTGCGACTTACAGCCTTGGTGCAAAGCCGACGTACAGCCTTGGTGTGAAGCCTCATAAATCCTTGGTGTGAAGCCTTGAACCTCTATCCTCTTATTCCACCTTTTCTCTATTTATCATATGGTAATGTCTTCCCTTGCTTTGATAAATCTCCAAAACCCCAAAAAAATAAAAAAAATATTATTAATTTCAATCTTTTGATCTACCCTTTTATTTGTTTTAATCATACAAGACTTATTTATTCACCCGAGAGGAATCAAGAGACGATACCGTGATTATCGCTTGGTATCCTAAACTAGAGCGAAACTCGAATCCTTCATCGGATTAGTTTTTCTAGATCAGGAAATGTTAATGCATGTGAACGCTAAAGTTTATTTAACCTAATTGTTTTAATTAAATTTAGTAAATTATTTTTGTGGATGGGTGATTTGAATATTTCCGTTGCTAAATCTGATCTAAAAGTTAATCCCAAATCGCATTAATTAGAGTTTTAGCGTTTGTCCCGCGTCAGTTTGGTATCAGAGAACAATTTTAGTTTAGGGTTATGTGTTCGGAGTCGTAGGTTTTAGGGTTATTTTTGTTTTGTATCATTTAGGGCTATTTGTGCTTTGCATCATTTAGGGTCATTTCGTCGTGGATTCCAGTAAACTAGAAGTCTTAATTAAAGACCTTACATCTAAGATGACCGCGAGTCATACTGCGCTTCAAGCCCGAATGGATGAACGCCTTGATCAAGTGCAACAACAATTGCTTGATCAACAGGCCCAGCATGAGGCTTTAGAAACTCGTGGATAAACTAGAAGCCTTAATTAAAGACCTTACATCTAAAATGACCGCGAGTCATACTGCGCTTCAAGCCCGGATGGATGAACACCTTGATCAAGTGCAACAACAATTACTTGATCAACATGCCCAACATGAGGCTTTAGAATCTCGTGTTGAAGAAGCCAATGAGCTCATCGCTGAAAATTATAACAGAGTCAACACCAATGACCGTAGGAGGGATCCTCCTAGGCGTGAAAATCGCTGAAAATTATAACAGAGTCGGTTAAGGTTGACGCTCCCACTTTCGAAGGAAAGATGGACCCCAAAATCTACATAGATTGGGCAGCCGCCATGGACCATTATTTTGAATGGTATGAAATGTCGGATGAGGGCAAAGTGCAGTTTGCCAAGATGAAACTTGTAGGGCAAGCCAAACTTTATTAGACAAATATGAAACGACGTCGAGAAGCCCTCGATCGTGAACTCATGTCCACATGGGTGGACATGAAGGAAAAGCTTCATGATAAATATGTTCCCTTGTCCTACAATCAACGACTCATGGTTTGAAGCAGGGAAACATGTCAGTTGACGAGTATATCAATAAGTTCGAGGAATACTTATATCAGGTCAACGCTTATGAGAGTCCACAAGTCACCTTATCTAGGTTTCGCACTGGCCTACGTCCGGAGTTACGAAAAAAACTCATCCCTCACCCTGTGGAGGATCTAGAAGAGTGTTACGCTAGAGTGCAAGAACTAGAGAGGTATCTCGACGCTCTAGTTAGTAATCGATATAAATCCTCCAATCCCGAGTCTCAATCTAATCATACTAAAAAGGTGAACAACGCCTATAGTCAATCCTCGAAACCCGTGAACTCTCAGATTGATAAGGGTAAAAGGGCAACTGATCGAGAGTCCTAGGCATACACCACAGCAATTTTACAAGTTTCAAGGTTTTGATCACTTCGCGTCTTAGTGTCCCAGTAAATCACAAACCTTAATTATTCAACAGGATAATGAGCAGGAAGACGAAGAGTTAGGGGTAGAAGTTTACGAACCTACTAGAATGCCAAGTGATGAGGAGGATGAGACTCTCATGAGAACCGTAGGTTTTGTTAGGAGGTACCTATTATCGAAGATAGGGTTGGTACCGTGTCCGTACCGCATGAGTCATTAGAGTCGGTAGGAACATATCATCATTCTAACTTGCATGGGATTAACAATCAGATTTTATCGAATAATGAAAATACGCATAATTGCCCTAACACATTGAATATGTTTACTGAATTTAATAATGGCAATTTTGTGTTGATTCACGATAGTCCTAAGCATGTAGAACCTTTTTCAATCCTGAAAAGAGGAAATCATGGAGGCGTAGGTCTTCCTCTAGACAAGGACAACCATCCGATAGTTGCAATTGCGGATCTTACACCTATCCCAAGCCCTGTTACCCGACCAAACGAGCCCAATCCATTGAATCAATTCATAGCCCGTATCTCACCCGAGTCGTATGAGAAAATGTTGAATAGAAGGGTCTTGAGCATCCAAGTTTCACCACCAACGCGGGTAAAAATCAGGAATACCTCACCACATGGAAGGTCAAGCCGAGAGTTGAGCATTCGAAAGGTACCACACGTGAGTTCTACAACTCATCGGAGATGAGTTTTTCCCACTTGGGGAGAGTTTATGGGGACATCATGATCAAAAGCATTGAACTTGGACCGTAAAAGATTCTCAAGCACTGGAGTAAGCCAAAAGGGAGCCGGAACGGAAGAACCGAAAATAAATCGATTGAGTTGTCCAAATTCAAGGGTTGAAGAGTCACTCAGTCGATCGATCGACCCCATACAGTCAATTGTAGCCAATAGGAATGAAGGAAAAGCAGTTCAAATTCGGAGAACAATGCCTTGATGGATCGAGCTATAGTGCCTCGATGGATCGAGCTACAGTGTCTCGATGGATCTAGCTACAGTACCTCGATGGATCGACCTGCGATGCAATTTCAAACGGAAATTAGTTTTTAGGGTCACACTTGTCTTTTATTATTTATTTGTTTTTAGGGTTTTCTTTTGTTTTATGACCTACTATATGAGGTCTTTATAACTTTGAAATAACCAGTTAATGATGGAATGAAAATTTGAGAGTTGCTTTTGTGCAAACCCTAGAGAACTTGTGAAGAGTTTTTGATCGAAGGAGCGAATCTTTCTAAACCTGAGGAGTGTTTACGCATTTCTCGTGCGACATGGTGCGAAGCCGACGTACAGCCTTGGTGCGAAGCCTCGAAAATCCTTAGTGTGAAGCCTTGAACCTCTATCCTCTTATTCCATCTTTTCTCTATTTATCATATGGTAATATCTTCCCTTGCTTTGATAAATCTCCAAAACCCCAAAAAAATGAAAAAATATTATTAGTTTTAATCTTTTGATCTACCATTTTATTTGTTTCAATCCTTCAAGCCTTATTTATTCACCCGAGAGGAATCAAGAGACGATACCATGATTATCGCTTGGTACCCTAAACTAGAGCGAAACTCGAATCCTTCATCGGATCCATTTTTCTAGATCGGGAAATGTTAATGCATGTGAACGCTAAAGTTTATTTAACCTAATTGTTTTAATTAAATTTAGTAAATTATTTTTGTGGATGGGTGATTTGAATATTTCCATTGCTCGATCTGATCTAAAAGTTAATCCCAGATCGCATTAATTAGAGTTTGTGTTTGTCCTGCGTCAAATACATATCAATATCAGCAATATAGTATCTTTGCTTCTTTTTTTCAGAAATCTGAAAGAAAAATAACTCTAAATGGTATTTCTTTATACATACATATATTAGGTAACTTTCATACATAAATAGTCATTACAACAAGGTTTAACTAATTATTGAATATTATATTAAATTCTTGCAACTGTAGTGCTGTAGTTACATACCGTTGTATGGTGTATATTAAATTTATAAACACAAATGAGAAGATAACAGAAGTAGCATGAGCATTACAAATAGCAAGAACTACTTTGCAACTCTAAAATGCAAAAAAAAAATGACTAAGAGCCTAAGATTCCAAAGTCTTCATTTTAAGCCTAATCAAAATGAAACCCTTTCCAACCATCCTACTACACGTATACGATTAGAAATGTAATAAATCTCAAACTTCATATACTACACGTATACAATTTCACATTAGAAATTTAATAAATCTTAAACCCTTTATTACATAGTGCATATAAGTTATGAATCATGAGTAATTGAGCATGATACTGAATTGACACATTATTAATCATGTTTCATAGTTAATATAATATAACTCTAAATGTACAGCATATGATAGTATATAACTACAACTCCATGACTACAAATATTTTACTATTTCCAGCTTGTGCTTAGCTCAAGGATCCTTCTAATCAGTCTGAAAATCACTAGATTTATGAAAACAAATGAGAAGATGATAAAAGGGGAATGAGCATTTTGAGGAGCATAAACTAATCTGTCTTAAAACTCTAAACATGTGAAATTTTTTGCATTATCCAAATTCTTTCTTCCAAGTTAAATAAAAAATCAAATCTTGCAAACGATCCTACAAGTATTAATTTCATATTAAAAATTAGAAAGTAACAAAAAGATAAAAATGATACATAGTGGCAATATCGATGCTTATAGTGCTCAAATTGTTGATACTTGATGGTGTCGACTAATACTAAGGAAAGTCTCGAGCTTCTTTCAAAGGAAGTCCTTTGCTCCTAATATAGTCCATTAATTGGTATCCTATGCATCATTATCTAGTAACTTTACATTGCTTAGAGATTAGAATCCCTAAGTGAACAAGATGCTACATCTTGATTGAGATAGTAACTTAAGAGACCGAAGATCCTTTAAAGTAGAGGAGAAGCCAAGTGCAAGAATGACTACTAAACAAGAAGGACTAAAGCATGAACATACAACACACCACTAAGCAAACATAATAATAGAACTCAGATAAATGTTAATTTTTTATTCTCAACAATTTCAGCACTATTTTATTTCAATGATCTCTTTGATGCATCATAGAGTGGGTAAAAGGTTTTGGAAGTATATGGTGTTCTCCATTAATTGGTATCCTATATGCATCAGTATCAACTGAGTTTACGTTGCTCTAATAAGAGGTTAGAATCCCTATTTGAACAAGATGCTACATCTTGATTGAGATAGTTACTTAAGGGACCTAAACCGAGTGCAAAAATGACTACTAACCAAAATGAGACGAAAGCATGTACATACAACACACCACTAAGAAAACTTAATAATAAAACTTAGATAAATGTTATTTTTTATTCTCAACAATTTTAGTACTATTCTATTGCAATGATCTCCTCACAGGTATAGTCTACCAGGGCCTGTTATTTTATTTTCACTCGCGCCGTATCTCATTTGAACTACATACAAAATACTGTAACTTCTCTTAACAACAAAAAAATCACATCGTTTCCAAATTCTTTTACCCACTCTATGATGCATCAAAGGCAACACACCACCAAGCAAACATAATCATAGAAGTTAGATAAATGATGATTTTTTCTTCTCAACAATTTCAGTAAATTCTATTTCAATGATCTCCTTATATATATAATCTACCAGGGGTTGTTATTTTATTTTCGCCCACCCTTGATCAGCATTTGAACTACAGACAATTGTAACTTCTCGTGAGAATAAAAATACATCAATTTCTCTAGGAAGTGAATCTTCGAATGATAAAGTATCTCAAAGCTTAGTATTCTTTGTATTGAAGACATCACTTGCATGAGCTAAAAAATTGTGCCAAAGGGTGACATGGACGGTAAGAGGCCACTTCTAATGAGGACTCTTACCCCTAAGACACTCAAGGGGATGTGTATGCCTCATATTATTTAAGAATACATTTGGTCAATGAGAACCCAAAAGGAAAAGCAACGTGAATGGCATTCATGCTAAGTCAAGTTTGAAATATTTGATGGGGACTAAATGTTCTTGGAAGTGAATCTTCAAATGAAAAAGTATCTCAAATCTTTGAGTTCTTTCTATTTTAATGAAATTGAAGGTTTCTCAATGACATCAATTGCATGAACTAAAGAGATCTTTATCGATGGGCGACATGGATGATAAGAGAACTTTTGATGAGGATTCTTACCCCTCAAACATTCAAGATTCAAGGGGATGTGTATGCCAATGTGTATGCCCCATGTTACTTAAGAATGCATGTGATCAATCAGATTAACATAGCATAAATATCTTCAACCCAAAAGGCAAAGCAATGTGCCATTGATAAGAAGTCCAGTTTGAAATATTTGATGAGGCCTAAATACTCCTTAGGAAATGCTAATTGTAAATGTTTAGCACTTCTTGTTCATCTATTATGGGTTGTGTGTCCATACACGCTTTAGCATCCATTTGCAGGATCTTACTCCACAAGCAATCAAGCAACATGTGATGTTTAAGCTGACTCGCATCTATATGATGGCAAGTATACACTTGGACATCCTGGATTGGTGAAGATGCCATGCATGTAGTATTGTTGACCCGTGCACCATAATTCGTGCATGGGTCCTACCACCTAATACCAGCTCTCAGAATACATCTAATAGGATGGTAAATGGGTTCTCTATTTCTTAAATGGCATACCTCTCTTGAAGCTGACCGAGAAATATTCTCTGAACCTGCCAAGTCCACAAGATTAAGCTTTCCACATTTTATGAGCTCCTCATTTCCTAAAGTTGCTTCCTTTACATGGATGGCTATGGAAAAGATAGAGTGAGAACGGCTGCAACAACAAAGAACACTTCATTTAGTTATGCTTGAATCAGCTTTGTGATTAGACGACATCGCTATATCTAAATAACCGTTACCTGCTATGCTTGTTTAAAAGGGTATCTGCAGTGCGCCTTTTGGCTGATCCTCGTTCTAAGAGATTATATATATCATTTGCAGTATACACAACCTCTTCTTCAAGACCTCTTACAATCACGCCACTCTTTCCATCCTCCATAAGGGATATTGGTTTCTTTTGCTTATCTTCCATAGATCTGCTGCAGTCTTCAAGAGCTAATAAATCAGTTATTTCTTCATTGTAAAGCTCCAAGAAAGTTACTTTCATACTATAATCAGCCTTTTGTGCTTCTAGTGTGTCAAATATTTGGCGCACTGCTCTTGGAATTACACCAGCATCAACAGACAATTCTCCACCCTGCGATGAAGGAAATACAATATTTTGCAACCAAATATTCCTGCTAATAAATATTAACTCCAAACATAAGACAAATACCTGTCTAACATTCTATATCATACCTTCTTTTTCATTCCTCCCTCCATAGTATATGTTTTTCCAGTGCCTGTTTGCCCATAGGCAAAGACAGTGCAGTTGAAACCTTCAAGTACTTCGTTGACAATGGGCGCTATGGCATGGTCGTATATTGATCTTTGTTGAGCTTTGGGCCCAAAGACCTTCCAAATGTCAAGAATTAAAAAGCAATCTTACTCCAATTTGTCACCAAAACAGCTTAATGATATAGTGAAAAGTTAGCGTAGTCAAGGACTGGGTATGAAGCATACCTTATCAAAAGTGAAAGCCCTATCCACTTGCTTGTTAGCTATACTTTGCAGAATCGTGACTTCTTTTTTCAACTCATTACAAGATATAACATTTGGAACATTTACCCTTTGTTCATCGTCATTTAACGGCCTGGTATTGAAAAGAACAATAAGCAATTAGTCAATCACCACTTCTCAGTACAAAAAAACAACCATAATTCTGAATATATGGTTTTGGTGTAGTTAATTATATTCTTCGTTGTTTTGTGAGTATGCTACACTTAATTTTGAATGGACCAGCTAAAGTAAAATATTATGTGTCGTTCTTTTAGGCTGTGTTTGGCATAGCTCTCTGCTTGCTCCCTGCCAAAGAAGGGCTTTAGCAGGTTCCCTTTCTCTTGGGTAAATCCCTGGTACCTGCTTTAGCAGATCCCCCTTCTCCTCGCAAACTCCCTGCAAAGCAGGATTTACCTGCTCCAGCAGTTCTCCCCTGCTCTGTAGTCACTCCTTGCCAGAGCAGATTTTATTTGCTCTGGCAGGGAGGTAGCTGCTCTGCTTTGCAGGGAGTTAGCAAGGAGAAGGGGGGCCTACTAAAGCAAGTATATCTGGCCCTGCCAGGGAGCTGACAAAGAGCTATGCCAAATGCAGCCTTAGTGACTCTGACTCCAATTAGCTGAATGCACTCAATAGGATTCTTTCAAACGAATGCTACCAATGGGTTGGCTTTGCACAGGTGTACATGTAAATCTGTGCATCGTCGGTAATATGCTCATTATAAGTGGCTATGTTACATGGATGAATCAAGTCGGCGATGATGGAAAAATCATATGATATGCCCAGTGAGTTGGGGTAAGCTCATGTGTCCATTAATATCCAATTGCTGCCACTAAGAATTCTAAACACACCATAACTTTTGGTCTTTGGCCTTTATCACCATCAAGTTATAAATCAGGTGTTGCTCGAGTTTGAACATCACCTGCTATAGTATTAAAATGATTGGATGGTGATGGAGCTCAAACACTCCATAAAATGGTTTGGGAATTGAACTTTGGTTCACAGTCCCCTTCACACTAGTAAATCAATTGCCTTTAAATTTTCAAATTTGTTGTAGTTTCCACTTACAAGGGTATTTATATTATTATTATTATTATTTTTTAATCTAGCTAAATTTGGAAGGCCCAATATCAGGACCATAAACACATTATTCTGTATAATAAGCAAAAAAGATTATTGATTAATTTGTGGCACCCCACCTGCATCTAAGTAACACTTGTACATTAACTTCTCTATCTCTATCGTGCCGGTTTGGGTTTCCATCTGTCCATCTCGAATCAGTCCTTCGGCGTTCTGATCGAGGTGTCAGAAAAGGAGTTGAGGCTGATACAGCTGATCCTCCTCTCCTTGGCTGATCCGGAGTGAAATACATGATCGATGGTCCAAACAATTTTCCAATAATTTTTCAGACCTAAAAAATAAACAGAACAATCAAACGAAAATATTCCATAGAAGCGAAACCCTAGATCGCCAATTTATGAAAAGGGACCAGTTCAATTTTAGATATTACACAAAAATCAAAACCCTTGATTACCAATGCAATGAAAGAATTAGTAAACCCACAATTCAAACCCTAGATTGAACCTTAATTGAAAACTAACCTCATACAGTGAGGCGTTCACAGAGATTTGAGGTAAGAACTGAGTAAGATGAATGAGATAAAAAGTAAATTTATGTTCTGTTAAATATGTACCTGATGAAAAACCCTAGCTTTTGATATAAAGTTCTGTAGAAAGATTAACGAGGAGGAGTGGCTTTGTTCTGATTTTTTCGTTCTTCCTTGTTCTCTGCTGCGTTGCTATGAAATTTTGAAGGAGGAGCTGGGATTTTAAATTTCAAATACGCCTCTCTCTATCTGTCTATTCTAACGGCTATAAAATTTGAGATTGTATCGTGGCCATTATTTGGCCGAAGATTCTCTTCCCATTTGAAGTTCGAATTGTGTGAGCGCAAGGAGCAGGCGGGTCGGGTCAACCCGACGGGGAACGCTACCCATATATTAAAGGAGATATACATACAGCACATACAATGGGTGTCCACCTCATGTGCATTAAAGCAGTCCACATACACAGTGTCACTCTATGATGCACACAGATTTTCATATACTGGGAGTCCGTGCATGTCATGCAGTCACACCAACATGTGGACGGTAGGGTTCTCCCTATGGGCAGACACTCATTTTGTAGAATCGGATTTCCAATCCCCGACTCAATAGCAAACTATGTTAACTACGAGGGAGGAAGACGATGACATGACGCATTTAATAAAGAGTTAGTGTACATTAAGGCCTTGTTTGATAAAACTCATGGAAATGACTATTTTTTTTTTACTTTATATGGGCTTGTAAATAAAATAACTCATGAGAAATTTTATTTTTAAAATTTTATAATGGTTTGATTTTTTTTTTCCAGCTGTTTGGCTACATTGTACAAAATTATTTTCCTAAGGGACCACTCTTCACACCATGTATACTTGTAACTTCACCCCATCTCGTCTGGCCAAAATGCATTAATCGCTTTGAATTAAAACATGAAATTTTTTTTTTTGTCCCAACTTTTTACAAGATGAGTCTTAAGATCATGGGCATACACTCAGATAGTTAGTTTTTTATGATATACTCATGATCTCAAGATGCATCATGTGGAAGATTGGGATAAAAAAATAATCTCCTTTGTTAGATTCGAAGCAGTCAATACATGTTGGTCGGAGGAGATGGGGCGAGGTTACGATTTTACAGTGCAAATAAATGATATGATTATGAGGTGAGGTTGCTTTGAGTCATTTGGTAAAGATTATGCTCGGTGCGGATCTTTTCACTTATGATCTTTAGATCATGGCCTTCAAATTAAGTAGCTTAGATGGTTGGGTTATATTTATTGGCGTCGCTGTTTATGGATACCTCTGTTCGCATCCATACAATCTCTGAAAGCACTCACGTCTCACACCCATAGAGGTACCTACCCTATTATTCAAGGGGTTGAAAGTGGTTTCAGATATACACGTTTTCTCTAAACGCATTCTCTGAAAGCGCCCTCGTCCCAGACTCCTTGAAAATCATTGATTTCTTCTAATTAGATTATGGAGATTGTGTTTCACCCCCAATCTTCCACACAATAGATCTTGAGATCATGGTGCACTGATCTGACGGTCAATTTTTTATTCCAAGTGTTACAGATCCCCCAAAAATGGTACTAAAATCACATTTTGGTGTGATTTGTGTCATATGATTCAAGGGCTAGATTTTGGGGATACGTGACACATGGAATAAAAAATCGACCATTTGATAGGTTCATCATGATCCTAAGATTTATTATATTGAAGTTCAGGGTGAAAGACGATCTCCATCATCTGAATAGAAGGAATCAATGATTTACAAAGGGTATGGGACGGGGGCGCAAATAGAGGTGCACAAATCACAATAGATCTTGAGATCATGGTGCACTGATCTAACGGTCAATTTTTTATTCCAAGTGTCACAGATCCCCCAAAAATGGTACTAAAGTCACATTTTAGTGTGATTTGTGCCATATGATTCAAGGGCCAGATTTTGGGGATACGCGACACATGGAATAAAAAATCGA
Organism: Chloranthus sessilifolius; assembly: GCA_021018995.1. Taxonomy (NCBI): domain Eukaryota; kingdom Viridiplantae; phylum Streptophyta; class Magnoliopsida; order Chloranthales; family Chloranthaceae; genus Chloranthus; species Chloranthus sessilifolius. The sequence goes on from CM037585.1 coordinate 161,195,076, forward strand.
CCATCTGATAGGTTCATCATGATCTTAAGATCTATTATGTTGAAGTTCAGGGTGAAATACGATCTCCATCATCTGATTAGAAGGAATCAATGGTTTAAAAGGGGCATGGGACGTGGGCGCAAATAGAGGTAGCTTTCGTTTTTTCCCGCAACATGGGCTAAAAATAGTTTCAGCAGATTTTTAGCTGAAAATATATTGTGGGTTATTTTATCATATTTCCCGGATCAATGGGTCCCACTGAGTTTCCCAAACGGCTGGAAATTCATTTTATGTAAAAAATCAAAATTTTCACGAGTTTTTTTGAATAACTCGGATTGCCAAACAAGGCCTAAGTGTCTACTTATCATGCATGACTTACATGTACTTTCATGCATTGAAAGTCCGTCTACTTATATGCATGACTTACATGTATTTTCATGCATTGAAAGTCCATGTAAGTCACTTATGCATGAAAGTACATGTAAGTCACTTAATCATAGAGACATGTGGAGTGCAGTATCCACTCATGATGAATGGACGCTTATTGTAGACTAGTCTACAATAAGGGGCCATGGTCAAGTCCTACTAGGCGGCCCTTGGAAATAGGAGAATTTTGACTGAACGACATGTCATAAAAGTAAAAACCAAGAAAGTCAAGACTCTCTTATTTCCAAGGGTAAATGATGGGATAGGACTGGAAAATCGATTCTACATAGTAGGACCTGACCATGGCCCCTCGTTGTAGACTAGACTAAAATGGGTGTCCACTCATAGTCGACACGTCAGTGTGACTGTATGACTTATATGGACTTTTATACATTAAAAGTCCGTGTAAGTCACTTAGTCATAGGGACATGTGGATTGTGATGTCTACTTATAATAAGCAGATACCCAATGTAGACGAACTTTTTGTTAAATGGGGTTAGGTCGATGAACCTGTCTTCCTCCCTCGTATTTAACCTAGTTTGCTTTTCCCTAGCCGACTTGAGTTATTGTTGAATGGTTGGCTGGGGTCGGGTTGAAGGTTTCAATAAATGGGTCCAGTTGGGTTCGGGTTGACCTCGACCCTTATATAACCCTAGCACCAAGGGTGGTGCGCGGCTCAGTTTGTTCTAAAAGGTTTTGCTCCCGTGCTCCAACCGAATAACTCAAGTCGGCTACTAAAGTCAAATACCATGTACGTTGGATCGTATGTGCCGACTACTAAAGTCAAATACCATGTACGTTGAAAACATATCATAATGACAACATCAAACAATGTGAACCATTTGATCATATGCATTTTTTGGGCTGGGTCCAATCGATGATCATCCAAACAAAACATCTTATTTGGAATTTGATCTATCAAATCACTAGAACAGTTTTTGGTAGCCCACCCACCTAATAACAAGACCTTTTTAGAAAGGGTGCCTCTATTCACGCCCGCCTATTTACTGAAAGCACTCACGTCTCAAACTCCTTGAAAATCATTGATTGTTTCAGGTCAAATGATGGAAGTCGTTTTTCACCCCAATCTGCCACACAATAGATCTTGAGATCATGGTGTACCTATCAGACAGTCATTTTTGTATTTCATGTGCCATAGATCCCCAAAAATTGGTCCTTGAATCACATGGCACACATCATGCTCAAATGTGATTTTTGGGTCATTTTTTGGGGACCTTGGAATCACAAATGCTGTCTGATAGGTGCGCCATGATCTAAAGATTTACTTTGTCGAAGATCGGTGTATAACACGATCTCCATCATCTGATCCGAAGCAATCAATGGTTACGAAGGGGTCTAGGATGTGGGTGCTTTCGGTAAATAGGTACCCTTTTAGAAAAAGGTACCGACTCTCCTGACCGGCATTTCAACACAAATATAGGTTTAAATGATCTTACATCATTAATGGTTGAGTATGTGGGTAATCCACACCGACAAAGTGATAGATCATACATCAAAGGGCAATGGATCCAAAAATCAAGCATTTTGAGTGATTCGAATTATCCGATCTGTTGACTATAAAAGATCTTGAGATAATGGGCTTAACATCAAATAGTCAGATGTTGATTCCTCGTGGCACACATCCCCCAAAGTGAATATAATCATGAGCATATATCAAATGTGATTCTCGGATCACTTTTCGAGATGTTGCACCTCGATCCTTTGGTTGAGGATGGTTCTATGTTATCATATTCACACGCATAGTGATCAAGTGTAGATAGTAGAATAAAACGGCTTCGGAAATATATATATATGGGAAAAACAATAAATTTAGGCAATATCATTGGTTGGAAGGCCTCAATGAGCGTACAATATCACTGGTCACTATGGGCACATATGAACATGTGCCGGTGTAATAATGTCTGTTCACGGTATATTTCTTTATAATATAGCAAGCTATGTTGTTGATTATTTTTTTATTTAAAGTATTGAGAATCATATTATAACATGTGAGATAATATGGATTAGAAAATCATCATTTTAGTGTGAGGAATATTTGATAATTTTAATTTATTATATTTTATATGATTTATCTAATTCTCAATATATTTTTATCATAGATAATATCAAATCTTACAAAACTTAAGTTTACCGCTCTTAATGTTTCTGGCAACAATTGCTTATCTTGGATCCTTGATGTTGAGATCCATCTTGAGGCTAAGAATCTTGAAAATATTATTAAGCAAGGGAATCAAGCATCCCAGAAGGATCGTGTTAAAGCCATGATTTTTATTCGTCATCATTTACATGAAGAGTTAAAAGCTGAGTATCTTACTGTAAAAGATCTCTTCACTCTATTGAATAGTTTAAGGGAGAGATACGAGCACCAGAAGACCGTAATCCTCCCAAAAGTTCGTTATGATTGAATGCACCTGAGGTTGCAAGATTTTAAGACTGTTAGCGAGTACAACTCTGCACTCTTTAAAATCAGCTCACAATTAAATTTGTGTGGAGAAAAAGTCACTCAAAAAGATATGTTAGAAAAAATATATACTACTTTTCATGCCTCGAATGTGCTCCTGCAGTAGCAATATTGAGAGCGTAAGTTTACAAAATACTCTAAATTAATAACTTGTCTTCTAGTGGTTGAACAAAATAACGAGCTTTTAATGAAAAATCATTAATTCTGAACAATCGGTTCTACACCGTTCCCTGAAACAAATAGAACTTTATTTAATAGTTTTAAAGAAAATTGAGGTCGAGGACGTGGTAGGAAGAATTATCAATTTCAAGGGATACGTACTTATAAAAATATATCATACCACCAGAAGTGGAATCACAATGAGAAAAAATAAAGTGAAAATAAAGGTTTATAGAATAAGCTTACAAAAAGTTATGAAGATAAATGTTACCGATGTGGTATGAAAGGACATTGGTCGTATACCCGTTGTACACCTAAACATCTGGTTGAATTATACCAAACCTCTATCAAAGAAAAAGAAAAGGGAATTGAAATGAATTTTGCTATCACCATAATCTAATAGATCATAATGTTTCCCTTGATAATCAAAATGGAGTGGATATAACTCATCTTGATGTTTCTGATTTTTTTACAGACCATAATTAGAAAACTTATCTTTTAGTTTATGATAGATGTGTTTACAATTACTAATATGTCTTTTTGGATTCTACTATGTTTATATGTATTTCATTTTTTTTAGTAATAAAATTTAATATCGAAGTTTTTTTTGTATGAAAGGTGGCATGATTGATTGATTAAATTTCAAGATGGTTGATGAAGATATTTGTTTAGTAGACAGTGATACAATCCACACAATTCTTAAAGATAAGAAATATTTTTAATATTTGACATTAAACAAAGCTAATGTCAAACTTAATTGAAGGATACGGAAGAGCATTTATCATGTTACCAAGCGACGCAAAATTTTGCATTAATGATACTTTGTATTTTTCTAAATCTCGAAGAAATTTATTAAGTTTTAAGGATATTCGTTATAATGATTATCATGTTGAGACAACAAAAGAAGATAAAAAGGAATGTCTTTATATTACTTCAACAAATTTAAGCCAGAAGCTTATATTAGAAAAATTGTTTGTTTTCTCTTTTAGGCTATATTATATGACCATGAAAAAAAATTGAATCACACATTGTGATGCACCAGAAGTGCTCTAATCCAAAGGTCTTTATGCTTTGACATGATCGTCTTGATCATCCGAGATCAATAATGATGCGTCGAATCATTGATAACTCATATGAACATCCTTTAAAGAACTAAAAGATTCTTTTGCCAAGTGATTATTTATGTGCCGCTTGTTCACAGGGTAAACTAATTGTGAAACCATCTATTTCTAAAGTAATTATCAAATCTCCATCATTTTAGAAAGAATTCATGGGGATATATGTGGACCAATACACACATCATGTAAACCGTTTAAATATTTGATGGTCTTAATTGATGCATCAATACAGTAGTCACATGTTTGTCTTCTTTCTACTCGTAATGTTGCATTTGCTAGACTTTTTATCCAAATAATTAGGCTACGAGCACAATTTCCTGATTATTCAATTAAGTCTATTCGTTTAGATAATACCGGTGAATTTTCGTTTCAAGCCTTTAATGAATATTGTATGTCAATCGGGATTAATGTTGAATATTCTGTTGCAGATACTCATACTCAGAATAACTTAGGTGAGTCATTTATTAAACGACTTCAACTTTTTGCTAGACTTTTACTTATGAGAACAAAACTACCTATTTTTGCTTGGGGACATGCAATATTATATGCTGCATCATTAATTCGGATCAGACAAAAAATACTCTCCATTGCAACTTTCATTTGGTCAACCTTCAAATATTTTTTATCTTCGCATATTTGGTTGTACTGTTTATGTTCCTATTGCACCTCCCCAATGCACTAAAATGGGTCCTCAACGTAGACTTGGTATTTATGTTAGTTTTGATTCTTTCTCTATTATTAGATATATTGAGCCTTTAACTGGTGATATTTTTAAGACATGTTTTGAAGATTGTCATTTTAATGAAATAATCTTTCCACCATTATGGAGAGAAAATTTGTTATCTAGAGTATGACGAGAAATCACTTGGAATGCATCGGCGTTAACTCATCTTGATCCTCGAACAAACCAATGTGAATTGAAAATTCAAAGGATAATTCATTTGCATAGTATTGCAAATCAATTACCGGATTTATTTACTGACAATAGGAAAGTAGTAAAGTCTCATATCTCAGCTGTTAATACTCCAGCAAAGATTGAAGTCCCTATAGGACAACCAATCAGTATAAAAATAAATGAATCAAATACACGCCTGAAGAGTGGAAGACCTATTGGTGCAAAGGATAAAGTCCCTCGAAAGAGAAAAACACAAGCAAATGAAATTGATACTCTTGAAAAGGCCATGCCCACAAAACATGCAACAGAAATATTAGATCCATCTAAACTTTCTACATAATATTTTTCTGAAAAAGAATCCTCTGAATAGGAATCTCCTGAAAAATAACAGCTACCTGAAAATAATGAGATCTCAGTAAATTATATAAGTACAGGAGAAATATTAAAAAGAAATAAAATCGTTGTCAACGACGTTTTTTCATTTAAAGTTGCTCTTGATATTATCGAAAGTAATGATGAAATTGAACTAAGAACAATGTCGACATAGAAATGATTGGCAAATGTAGAAAGAGGCAATTCAGGCATAATTAAACTCCTTAACAAAGCGTGAAGTATTTGGACTTGTAGTTTAAACACCTGAAGGTGTAACGCCCGTTGGATATAAGTGAGTATTTGTACGAAAACGTAATGAGAAAAATAAAGTTGTGAGATATAAAGCACGTCTTGTTGCACAAGGTTTCTCGTAAAAGCCTTGTATTGATTATGAAGAAACATATTCCCCAGTAATGCATGCAACTACATTCAGATTTTTATTAGTTTGATAGTTACAAAAAGTTTGGATATGTGTTTAATGGGCATGTGGTCGATTTTAAATGTAACTCTTGCAAGTGCACAAGATCTATTACAGTATGGCAAGAACAAGAGTGTCGAACCCATAGGGAAACGTGAATTTTAATTAATTCTTTCAAAGATTTAAAAACGTCCCCAAGGAAGTACCAAGGGGCAGATTCAATTTTACCAAAAATTTATCACACTTTTCCTGAATACAAGAAAAATAAATTAATTAATCTAAACAACTAATTACTGATGAATCTAAGAACAATATTTAAATGAGATCAAGGAATATGCTACCCTAGATTAGTACCTCTTTTCTATCATTAAAACTCACAGTTTCATTAAAGTATCATTCACACCATTATTCGTCTATAGAAATGATTCGTAATAAAATATGATCATCAATTCGGCATACCCTATCTAAAAATAATGACTCAGCCTATCATTGCGGTATGAGTCATGTAAAAAGCATAACGTATCTCATGATGTTTAGATCATAACAGTAAGTACATAATCGCTCTACAGCCTAGATCAGTCTGCAGGTCCATATCCAGCGATTATAGCCGTTGATACGCGCAATCAACGGTCATAATAAGCATTCAATATATTTTCAATAACACAAACTTTTAACAAAACGATTTCATGATGACAATAATAGACTGCGGTATTAATCATAAAAAATTGCTACTTATCTGGGGATCGCATATTCCCCGATCAACTGATTTAGCCGCTCATCTTTGGTGTATGATCTTCTTGTTCATTCAAAGTCATTCCTCTTTTCATTTCTTCCAAAAGATCTTTGTTTATAATGTCTTTTCCTAAATACAATCTATGAATGTAAAAGAGAGACTGTGCAAATCCTAAGTACAATCTACCCAGATCAAACCCTAGAAGAAGGAGAAGAGAAGAACTCTTAAAAAGATGCCCAGAGGAGTCTAAAACTAAAAATAATAATAATGAATAATAATCCTCAAAAATTCTCCTTTATCGAAGTGCTTGATTTGGCTATAAATAGCACCCACATCGCGGAAGTGTCCCAACTCGACAAGTCAGGGTCGATTAATCGACCCTACAAAAAATCCTCAAAATCTGGTTTAAAATGTCAGTTCCGTGTCTGACAGCTTTTTGTCTCGACCAAAAGGGTCGATGCATCAACCTCCCAGATTTTCGTGAATTTCAGCCCACTTTTGCATCAGATACTACTTTGATACTTTGGCCATAACTTTTTATTCCGAACTCGGATTGAGGCAATTCTTATGCCGTTGGAAAGCTGATAGAAAGATCTACAACTTTTATGTTTTGATAATTTCATAATTTGGTCGTCTTGAAGGTCCAAATTGAGCTGCAAGTCACACCAAGTTCTCGATGACCTAAAGTTGCAGTGTTTTGACATTATTTTCAGAATTCTTGGACTGTTTTCTGTACTTGGCTTGTATTTACCTGAAACACTTCAAATCTAATAATTCTTATTAGATAGCCTTCATCGGATAGCTAAATGTAGGTATCTAAGGGTGAAATATCATCATATTTCACTACTCATCAGCATGATTACCGCATATTTATATGGATCACTAGATAATGATATATATATATATATATATATATATATAAATTCCTGAATTATACAAAATGCCTAAAGCATATAATTCAAAATCTCGAAGTATTTATTCTATCAAGCTTCAAAGATCTTTATACAAGTTAAAGCAATCCGATCGCATGTGGTACAATCGTCTAAGTGACTATTTATTGAAAGAAGGATATGAGAATAATCTAATTTGTCCATGCGTTTTTATTAAAAAGTCTGAATCCAGATTTACTATTGTTGCAGTATATGTTGATGATTTAAATCTGATTGGAACTTCAGAAGAACTTTCACAAACTGCTACTTATTTAAAGAATGAATTTGAAATGAAAGATCTTGGGAAAACTAAATTTTGCTTGGGTTTACAAATTGAATATTTTTCAAATGAAATTTTAATTCATCAATCAACATATACAGAAAAGGTCCTGAAGCAATTTTATATGGATAAAGCACATCCATGGAGCACTCCAATGATTGTACGTTCACTCGATGTGAAAAAAGATCCGTTTCGCCCTCAAGAGAACGACGAAGAAATTCTTGGCTCTGAAGTACCATATCTTAGTGCAATCGGTGCTCTGATGTATCTTGTAAATTATACCCGACCTGATAGTCTTTTCGGTCAACTTACTAGCAAGATATAGTTATGCACCAACTCGAAGGCATTGGAATAGGGCTAAACATGTTCTACGCAATCTTCGTGGAACAACTGATATGAAATTATTTTATCCAAATAGTTCAAATTCACAATTAGTTGGATATACAGACGCAAGTTATCTCTCTTATCCACATAAATGTAAATCACAAATGGGATATATATTTACATGTGGTGATACAATTATCTCATGAAAATCTGTCAAGCAAACACTAGCTGCTACTTCTTCAAATCATTCAGAGATCATTGCAATCCATGAAGCAAGTCGGGAATGTATTTGGCTACGATCAGTTATTCAATATATTCGAGAAAAATATGATTTATCTATAATCAAAGATAGTCTGACAATATTATATGAAGATAATAATGCTTGTATCACACAAATTAGAAAAGATTATATCAAAGGTGACAGAATCAAACACATTTTACCAAAATTCCTTTATACACATGAGCTCTAGAAGAGTGGGGATATTGATGTTAAACAAATACAATTATGTGATAATTTGACGAATTTATTCACTAAAGCATTACCAACTACAACATTCAAGAAGATAGTGTACAACATTGGAATGCGTCTACTCAAAGATTGTTGTTCATAAATATTGAATATGTACGTTCTTTGAGGGAGAGTAAATGTTAAGCAGATTGTACTCTTTTTCCTTTACTAAGGTTTTTTCCCTACAAGGTTTTCCTTTGTAAGGTTTTAATGAGACAATCTCAAGAGTTTTTTATAACAAAAGAATATACTCTTTTTCCTATGCCACAAATTTTTTTTCCTGCTGAGTTTTTCTTGGCAAGGTTTTAACGAGGCATGTATTTTTTGTGTAAGGTCATCTAAGAGAGAGTGTTATAAATATATTCTTTATAATGGATGACCATTTAGTTTCCAATTTGATGACATTTTAGTTTCCAACTTTTGGAATTCTTTACCACATTTATGTTGTCCCTTAGAATTTATATCCATTATTGTGTAACTCTTTTAGAATTATGACGCATGTACCATCCTAATCTTTCATCTTCCCACAACCTTTCACATTCTCACATTGTTCTATATAAAAGAGTCATATGAAAGTATGAAAGAACTCAAGAGAGAAGTGAATGCTATATAGTTATTGAAGAACTAGTTTTATATTTTGTAATTTCTCTATTTTCTCTTTATTTTCTTTTAATTTTATAACATTATACATTATAATGGCTTATATCGTTCGCCCAAGTCATAATTTTCAAGTCGGCCTTGCCCAAGTCATGATTTTCATGTGGGCCGATTAAGTCAGCTTGGCTGGCCATCGTATGTAATTTTAAAAGTTTTTAAATCTAATATAAAACTATTAAAATTGTTTTAAACTTCCTTTAAAGTTACGAAATTACAGAGATACTCATATTTTTCTAAATATGGACGAAAAAAATAAATAATGAAGCACTCACGTAAAGCAGTTCCTGGCTGACTGATTCAGTATAACGTAAAGCAGTTCCCTACTCTTAGGGTCTATTTGGCAATTTTTCAAAAAATATAGGAAATAGATTTGTAAATCTAATAGATTTTAGCTATTTGGGAATTCATAGGACTTCATTATTTTTTGATGTTTGGATTGAGCAATTGCATATAGAAATAAAAAAGGACCATCATCGATAGTGTACATCTCATACACCCAATAAATCCAACTTTCTATTATGAGAGAGATTCGGTGAGAGATAAAAATTAGGAGAGATAAAGAGAGAGAATAGGAGAAAGAGAGATTTGGAGAGAGAAATTAAAAGAGAAACGTAGATAAAGATTAAGGGAGAAAGAGAGAATATAGGAGAGATTTGAAGATAAAAAGAGAAATCCAAAAGAGAGATTTTGGGAGAGAAAGAGATATTTAAAACATAAATATTAGGAAAGAGAGGTTCGGATAGAGAGATTAGGAAAGAGAAATAGGAACATCATCTCTGGTGAACACAATACACACCAAATAAAAAATTAGAGAGAGAGAGAATGGGAAAGAGAGACAGGGGAGAAAGAGAACCGAAGAGAGAGAACGAGAGATTAGGACGATAAGGGAGAGTTACGAGAGAGAGCTAGAGAGATTCAGTGTGAGAGAGAGCTATCGGAGAGAGAGAGAGAGAGAGAGAGAGAGAGAGAGATTTTATTATTATTTTTTTTTCTATTTTTCTATTTTATCTTTATTTTTTTTTATGTCATTATTTATTTATTTATTTTTATTTTATTTTATTTATTTTTTATTTTATTTATTTTTTATTTTCTAATTTTTATTTTTTCAATTTTTTATTTTATTAATTATTAATTATTAATTATTTATTATTATTATTTTTTTTTTTCGCCAATTGATTTTAGGGTTTTTTGCATATACCCCCTTAGGTATGCCAATATTGCATCAAACCCCCCGCGTTACGAGTATTTATTTTGCAACCCTTACTTTTGTGTTTTTGTTTCACATACCCCCTTGCTATTAACTAGTCGTTTATGGATGGAATAACTATTTTGTCCTTAATATAATCAATATTCTAAAAATACCACCGTTCTAAAAGGCCCTTCATTCATCTATATTTACAAGTCATGCCATTAAAGTTTACCACCATTCTAAAAGCCCCTTCATTCACCTTTATTTACAAGTCATGCCATTATAGTTTTCCACCATTCTAAAAGGAGTACTTTTAAATCCACTGCATTGAATTAGACGATGGAGATTATTTATCATTCCAATCTTTCATGAGATCCATCTTTAGATCATGAGTGTACACCCATGATCATGGGTGTACACACCCATTGAATTAGATGGTCGATTTTTTATTTCATGTGGTACACACCTATAAAAGTGACCTTAAAATCAATTTTAAGCGTGCACGTGATGTTAAAGTCACTTTTCTGAGATATGTGTCACGTGAAATAAAACACTGACCGTCTGATAGTATGCCGATAATCTCAAGATCCATCGTGTGAAATATCATAAAAACATTGAATGGGTCTTGAATCATTTATCCTCCCAATATTTCACAGGATGGATCTCTAGATTATCGGCGTACCATCAGACGGTCACTTTCAAAAATAGCCATAATGAACCTAGCCCATATCGCAACCAGGTCCATACATACTTCTCCAAAGAGAAATTGAGAAACTTTGCAAGTATGTAATTCCAATAAAAATAACAAGTCGAAATCTATCGTCACGAACTAAAAAATATGATGAATCGGGCCTTGCAATTCAAATGTGCAATCAAGGTTGCGTCATATCGCATCGAACCCCACATAATAAATAAGTTGAAATTACGGATCATTAAAAACATAAGAGCAATAAACCTTACAGAAATGACAATACTGGTTTTGCATATCCCATATGATTACTGAAAGTGATATTAAGTTATATTGCATAGGCCCTGGTTAACATTTGGTACTTATCCTTTGCTAAGGGTAACTGGTCAGGCTGTGCCCCAGTCTAACCTTTTTAGGGTCAAACGTCAAAAGGGGTAAATGATTCAAGACCCATCATATGTTTTTATAATATTTCACATGATGGATCTTGAGATTATCGGCGTATCATCAATCGGTCAGTGTTTTATTTCACGTGGCAAACATCTTAGAAAAGTGACCTTAACATTATATGCACTCTTAAAATTGATTTTAAGGTCACTTTTATGGGTGTGTACCACATGAAATAAAAAATTGACCGTCTGATGGTACACCCATGATCTAAAGATCGATCTCATAAAAGATTAGGACGATAAACAATTTCCATCATCTAATTCAATGCAGTCGATGTGTTTCAGTGTGGGTGAACTCAAAAATTTTGTGGGTGGATTTAAAGATACTCCTTTTAGAATGATGGTAAAGTATAATGACATGACTTGTAAATAAAGGTGAATGAATGACATTTTAGAATGGTGGTAAACTTTAAAGGCATAACTTGTAAATATAGATGAATGAAGGGCCTTATAGAATAGTGGTATTTTTAGAATATTGGTTTCATTAAGGGCAAAATAATCATTTCGTCCATAAACTCACGGCTAGTTAATGGGAAGCAGGGGTATATGAAACAAAAACACAAAAGTAAGGGCTACAGAATAAATACCTATAACTCAGGGGGTTTGATGCAATATCGGCATATCTCATAAGGGTATATGCAAAAAAATCCATGATTTTATTACAATTTATTCATCAAGAGAGAGAGAGAGAGAGAGAGAGAGAGAGAGAGAGAGAGAGAAATCGAGGAGAGATAGAGAGAGATATCGTATATAGAGAGAGAGTTCTCGGTAACAAAAAGAGGAGAGGGGAGGGAGGCAAAAGATTTTCGATGAAAATTTTCTATTTTAGAGAGATTTATCTTTTTCCAATGAAAAAAATTTTAAATTTTGATGAAATTCCCTTATTTTAAAGAGATTTATCTTTTTTCTAATGAATAAAAATATTAAAATATTATTATTATTTTTAGTGTCACAAATTTGTTATCAAAAATAAAAAATTAACATATATTATTTTTTTTCCATAATTTCTTTTCCTTTTCCCCTATCCAAACATACCATTGCAGTTATCAAATGACACAGATAATCATATATTTCAAAAGATAGCCGAAAAATATAAAATAGTGAAGCACTCTCGAACTTATTTTGAATTTCGTAGTAGTTCCCGGCGGACTGATTCAGTATACAACTCTAGTCACTGTCTTACTCTCTTAGTCCATTCTAGAAACATCATAAGCATATATTTGCCGTTAAAATTTAATGTAAAGGGTTCTTCAACGCATCTTAAAGCCAAGGTTTAATGGAAAGGGTTCTTCAACGTAACTTAAAGCCAAAGATGTGGGTAAAAAGGGCTTTCGGTGGAAGATTCTGCGCCAAAGGCATTTACCCTTTTTTCCAAAAGGGAGTACAAATGTGATGTCACGCCATCTTAAAACTAAAGAGGACTAAACACAAGGGATTTCTTCAAACTTCAAAGACATTAAAGTGTCACAAGAGCAATTAAGAACGCTAAGATGCTTACTGTCGCTTAAGAGTATGGCTGCAACCGAGCCGACCCGACCCGACTCAATACCTTGCTCAGGTCAGCTCCGGCTCAGCTCTTTACCTTATATGAGCTGAGCTGAAACTCAACTCTAGGCCCTTTGAGCCTAAAAATTCCTACTCTATTAAATTCAAGCCGAGCTTGAGTCAAATAAATTTTATTATTAAAAAAAATTTTGTTAATAATTTTTTAAGTCTTATCTTATTTTCTATTAGAGAAAAACTTTAATAAAATTTAATAAATGAAAGTCTTAATCTCTTTTAATGCTTTAGTCTGTTTTGAATTTAATGGATCGATTAAAATAGAGATGAACTGATTGGAGAAAATTTTGTTTAATGTATTGAACATTGATTGAATGGTAAAATCTCATATTAGGGTTATTGAGAATATGAGATGTAGTGCTTATTGTTCTTGGTTGTAAATAAAGTATGAAGTTGATGGTGAGTAGCATTCAACAGTGTAGCGGTGTAGGTAGAGTCAATGTCACATAGCAATATGAGTGTAGGTCGTAGGTGTTAATTGGTTGATAGATTACCATATTGGTAATTGTTCAGTGAGATGAGTGAGAAAGAGCTTCGATGGTTGGACTGTTGGAGAGAGGACAAACTTTTTAATAGAAAAGTGTAAGGGTTATTTATTTATTACCTATTTATCCATTATAAAGTGACCGTTAGATAAATCTAATTATAGGGGGAAAAGAGTTTTAAAAATTACAAAAATTATATATAACATACTTTTTATATAATATTAATCAAGCTGAGCCAGTTCGAATCGAGCTTTACAAACTCAACTCTACTTTAATTGAGCTTCAAATAAAAAGTTTGGCTCTGGCTCTCAAGTTGAGCTTAAGAGAGTAAAAGCTTTCATTTTCGAGTCATGCCGAGCTATCGATCGAGCTGGCTCGACTCTCTTGCAGCCCCACCTAAGGGTAACCAAATCTATTTACTCTTAAGTGTGAAAGGTCAGTCTCTCTATACTAAGATAGTAAAAAATGCACAACTTTTTATGAGCATGGAAATGCGTGAAACTACAGATACTATAAAAAAAAGACTATTAGCAGCAGCCATAAACTGTTGCTATTAATAAAAAAACTGCCGCTAATACCCTTGCTGCTAATAGTCTTAATAATTTTTTTGTTAATAGCGGCATTTTTTGCTGTAAAAAACTGCCGCTAATAATCTTATTTTTTATAGTGAGATTTGACCAAGTTAGTATAAGAAACAAACCATTCCACCTGAGAGTGAATGCGCTAGCTTATACCAACTCATTGTTACATTCTATTGTGATTTTATTGTAGGCTTCAGCAGGATTCGGGAAAGTCAAATATTCATCGATAACATATGAGTAGCTCTAAATGTGCCCATGAGTTCTGTGAAAGTGCCTACGTCGGAGACCACTTAAAACCCATTGATTGGGTCATATCAGATGATGGAGATCGGGAGATCATGTTTCACCCGATCTTCCACACAAAGGATCTTGAGATCATGTCGCACCTATTAGACGGTCAATTAATTATTTCACATGTTACAGATCCGTAAAATATGACCCTCAAATCATGTTTGAGTGTGATGTGTGTCATCGCACATAAGGGGCATTTTTTTGCAATCTGTGACATGTGGAATAAAAAATTGACCGTCTGATAGGTGCAACATGATCTCAAGATCTATTGTGCGGAAGATCGGGGTGAAACAAGATCTCCATCATCAAATCCAAAGGAATCAACGATTTTTAAGGGTTGCACACTTGGACGCTTTCAAAGAACACATAGGCGCGAACAGACTACCCATAAGCTATAGATGCTAGGAAAATAAACTCGATACTCGATACTGAGTTGAGATACCGATACGTATCGGGACCGATGCATATAGGTTTGTCGAGAAACTGATGTGTATTTGTATGGTTGATTTTGATAGCATGGCCATAAGGGTGTACACGTGAAGGGCTGAGCTAAGGCCAAAATTTTTGCGTCCCCCATTGACAACTCTATTGGTATTGGAAATTTTAAGCCTAATTTATATAAAATGAGTCATCGGTGGAGAATCCCATGAGCCTAATGAGGATTGCCTTAGGTTTATATATAGCCCAAGGCTATGATACTCAGGCGATGTCTACTCATTGTCTAGCCTTTGACTCATTGTGGACAAATCCCTTTTGAATAAAAACACGGAAAATATGGATTTGAATTTATGAATTTCATTGAATTTTCATAAATTATGAGCTTACAGGAATCTACGGTTTTTGGATAGCCTGTGCTAGTTTTGAAATTTTTACTAGAAATTAAGATCTAGCGTTTAGATGAGTAGTCTGGGATCCAATTTAAAAAGTAGTAAACAACATTTATAGATACTAGCGTCACACATCTATATTAGTTTTCACAACCACCCGTATGGCCTTCAACTTGATGTGCTTGTCGATTTGATCCACGCACCTTTTCTTGCACAATCAAGTTGTCACCTTACAAATCGGTTTTGTGAGGGTAAGGCTGCGTTTGGGTTAGCTTTTTTGGGGCAAAGAGCAGCTTTTTCACTTTTTGGCTCCCACACGAAGAATTATTTTTACATTTGATAACACAGCTCTTTGCCTCATTTGCCATGACAGGAAGCTGTTTTAAGTAATAAAATAGCTTTATTCCTGCTCTATTTAAGAGTAGATTTTATCTGCTCCGATAAAGAGCAAGCAAAGAGCTACTTCTGCTCTTATAAGAGCTAACCCAAATACAGCCTAAGTTACACTCGTGAGATTCTACAATTGTCTTACGAGCTCTCGCAACATTAGTTGAATTTTAGATGTGCAATTATATACTTGTTTTCAATAATAGCTCGATCATTAGGATTAAAATTTGATGATCAGCTTATCACAGAAATTTTGACACAATCTCACAATATTTGAGTTGCATTCTATTGTAAAATTCAAGATTGCAACGGTCTTACAATCTGTTATACAACAATGATCGGAGATGCAATCCGTGACTTTCCCCAATATTGAATCGAGCTCTAATATGTGATGCAAATAAATATTGCAGTCTTTGATATAAAAGATCGTTATCGAATATCTGAAGACAACATAGATCAAATAATCTGTGATACTAAATAGTAATGATTTTCCGAAGGCGCGCAATTTGCATCCAAGGAGTAGAAACGCTCGTATTTATGAATCTGACCCTCAGAAATGCTTTATTTTCCCATGTCCAAATAAACTTTTTAAGGCCAACCGAAAAAGGCCACATTGAGCCCTCCTATCCACCCAAGTGATAGGCTCTCAAGGCCTTAGACCACCAACTTCTCTAATACGTACTGTGCAACAACAGCAGCTCCTTATTCAGTGTCTCCTCTGCACTCATTATGAAAAACAATCACCTTGTCGTTGTATAGGATTCAAGGAAACATGTGTATTAAGTGTATTAAAAAATGGGCGCCCATAGGGTGCTCCTCTAAGTGCCTGCTCACTGTGTGCTATCAGGTCTACATTGAGCTCCGCATAGCACCCAAAATACTCTTTTTGGTGTTCCTTGAAGCTTGGGGTATTGTATAGAACTATCAATCAAGTTAAGAAAAAAAGATAAATTAAAATCGATCGTTCAAGGTGAAAGTTAAATATCAATTGATGTCAACGGTCTAAAATTTAAGCGTAAAAAAATTGAATAGAGATGTGATTTTCTGTTACTTTTTTTTGGAAAAATGATTTAAACAATTCTATTTTTTCTTCACGTGGCATCAAAATAGTGTTTTAGATGTTACGCGAAACTGCACGTGATCCTCAAAGCATAGAGCATGGGGATGGCACTCATGCATGAGCACATAACCCTCATACTTAAAAAATTAAATAACGGAAAAGAAAGAAAATAGAATAGAAAAAATGTGAGTGGAGAGCACATAAATTAGTGGTGTCCACATCAGCAGCCAACTTTCTCCCCCGCACTTCTCTCAATCAACCCCAAATGAACAGCACATCACTTCCTTTCAATTCTACTTTCCCTCATCAAACTTTTCAAATTGTTTTTGTTTTCTTATCAGTAGAATGGCGGATCCAAATCTAACATCACCATAAACATGGGGTGGCTAATAGAGCAACGTGACGCCATTTCCCACCTCCTACACTTGTTTAAAGTATCTGTGCAGTTTCAAAGATAATATTAATATGTGCCGACTCACTGCTTTTTTTACTTTGTTCTTTATATATTTTTAGCATATTATAGGTGGTGGCGCGTGTGA
Source organism: Chloranthus sessilifolius (assembly GCA_021018995.1). Taxonomy (NCBI): domain Eukaryota; kingdom Viridiplantae; phylum Streptophyta; class Magnoliopsida; order Chloranthales; family Chloranthaceae; genus Chloranthus; species Chloranthus sessilifolius. The sequence continues at coordinate 161,212,412 of CM037585.1, forward strand.
TGCACACATTGAGAGAGAACGAGAGCCTTTCGTGTAATAGTAATAACTAATAAGCATTCTTTATCTTATTATTTAAAGTTTGTAAATTTATTTATAAAGTAGATGTTGATTTGTCCTGGAAGTTAAAATATTTAAGGCTAAATAATTAAATACCCTTTTTCCGATTTGGTTTTGTGTGGATGTCATACCGCATAAACAGCCCAAATATAGTATCGGCGTAAATTTGCACGCAAATAAGATTCGTTTTTGGGGCAGGACACTGAGAGGAGAGGGCCAGAGTAGGGATGGAGTTAGAACCCACATTACTTCTACAAGGGAAGAGAATGTCAGCTAAGCTATTACACAACCGATCCCTTTTTCATTTTACTAGTACAGATGCTGTTATTTTGATTTTATAAAAATCACTTTCCAAATAGTTCTCATTGTAATAAGTATATTATAAAGGGCTTGGGCCAATTGCACAATAAAAGGTTGATAAAACTGCAACCTCAAGGTCATAGGTTTGGACCTAGCTTATCTATAAATTTGTTTCTAAAAAATACAATATTATAATGACATAAGATAGGAATTTATGTTTGTCTATTTTTATATTTAAATTTTTTTTTTTTTTGAAGTTTTTCTATGGAGCGAGTGCTTTTACTGATGGGAAAGCAGACTTGTGAGGCGCACAAACTTTCATACACAGCAAAGTTTGCCATGCATGGAATGGCATAATGAAGTAGATTAGGGATAAACCATAGGGTACAAGGATAAAAATAGAATAATTGAAAATTTGAACTGAAATTTCGGCCAAATATTTAAATTTCAGCCAATAATTTCTCCTGTATGTATATTGGGACCGAAATTTCGGTTCAATTGTTATCGTTTCGGTAGGACTGAAAATTTTGGCAGGCCAAAATTTTGAACCAAAATGATCTTATACCACTAAAGCTAGAATTTCATTCTCACGCCATTGTAGTGTGATTATTATTATGCCGTGTGGTGAACATTTGTGAGCAATTTAAAGTGTCCAAGTGGCAATCCATCATTGGAACATGTTTGAGGCCAAAGAAATATGCCTATGAGTGAATGTGAGCCATCCGATTGATGAAATTTAATATCAGCCATTAAAATCGAAAATAACAGTTGATATTAAAGTCCATAAGGGGGGTGATTTAAATCCCATAAGAGGCCATTTTTGGGCCTTTTGCACGTCAATATAATGATCTATCACTTGGACGGTTTGGATCAATCAAATCTTAAATCATTTATGGTGTAAGATCATATAAAGACCACTTTGGTGCTTAAGGCTGTGTATAACATCACTCTCTGCTAGCCCCTGCCACAACAGAGTTCACTTGTTATAGTTGGTTCACATTCTCTTTTCTAACTTCTTGCAAAGGAGGACGTATTTGCTCTGGCAGCAACCTCCCTACTCTCTACTAACTTCCTATAAAAATAAATAAAATCTGCTATGACAAGGAATGAGTAGAGAGGAGGGTAGAATTGCTGAACAGGTAAATCTTGCTATGCAAGGAATTATCAAAGAGAAGGGGCACTTGCTAAAACAGGTAGCAGGATGCTAGCAAAGAGGATGAGAACCTGCTAAAGCAGGTGAACTCTGTTACGACAAGGTCTAACAGAGAGCTATGTCATACGTAACCTAAATGACGGTAAGGATAGTGAGGCCCTTTTTTCTAATTTTAATGTGTTATCTTCGGTCTAAGATGAATTTGTCTCCATAAGTAGACATGTCATTGTATACGATGAACTCACGTTTGTTGGTAGTTTGCTGCGAGGACCTTGAGATGTGCGGAGATTTTTAGTACATAAAGATCAGTGAGGATAGCTCCACAATATACCACTGACATACGTTCACTTCATTGTCGACAACAAGATATCCACTCTTCCTTCTCAACCTAGGTTTTACGTGCTTAAATGTTGATTTCTTTGATTTGGATGATAGAGATTGTTTTTCGTCCCAATCTTCCACACAATAAGATCTTGAGATTATGATCCTATCATCATACAGTCAGATTTTGATTCCATATAACAAACATCCCAAAAAGTGATCCGAGAACAACCTTTGATGTAGGCCCGTATTCATCTTCCTGTGATCTAAGAACCACATTTGACGTACCTCCATGATTATGCTAATTTGTTGGGGATGTGTAGAATTAAAATCTGATCATCTGATGGTAAGATTATGATCTCAAGATCTATAGTATCATTGATATAAAAAGTGATCTCCATAGTTTGCTTAGTTTGATTCAAAGCAATCTAACTGATTAAACATGTAAAACCCAAGTAGAGAAGAAGAATCTTGGAGTGCAATAAAGGTACCCATTGTCAATACTCAATAGTATTAATATATATGTACAGACATGAAGGACAACTAATGGTACCTCTGTTCACGCCAATCCAAGGGACATAGGTCCCAAACCCATTGACAGCTTGTAATCATATGGCCATTGAATCATTTGTCACATATCCCTAAAAAATGCCCCTAATCATATGGTGCATATCATGCTCAAACTTGAATTTAAGGCCATGTTTTGAGAATATGTGGCACGTGGAATAAACAATTGCCTTGTCTGAAACGTAATCCATAATCTCAAGATTTATTCTGTGAAAGATCAAATTAAAAATTGATTTCCATAATCTGTTTTGACAAAATCAATGATTTCAAAGGTGTCTGGGATGTAGGCGTTTTTAGAGAATGCCTGGGCGCAATAAGAAGTACCCTGAAAAAAAAAAAAAAAATAGCGTCAAATCTCCTTAAGTATTTATTGAAAGAGGGGTTTTCAAAAAAAAAAAAAAAAAAAAAAAAGAATAAAATAGAGAGAATTTTCTTAAACGTCTCCTTAGATCTTGACTCTCTCTCAAGAACTGGGGCCACATAAAAAAGTGTGCACCCAAAAGTCCGTACCTACGTATGCATAGAATATATGATAAAGTGCGGTGCACGGTTTCATACTTTTGGCCATCAAATACAGCTACAGTATGTTCGCTTGAGAGCGAGTTGGGGAAAACTTTTTCAAAGGAACCACGCCTCTTGGTCTTAGCCAATAGCCGCATAATAAGGTTGGCTGCCGCATGATAAGGTAGGCTACAGCTCAGTTTTATCGACGGCCCTTAGCCACTTGTAGGGATGCAAGTTTTAGGGGGTTTTTGTGAGATCCCTCATCTAAATTTGAGCATTGGCGAGATCTCCTATCAACAATGGGAATTGGCAACGTCCATATTCCAATCGTTTGAACTTTAAACTTTTATAACCTCACTCAAATGACTACTAAACTTTTATATAGCTGTATGTGATGCAATATGAAATGTCACGTCAAATCAACGCGCTTTAATACAAACGTAAATAATTAATCTACTTAAGAGTTCTAGTCGAGGTAAACTCATGACCCTTTTTTGCATTTTATATAAATGATCTGACAACTACAACTAAAAAATAACCACATGTTACATCCACAGTTACCCAATTACTGAGCGATAGCTGCTTGGCCGTCTTTTTTTGTCTTTGTAATTCTCTAATTACTTTTATGTAGTGTTCTGAAATGTCACTAATTTTTGTGACATTTTATTAGTTTTAGGTTAATTTTGTAGCTTGTGATACAAAGAGGCCACATATTCTACTAATCTCTATAATAATGTGGTAGGCATTTACATCATGGCTCTACTAGGACTCTAGGACTCATGGATACCAGAGACATCCAGTAGAGCCTTGGTGAAATTGTCTACTACACTGGGGGAGATATAGATATTGATAAAAATAGTATTGAAAATGGCTTCGAGGCACGTAGTTTACTATGTTGTCTTAAAGACAATAGACGCCCCCACTCTGTCGGATATACGAAGATGCAATAGAGTTATCAGCAAATCTGCCTTGAGGATACAACAGAGTCCGATCTTGCCAAGAACCGTATGTTCTTTTCTAGATTACACTTTATAGAGAAAGAACCTCTCACACACATTTTCTGATACACAAAAGATTTAAAAATAAGAAAGAAAGAGAGAAAAAGAGAAATAAATATTATTTCTGTTATATCTTGTATGTCTTGTATATATATTTTAGCAGAGATCTTATCTCTATTTATAAAGAAATTTTGAATCATGGTGTCTTTTTAGGTTACGTGAAAATATTTCAGATCTGTATCTTTTCATAGAGTTATATCTTTTCGGTAAAAAGATAGATCGATTTCACTTGTGTCTTTTCAGATAACAGTAAAAAGATAAATCGATTTCACTTGTGTCTTTTCAGATAACAGTAAAAAGATAAATTGATTTCACTTGCGTTACAAAAGAAAATCTAAGAAAAGAAAATGAGGGAAAACTTGTTTATTTATTTTATGATTGTTAAAAATTACAACTAATCTTTGCTTTTATACCTGAAATATAGCAAAGACAACTAATTACAGCTAAGATAACAAAAACAACTAATTACAGCTCATTCTCCAAATGAAAAGACTAAAGCACCCTTGTAGCATCTATTTTAATATGCCCCCTCAAGATGGACTAAATATGTTCTTTAATCCCATCTTGCTTAGAAGAAAATATAATTGAGAAGGATGAAGAGCCTTTGTGAGAATATCGGCTAGTTGATGCTTAGAAGAAAATAGAATTGAGAAGGATGAAGAGCCTTTGTGAGAATATCGGCTAGTTGATGCTTGGAAGAAACGAAAAGAGTTTTTAGAACACCAAGCTGTATCTTTTCCCGGACTAGGTGACAATCGATCTCAATATGTTTTGTTCGTCCATGGAAAACTGGATTCTCTGTTATATGTATAGCAGATTGATTATCACAGAATAACAAGGCAGGATAGTCATGAGTAATATTGAAATCTTTGAGTAAAGCTAACAGCCAAGTTATCTCACAAGTGGCATTTGCCATAGCCGTGTATTCTGCTTCAGCTGAAGAACGGGAAACTATAGATTGCTTCTTAGATTTCCATGAGATCAAGGAGTCTCTCAGAAAAATACAAAAGCTAGTAACTGATATACGTGAATAAGGACATCGTCCCCAATCAGAATCAGCAAAAGTTGTCAACTGAAGCTTTGAGGAACTGGGAAAGAGTAACCCCTGGCGAGGTACACTTTTCAAGTACCGTAAAACACATTGAGCAGCATGAAGATGTGAACTTTTTGGTACAGATAAAAACTGACTCAATTGACTAACAACATAAGAAATATCTGGCCGAGTCAAAGTCAGATACAAAAGTTTACCTATCAAACATCTATACATGCTAACATTTGGGAGATCATCACCATTTTCTATGGACAATTTTGCATTAACTTTCATTGGAGTGCTGGCTGGTTTGCAACCTAAGTAGCCAAACTCAGAAAGAAGGTCTAGAACATACTTTCTTTGTGAAACACAAATTCTTGCTGCAGAACGAGCAACTTTCAAACCAAGAAAATACTTCAAGTTACCCAAATCTTTCAGTTTGAATGCTTTGCTCAAATCATCTTTTAGTTGAGCAATAGCTTGCTGATCACTACTAGCTATAATAGCATCATCAACATAGATCAAAATAGTCATAAAATGAGCTGTAGAATTGCGGATGAACAGAGAATGATCAGATAGTGACTGTCAAAAGCCAAGACTGAGAATGACACCATAAAATTTAGAGAACCACTATCGAGACGCTTGTTTGAAACCATACAATGACTTATGCAAGAGACACACATCGTCTTTAGGTAAATGGACTCCATTTGGATGATATCCTGGTGGTAGCTTCATATAAACCTCCTCATCTAATTCACCATGAAGGAAAGCGTTATTAACGTCCAGTTTTGATAAAAACCATCCTTTAACAGCAACTATAGCTAACAAAAGTTTCACAGTGACTAATTTAGCAACAGGGGAGAATGTATCAAAGAAATCAATCCCCTCTCGTTGAGTATAGCCCTTGGCAACTAAACGAGCTTTGTATCTTTCCACCGTCCCATCTGCTTTGTACTTCACCTTTTAAACTCATTTGAATCCCACAGGGTGTTTATCTTTGGGTAAATTAGTAATAGACCATGTATCATTATCTTCAAGAGCCTTCAACTCACTAGTCATAGCTTGTTGTCATTCTGGTATAAGAGATGCCTGAGCAAAACTAGTAGGTTCCGAGACAAGAGAAACTAAAAGAACATAAGCCTTGTAGGAAGAGGAGAGCTTATCATGGGGCAAATATTTTTGAATTGGATGAGCAGTGAAATGACTCTTTATATGCTCAATCGAATTGATCAAAGAGCAATGGTACTCACGTAAATAATCTGGTTGTTTTCTGGTTCGTGTTGGCCTTGAATTGAAAGCTAAGGCATCAGGCAGGGGCTGTGTAGAAGTAGGCACAGTAGTAGTACTAGATACATTATGAACAGGTACAGTAGAAGGAGGAACATCATGTCCAATGACCTTAATTACCTTTGGTAGAACTCTGTCATGAAAGATATCAGCAACAACAGTAAGTATCATGACATGTTCTGAATTCATCTTTAATAAAGGGAACACTGTTTCATGGAAAACAACATTTCTGGAAATCACAATAGCCCGGCTCTCTATGTCAAAAAGTTTATACCCTTTGAAACCAAAAGGGTATCCAAGAAAAATAGCAGCACGTGCTCGAGGAGAGAACTTATCTCTATGAGCTTTTAGAGTGGACACAAAACATAAGCATCCAAATGCTTGTAAATGACCATAAGTAGGTAGTTTGTTGTGAACCAATTCAAAAGGAGTCTTATTGTCCAAAAAAGGACTTGGAATTTTATTGATCAAATAAGTTGCTGTCATAATACAATCATTCTAGTAACAATGTGGCAAATTTGACTGAAAAAGAAAGGATCTAGCAACATTTAAAAGATGCTGATGTTTTCTCTCAACTACAGAGTTTTGTTGAGGTGTTTCAACACAAGAGTGAAAATGTACAACCCCCAAAGAATGATAGAAGTCTGTTAAAGCTAATTCCCGAGCATTATCAGACCTAACAGCTTTAATCTCTTTCCCAAATTGCGTATTAACAAGAGCAAAAAATTGAGGAATATGTTTATGAACATCTGATTTAACCCTCAGCAAGTAAATCCAAGTGGTACAAGTAAAGTCTTCAACAATAGTCAAAAAGTATTTATATCCCTCTATACTTGCAGTTGCAAAAGGACCCCAAATATCTAGATGAATGAGATCAAAAGTTGCACTTCTTTTGTTATTATGAGAAATAAGTGGTAAACAATGTTGCTTTGCCAAAGGACAAACATGACAATGATTATTTGAATTCAAAGAGTCATTAAAACCCAAAATAGGTTGCAATAATTTCAATCTACCAGCAGATAGATGACCAAGTCTTGAGTGCCACAAAGCAAAAGTACAAGAAAGTTGTTGCTGCTTACAACTAGTAATAATACAATGTTTATTATCAGTAAAACTATCAAACTCCAGCTGATATAATTTACCTTTTCTTTTACCCTTCCCAATCGTCTTCCCCTGAGAGAGTTCCTGGACAAAGCAAGCATCACGGTTGAAAACTAAGGAAAAAGGCAAGCTATCTGTGAAAGCACTTACTGACAACAAATTATATATGAATTTAGGCACGAACAAAACATTAAAGAGTTTAACATTTTTGGCAAGAACAATGCTGCCAATTCAATCGATAGGAACAGAAACACCATTTGGTAAAGTCACTTTAATATTCTGAACGGTAACTAATGATTCAAAGAGAGAAATATCATTGCAAACATGATGAGTAGCACCACTGTCAATTATCCAATTGTTATTTCTAATATAAAATCCTTTACCAATAAAGTTGGAGATAGAAGGTCCTGTTGGAGCAGAGTTTGAAGCAGTGGATGAAACCGAGCTAAGTTGGCTGGTTAACAGTTGAATTAATTACTGACATTGATCACTGGTGAGGGATGACATAGCCGTCTCATCAAAGGCTGAATTCACTTGATCAATAACCTTATAACTGTTAGCCATTGAACTAGAAGTGTAACTTTTAGATTTGACTCTCCAACCTGGAGGATAACCAACCAGCTTGTAGCATTTGTCCTTCGTATGGCCTATGAAACCACAATGAGTGCATGTAACTTTGTCCCTTTTTGTTCTTGATCCACCTGAACTACCTGCAGGAGCATTAGAATTGGAGCCAAAAGTCATAGGCTCTGAAACCTGCATACCAGAATTGCAACCAATATTCCTATGCCTTTCTTCTTGGATAACCAAAGAAAAGATTTTGTTGATAGTTGGTAAGGGCTCCATCATCAAGATCTGTCCTCTAATCTAAGCATAGGACTCGTTTAAACCCATCAAGAACTGCAAAACGTACTCCTTATGTTGAAAGTCTAACCAGACTCGCAATCCTCGGCATTGACACACAAGAACTGGTTGGAATTCTTTTAACTCACCCCATAAAATCTTTAATTTAGTGAAGTAAGTGCTAACATCTAATGATCCTTGAGTAAGGCTAGCTAACTGTTTCTTGATTTGGAAGACATGAGGTCCACTCCCTTGATTGAATCTATCACACAAATCTTTCCAGATCTCATATGTAGAATCATGATACAAAAGACTATCTGCTATATCTCTGGTGACAAAATTTATAATCCAAGACGAAATCAACAAATCTGTAGAAAGAGGTCTAGGAATCGTACCATCAATAAATCCTATCTTGTTCTTCGCATTGAGAGCCATTAACATAGCCCGACGCCATGTATGATAGTTAGGGCCATTCAAAATATTCGTAACAAGGTTGAGACTAGGGTGATCTCCATGATGCAGGAAGTAAGGGCTGGTAAAATCTTCTATGGCTATAATCTTGTCATTTTGAATCAGATTACCTTGAGATCCTCTTCTGCCATTGTTGAATCCACCTCTCGCCATGATCAAACCTTGAAGAAGAACAGGGACTAGAGAAATCGAAGAAAATCAGAGATTTCTGAGTATCTTAGATGGCTCTGATACCATGTTACAAAACAAAATCTAAGAAAAGAAAATGAGGGAAATTTTTTTTATTTATTTTCTGATTGTTAAAAGATTACAACTAATCTTTGCTTTTATACCTGAAATATAGCAAAGACAACTAATTACAGCTAATTACAGCTAAGATAACAAAAACAACTAATTACAGCTAATTACAGCTCATTCTCCAAATGAAAAGACTAAAACACCCTTATAGAATCTATTTGAATAACTTGTGTTTTTTCAAAGAGTTGTATCTTTTCATATAACAGTAAAAATAAGTCGATTCCACTTTTGTCTTTTCGGATTTACTGTGAAGAGATGCCAGACTTGTGTATTTTCACATTTACGGTGAAAAGATAAATCAAAATCTGAAAAGACACTTCTTTAAGAAAATAATATTTACATGTTTGCCATTAAATTTTATATATATATATATATATAATAGTTATAAACTTTATTTTGAAACAATAAAATAGATATTACTACACTAATATATATAACAATCCCCCACTTGTTTTAAAATAAAAATATATATTGATAATTATAAACATAATTTTGAAACAATAAAATATATATTACTGCACTAATATATATAACAATAGATGCATGTTGATCAAGTGTATGAAGGGGGTACAATAGTACCTTCTTCCAAGCATCCGCCTCTATTATTATAATGTCCACAAACGATTTGTCTAGAGACGGTAGCATGCAAGAGGATATTGTTGTATCTAAGACATTCAAATGAACCTTCATTATTGAAGATCCAATCAATTATGATCGTAAATACATTCCAATAGTGTCTTGTCAGATGCTCGAATCGCTTTGTAATCCCCGTGGTTAACGAACAGTTATCGAGTGGTTACTGTGCGGTTACCAAGCTCGATTATCAAGTAACCGCGGATGATCAATTTTTCTTCTTCTCGTTAATAGGCCATTTTTAATCGCTCGTAATACAGGCAGTTAATTGATTGGTCATTGGTTAGTCGTTCGGTCAATTGATCATTTTTTCCATAATAGGTTTGGCCAACGAAAATCGTTTGATTGTTCGTTCAACTGAGCGTTTGGTAAACCGCTCGATCTGAAAAGTGAGTAAGGTATTTGTGTGATTATCTGTTTGAAAAATGGAGCCTTAATTGTTAAACGAACAGCCTAGGGTATTGTTAGTATTTCACATTTTAACAAGTAGTTATTGGAATTTTAAAAGGTTTGAACAAGCATCCTGCCAATTCTAAAAAAGTGATAAGCAATCTCGCCAATTCCCCCAGTTAGATGAGAGATCTTGCAAAATCACCAAGTTTTAAACTGATCCCGAACTTGACCAAAAAACCGGCCAAGTCAAATCCGTCCAAACCTGATCAAAACCGATAACTAAAACTAAACCGAACTGATTCATTTTGGTTCGATATCAGTTAAGGCTGAACTGAACCGAAAACTGAAAATTTCGGTGTCAATTCCTTGATACATGGTAGGGATGTATGTATACGCCTTTGAGTCTTTGAGCCACGCGAAAGTCTACATTCCATTGGATCTGCTCAGAGTCATGGGCTCCATTTAACAGGATGTCGACTCCAAATCCCGATCATCGATTCATCATTATCATCAACGTCATCAGCTGGTCTTATCTCCTTACAAATCATAATGCCCAGTTGCCCACTAACTTCGCTGTAGGATGAGATAGCATTCCAATAGGGTTTACACAAATTTATACTCTACTTTCAACACCTTTTTGGCACTCATCCACTAAATATGGGTCGCCTAATCGTTTGCCTACTTGGCAAAAGAACATTTACTTAGCCAAAAATATATAAAAAAAATCTCTGTCAACATATCAACCAAGTGTTCATAAAAAGGATCATTAATTAAAAGAGCTGCTCTGCTCACACTCAAAATTAATACTTTTATTATTGATTGGTAAATTTATTAAGTGGTGTGCGTCAAGAAATCATTAGAGTGCATGTAGCAATCTTTTAGGATAGATAAATTTAGCGGTACCTCTATTAGCGCCAATAGGATTACTGAAAGCGCTTATTGTTCGAAATCCAGTGAAACCCCAATTGACTTCTTGGAATCAGACGGGTGACACCATTTTTCACCTCATTTTCCACACAAGATCACTATGAGTGTTCCATCAAACAGTCATTGTTTGATTCTACGTCAAAATGTTCCTAAAATCTTGTTGGAGCGTGATGTGTGCCATGCAATTTTAGGGCTTGTTTAATGAATCTGTGCCACATGAAAGAAAAAGCTAATTGTCTGATGGTAAGATCATGGTCTCAAGATTCGTCAGAATGAGGTGAAAAATGTTCTACATCATCTGATTCCAACCAGTCAATGGGTTTCCGATGTAAGCACTTTCAATAAACCTGTAGACTATGAACTTACCATTCAACGGTCTGTTTTTTATTTCATGTGGCACATCTCCCAAAAAAAATGGCTGTAAACTCTCTTTTGAGCGTGATGTGAGCCATGTGATTTTAGAGCCATTTTTTGGGATCTGTGCTACGTGGAATAAATTTTTTTATCATCTGATGGTACACTCATACACTCATGGTCTCAAGATCTATTATATAGAGGATTGGGATGAAAAACGATATCCATCATCTGATTCCAAGCATTCAACGATTTCAAACATAGGTTCCCTCAAAAATCACACAGGTGCGAACAGAGTATCCTAAATTTATTCCTTTTACTGAATTTGTGTGCATTTAGCAAATGTTGGTGTACGTATAAAAAATATGCTGATACTGATACGTATTGGTATCCCGACTCGATTATCTGATATGTATTGGCCGATATGTATCGGGTATCGGCCAATACGTCTTGGTTTCATTCAAGACGTAAACTTTTCCTTTTAAAAAAAAAATATATATAAAAATGTATCAGTATCATCCGAGTCGTATCGGTCTTGGGCAAATCGATACCGAGACTAATACCGAATTTGATACCTTGTGTGTGCTTTAAGAATTCATCAAGTGTTGATATTTTGTGAGTGCATATATGAGCCCTCTTAATTAAGTAGGAGAGTGTTATATAGTGGACAATTTTTTATAAACAATTTTGTAGGCAAGTTATGTGAATGAGTGGCTGTACACATAGTGGAGTCCAAACACTGTAGTCAGTCATTTCATGACACATAAGTTGCCTAAAAAATTGTCTATTAAAAATTGTCCTACGTTCATAATTTTTCAAATGAATTTAGAAAATTGAAAGTAATGCTGATAACTCTTAGAGAGGCAGCTTCGTATGAAGCTTCTTGGAAGATGATCACAAATAAAAATAAAAAATGGAAACAAAAATTACCAACCAATATGATGTCACATCAACTGCTTAGCTTGGGGCTATGTTTAGAGAAGAAGCTTCGAGGAAACTTCATGTATGACGGATACAAAAAAAAAAAAAATTAAAAAATTGACAACTACACTTTATAATGAAATAGTATTCACATAAAATGTATGTCACGTGCCTAAAGTGAGGGCTAAATAATGTAACAAACCCGTTGAGCAATAGCTCAAAATGATATCCTCTTACTTGTGGACGAACATAAGTTTAGGTTTTAATCCGCACGTCCGCTCCCGTCCTGTATGCGGGTCTCCTCTATATATGCTGCATCAGAAACAAATTCTCTCCACGTGTAAGTTTGTATAGAAACTATATTTAGGCTGTCTATATTGTTATGACATCTTTAAAAAAAAGCGTTGAAGTAAAGTTTTTATTTATTTAGTATTTATAATTTATACAACATAGACAATTTGAATGTACCTTAAATATCCTTAGAGGGTGTGACACTATAGAAGCAACACTTGAGAATAAATTTCACGTGACCTCAACCGCAGCAAAAAGCACTTGGATGGTTGCATTCTCACCATGTACTTAAAATAGTAAAAATCACTTGCACTAAAAAATTTATTCAGGGGAGAATTTTTGGTATATAATTCTGAAGGCAGCTTATGTGGCACGACGTGGCTGATTGCAGTGCTTGGGCCGCACTATGTGTGCAGCCAATCACGTTGTGCCACATATGTTATCTGTAAAATTCTATGCCAAAGATTATCCATCATTTATAATTTTTTTAGGTTATTGTTTAGGGATAAAATAATGGGTAAATTTATTATTAATGTGCTCAATTTTTATGAGTTAGTCTACAATGAATACCCGCTTATCATGCGATATGACTCTCTACACATTTGTATGACTGCATGACATATACGAACTTTCTATGCATAGAAGTTCAGGTAGATGATGCAGTCACACGTACTAGTGGACTGCTTTAATGTAGATGATGTGTGGTTACCCTTTGTAAACGGGCTCATTTTTTTTAGAGCCTAATCCGTTGAATACGCATAGAAGTCTTACTTCAAACATGACAGCATTCTTGTAACAGCCTTCATACACTTTATTTCTCACCTTTTTAACGGTAGAATCCCGAATTTGTGTGGTTTTACAGACTTGGCTGCAAACATTAGGTTCTCTCTCTTTCTTTCACACGCACCAAGATTCTATATTCTATAATATATTATCTTTTACTTTTTTTATAAAAAATAGAGGCGCCGCCCATGGGAGATTATAATGTAATTTATTATCAACATATGCAATGACTGGAGCCAACTATGGTTGTATGTTACATCCAATTGACTTTTTAATTTATTAAATTTGACATACAAAATAAAGGCTTGAGTTATGAGCTTTTGTCCTATGGAGGATGATGAATGTCCTCTAAGATTGTACATGGAGTTTTATGTGGTATTGATAATACTATTTTAATATTATATGGAAAACAAGTGCATTGTTAGATAAAAATTTTAAATTGTTTTTTTTGAAAACTTATCTTTATCATATATTTCTTTAACGGTAAAATTTAGACTATTGAAATTAGTTTAAGTGTGACTTGTGATTTAAAAATATTTTAAAATTGATTTCAACAAAATACAAACACACACACACATAGATATATATATATTCTATTGAAAGACCTATCTGGTACCCCCCCCTTAATCGGTCCGAATTTAGACTACAATATTTAAAAATTGAGTTGAGCCCTGTCTGGCCCGATTAGCTATCGGGCCGGGTTTGGGCTCTCATTATTTTTTTTAAAAAAATGGGCCAATTAAAAAACTCGGCTTGAACCCGACCTGGCTCGACTTATTGACAACCCTAATTTTAAGGATATTTTCAAAACAAGGTGAAACTATGAGGACCAAAAATATAAAATTTTCTATTCTCTCTGTTTTGTTAACTTGTCTCGTCTCTTAAGCGTAAAGTTGCACTTGATCCTCAAATTGGGTGCAACATGGCACCCAACTTATTTCCCAAGTAAAAAATATGAATTTTTCCACTTTTCTCTTTGTACCAAAAAATCAACTATAGAAAATCACTATTTTTTTTGTATGCTTGTTGATCGACCTTGGGCATATACACTTTGCACCCGATCCCCAAATTGGGTGTAACACGGCACCCAACTAACTTGAGCATATAGTCATAGGTTATATATATATATATATATATATATATATATATATATATGACACAATCTAAGGCTGAATCTAGGGTCACACAATTTGGTATACAAACACATTGATGTCATGGGAACGTGCGCACCAATCAAAGGTAACTAAAAGAAGAAAAGTAAAAGATAAATATTAATTACCATAGTCAACCGTGGTGGCCAACACCTTACAAAATGAATGGTGAATTAATGCACCATTAGATGCAAGGTTATACCAATTTTTCTTATATTTTTTTTGCATTATGATGGAAGAACAAGTGAATCTTGAAAGAAATGAGTGTGACGTGGCAATGCAACAAGACAATATTTGTGGATCTAATCTCTAGGTCACTCTCCGAAGGACCCGTTAACCATATAGGACTTACAGACACTGCCACACTCACACATCACACATCACACAGAATTATCCAAAAAAAAGCAAAAAAGAGTTGTATCACTAAATATAGGAGAGAAAAAGAGCACGCCTCAATTTTCATCTATACAGCATGGTTGGAGGCTACTGCTCTATTTCATGTTTAGCTCATTAATGCCCATTTTTTCAGGATTGAAAAGAGCCAAATGCCAACTATCTTCAACAAAGGGGCCCACCACATGATGAAAACAATAATAATAACAAAATTGTTATATATTATTATTATTATTATAAGGCTCTGTATGCACGTGGAAGTGCACGTGCCATGGAAATGATGTTTATAAAAGGAAGTAGTGGGCACATCGGGGTTTTCCATAAATACGATAAGTGAAGTCACTCTCAGTTGTGCAAAGGGAGAGGAAGCAGAAGCAGAAGCAGCATCAAAGGATCTAAGAAAGAAAAAGATGGTTGGAGATGAAACACGTAAGGGTCCATGGACTGAACAAGAGGACCTTCAACTGGTCTGGTATGTTCGCTTGTTCGGAGAACGGCGTTGGGACTTCATAGCCAAAGTATCAGGTTCGACGGCGCGCGGCCCCCGCTGCCGGGCCCACTAGGTAGGGTAATGTGGAGGGGGAAAGGTAGATGGAAGCTACCTGCTTAACCCCTCTGATTTTGTTGTAGGTTTAAAAAGAACAGGGAAAAGTTGTAGGTTGAGATGGGTTAATTACTTGCACCCTGATCTCAAACGCGGGAGGTTGACACCGCACGAAGAGCGGCTTGTGCTTGAACTCCACTCACAATGGGGAAATAGGTTTGATTATTTATTATATATATTTTTTTAATTTTTCTCAAAAGTAAGTTCTCTCTTTCATTTTTAATGTTGGTGATCTTTCATTTAGATCAGAATCAAACGACCTTTTACCCTTTTTTTTTTTTTTTTTTTTCTCACTACTCTCTGATTATGGGGAATGATCCCAAGAAGAACAAAATTGTCGTATAAAATGAAAAAAGGGTAAATGGAAGGTTGAGGATATTATAACTTCAAGGTCGCAAATTCAACCCCAGCTTAACTATTACAAAAAAAACAAAGAGGGTAAAAGCTCGTATGAAGGGTTAATAATACCATCATATTAGGGTGAATTAATACCCTCCCTCCCCTCGATATTAGCCGTTTGTTTAGGTTAACACTGTTCAATTTGAATGCTGCTTTAAATATTTTAAGCATTTATCTTCTCTTTTTTTTTAAACTAATGATATGTATCATTCAATTTTGTCCTTAGATTAACAAAAGAATTGGTTGCAGATGGTCAAGAATCGCTCGAAGACTTCCGGGTCGAACGGATAATGAGATCAAGAATTATTGGAGAACCCATATGAGGAAAAAAGCTCAAGAGAGGAAACAAATGTCGTCTCCATCATCTTCATCTTCGCATCATCATCTTCCCCAATCACCAAATATTCCTCGAGGTGAGTCGTCAACACAAATCGACACCCAAAAGTCGCTCGATAAAGGAGCTCCCGAAGATCAAGCTGCGCATGGAGAGGAGAGTGCTAAGGAAGAAGTTACAAGTGGGTACTCCATGGATCAAATTTGGATGGAAATTGCATCATCAGACATGTTAAGTGTACCATTTTACCAGGAGTCTAAGGAAGAATGGTCCAACATCTCTTGTCCTTCAACTCCTCCTTTGTGGGACTATTGTTCAGATTCACTGTGGAAGTTGGAGGAAGAGGTCAAGCTATTGCTTCCCATGGGTGATCATTTGTTCCTAACTACCAACAAAGGATAGGGTCTTAACTCTTAGATGACTTGGTTCATGCTTATGTGTACATAACTGTAATATTTTCCTATAGAACCTCCTAAGTAGGCTTTTTGCACCTTGTAATATCTATGTATACATATTGGTTTCCTCGTATGTATATATAAACCTGTACTTTCATCATCAATGGTAATGTGTTTTTGAGAGAGAAAGAGAGCCAATTGTTCTGTGAGTTAATGAGTTGGTATTTGGTGCATATGCCATACACCTCAGGAGGTGCATATGCCATATATAAAAGGCCTAAGCCATAACAAATGAGAAGCCATATAAGACTCAGCTCAACCATCAGTATCTGATATAGCTGGATCTTGTACAGTACTTTTTTTTTTTTGTTTTGTTTTATCAGTCTTTTAGAGATTGCCCCACTCACTGTTCAAGAGAGAGAGGGAGAGAACCCCATGATTGAAGGGTACATCAAATCTTTTGAGACCAATCTGTAGTTTAATGAAGGGATCCCATAATTAGAAGAAGGCCAATTCTAGAGTCACTGTTCTTTGACATTTAGATAAGGGTACCTTTATTTTCAATCCAATACTTTTTCTTCTCAACTCTGGTTTTATGTGTTTAGGTTGTTGACTGCTTCCAATCAAACAATGGAGATTATTTTTCATCCCAATCTTTGACACACTAGATCTTAAGATCATGATCCTATCATCAGACAGCCTTATTTTGATTCCACATAGCACACATTCGAAAAAGTGATTTGAGAATCATGTTTGATGTGTGCCTATAATTATATTCATTTTTTAGGATGTGTGCCATATAATATAGTGATCTCAAGATCTCTTTTTTAAGGATTGGGACGAAAAATTGTTTTCTTCATTTAATTCAAACAAGTCAATGGTTTAAACACATGAAAGCTGAGTAAGTAAAGGTGTGCCATATACATAAAAGTGAGACACTATGACCATGAGATTCCAATCATTTCAGTTTTCAGGGTACATAACCTTCTAGAAGCCTGGCCAAGCAATTGGAAAAAGGTCGGAAAAATGACTATGGACCCTGTGCACTCCTTATCTCTGACAATTGACTTTTCTTATTGTTTGCCATTCACTTCGCTACGCATAATTCTAAAGAGTAATTTTTTATTTTGAAAATGGTTACTAGTTTTCTTGCCTTCGCAGGATAAGAAGATGAGGCACAGCTGAGGATGTGGGTCGGCTTTTCAAAAAGATTAGGGTTAGGGTTTGATTGTAAGTTGGAATTGATGAAGAACAAGTGGTTTGATTTGT
The DNA here is from genome assembly GCA_021018995.1 of Chloranthus sessilifolius. Taxonomy (NCBI): domain Eukaryota; kingdom Viridiplantae; phylum Streptophyta; class Magnoliopsida; order Chloranthales; family Chloranthaceae; genus Chloranthus; species Chloranthus sessilifolius. The sequence goes on from CM037585.1 coordinate 161,230,248, forward strand.
GATAGGAGAGCTCAAAAGTAGTGGTGATAAGCACTTAATATTCTTTGGGGGCTGTGGTCCCTGTCACCTCTTTTCATCTGCCTAATTGAAAATTAGGCTTAGTGCTTAGCCGCCCACACCCCAATATGGTTTTTTCACGTTATCAAATTTTATTTTTAATTTGAAAAAAAAAATATTTCAGAAAAACACGTATTGAATCTTTTTTTTTTTTTTTTTAATCACAGGTATCGTGCCTCTTACAGCACAAGACCCGACTAAGTTCCCGAGTATATGCAATGCTCGAACATCACACATAATAGTCAGTAGGAATAAATCTTTGCGAGTAGACAACAAAAGATGAGATTCAAACTTAGAACCTCCACTTCTTGACCCGTGGTCTTAGCCACTATGCCAACCCCTGTACGAAAGGGATTGACTCTTCCCTCCTTTGGCTTAAGATAAAACCCTCAACTTCTCACTTTTATAGCATGGAAAGAGGTACTTATTAAAATAGTTGTGCAGACAATTCTCACATATGTGATGAGTTGCTTTAATATTCTTATCATCTTGCTCAAAGATATTTTAACAATGACAACAAAATATTAGAGGGGTCAAAAGGGAAAGGATAGCGGTTTACACTTGAAGGCTTGGAAAGAGTTGTGTCTACCGAAAGGTGAAGGTGGTATGGGCTTCAAAAATCTCAAATCTTTCAATACAACGATGCTAGCTAAACAAGTTTGGAGGATTGTCTCAAATCCGTCCTCGGTAGTTAGCTGTATATTGAAAGCCAAGTATTTTTCGCGAACCTCCATTTTTCATGCAAAAATCGGACGAAATTCTTCCTATACATGGTCTAGTATTTTTTTCAACAAAACCAGTGGTTGAAAAAAAAATTATTTGGAGGGTGGGAAGTGGCAAGTCTATTAGAATTTGGCATGATAGATGGATTCCTCGAAAACATACTTTTAAAGTTTTTCCCCCGAGAGGGAACTGACACTTAAAAATGGTTGCGGGGTTGATGTGCAGTAACCCTAAGCGTTGGAACGAGCAACTCCTCAGAGATGTTTTTTGGGAGGAGGACGTGAGCGTTATTTTGAGTATCCTCATTCCTACCACTGAAAAGGACGACAAATTAGCATATGAGCTTTAGAGAAGAGCGGTAAATTTTCAGTTAGAAGTACCTATAAAGCTGTCTATGATGATCTTATGAAGGATAGGGGGTCTTCATCTATTTCCCAATCAGAAAATATCTTCTGGCAAGATCTGTAGAGGTGTCGTATTTCAAATAAGGTCAAAATATTTACGTGGTGAGCATGCCACCAAAATATCCTCCCGGTCAAGGATTCCTCCATAAAAAAATTGAACCATCTCACCAATATGTGATGTATGTTAATCTATCGTTGAGACAATTACTCACGCTCTGAGAGACTATCACAAAACTGAAATGAGTTAGTTTTTCTCATCATTGGGCGCCCGAGTTCGCGAGAGCGTCCAAGTAGACTTTAAAGAGTGGGTTGTGGAGTTTCATAATTAGCTCGGTAGAGACCTATTAGCTCGTCTTTTCATGATTGCTTGAGCAATATGGAATGAGAGAAAACAGGTAGTGTATGGCTTCAACATAAGGACCCAACCTCGATCTCTAGGCAGGCCGAATGCTATTTGGCGGAGTTTCAACATATCAAAACTCTCAAGGCATGTACCCAAAGTCAAATTCCTTCGGCTATATCTTGTTCTCCTTCCACTCAAGATCGATTTAAAATCAATTTTGATAGTGCTTGGTGCGAATCGCATAAAGTTGCGGGTGTAGGTATTATAATTTGAGATCATGATGGTATGGTTTGCATCGAGGGCAAAAAATATTACAAATGTGTCTAAACCGGACCATTCAGAAGTTTATGCTTTTCTCGAAGCCGCTCGTTTTGCTTATTAGTGAGGGGGTTCAAGCTGTCGATTTTGAAGGAGATTCTGCTCAATTAGTTAATGTCATCAAAAATTCTAAGAATGATATTTCAGAGCTGGGCTATATTTTTGACCAAATCAAAGATTGCCTGATAGCTTTTGGATCCCACTCTTGTAAATATATTATGAGAACAACTAATATTGTAGCTAATTTATTGTCAAAAATCAGATTGTATAGAAACTGTGATGACATCTAGATAGAGGATATCCCTCTCCAAACTTCATGATGTAATTATTTCTGATTTTATTTATTAATGAATATATTCATTATAAACATGAAGCTATATGTGTCACGTCGCACATATAGCTTTATCGGTCCAAGTTGTCAAAATAAGAGAATAGCGAATTGTGTAGCCCAAAAAGTTGCCCATTAAGGATGGAACATCAAATTCAAGCATTTGAATATAATTCTAAACATGAACAACAGGCTATATTAAACGTCCCCGATCGAGTATCGTCCCTCCGATGGGCTTGTTATTTTGGGAGGATAATTTTCATATCAATTTGTATTCCCCAAAATACTTCATTAAGTGACCTAAAAAATGAGATAGCAAGGGCTTTATCTTAGGCCTAAGGCAAGCTCTTATTAACCGTATAAAAAATAAAAATTATAAAAGGATATGTTCAACATTTTTTAATTTCTGAATCTTTATCAAGTGCTCACGGATTTAAGAACTGGTAAATACTGGCATAGCAGCATATCGGCCGGGCCCCAAACAAATACGTATCGGATGCATATCAACCAACCGGTTGATTAAGTTTTTTTTTTGTAAAAATTATTTTTCTTTTTGATAAAAAATATTTTAAATATCTATATAAATAATTTAGATTGGTGTTACTATCACATCACTTTGTGTTACAGCTACCTCACTTAAACAAAGGAAAAATTTGTTGACTATTTTAAATAAGATGATGGAGATCATTTTTCGTCTCAATCTTCTGCACAATAGATTATGAGATTATGGGCTACTTTCAAACAGCCAGATGTTGACTCCACATGACACAAATCCCAAAAAGTGAATGTGATCAGTGCACCATCAAACATGGTTTACATTTACATTTGGGAATTTGTGTCACGTGAAATCAACATCTGACCGTTTGATAGTAGCACATGATCTCATCATCTATTGTATGACAGATTGGGCAGAAAAACAATCTCTATCATCTTATTTGAAACAGTCAACATATTTTTCCTTTGTTAAGTGATGTAACTGTAACATAAAGCAGTGTGGTTATAACACCAACGATAATTTAAAATGAAAATATACATTGCCAAGGGCATTTTTAGTATTATGTCCAGTTCATATCAGATACATATCGGCTGACCCGATATGACCCAATATTTGACTCGTTGTACCCAATATTTGACCCTAAATCGAATCATTGTATCAGGTGGGTGCCTAACCCAATGCATATCGGACAATATGTATGGAATATGCCCCATATTTAAAACCATGCAAGTGCTTCAAACGTGTTCATTATTCTATCCATTCCGGTGTCTGTAGCCCACCGGTTTACTGGTGGCCGCCTATGCTAAAACCCATTATCTGTTTGAACTCAAACGATAGAGATCGTTTTCCACCCCGATCTTTTGCACAGCGGATCTTGAAATTATGGCGCTGCTATCAAATAGTTAAGATTTTGATTTCATGTGACACAAATTCTATGTGAGTTTGGGGCTACTTTTGGGATTTGTGCCACATGAAATCAAAACCTTGACCATCTAAAAGATGCGCCCTGATCTCAAGATCCATTGTGTCAAAGATCAGGACAAAAATGATCTCCATCATCTGATTTCACCGGTCAATGAGTTTCAAAGGTAAGTGCGCTGTTGGGGCAAATAGAGGTACCCTAACAAATATTATTCCTACAACCAACGCCCCACTCTAACATTAGTTTGGTGATCCTATTGATCCTCCTGCACTATGCTCCAAGCTGCATCACTATCACAGATTACATATGAAAGAGATAACTATTTTATTAAACTATACAATATAGCTGATTGAAAGGTGGTGGTGGTCCTATGATTTTTTTTTGTATCACTCGAAGTGGTGGCGCCCTTTATAGTGGAGGACAAAGAATAAGATTCTAGATAAATTAACTATTATATCATACAAATGCAAAGTACACAGAAGACGGTACTCAAATTGCACGACATGGGTCCACATGATCGATCACTAAGTGATTAGACAACATTACTAAAATCACATCACAGACGTGTTCAATTGTCAACCGTGCAAATAAAGAAGAGCCACTAGCTCAATTCACCTCAAAAAAAATGATAACAACTTCAACGATCGGTCTTATCAATTATCATTTCAACGATCAACTTCTCCCCAATCAACTTCAACCTTCATGAACTAGTCATTCACATGGATTGTCTTCTAAACTATGCATAAGTTATATTATATTGGATTGACCCTCATTAGAGACATCAAAAGTTTTGAAACCAATAGAAAAATAAAAGCCAAAAGAAAGATAAGGGTTGGTTTTGGTTTTGGTTTTTCTTTTGTGAATTTTGCATTTACCTTCCTTATATGTTGTATTTCTTTTACTTATTATCCTTTACAATGACGAATTAATTGTTGACTAGTAAAAAATTAAACTTTGATTGTTTTGAATCATATGATGGATATCATTTTTCACAATAATATTTTACTCAATGAATCTTGAGATTAGGAGGCTATCATCAAGTCATCAGATTTTGATTTCATGTGGCAGATAATACAAAAAGTGATCATGATCGTGGGTGTAAATCAAACATGGTTCTTGGATCAATTTTCAATATGTGTGTCATGTGAATCAAAATCTGACTTTCTGATGGTATACTCATGATCTCAAGATTCATTGGATAGAAAATTATGGTGAAAAATGATCTCCATCATTTGATTCCAAGCAGTCAAAATTTAGTTTTATAATAGTCAAGGGTTGATTCATCACTGTAGGGAGCAAAATGCAAAAGAATCATAAAAGTAAGGACCGCAATGTAAATAAGTAAAACTTTGGACAGAATATAAATATGACCGCAGTGTCCCAAGCTTTCGCTTTGACTAATTCTTTTGAGACCATCACCCCCACTATCGTGTCAGTATGTCACAAATATTTCATGACTTACGAACTCTAGAGGGCTCTCCATTTCTCCTAGAAGAGGAGTAATTTTGAACTCACAAGCTTAGGGGAATACCAGAGTCGTCAACCGTTGTGACAACCTCTGGGTGAAAAAAACAAAAACACCCAAAGAGATATTATGGCTGCTTTATACCACAGTTTGACAAAACTATTATCGTCATCACCTTGTCTATTTTCAGCCATCTATCACCTTGATGCAACCCAACTCCAATGGAACTCAACTCTATCTTCACCAACATCTCTTACACCAATTCGAGTCCCTTTCATCCATATCTTCAATAATTTCACCAAATTCATTAGGAATACATATCCTCCTTAAAATCCACAATTGTTATCTCAACCTCTATCTCTTCTCTAAAGCCATAAAAACCAACACTAAGGCAATGGTCACTGGTTGCTCAAAATAAAAATCTGTGACTTCTCGAGGTCACACAACAAATATGATCGTCATCGTCATCACCATAGCCCTATCCCATTAATTTTGGGTAGGCTTTGCAAATCTTATTTCTCTAATCTTTTCTAATCAACAATATTGTTTTCTGTCTTCACTTGTCTTCTTCTTCTCTTATTTCATTGTGCTTGTAGTGTACTAGTCTCTCAATCATTCTTACAAAGTCTGCTTGTAAGTTTCAGTGGACATGCCCAAACTATCTCAAGTCATGTTCTGCAATTTTTTTCATTATAGGTTGTGCTAACAAATTTTCTCTTACTTTTTTCTAAATTTATCATTTCTTGTTACTCGCCACGTCTATCTTAACTTGCATATTTCAGTCTCATCCACACTACGTTCTTGTCGCCTTTTCATAGCCGAACATTACGCCCACACTACCTTCTTGTCGCCTTCTCTTCAACCGAAGTGAAATTTTTGGGTCATACAAACCTCTGATTGCCTTTTCTCCATCAACCTACATTAACCTTATTTGAGTGTAAAGTAGAGTATAAATATCAAAATTTATGGCAATGTAATATTAAATGAATTTTTTATTTTATCTAAATTATTTTTCATACTATCATATTCACTGGAAGACGCACTCCATTTATTATGTCTTTGTTCTACAAATTTTTTAATCCTGCCCACTTCTTCACAATTTCACCTTGTTATTTGCATATTTCTTTGTTTGGGAGATTAATATCATATCACTCATGCACCATAGAAACTATTCATGTATATCTACTGTTAGTACATCGATGATCAAATCCAAACAAATAAAACTCAAGGCAGACCTTTGATGTTGCCCAACTTCGACATAGAACTCATTCTTCTCTCCATAGAGCTCTTATGCTAATTACAATCATTTTATAAATGTTTTGAATAATTTAAATATATAAGTTCGGGATGCATTTCTTACTTAGCGTCTAGCAGATTAGGCAATCATAAGCCGTTTCAAAATCAATAAAAAGTCGTATGCAAGTTGTTCCTTATTTCTTATAGCAGGGTACAAAGGAGGGAATCCCTTGAGGATTAGCCCAAGAGCAAGTTTGAGAATGTTAAGTTATCAAAACAAAACCAAAAAAAGCTTTTTCATAAGTTGTATAATAAGTAAATGACTTAAAGTAATTGATCTTTCTAGCATAAATTCAAATTGATTCTCTGATACACTTCACTCTTGTCTTAGTTATTGCCATACTATTATCTCCTAAAGTTTTATAATCAGACTCAAAAGTATAATGAATCAACCGCTGGCATAGTTTTGGAAATAACTTTTATTCAATGGCGGAGCTATGTTATCTGATTGGGGGTCCTAAGATCCCCCATTATTAAAAAAAAAATCGTAAACACCCTCTAAGGAGAGTTTTTAAGAGCAACTGGTCTTTTTAAGGGATCCCCCAAGCCCATCTATATATATTAAGTAATCGAAATTCTTTGAATATTTTTTGTCAAAAATAATGAAAAATACTATCTTTTTCTCTCTTTATGACCTAACTTCTCTCTTATCTTTGTTTAGTTATGAGATTTTTAATAAAGAGAATTTAATACTAATCATTCAAGTTATTTTATTTATAATCATAGTATAAAGAAAAAATATCATATTGCAAATAACATTACTCATTATTAAATTTTCCTATGCCTCTTTTTTTTATCTCACAATTTCTCCTTTCTTAAGAATAAAGACTAGTATTACTACACACCACTTTATGTTATAGGCACATACCTTAAGGCAAAGGAAAAACTAGTTAACTCGTTTGAATCTAATGATATAGATTATTTTTGCTTTCATATAATAGATCTTGAAATCATGGGCTTTTATCAGACAATAAGATATTGAGTGCCCGTAACACACATCCTAAAAACTGAACGTGAAATGTGTTTGATGGTTCATCGCACGAGGAATAAATAACTAATCGTTTGATGGTAGACTCGTGATCTCAAGATCTATTGTAGGGAATATTAGGGCGAAAAACAATCTCCGTCATCAAATTCAAAATGATCATCAAAATTTTCCTTTATTTAACTAAGGTGGTTGTAAAATAAAGTGCAGGGCCAGCTCTGAGTGTAGGCAAGCGAGGCAATCACCCTCAATTCTTCAAAGGCCTATTGCCTAAGAATATATATATTTTTATTTTTTAATAGGCCCCATTTTAGTTTTCATTTATTAATTTGACCTATAAAAATAAGCATGACATAACTAACAATATTTGACGACTAGCATGGACCCCCATCAAAAAAATCCTAACTCCGCCACTACTTTTGTTTTTATCAAAAGGGACAACGATGGTCTTTATTTTAAAGCATTTTTCTTATTTTTTTAGAATCTTATTGAATAATTTAGTTGGCCTATTCAGTTTGTTCTCCTCCATTATAATCCAAACTTCTACAGGTTTATCATTTAATGTAATATTTTTTTCTTATATTTACTAACGTTGCTTTTACTTTAGAAATCCATCCTTCATTTACCAACCCTTGATTTAGCTCCTCTTCTTAATCTCTTAAATAGCACCTTAAATAATTATTTTCATCATCTTTTATCAATGCATTTTATCTAGATTGTTATACACCCGATAATATTCCCACGACTTTCATATCTCATATTTTGGTAAAGTTATATCTTTCAACATTTGACTTTTGAATCTCCTTATCTTACTCTTATATTTTATTCTGCATATTCTTTTTACATTTTGATTTCTCGAGCAACTACTTGGCAACTCAATTAAGAAATTATGCTATTCATTGCCATATTTCATTTGAATCTCGTTCATCAGCACTTTTTGGTTAGTTTTTTTGAAAGTGTACTTTATCTCCGATGAAGTCCCACCACTTTAATTTTCATTTTAAGGTAATCTTTTATTCATCTTTAGTCATTTCAGTCAAAACTTGCATTTCACTCATTTGCCCTCTCATAAATCATTACGGGTAAATTTTCTAAAATCTCCCCTTACTAAAGCTACTTTTCTAAATTTTTTCATATTTTTATATATATCTAATAAACTCATACACTTAAGGCTGTGTTTGGATTAGCTCTTTCAAGGTAAAAAGCAGTTCTTTTACTCTTTAGCTCTGACGAAGAACTGCTTTCATGTTTAGTAACATAGCTCCTCGCTTAATTTACTCTGACGGAGAGCTGTTTTAAGTGATAAAATTGATCTCCCTCAGAGTAGATTTTATCTGCTCTGACAAAGAGCAGAAAGAGAGTTGCTTCTACTCTTATAAGAGCTAATCCAAACACAGTTTGTTTATCTAAATTCCCGTCAACCATACCACCTTAATACCAAAAGTATTCTGGAGGGAGGAGGATTAAGGGAAATGAGTTAGTTGATTGGGCCAATAAGCTAGTGAAAATCATATTAAAAAAATTAAAAAGGGATTTCTACATATATCCCTCTTGAGATATTTCGATATTGCATCAAATCTCCTGAGTTATGGGTATTTATTCTATAGCCCTTACTTTGTGTTTCTGTTTCATGTACCCCCTACCGTTAATTAGCCGTGAGTTTAGGAATTGAAACAACTATTTTGCCCTTAATAAAACCAATATTCGAAAAATACCACCATTCTAAAAGGCCCTTCATTCACCTATATTTACAAATTATGCTATTATAGTTTATTACCATTCTAAATGACCATTCATTCACCTTTATTTATAAGTCATGCCATTATAGCTTACCACCATTATTCTAAAAGGAGTACCTTTAAATGCACCCACAAAATCTTTGAGTTCACCCATGCTGAAACACATCAACTACATTGAATCAGACGATGGAGAATGTTTATCGTCCCAATATTTCATGAGATCGATCTTTAGATTATGAGTGCACCATTAGACGGTCGGTATAAAGGATCATGGTAGTGCCGTCAATCTCTACCAAAAATCAGTGCATGTTCACTTGCGATCTAAACTATAGATTTTATGCCTTTGGTCAAAAAAATATATTCAATAATCCATACAAAAGTAGTTGATGAAAAGTTATGATGTCTAATACATGCAATTTTCAATATATGATTCATAAAAGAAGTGGTCAATTGATTGGACGATTGGAATCAAGGATCAAAATATCAGTTTCGTTTTCGATTTCGGGCATAACCGAAACAAAAAAATTGAATGAAATTTTCAGCCATAATTTTGAATTTCGGCCAAAAATTTTATTGCCATACATAATTTAACCAAAATTTTAGGGGTTATTTTCTTTTTGGTGAGGATCGAAGTCGAGAAATTTTGGTCGACAGTATGAATTATCGACTGAAAGTTTGAAATATTGTTGGGATGGTTCCAATTGTACAATCATTAAAGAATAATGATGACACCAATACAAGAAGGTTTCAACCCGTCGAGTCAACTCGATGAGTCAAAGTCAAACAAACTGACCCGCCATAGGTTTTGGTTTGGGTTCAGATTTTCAAGTCCCAACCCATTAGGTCGGGTTAGAAATGCTGGCTCATTTATTTCTAAGTTCCACTCAACCATTGAATTGTTTATTATTTAATTTCCAACAACATTACTCATATACCCAATATAAAAAATCACAAAAATTTTATATATTCAAAATTAAAAATCAGCTCAAAATAATAAAATAACCTACCAAAGCTTTTAGATACCCAAAATAAAGGATCAAAATATCGAGCAAATTTTCAATTTCGAGCATGACTGAAATTGAAATTTTTGATCGAAATTTTGGCCAAAAAACAATAATTTGGCTAAAATTTGGACCGAAAATTTGAGTCCGATAAAAAATATAATTAAAATTTCAATCCAAATTATCGTTTCGGTGAGGACTGAAACCGATAATTTGGACTGAAATTTCGGTCATTTCTGCCAAAATTTTGATCATTGCCCAAAATAAAAAATATTCCAAATTTTGGTTATTTATCTAAGAACATATAAATGGAGGGTTTTCTTTACAAGAATAATTGCATGGTTTGCTGCAAATCCTCCATTAGTTGAGTATTCATCCAAACATTGACACGCTTTATGAGGGAATCACACATTTGATTGGTCTTAAATCTGATGGGTGAATGAAGGGCCTTTTAGAATAGTACCTTTAAATCAACCGACCGAATCTTTGAGTCCACTCACGCTGAAACACGTTGATTGAATTGAAACGAACAATGGAGATCATTTATCCTCCCAATATTTCCGGAGATCGATCTTTAGATCATGGGTGTACCCTCAAATGGTCGATTTTTTATTTCACATGACACATCTCAGAAAAGTGACTTTAAAATCACGTGCACGCTTAAAATTTAGTCTAAGGTCACTTTTATGGGTGTGTACCATATGAAATAAAAAAAATGACCGTCCGATGGTACACCCATGATTTAAAGATCAATCTCATGAAATATTGGGATGATAAACAATTTCCATTGTTTGATTCAATGTAATCGATATGTTTCAACATAGGTAAACTCAAGATTTTGTGGGTAGATTTAAACGTACTCTTTTTAGAATGGTGGTGGTAAAGCTATAATAGCATGACTTGTAAATACAAGTGAACGAAGGACCTTTTAGAATAGTGGTAAATTATAATAGCATGACTCGTAAATATAGATGAATAAAGGACCTTTTAGAATGATAGTATTTTTAAAATATTAGTTTCATTAAGGGCAAAATAGTCGCTCCAATCTATAAACTCACAGCTGGTTAAGGGAAGGGAGGTATATGAAAGAGAAACACAAAAGAGAGGGCTACATAATAAATACCTATAACTCAGGAGGTTTGATGCAATATCATATCTCAGGAAGGGTATATGCAAAAAACCCAATAAAATATCATAATTTTTTCATTTAAACAGAAAAAATAGTTTAAAATTCAAAAAAGTAGAAAAATAATAAACATTTTTAATCTCAAGAAAAATTAAGTGAACTATATTTAAAATGAAAATATTCATGTGGATATTTACGGTTGAGGAGGCATTTAGATAACTAAGTTTTAAGGACATGATTTATTAGATATTCAAGAAAATATGAGGATTTAGAAAAGCAACTTAAAAGGAGGGAGATTTTAAAATAAAAACTGATGAACACCTCGTACGGGCCACCGCCAGGCACTAGTGAACAGTACAACTACTAGTCACTGGCTTGGTAATTAAAGGACGATGGGACATTCTTAATCCAATTAATTTATGGGTAGCTATATTCACACCAACCAACTTGCTGAGGACACCTACACTAAAACCATTGACTACTTTAAATAAGACGATGGAGATCATTCTTGTCCAAATCTTCTAACAACAGGCATACCATCACACGGTCAATTTTTAAATTACACAAGGCACACATCCCAAAAAGTAGTCCAAAAATCACCTGGCATACATTATGATGGCGGAATGTTAGTCTAGCATGGGCGTCCACCCATCATGTGCATTAAAGTAGTCTGTGCATATCATGCAGTGACACATATGTGTGGACTGTTGTGTCCACCCATGATGGGAGTACACTCATTGTAGACTAACACTACATTTTTATCCTATCTTGATCTGGGCTGCAATCCAGTGCTTACTTCACACACAATTTCATCTGCGCTTGAATCCCCATGGTCACATCATCACAATATTCATCATAACTTAGGTGTATTACTAGAAATTTTCAGAACATGGGTTTTCCACAGCATCGCCATATTATATTTTTTATTTAATTATAAATTTTTTTGAGGGCATCTGGCCTCTTAGAGCATCCGACGAGTGGCCGGGTACATGCAACACTCACATATCGCATGTACCGGTCAGTAGAGATAATTCCCTGCATGAGTGGCCAACATGGCCGTAGTATTCCAACTCAGAAGCTGCAGTTACCAGTCATAGAGCATCGCCATATGATCACAAATCCGACGGTCATGGATATTGCTTTTCTAAACATGGCAACTAGTCTTAGCTTCTTTGTACATGTTCCGTTGCTATTTTTTTATTGACATGTGGTGTCATCTTCATGGAATATTGTTGATATTCGAATTTCATATTGCAAGAGTGGTTTTCTTGTGGTCCTCCGTTGCCCATGATCCGGCTGTCCACTTTATCTCAAAGAACCAATCCAACTTTATATAACTATTCATATCCAAAATTAACAATAAGTTAGGCAACAGCATTATTTCACCAAGTTAAATACTTCCACCTGTCCATCCAAACAAGAGGACAATTGGTGATGCAGTGCAGCTTTTTTTAAGTGTATGTTGTGTCACTGCTTGCCTCATCATTTATCACCATTGGTTAGATATTCAACAGCGACATAACGGCTTTAAATGCTCGCTGCCTGACCCAGCTTTTGTATTGATGTTGTTACCCTTGAATGATCCTGTGAGTCTGATATCACCATATTTATATGTAGTTGACAGGATATAAAAGTACTGGTTTCACTGTCACAAAATTCTCCAAATTAATCAAAAAATTTGAAAAAATTCCGCCCATTATTCGCTTGATTCGTCGATTCTGCGAATTTGAAAGGTTTTCCCGAATTTTTAGCATTGTGATACATGCTTTAATCATACGTCGTATAGTTTTCTATGTTTGTAAATTGTTAATGCATGTGGATTATATAATATACTTATTTTATTATTTAAAGATTACAATTTTTATTTTTTTAAAATTACTTATATATGTTAATAATTTATTATTATTTTTCTAATTCCCGAATTTTTCAGAGTTTTTTTAGAAAATTTTCCGAAAAGATGGTCTACCAAACTATTCGCTTGATTCATTGATTCACCGAATTTTTAGTATTGCGATGCATGCTTTAATCATACTTTGTATAATTTTTTATGATTGTAAATTGTTAATGCATGTGGATAATATAATACGCTTATTTTAGATAATATAAATCCACTAATTTAAAGATATCATTTTTAATTTTTAAAAGGTTAATATATATTTTTGTATATGTTAATAATTTATTATTATTTTTCTAATCCCCAAAATTTTCATAAACTTTTCCCAAATTTATCCAAATTGACAGCCTTGACACCCCTACCGAATGATTGCCAAATCCGAACTTGGTTACTATGGGTGGTTTAAGGAGCCTGCGGCATCTGGCATGATGAGATACTACATTGAAATAATACATAGCTATAGATAAGTGGATTTTAAAGAATTTAATCTACAGATGAGCTACATACCATGCTGCAAAATTCGGCTGAAATATGTGATTGCTGACCTCCTCGCTACGATGTGAACTTCTTTCTAAAAAAAATAAAATTAAAGAGGGAAAGAACCATAAAACACTACCTCAGCAGGCCCCGTCATGTAAACATGATTGTCTTCCTCCTTCCACTCGATCTCCAATGGTCCCCCAGGTAGATCAACAGTGCAGCTCTATTTTAAGAGTAACATGTGAGGTCCACAACACAAAACCCCGAATAGAATAAGAAAATCAAGCAGCCTAAGCTTACCCTTTCAGAACGACCCTCGAGGACCGCTGCAACCACCACTGCACAAGCGCCGGTCCCACAGGCTAGTGTTGCTCCTACAGTTAGAAATTTATTTTTATAGGTAATGATCTCTCGCAACGTCAGCTTATAATTATATGGGATAATGGTTCCTAACCGGCATTTAAACAGAAAATGGTCTTCCACCATAAAATTAGAAATTTGGATCTCACACCATTGATGTGTGGTTTTCTATTATGACATGTAGCACACATTTATGATCAAATCTAAATTGCCCAGGTGGCAATCCATTATTAGAAAATGTTTTAGCCAAAGAATCATGCCCATATGTAACCATCCGATTGGTGAAATTTAATATCAACCATCAAAACTAAGCACAACTGTTGGTAGTAGAGTGCAAATATCGGATGATTCAAAACTCCAAAAAAATGTGATTTTTGGGCCCATTGCAGTGCCATCTATGATCTATCACTTTGGCAGTGTGGATTACCCACTTCATAAACCATTGATGGTATACGATTATTTAAACACTATTTGTGTTTAAATGACAGTCAGGAGAGTCAGTCTCTAATTAAAAACGATTTGATAATTGAACCAAGCATCAGCATGAAATCATTTTAAGGTGATACAAAGTGAATGCCATACCAGCGCCACGCTCCCAAACACACATTTTCAGGTGTGAACGAGAGAAGAATTGCACAAATTCTGCAAAATAAGCACAATAAACACATTAATTCCAGTTCTTATTCACAGACTCGGAAATGCTTTGGAAAAGACAAAATGAATGGAAAAGGCATAGAAAGCAGTGAACGTTAAAATGGAACAATTCCCATCATAAATTCCGAAACTCAACAATTTATATGGACAGTTTCTACCAACATCAAATGGAGAAGTTAAGGTCCTATCTACAACAGAGTAATTTAAGACCAACAACAAACCCCTCAAAGCATGCATAGAACACCCTCCAATTTCTAATCAGAATTATTCCAGATCCAAGGCAGTGCACCTACACATTAGCCAGTAACCATTTCAGAAATTTCAACCATTTCAATGGGATTGCTTTAATTCAATCCATCTCGAGAGAAGAGAAAAGGCAAGACATCAAAAACATGGGGAAACAAGGTCACAAGTCTCAACTCGCCAAGAAGATATGTGACAGTCAAAGGAGGACTTCGATTCATCAAACTTAATCATTTGTTACCTCAACAGTTAACACACCAAGTAGTTTAAAATCGTATTTACTTATATAGAACATTTACGGTGTTTTTTTTATTTATACTAGTGAGTTAGTTACTTCTAATTTTATGCATTGTAAAAGCTCATTTAAAGGCTAGTAATGTCGTAATTCGATTTATATTTGAATGAAATATTTTGTTTGGAGCAGTCCTCGAAGGTTCTTCTGAAAGACTACCCATTTGACAGGTTATCTCTCGACTCAAACCACCTCGAAAGACTAATTTCAGCTTTCTAGGACGTTTTGCTACTTTCGTATCAAAACCATGTCCTCTCTCAAAGTGGTCATTGTGCACATTTTTATTATTTGGTATCAGAGCAAGTTCCATCATAAGGATATATCTCCAATCAACAAATAATAAAGCATGGAGGACAAATGCAAACAACTCGTCCCCAATGCACATAGAATCATACATGGAGAACATAAAATAGCTACGATGAAGAAAGGACGTAGAAATCATCATGCGCTTGCCGATGAAGAAAGGACGTAGAAATCATCATGCGCTTGCCGATGCACCATTGGATGACATCTATCTCACTCTCATACCATCCCTCCCTTTACCTCAAATCCTTCCCCAATCGATGTCCATCACGCCATTGTATCATGCACCTCCGCCACCACATCATACCCATCCGACATCAACCATTAAGTAGGCATCCACTACCGTCCTTCCAATACTTTACAATAAGGAACCGATAATTTCATGGGCGCAACATTGATAATTGCTCACTACAAATATCAAAGTCTACTTTCTCGAATAGAGAGTGAAGCATTTAAGCCAAGGAGTCTCTCACAAAGTACCACTAAAGAGTCCAGGAAAGTAAAAGAGAGAAGGGAAAAGTTTCCAGATAGAGGAGAAAAGCCCAATGGGCATTGGTAATGAATGAGGCCCAATAATGGGACCTAGATTGGTGGAATTTAAGTTAAGGATATGTTTGGATATGGGACAAGCACATGATCGTAGGATGTAGTAATTTTCTTTATTTATGTATTGCATATAGTCAGTACAAGTATGGTGTATTAGTTTCCACTTTCTAAAAGAGGGATATTTAAAATAAGCTAAATTTAGTAATTGCACTTAGATTAAGATTTGATGTAAGTTTAGAAAGTTTACCATGCTTAGTAGTATATATTAGGATGTCATTTAGGATAGGTTTTATTCAAAATAGAAGGTTATGATAGGTTAGATTTTCCTATTTAATTAAGGTAAAGGCTATGTGAAGTTATCTTATTGCAGTAAATTTCAATTTATAATTAATATAAGTTGTTTTTTTATGAAACCTTGAAAATTGTGAAGGTCTCTAGATTGATGTGAAAGGCAACAAGTAGTGATTGGCCTCTTTTGCATTGCATATGCCTATGAGAGAATTGGAAGCTGTACACAACAAACTGCGTAGAACTAAAATTTGTCACAAATAATATTGCATCCTAATATATACTACTATGACGCGTCCGAATAATGCCTTTGATGCCCTGTTAATTACATAAAAAAGAATTGACTACATCTGATTAAAGGCTACAAAAGAAAACATATATATATATATATATATATATATATATATATATATATATATATATATATATATATATATATATATATATACATCTATGAAAATAACCAATAACTCCTAGACTCTATGTCTTCATCAGCATCATCATCCTCGCATTCATCTTCAACATTAGTATCTTAAGAGATGAACACTCAGCACGCTATGTTCGATTGAAATCTGCCTGATATGGAACAAAGAACAATGAATAAATGAACCTTTGCTTGATTAATAAGCAAGGAAGAGTATCGGTGCTAGAAGTTCATGAACGAGACTTAACACGGACTCTTGATGCTGAGTTCTGAATGTGCATTCGAACACTGAATCCATGATCTTCTTTCGAGAACTGATCATCGAAATTGTTAGCATTTTCATTATTTGGAAGTTTCGACCTTATACAAAACTACCGAATTCCATAGAATTCTGGTTCTACTTTCATGATGGGCCTCGATCTTAGCCTGGGCCCTTTAAAGGTCCGTTTTAAGTCGAACCTGGGTTCAGGTGAGTCTGGGTCTTATTCCATAGTAACTGGTTATGACAGACCTTAAATCCCATTATTTGGATAGTTTGGGCTTTGATCCAATATGTCCCATTAAGGATTTCGCATGATTTAAACCTTCGTTGATTGCGATGGGTCATCACATCTGTTCAATCACATGTATTCGAATTGAATCAAACTTCTAAAGGAATTTCCTAGATCGAAGTTAAGGTCTGAATCCTTAATTTAAGGGATCGATGGCTTGAACCGCCGGGGGAAACTCCAATAACAGGGATGTCGATTGCAATCTTGCAAGTGATTACTCTTTAAATTGATAGCAATCGCGAAGCGAGCATAATCGCGTGAAGCGACAATAACCAGGCGAAGCGATAGCCCATCAGCGTTGACCACGATCTCGTGAAGCAATGATGATCAAGATTGCAAGAAGAGATGATTTTTTGTTGTGATTGCGCGGAGCGATGACTGCAATCTCATAGAATAATAACTTCTAGGGTCTTGGATGTCGATGAACTGATCTGTCTCTCTAATTTGCGGTTGCAACCCGTAATTACAAGGATACTAATTCTAAATATTTGTTATTGCAACCCGCATATATAAGGGTTTAGGTATGGGTGTCGTGACCCACATAACCTAAACGTAACCCGAATATATTAGGCATGGGTGTCATGACCAATATAACCTAATTTGCAACCCCAAATATTTAATACTTGGACATGGGCCATTGTGACCCACATAATCTAAGTATCGCTCGAGTATAAGAGGGTCTTAGGCATGGACGTCAAGGTCCACATAACCTAAGTGCAACCCGAATTCTAAGACTTAGATATGAGTATCGAGACCACATAATCCAAGTGAAAAGGAGAATAAAAAGGGAGTTACCTTAAGGTATCTTTGCAGAGAATCTTCGAACATGAGAATTTTTCCAGAGCTTTTGCATCACGCTGTCACTAGATTCGAATCTGTAATAATGAGGGGGAGGTTGCTACTTATAGAGTTACCGCCGTAGTTACTGGAAGTTACCATCCGACGATCTCAGCATCCTCAAAGGAAATCTATGGTGAGAGAAGGGTTGCACAAGTCTCGAGCATGACGCAAATCGAAAAAAGAAAACTCGAGAAGAATGGAAGAGACCCATGTAAAGGGCTTGCGTAAGTTTCACTTAGAAGAAAGAAAAAGAAAAAGAAAAGAGAGGGCCCACGCATGTGGGTCCCTATGTGAGTGAAGGAGAGAGAAAGAAAGAACAAGAAAAGGATGAGAGAGAGGAAGGACCCACGCACATGGGTCATTGTGTGGTAGAAAGAGAGAAAGAAATAATAAGAAGAGAGAGGAAGGACACACGTAGGTGGGTCCTATGTGGGTGGAGAGAGAAAGAAAAAGAAAAAAGAGAAAGGACCACGTAGGTGGGTCTCTGTGTGGGTGGGGAAGACAGAAAGAACGAACAAGAGGGAGAGAGAGAGAGAGAGAGAGGGACAAGGACCCATGCAAGTGGGTCCCTGCGTGGTGGAGAGAGAGAGAGAGAGAGGGGAAAAAAACGAGAGAGAAAGAGGGACCCATGCAGGTGGGTCCTTGCGTGGGTGAGGAGAGAGAAAGAGAGAAGGAAGAAGAAAAAGGAGAGAGAAAGAGAGAAGGAAGAAGAAAAAGGAGAGAGAGAGAGAGAATGAGTGACCCACGCAGGTGGATCCCTACATAAGTGAGGAGAGAGAGAGAGAGAGAGAGAGAAGGAAAGGGGTTTGGGACCTACGCATGGGTCAACCTGCGTGGTTCATTGGAGGAGAGAAAGGGAAAGGAGAGAAACTGTGGTTCACGCAGGAGCCAACCTGCATGGATTCCACTTCTACTCTAAGTAGAAGACTTCCTTTTTTTAGTTATAAATATGGGCCCACCTTTCTGATTCTTAATTATTTCCTCGAGCTTTGAAACTAGAAGAAGACGAAGAAGAAGAATAATTCTCAGCTAGAAGAACTTCCCGAGCTTCTGAATTCTAAAAATTCGTGTCAACAAAAGCCAATTGATCGATGAAGTCTAATATGGACTGTTAAAAAAATATGCTCAACTGTCCATATTTGAGAAAACATAGATCAAACATTAAATGTCCTAGTGAGAATAGGTTATTCCCATAGTAACATCCAATTGGAGCTACCACTTTGATGACTTAGATCACCCGAAAGATATGCCACATGATCATAAAGTGGAGTCTTCATGCCCCCATTTGTAATCGTGCAATCACGCCCTCATATATCCTTTTAATTACCATCTCATGCATCAGTGAGATATATTGCTAATAAATTGCATATCAGCTGGATAAGTCTCATCTTTTTAAGTTTTATTTGAAATTTTAAGAAGAAATATATAAATTTAAGATCATTCAAGAAATCCAAAATAAGCAATTTAAATTTTACTAAAAGTCATTTGCAATATTCATATAAATAAATAAATATAATTTGACATGTTTGTAATAAATACATAGTTTATTCATTTTGCTTTGGTTGTGGATAAGTTAACAATTGACATACAAGAGATTTTGTGATGTATGTTATTTGTGAATGATGTAGTACTAATTGTTGAAAATAACTGATAAGCTAGATTATGGAGAAAGGCTTTAGAGTCGAGAGAGCAAAACAAAAACCGAAAATATGTAGTGAACTTCTGTTGAACAAGATAGCTTGGAAGAAGATTTAATTAAAATAGAGAAGCATCCCGTGTCACATTGTCATAAATTTCAATATTTCAGTTCTACTATACGCCGAAATGGTGGGTTTGTGGAGGATATCTCAAATAGGATAAATGCAGGTTGGGCGAAAAGAAGAAAAACGAGAAGAGTATTGTGTGATCCAAGATATCCACTTTGGTTGAAAGAGCATTTTTATCAAACCGCAGTAAGACCCACACTGCTGAATGGTGCACAAAGTTGGGCTACAAAAAAGTGACAAAAAGATAGAGTACATCTGGCCAAAATGTGAATGTTAATATGGAAGAGCGGAGTGATATGAAAGGATAAAATTAGGAATGAATACATGAGAAAATTTGGGGTTGCTTCTATAAAGCAGAAAATTGCGAAAGGTCATTTGAGATGGTTTGGACACATCCATCAGAGGCCAAAAACAGTACATAAACTAAGGATTGAAATGATACAGACCTCGGGATGAGTAGGGGAAGAGGAAAACAAATGAAGGTCTGTAGGAAGCATTGATAAATTATGTGAAGGATTGTAGAGTTACAGAGAGTGAATAGAATGAAAAGAAAAGTATGTCCCGCACAAATGAACCCCAAATAATGGGATAAGGCCATGATGACATTATATTAATCATATATGTCATCAAAGACATCGTTCCATGTTTTGACATAACGCAATACATTTATTTAATCTAATACATATGTTTATTGTTATTGAAAATAGAACATCCAAAAAAAGTAACTCTAATTAACCCAAAAAAAAATATCCTATTTTCTCGCCTGATACATTATCTTGTTCCCCTGATGATTCGTCTGAATATCACCCGAGATTTCAAACCATGCTCCTGGTGCTCCAACAGACAAATCCCCTTCCCCATCACAAATCACTCCAAAAAAGCTCATTGAAGGGTACTAAAGCCTTAATAATTTCACTATAACCAATTCGAGACTACATTTGGATGCAAGTTTCCTAATAGCAAAACGCTGTCATGGAATTCAGTCATATGATGCCTCCATCTGGAACCCCAAAGCATATTACATTGCACCAAGATGGTTAATGGATGCTCCCACCTTATAATATAAAAAAATTGATTTCGTCATTTCCTTCATATTTGAGATCTTGTTGACTGGATATATAAATTACTGAATAGTGAATTCCCATGGCATTTTATACAATTACCTAAGCAAGGAACAGATTGTTGACCCTTGATGTATATAATTATGATGTTAGACTAATGAAAAACACTAGTTAACATTTGAAATTCCCCACATGAAAGCCATCACCTAGTATAATGTGTTATATGAGAAAGAGAACCGAAAGGAAGAGAGATAAAACAAGAAAAATTAACATACCTTCCACTATTCAAAATACCAAAAAAAGAGAAAGCATTCAATCATGATACATTAGATTTTCCACTAACCCACAAAAGTCCCACACAAGGAAATTTTTATTCCAATAAAAGTTCATAAACATCGTTAGACACAAGTCTTAGTTGCCACATTTCCGTTTATGTTTATCCCTAAAATTAGTTTTCTATTAAAACTAAATCAATAAAAATCTTTCCCATTGAATTTTCCTTTTTAATGAACACGATATAATAAAAGATAAAAAGCCTATGTTTTCTATTGTCCTCCCTCTCTCCTAAACCCCATTTCCTAATATTTAGGCAGAAAGAGAGAAAACACTCCTTTTCTCATCAAGTGATTACTCAAGTGAAGATTTGAGGGCCTAAGTCATCTCAGGTGTGTTTCATTATGACCCATTAATGCATCTGGAAGAATTTTAGGCCCATAAGAAAAATTCTTATATAGGCCACTAGTTCATTTTTATATAGGCCTTCTGTATCTTCTCCGCCCCTCTTCATCTTCTTTCCTCCATAACTTCGGACTACGTCACAGTATTAGCCACTTTTATATACAAGACATCCCATTTAAAAACTTAAATTATTTACAAGGATCCACAAAGAACTAGATCATCTATATGTGTGATATTACAACTAAGGAAATTCTCGAAACTTATAGTTCAAACAGAGTTCTTTGTTTAGTTATTTTCCATGGAATTAATAATAAACATAGACATTACGCGCATAGAACATATTGAGAATATTGACATTAATTGTAACCAAAGTTGGAAAATATGACTTGAAACTTACGCTCTAAGATTTGACATTTAGAATTTATTTCTTCTAGAAAAAAGGATTTGACATTAGAATCAGCAATTTGTTTGTTGCAGGTACACATCAACAGACACATAAGCCACCTCCAAGAAAGACACCAAACTAACCTGTGTTAGTACGAGAAGGAAACATTTCATGGTGCTCAAATTTTGGACCGATATCTACCAAATTTAAGTCATCAACCTGCAAAGCCTGTTCAATTGTAGCATGAGACGCTTAGTAGTCATATATCAGTAAAATAAATGGGGTGGAAAGCTGATATCTCAACAGAGAATAAATCTTCAGTTTTCTTTGTAAAATTGAAACCATCACACCCTTAAAAAACTGACGAACAATTTTAATTTGATCTAACAATTTGATATTATCAGTTCTGCTTGGTGACCATAAAAGAGAAAGAAATTGAAAAAAGGCCCAAAAGTCCAACCAGAGTTTATTCATTTATCCTGACAACAAATAAGAGGAGCAAACCAAAACGACATAAAACACACTCCATTTGAATTCCTATTTTTGTGGTCAAACGTGATTAAAAAGAATTTTTTTAAAGAGAAACTTACCCCTGAATGGAAAAGAATCACTTCACCAACAAACAAGATGACACACACACACACACACACATTCATTTATCCTGACAACAAATAAGAGGAGCAAACCAAAACAACATAAAACACACTCCATTTGAATTCCTATTTTTGTGGTCAAACGTGATTAAAAAGAATTTTTTTAAAGAGAAACTTAGCCCTGAATGGAAAAGAATCACTTCACCAACAAACAAGATGATACGCACACACACACACACACACACACACTCAAAAGCAGGGATGCATTGTTACATCAATTCAAAAGAACAAATTTGAAAAAACCAATTTAAAAGAGGACAGTTTTGGTACCACGTGTGTGCATGTGTGTGTGTGATTCAATGTCCAATGGAGGATACTCAAGCATCCTCCAAGATCCACGTGGAGCTCCATTTGGAACCCAAAACCCAGTTTTGGTGCCACATGGAGCAAGGAAGTGTTTTGGGTTCCACGTGGAGCAAGGTTAGGTTGTTTAGAATTTAGATCATCTTTTAACATTTTTTTAAACGGAACTAGGAGGTGCACGAGCGTCCTCCATTGGAGGATTCATCCTTTTTCACACACATATTTATATATATGGGAAATGGGAAAATAAACTAGAGTGCAGCACTGGCATTGCATTCAAGTGCTGGATCATGTGTGCCATGTGATCCTTGGATTGGGTGTCACGTGGCACCCAACTAACTCAAGTGCAGTATGAAACACTGCACCCCACATCTCTCTCTCTCTCTCTCTCTCTCTCTCTCTCTCTCTCTCCTATGAAGAGACTTTCACTCTGTAAGATAAATAACTGCAAAAAAAAAAAACATATATACATGGGTTAAAAATTCAGAAAACCAATGCGTATCGTCCAGCCCCAAAACCGATATGTATCGGACGCTACGTATAAGTCCAATATATCATCTGGAATTTTGATCTTGGTATGGGACGCACCGATATGGTACCTTGAATGTACCGTATCGGTGAGGTCCAAAACCAATATGTATCGGTATCGGACGAAATTTTGACCCATGCATATATATATATACACACGCACACACACACACACACACACACATATTAGAAAACTACATAAAACAACCAAACAATAATAATAATAATAATAATAACAACAACAACACGATCAACAACAATAATAACAACAAAATAAACATCAAGAATGCACCATTTCTTCAAGAAAACCTACCTCGCATTGTTTTGAACTAAAAGTAACGCAATGAGGATTTCCCATGCTAACACATGTCACATTCCATGTTATGCTGTTAACTACTAATTCTGCTTGGACAACCGCCCCATCATTGTTTGCTGGTAGTTTGGTAGGTATATCAGATGCTGTAAGTACTGGCTGGCCCATATCAACTCGAACCTGCAAAGGCAATGACAAACGAGCAGAATTTAGATGAAACAACTCTTAAGATCAAGAGGTGATATCATCATCATCACATCCTTATCGGCTATCATCAATTTGTAGTCAGCTTTGAGAGTCCTATTTCTCCATTCTCCACTCGTTAAGTATGACATGATGAGATTTGTTGATAAAAGCATGGTAAATTGAAAGAATTTCATAATGATAGCATTTCCATAACCCTAAGTTCCAACTGGACCCTAAAACCTTGGAATTACATCGATATAATTATGTAGTGTTGCCATATACCTCATTTTTTAATCAATGAAAGTGCAAATACATTAAAAGGATATAAAATAAATACAGTCGTGCTAAGTGAGATACTTAGGCAACAGTGACCCTCACAGAAAACGGAAAACAGGTCCCAGACATAGTACAGATAACCAGAAATCTGCAGGTTATTCCCACCATCCCCATAGTTAAAGACAAAGACCTACTCAGTAAGCTGCAGCTAATGCCTAATGGCCACCCAAACAGTCCCACATCTCCATAATAACACTACCAGCAACTGTAAGAGAGACCTGTCCGTCATAACCCAAGATCTTGAACATATTTTGACACCAAAGGGAGAATCCATCTAACACCTCGAAAAATTCGATCATTTCTCTCCAACCAATGCCACCACACAGTCCAAAATTTTACCAATACCTTGCGATCCCCCCCCACCCACCCACCCACCAAAAAAGAGAGGCAGAGACCTCGGTGCAAAGACATAGGGAAGCACCAATGGATCCCAAATGCGGAGAGGACCACGTCCCAAACTCGTTTCAGAAGACATGCAGATAATAAGATGATCTGCATTTTCCTCGCAAAGCACACTCGTTCTAAGATTCTTCCCTTTTTCAAAGTTGCTTAATGAGGACTCTGCCCCAGGGCATGGTCCAAACAAAATAAAAAAGGATTCAAGACGGAGCACAATGTTTCCCAATCAACGCCCATTTTTTAGTGATTAACAGCCGCCAGCAAAGAAAAATCTCTTTCTCATCCAACATCCAAACCCATATACGATGCGGGACAAGGACCCTAAACTACGTGAATGCCATGATTTTATTAATTGCATAAATTAAACTAAATTAATTAAACAATAAACCATAAAATTAATGCGGAGACCTTAGGGTTTCATAGTTTTCCATTGAAAGATCGCGCTTGATTCGAGTAGAGTCCGGTCCATGCGCTAGATCCGTTAGATTCGCAGTATAGATCGATTCTAGAGGTAGAACTCTAACTTTTCCATATTAGGGCGCCGCTCGAGATTCAATAATGGAATCATAAGTCCTCTAAGGGGTTCTGATTGATATGTGGATTTTGAATATCGGGGTATTTTTGGTTGGATGGCTGGATTTAGGATTTATGAGATGGGTCTGAATCAATGACTCTGATGGAGGCTAGGTTTATGATTTTGGGGATTTTGGAAAAAGGTAACGGCTGGATTTATGGTTATGGGATCAAAATAAAGCAGAGAAAGAAAATAAAAATTACGAGATAGAAGATAGATTTTGGGCTTCGCACCCTTGGCTTCTCACCAAACCCTTCTCGAGAAGAAACTCATCTCAAGTTCCAAAAGCAAAAGATCTTTCATTCAATAATCAAAAACTCCTGCATTATTTTTTTTAATGACCTTATATAGGAGGTCTTAAAATAAAACCCTAAAATAAAAATAAACAAAAAGAAATACAAGTTTGCCCCTAAAAATTTAAATTCGAATTCTGACGCAGCCAATCGATTGAATTCTGGTATTCGATCGATTGACTTATATATATGTCGCCAGGATTATTTCCTCACAAGCCACAATCAATTGATCGAATTCCCAGAGTTGATCGATTGACTAGCATTACTCCAGCACGCTAATTTTGCTCCTTTAAGCCTGGTTCTGATTCCCTTTTCGTTTCTTCTTGTGCTAGAAATCTGTTGCGACCCAACTCCAAGGCTCTTGGTCTTGGCGTTCCCCGTCATTCTCCCCGACTGAAAATGTTTCATCGGTGATGAAACATGCATGTAGTATGGATCAAGTGTATGGGGACTTGAAATGTGGAACTCCTCACAACAAATCCAAACAATCTTGGCATCTGGTAACGTGTGAATATCATCTCGATCGATTTTATCGAAGCGCACATTGTAAACCTCTCCTCGACGTACCAAATAACCCGGCTCACCAACCCACTCTACCAATATTTTTGAAATTTCTCATCAACTCTCCCGGACCCGAAAGTCTTCATCACCGATGAAATGTGATTGCAATATCAGTCGGAAATACCGAAACTCAAGCGACGAATTCTCTCATGATTGGCCCATGCACTCTCGATAGTCGACTCACCAACCCTCTGCATCTCTTAAACCAGAAACTCTTTGCCGCAGGTGAATGCCACAATACCATCTAAAATTCTCTCAATTACCTCATTTCTCTGCCTGCTTGGGGAGGGAAGGGGTATTGGCTGCAATGTTGGGTTGGGGTTGTGAATCAGAGGCTTTTGGAAAGGATTGCAAGGAAGTGGGGTGGAGTTTAGAAGGAACTAGGTCCTCCACATTGAACGTAGAGTTGACCCCAAAATCTGGAGGAAGCTCAAGATTGCACGCACGAGGACCATTCCTTGCCACAATTCCAAAAGGTCCAACGTCGTAGGCCTGAAGCTCCTTTATGATTCCCGATGGGAATCGTTCAGGTCCAATCCGAACCATTGCATGATCATTCAATTGAAATTCCATAAAAGTTTTAGGTAACTGCATCGATATTTTGAGAGTTTCATTGCATAAATTAATTTTAAGCATGCAATGCGGAATGAGACTCAAAAGTTGACTCACCATAAGACTCAGAATGTGAAGTGGTATGCGACTCGAGACTATAGTGTATATGTGTGTCTATGGACTCGATACTCTCATGTGCATACGATGCTAATGAATCATATGTAACCGACTCTAGTGCTCTTGTCTCTGCTAACACTAATGGCTTAGGCATAACCGACTCTGTGGGCACTATCAGCTCATGTGTGATCGAATCAAGGGACACTAAAGGCTCATGTACACTCGGTTCGATTAACTCATGTGTACTTGCGTCAACCAAAACCAAAGACTCTAGGGTACTCGATTCAATTAACACTAATGGTTCTTGCGTACCCAATTCGATGGACTCACGTGTACTCGGTTCGACCAACTTCAAAGATTCAAGTGCACTCGACTCTACCACCAACAATGACTCGTGCACAACTGGCTCTACGAGCACTAACAAATCGTGCGTAGGTGACTCGGTCGAATCGTGCGTGGGTGACTCAGTTGACTCGAGTGAGGGTGACTCAACATTACTACTCATAAGGGAAATAGAAGCGTCTTTGACACAAACTAGACTCTCATCAGCTTCTTCCATCTCCTCTTCACTCATCACGGTTCTAGGGTCATACACTTCCTCTTCTACTTTCATATTTTCCGGCTCCTTAGAACTATCGCTTTTAATCAATGAATTCAGAGTGAAAAATTCTATAGTGCATTGATAAGCAAAGTGTCCAAATCCTTGACACTTAAGACAATCATGACACTTATTTGTCTTGGTTCTCAAACTCCGTAGAAGGTGATGGTGTGTCAAAGGAACATATTTTTCAATAAGTATCACCTTCATATCCTCCCATATGGAGATGGGTTTAATCCGACAAAGTCAATAAGGAGTTCTATATGAATCCAAAAAAATTTGGCATTGCCCTTAAGCTTTGTTGTTACTAGCCTAATTTTGTACTCATATGGTACACCATACCAATCAAAGTACTCCTCTATGCTAGACAACCACTCCACGAAGGTTCTAGGGTCCGTCGTACCCTCAAAATATGGGACATCATTCCGAATAGAGTTTAGAAATTTCTCGGTATGGTCGTACTCAGGCTCTTAATGATGAGGATATCCCCGAAATCTAATCTCATCACGACTTTTAGGGCTTTGCCAAGAATGTGGAGTGTAGTGGTTCTGACGCGGGACAACGACCCTAAAATGCGGAATATGATTTTTATGCAGATTTGCCGAAATTAATAAAATTAAATCAAGTTTAATCGCAAAATTATCTTCGATACCTTTAGGGTTTTGCAGAATTTTGATGGGTAGATCACACAAGATCCAGGTAGGGTCCAGTCCGATGCGCAAGTACTTTTAAAGTCGATGCGAGATCGGCCTAAAGATAGGACTCTAGCTTTTCCAGGCGTAGGCGCTCGTCTTCAGTTCGATGTAGATTCACGAATTCCAAATCGGGTTGTAAAAGGGAATTAAGGTTTGTAAAAGGCTTATGACTTTAGATCGGTTTGTGATTTTGGACAGGGTATTAACTTTGTGTGGTTTAGGGCTTCAAAACAGGTTTAGGTGAAAGGAAACAATTAGGCTATGGTTTAGAGAAGCAAACACAGATCGAAAGATAGCAAATATAAGAGATCACGCAAGTTGAAAACAATAAATCAGAAGATATATGGGAATCACTCCCTTGGTCTCACACCAAACCCATCTAAGGCAAAGATTACTCAAGCATAAAAGCATTCAATAATCAATCAACTAATTAAGTCTTTACAAGCCTCTATATATAGGCTACCAATAATTAAATTCGAAATAAAAAGGGAAGTTTTCGCATAAAATTCTGTGTCGTAGCTCGCTCGAGCGATAATTATCATCGCTCGCGTGGGGGCTCGCTCGAGCGAGTTTAAGTGATCGCTCGCGCGTCTGACATCGTCACCGTAGCTCGCGCGGGCGAGGATTATCGTCGCTCGAGCGACTTTAAATACTCGCTTGCGCGAGGATTCCCTGCGGCGTTGTTCTCCTCACGGTACTCGGGCTTCCTCTACACTTCTTCTGACGCCGATAGAAACGATGTGATCTAAATCCAATGTCCATGTATGTGGCGTCCCCGTCAATTCCCCTGGACCAAAAAGGTTTCATCACCAATGAAACGCACTCGTGGTTAATGTCTAGCAAGTCGGGGTTCAAGCGGCGAACTTCATTCTCGTGGACCCAAGTATTTTCGGACTCCGGTTTGCCGACCCATTTAACTAAGTATTTCTAGAATCCCCCGTCATGTGTAGAGACAGCATGATCATTTGATTATATCCTCTATCTCATATGTTCTCTATCAGCTTTGGGAAGGAAGAGGTATAGGTTGCAAGGTTGGATTGGGGCTGGGATTAGGACGTGGCTGGAGTGGGTTTTCAGGAGGTGGGGTGAAACCCAAGTAAGGAACCAAGTCCTCAACATTGAACGTTGAACTAACCCCCGTACCTAGAGGAAGCTCAAGCACGTATGCATTAGGACCACTCTTAGCCAAAATTCTAAAAGGCCTAGTGCCTCGAGATTGGAGCTTCTTTGCGGATCCCGATGGGAACCGCTCAGGCCTAACTGGGACCATCACATATTCACCCATGTGAAATTCTTTAGAACGCCTGTGAGCATCTGCAGATAATTTATATTGACTGTTGCTTGAATTAATTTTCTGTTTAATTTCAACATGCAAGCTATGAATATGTTGTGCAAATGCATCGGCAGACTCTGACACTCTATGGGATGGAAACATGGGGATCAAATCTAATGGGGTCCTAGGCCTATGACCATGTACTATCTCAAAAGGACTCATGCCTATGGACCTATTGACAGAATTATTATATACAAACTCAGCTTTGGGTAAGATGGTATCCCACGTCTTAACATGATCACCGACAAGACTACAAAGGAGCTTCCCAAGGCTCCTATTGGTGCTTTCGGTTTGGCCATCCGTTTGAGGGTGGTAAGCTGTAGAGAATTGGAGCAATGTGCCCATCATGTGCCAGAGGGTCGTCCAAAAATAAGTCGTAAATTTAACGTCCCTATCAGACACAATGGTTTTGGGCAACCAATGAAGACGCACTACCTCCGCGAAAAATAATTTAGCAATATAAAATGCGTCGGAGGTTTTGGAACAAGGAATGAAGTGGGTCATCTTGGAAAATCGGTCCACTACAACATAGATGGAATCGTGCTTCCTAGGGGTCTTAGGAAGTCCAAGCACGAAGTCCATAGAGAGGTCTTGCCACGGTGTATGTGGCACGGGTAAAGGAGTGTACAAGTCGGTATTTTGTTTGGTCTGTTTTGACACTTGGCAAGTACGACAATGCTTGACAACCCAAGCGACATCTCTCATTAGGCTAGGCCAAAAGAACCTATCCTCTACAAGCGCAACAATTTATTACGCCCAAAATGTCCAGCCATCCTTCCAGCATGTAACTCCCAAATGAGAAAGTCACGCAATGAAGTGCAAGGGATGCAAAGGTACCTTTGAATAAGTACCCATCCTGGATGGTGTACACGGAGTGTGTGCCGGTCGGGTTACTAAGGAGAGCAGTGTACTTGTTGACGCGAAAATTTTGGAATTGAGAACCCTTTTTTTTCTTCCACTTAGCCTTAAAAGTCAGATAGAAGGAATTAGGGAAAGAGACTATTTATAGTTTTTTTAACAAATCCTAATCTAAATAGGATTTAAAGTCCTAAGCTATGCTTAGCCACTAGAAAAAATATACGTAGCCACCTAGGTGGCTAGGAAAATATATTTAGTCACTTAGGTGGCTAGAAAAATACTTATCCACCCGAGGTGGATAGAAAAATACTCATCCACCCTAGGTGGATAGAAAAAATACTCATCCATCCTAGGTGGATAGAAATATACTCATCCACCTAGGTGGCTAGAAAATATGCGTAGTCACCTAGGTGGCTAGAAAAATACTTATCCACCATAGGCGGATAGAAATATATTCATCCACCCTAGGCGGATAGAAAAATACTCATCCACCCTAGGCGGATAGAAATACACTCATCCACCCTAGGCGGATAGAAATATACTCATCCACCTAGGTGGCTAGAAAATATACGTAGTCACCTAGGTGGCTAGAAAAATACTTATCCACCCTAGGTGGATAGAAATATACTTATCCACCCTAGGTGGATAGAAAAAATACACATTCACCCTAGGTGGATAGAAATATACTCATCCACCCTAGGTGGATAGAAAAAATACTCATCCACCCTAGGTGGATAGAAATATACTTATCCACCTAGGTGGCTAGAAAATATACGTAGTCACCTAGGTGGATAGAAATATACTCATCCACCCTAGGTGGATAGAAAAAATATTCATCCACCCTAGGTGGATAGAAATATACTCATCCACCTAGGTGGCTAGAAAATATACGTAGTCACCTAGGTGGCTAGAAAAATACTTATCCACCCTATGTGGATAGAAATATACTCATCCACCCTAGGTGGATAGAAATATACTCATCCACCCTAGGTGGATAAGTATATTTCTATCCACCCTAGGTGGATAGAAATATACTTATCCACCTAGGTGACTAGAAAATATACGTAGTCACCTATGTGGATAGAAATATACTCATCCACCCTAGATGGATAAAAAATACTCATCCACCCTAGGTGGATAGAAAAAAATACTCATCCACCCTAGGTGGATAGAAATATACTCATCCACCTAAGTGGCTAGAAAATATACGTAGTCACCTAGGTGGCTAGAAAAATACTTATCCACCCTAGGTGGATAGAAATATACTCATCCACCCTAGGTGGATAGAAAAAATACTTATCCACCCTAGGTGGATAGAAATATACTTATCCACCTAGGTGGCTAGAAAATATACGTAGTCACCTAAGTGAATAGAAATATACTCATCCACCCTAGGTAAATAGAAAAAATATTTATCCACCCTAGGTGGATAGAAAAATATTTATCCACCTAGGTAGATAGAAAATACACTTATCCACCTAGACGGTTATGAGAAAAGAATGACGTACGTGAGAAGAATCTTCTCAATCCGCGTGAAGACGAAAACTTACGCAGCTCTCTCAACCGTTCATTTCATGAAAACCTTACGGAACCGTAAGATCGTAACTTCTATAACCGCTACCACAAATCTATAAATAGCAGACCCGTCCTCATTGCCAGTGATCCGAAAATTCTGAGACGAAAGCTCTACCGAAAATATCTCCGACTCTTCTAAAAAGACTTTAGGGTGATCTCCGAGATTCTGACTATTCTTTTCTTCTTTTTTTTTATTTTCTTTTAGAATGGACGGGAAGAGTAAGTTAGGATGAAGACTTTTAGGATAAGGGCTACGGCCCTTACCTAAAGGAGATACGCTTAGGGTAAGAGCTACGGCTCCTCCTAAGTGGGATTTATGGTTACAATTTGGGATTACGGGTTATGACTCGTACCCAATCTCTTGCGTACTTAGAAATAGTTAAGCTACGTGGGTACAACCCTAGGCATAACTCCTAGTACACTCGGATTGCAACCACAAATTCAATGCTCATACGGGTTGCAATCACGAACCCGAAGAATGATTTCGGACTATAATACCAAAATATCCACCTATGATAATTAGAGTTTCCCTCGCGGTTCGGATCATCACTCCCTCAAATGAGGGTTTGGACCTTAACCTCGAGATCGGAAATTCTTTCACAGTGAACTCGTTGACTTTTAGTCAAACGATCATAATGTGAGATCGTAATGAGATCCAACGGTGGATTTATTGTATATTGACCAGATCTTGTGATCATGGTCAAATCCAACGGTGGAATCATTGACTTCTAGTCAAACGATCATAATGTGAGATCGTAATGAGATCTAACGGTGAATTTATTACATATTGATCAGATCTTGTGATTATGGTCAAATCCAACGGTGGAATCATTAACTTTTAGTCAAACGATCATAATGTGAGATCGTAATGAGATCCAACGGTGGATTTATTGTATATTGACCAGATCTTGTGATTATGATCAAATCCAACGGTGGAATCATTGACTTCTAGTCAAACGATCATAATGTGAGATCATAATGAGATCCAACGGTGGATTTATTACATGTTGATCAGATCTTGTGATTATGGTCAAATCTAACGGTGGAATCATTGACTTTTAGTCAAACGATCATAATGTGAGATCGTAATGAGATCCAACGGTGGATTTATTACATATTGATAAGATCTTGTGATTTTGATCAAATCCAATGGCGGATTCATTGACTTTTAGTCAAACGATCATAATGTGAGATCGTAATGAGATCCAATGGTGGATTTACTATGTATTGACCAAATCTTAAGATATTGATCAAATTCGATGATAAAATTATTATAAAATCATCTATGATCATCAAATTTTAAGGAATTTGATGATATCTAACTCATGATTAGACACTTTATCACTGAAAGTGATAATTCTTCTGATAATCAATTGCCCGAAAAATGGATTTGGTATTCGAAGTCATCTTTGAGACCAGAGAACAATAATTCGTTTTAAGACTCGTCCACGAGTTTCTTGCTCCAATAATGACTCGTGCTTTTCGATCAAATGGACCCAGCTTTTGGAGGAGGGGTTCTCCCATCCGTCGTCCCCTATTTCATATTTCTTAAATCTCCGATGAAGATAGTCTGCTATCCATCTATCTCATGACGGATTGAAGATGTCAATGAAGACTTAGAATTAGAATCTTAGTTTTGTTTATTTCAGAGATGTAATTACGTTATTATTTTTTAGTAGCTTTTAATCAGAGGTATTCAATTTTGATATAATTAATGGGGAATCGACTGCGATACCCGAAAGTGTAAGGTTCGCCATTTTAATAAAACCCTCTCCTAACGAGGGGAAATTTGTTATGATTGATTTGTGTTAGATTTATATCCTACGCAAATTTGTTGTTTACAGTACTCAACCCCAAAATCTGGGCACTTGGGATACTCATCCTTTAACTTTTCGAACCCGACGACCTCGGTGCTCATTGTGTGCAAAGTCATCACTCGCCGACTAAGTGCATCGGCGGCCCTATTTTCAACACCGGCCTTATGCTTTAACACGAATGTGAACCCTTGAAGGTACTCAACCCACTTCGCGTGCCTTGGGTTCAACTTCTTTTGTGAAACAAGAAAGCGTAAGGCTTCATGGTCAGAGAACAGCACAAATTCCTGCGGTCTAAGGTAATGTTTCCAATACCAAAGAGATCGAACAACCGCATAGAACTCCTTGTCATAGGTGGAGTATTTTTGCTTCGCCTCGTTAAGTTTTCACTAAAATAGGCCACAAGGTGACCCTCTTGGCTAAGCACTCCTCCTATGCCTACACCTGATGCGTCGCATGCGACTTCAAAGACTTTAGAAAAGTTCGGCAATCGCATGACGGTGCACTACTCATTCGTTATTTGATCTCAACAAAGGCTTTCGTCGCCGCTTTGCCCCATTTAAAGTCCCCCTTTTTCATGCAATTAGTGATTGGGGCCATGATGGTGCTAAAGCTTCGGATGAAGCGACGATAAAAAGTAGCCAAACCATAGAGGCTACGGACATCATGTATGTTCTTTAGGCTCAGGCCACTCCACAATGGCTCTCACATTTTCGGGGTCTGCAACCATTCCATTGGCTGAGATAATAAATCCTAAGAAAACAACAGAACGTTGCATGA
Organism: Chloranthus sessilifolius; assembly: GCA_021018995.1. NCBI lineage: Eukaryota > Viridiplantae > Streptophyta > Magnoliopsida > Chloranthales > Chloranthaceae > Chloranthus > Chloranthus sessilifolius. The sequence goes on from CM037585.1 coordinate 161,264,684, forward strand.
AGGTGCATTTCTTGAGATTTGCAAACAACTTCTCGCCCTTGAGGGTTTCACAAACCAGCCTAAGGTGGGTCAAGTGTTGTTCCTTGTCATGACTGAAGATCAAGATGTCATCAAAATAAACAATAAGGAATTTGCCGAGAAACGGTCTCAACACTTGGGTCATGAGTCGCATGAAAGTACTCGGGGCGTTAGAAAGCCCAAATGGCATGACCATCCACTCATAAAGACCATCCTTAGTCTTAAAGGCGGTTTTCCACTCATCACCGGGGCGGATGCGGACTTGATGGTAGCCACTCTTAAGGTCTATTTTTGAAAAGATAGCGGCACCAACCATCATATCGAGCATATCATCGAGCCTTAGTATGGGAAACCGATACTTAACTGTAATCTTATTAATTGTATGGCTATCCACACACATGCGCCACGTACCATCTTTCTTATGAGTGAGTAGGGCAGGTACGGCACACGGGCTCAGACTCTCTTAGATGAACCCCTTCTGAAGGAACTCATTGACTTGCCGAGTCAACTCGGCGTGTTCAACCGGATTCAACCTATAGTGGGGCAGGTTCGGTAAGGTAGATCCAAGAACCAAATCTATTGCGTGTTGGATATCACGCAGGGGAGGGAGTTCGTTTGGTAAGTCTTCAGGGAAGACATCCGTAAACTCTTTTAAAATCGGCTCAAACTCCTTGGGACACTCGCTCACCGACTCGGGAGCACTCTCTACAGTGACAACTACATACACCATACTCTCTTCTATCGATGTTTTCTCGAACTCAGAAGGGCTCACAATATTAATGGATTTAGAAGACTCGCCTTCATTTCGATTGTGTTGGTCGATGGTGCTTTGGGAGGCAAAGGGTGTAAAGTGATCTTTTTACCCTTATGCATGAACGTGCATATGTTTGTTCGACCAGAAAGAGTCATGTCCATGTCGTAGAGCCACGGCCTTTCCAAAATGATATGGCCCACATCCATTTGCACCATATCACACCATAAGGTGTCCAAATAAAAACCTAATTGAATCGGTACACAGCACCTTTTCGACACTGGAATGGATGAAGTATTGACCCATGCGACTTTATAAGGTCTCGAGTGGGCTTCAGGTGTAAGCCCTAAGCGGCGTACGACATGAGTTTATTACGTTAGTACTAGTACCGCTATCCATGATAACCCTACAATTCTTTTCACCAAATCTGACGTAGGTGTGAAAGATGCTCTCCCTTTGCCAGTCATCCTTTTCATCTCGTTGAGGTTGTGCAAGGGCACACCTTACAACTAAAACATGACTAATAGCATCACCCTCCTCATCACTGGGTGTGCTAACCGGTTCAAATACTTCCCCTTTAACCACTACCTCATCATCATCATCCTCTCCCTCAATGAAGAGAGTCCTTTGGGGTTCTTTCGTAGGGCATTGGGCGGCAAAGTGTCCCATCCCATGACATTTATAACACTTTACTTGAGAATTAACCCTTGAGGATTCTCCGACTACACCTTTTCCCTTTTCAAACCTGGAATTGGCAGGGGCGGGTTGTGTAGATTTGGGAGGAGGATTGAATCGTCCCTCACCGGATCGTCGGTTACTAAATTGTAGCTCGGTTCTCTTCACCACCGTAGTTTTCAAGTATCGTTCAAGATTTTGCACAACGGCATAGCATCTTTCAAGAGTCTCTACGGGGTGAGAAATCAAGTCGCAATCCGGTGCGGAATCTAGAGAGTGATTTCAGGGTCTTCTAATACTTTTGCCCTCATCATGAACTCTTCGAATTTGGCAATGTAATCAGTCACAGGCATACCACCTTGACGTAAGTTTTGCCACTGGTCGAGGAGGCGTTGGCAGTATGAAAAAGGAACATACTTCTCAGTAAGTCATTCCTTCATGTCGTCCCAAAGAGTAATGGGAGGACAGCCCGTGTTCACCCTAATGCGCTCAACATTGAGCCAGAAAAGTCGAGCTTGACCAACCAACTTCATCTTAGCGAGTCTAACGCAACAGTCGTCATTCATGGCATACCAATCAAAGTGTTGATCCATGTCGGAAAGCCAATCGAGGAAGACGGTAGGATCCATTCTTCCATCGAAAGTCGAAATCTCAACTCGGACATTCTTAAGGAGTTGAACTTCGGGGTCATAGTCATCTCTACGATGATCCCTACGGTTCCAGTTATCTTGGCGACCATTACGTTCAAAGTGTGGACACTCACGCTCTTGGTGTTGATTTTCCAGCCCACTTAACGCTTCCAGTTGGTTGATTCGATCACGTAATCTATCATTACCAACTCCTAGGGATGTTTGGGCTTGCTCAATGGTAATCAGACGTGCACTACTCACACTCAATTCTTCTCGCATAGCTCTCAGAGTATTAAGAACCTCATCCGAAGACATGGTGATCACAAGGTCTATTAGGGTTCTAATATGGAATGCAATATGGACTCACAAAAAGAAACAATGCAATAAAATAAATATGACAAGCAAAGATGTCCTAACCTAGAAAGCCTAGGGCTCTGATACCAAAATTGACGCGGGACAACGACCCTAAAATGCGGAATATGATTTTTATGCAGATTTGCCGAAATTAATGAAATTAAATCAAGTTTAATCGCAAAATTATCTTCGATACCTTTATGGTTTTGCAGAATTTTGATGGGTAGATCACACAAGATCCAGGTAGGGTCGAGTCCGATGTGCAAGTACTTTTAAAGTCGAGGCAAGAACGGCCTAAAGATAGGACTCTAGCTTTTCCAAGCGTAGGTGCTCGTCTTCAATCTGATGTAGATTCACAGATTCCAAATCGGGTTGTAAAAGGGAATTAGGGTTTGTAAAAGGCTTATGACTTTAGATCGGTTTGTGGTTTTGGAAAGGGTATTGGCTTTGTGTGGTTTAGGCTTCAAAACAGGTTTAGGGTTTTGGATTTGAAAGGAAACAATTAGGCTATGGTTTAGAGAAGCAAACATAGATCGAAAGATAGCAAATATAAGAGATCACGCAAGTTGAAGACAATAAATCAGAAGATATATGGGAATCACTCCCTTAGTCTCGCACCAAACCCATCTCAGGCAAAAATTACTCAAGCAAAAAAGCATTCAATAATCAATCAACTAATTAAAAGTCTTTACAAGCCTCTATATATAGGCTACCAATAATTAAGTTCGAAATAAAGAGTTCTAATACTAATAAAACACAAAAAGGAAAGTTTTCGCATAAAATTTCGTGTCGTAGCTCGCTCGAGCGATAATTATCATCGCTCGCGTGAGGGCTCGCTCGAGCGAGTTTAAGTGATCGCTCGCGCGTCTGACATCGTCACCGTAGCTCGCGCGCGCAAAGATTATCGTCGCTCGAGCGACTTTAAGTGCTCGCTCACGCGAGGATTCCCTGCGGCGTTGTTCTCCTCACGGTACTCGGGCTTTCTCTACGCTTCTTCAGACGCCGATAGAAACAATGTGGTCCAAATCCAATGTCCATGTATGTGGCGTCCCCGTCAGGTTCCCTCGTTCGGCTAGCACCCTTTCATGTCGGGTAACGAATTCATGGTGATATGTAAGTGACTCATACATGATGCTTAACACAAACACAACCTAGACACAATTCTTTGGACCACACAAACAGTTGAGGAATTTTAACAAACACATGACGTGCACACAAATGAAGACACAAATGACATGACATCAAAGACATCGAAATGACATACACATGTGACTCAAAATGAACAAGGACTTTTGTCGAACACAAGACGTGTGCAATGATGAATACAAGTGAAATAAATGCAAAGAAAAGTGGAATGCAATAAATCAAAGAATATCAGTTGATCGATTGATATTGATAAGTCAATCGATTGATATTGAATAGCACTTTTGGAGTGGTAACAGTAATGACTTGTCAATCGATTGATACAGATCAATCGATTGAAAAGAACTGTAAACAAATATGGAACAGAGGCAGAGTTACAGAATCAATCGATTGAATAAGGGTACTCAATCGGTTGACACAGAAAACAGTGAATATGCCACACAATATGCCCTAACCTAGAACCTAAGCTTTGATACTAAAACTGATGCAGGATAAGGGCCCTAAACTACGTGAATGCCATGATTTTATTAATTGCCTAAATTAAATTAAATTAATTAAACAATAAACCATGAAATTAATGCAGATACCATAGGGTTTCATAGTTTTCCATTGAAAGATCGCGCTTGATTCGAGTAGGGTTTGGTCCATGCGTTAGATCCGTTAGATTCGCGGTGTAGATCGGTTCTAGAGGTAGAACTCTAGTTTTTCCAGATTAGGGCGCTGCTCGAGATTCAATGATGGAATCACGAGTCCTCTAAGGAGTTCTGATGGATGTGTGGGTTTTGAATATCGGGGTATTTTTGGTTGGATGGCTGGATTTAGGATTTATGAGATGGGTTTAAATCAATGACTCTAATGGAGGCTAGGTATATGGTTTTGGGGATTTTGGAAAAAGGTAACGGTTGGATTTATGGTTATGGGATCAAAATAAAGCAAAGAAAGAAAAATAAAAATGAAGAGATAGATAGAAGATAGATTTTGGGCTTCACACCCTTGGCTTCACACCAAGCCCTTATCGGGAAATAGATTTTAGGCTTCGCACCCTTGGCTTCTCACCAAACCCTTCTCGGGAAGAAACTCATCTCAAGTTCTAAAAGCAAAAGCTCTTTCATTCAATAATCAAAAACTCCTATATTGTTTTTTTTAATGACCTTATATAGGAGGTCTTAAAATAAAACCCTAAAACAAAAATAAACAAAAAGAAAGACAAGTTTGCCCCTAAAAATTTAAATTCGAATTCTGACGCAGTCAATTGATTGAATTCTGGTATTCGATCGATTGACTTATATATATATGTCACCAGGATTATTTCCTCACAGGCCACAGTCAATCGATCAAATTCCCAGAGTTGATCGATTGACTGGCATTGCTCCAGCACGCTGATTTTGCTCCTTTAAGCCTGGTTATGATTCCCTTTTTGTTTCTTCTTGCGCTAGAAATCTGTTGCGACCCAACTCCAAGGCTCTTGATCGTGGCGTTCCCTGTCAATATATCATCCCCACAACGACTTGGCGAACACCCCTCAAGTAAAGTAAGAAGATCGACGAAAAGGGGCATCATTATCCCTTAGATTCTGGCCAGTCCAAATATTCCAAGTGCGGCCCCTATCCATGGTGCAAATCACATCAGCAGCAACCTCATTTTATGAGTAGTAAAACGATAGAGGCTCAAAATTTTCACAAAATGAGCTTCTACCAACCCATATATACACCTAAAATAGAATTCGTTCACCATTAATTGATTCTAGCCAAATTTATCAAACCCCCTTTGATCAAGCAGAACGCCTCTACTTCCTACATGAGCTACCACCTCACGTGTTTCTAGTATTCTAATATTCTGTAGAAAAGGCACGGACCCAAAATGCCTCACCTTCTATCCCAACTCTGCATAGCCATTTCCCCAACAACACTAACTTCATCTCCTTAAGTCCTCTAACACCAAGGTCCCCCCTCCTCTAGGGAAATATAGACAACTCCCAATCTACAAGATGATAACGCTTGTAAGATCTTGCTCTATTTAGACCAGCTGGACATACCTTCTAATTCCATTGCTTCAACTAAAAATGTGTTAAAACTAAAAAAGAAATATACTGAATTGACACCCCACCCCACCCACCCCTGCCAAATACCCCCTCCCCCACGAACCAAAAAAAAAAGATATGCTCCAGAAATTATGCATGAATTAAGCACAACCATCGAAAATTAGTTATCAATGAAATCACAGCATAGTATGCATTTCAAATCCTTTGTATGAAACTGTAAATTGAAATTGATTTCTTTTTTCTTTTTCTTTTTTTGAACGTTAAATTGATTTCCATTTTAAAGCACAACCAAACAAAATGAAAAAATGAGGGAAAAAAAAAAGTTGGAAACAGTTTTGCCATGCCAAAATGCTCTTTGGACATAGTAAATTGATGAAATTCCCTACTCATTGAATAAGAAGCCCATAACAGATACAAGCTCTTTTAAGAATAAGCAGTAGTGTTCTTCAAATGCATCACCACATTCAAGCAATTATCAGATGATGTTCTTGGAATACATTTCAGTCAAGAGTATCCATGTTTTCCAATCATTATTTTGTCCAATATGTACTTTTCAGATCAGATGCGTGTGAAGTGATCATTATTTGTCCAGTATTTATTTTTCCAATTGATAAATGTTTAATAAGCCCTCATGTTGCACCCTCTGTTCGCCCCAGCAGGCAAAACTTTTACCTATTGAAAAATAAAAAAGCAAATTATCTATTGTTCATTTCTTCATTATCATTTCTATGCAGAACTAGAAGGACATTATTTTAATTTTAAAATTCCAACATTCTTTGTAAGTTAATGAGACAAGACAACCTTAATAATTCAATCAAGGAACAACATTCAATTGTTTTCATTTATGACCCAGTTGGTCATTGTCCATCTAGAAATGTTATCTTTTTCGAAGGTGTCACTGTTTGTGCAAAGCTCTTCTCCTTCATCTAATCATCTCCCACCTCGCTTTGTTTCTCACTTTCTGAGTATAAATAGAGGTCTATCATTATTGTATATCAACGGCGAATAAACAAACTGACAACCAATTCCTACTTAGGATGGGGAGCTCTTAATTAAGTATTAGCTAAGTCTTTTTGAGGCCGGACTTAGTAGATAAAGATATAATAGAGTTACTTTAGTCTCTAATTCCTGTAATTAAATGTCATACTTTCAAATCCCAAACTTCAGTTTATATGCTCCTTGAAATTGAAGGTTAAATGTTCCGCTGAGAAATCTTCGAAATAAATTATGGATGATGAGTTGTTCATTTTCTTAAACCGCATCCCAAAGAAAGATCGAGCACCGGCATCCGCGGACAAGCATGTACCGAGGCAAGGGTGGGGAGTCACATCATTCTTTTCAATGTAATCTAGAACTGCAAAATTTTAAATGAATATATATTTATGAGCCTTCAATGATTCCAAAATCAAATTTTGAGCCCTATTTTAACCTCATAAACATTAGACCAACAAGGGTTTCCTGCACCATTGTATTCCTCCATCAGTGTGAATAAAGCAGAGCTGCCAGCTAGTTCATTTCAATGAACTATGTGAATTTGTGCACGTACAAATGCAAGAGCCATCAGCAACTTAAGATCGATTTTTACACTAGGCTAAAACCAACAAAACTCTTGAATTCCTACTAGCCAGTAATAAAAATTAAGACATCTCAGCATGCTGTGCACATCCAATGCCTCTATAACAATCAGGCATTGGATGAAAGATTGAAGCATGCCTAGATAATAATTGGCAACAAAGACAAGTTCGTGTGATTCTATATACAAGTAAAGACTGAAATCCACAATGACTACAGACACAGCAGACCTATTTTTACAAGCATTTAACAGCTTAGATGAAGTCAAGGGTAAAAAGGAATATACCTTCCCATCATTTTGGATTTTTGGAACAATCAGACCAGCGCCAGTGTTAATGGTAAAACTGCAAGAAAAATATACCATAATCATTGAAATAATCAACTAGTCTACAACCTCTATTTCAGTTCTGATGCTTTAAGAGGGTTCCCATATATGAACCCGCACACGCATTTGATTGACCAACACATCTGCAAGCAGTTGTTATGTGATAAATAAAACATAAACATATTACAAAAATACAACAAAAAGTACTACTTCACAGCATTATAAACTGTTTCATTTTTTCTCTATTGGTAAAGCAAATATTGCATTGAATAAAATAAGGCACGAAGATACAAACAAGAACAAAAACAGAAGGCCACAGGACAATAAGGAAATTGACTTCATAGTCCAAGCGACACAATAAATACAAAAAACAATGGCAAGCCAAGGTCATAGTTTTCAAATATTGGATTTCCAATCTTGATTTTTACTGAACCTACTCCCTTCTTCGCTAAGTAATCCACCTGCTCCCAACATGCAGGAATGTCAAATTTCTTTATGTGCAAAGGTTGCCAACGTTGTCAAACACATTAGCAAGTCTCCATAGGAAAGTCTTACTTCATGAGCCCACCTAATAACTTTACCTGGGTCACCTCTAATATCTCTAGAGCATTTGATAGTGACTTCAGAGCCTTCGAACCTTTTAGTAGTCCCAAGTTCCCAACGTTTCATCCTCGATAAAATGCGCCCAACCAAACAGCCTGTCAAATTCTATGATTGTAATTTCGTTATGGTCTCTTACTAAGCCATGGAAACTGCTTGTTCCAGTGTTACCTAAAGAAAAATTATCAAAGTTTAGCTTCAATGGCCCTCTAGTGGTGTGCCCACTTCATCCTATGCCCAACTTTAGTTGTAGCATAAGCTGATCATTCGGTTCAACTTTTTTATGATGCCATGTCAACGAACTTAAACTCCAATTGATCCCCCTATTACCATTAAAGATTATGTTAGTTCTTTCCAACCAAATCCCCCAACATACCACAAATGGTACCAATAGCAATCATGATTCCTTAAATGGACCGAAGCCTTATCTTTGATAAATGTTTGGCCAGAAAATTAAAAGCACCCAATATATGTCAAATAATGTTGAAATACCACACTTTCTATGTCGTCTTGCAATGTATTGCACTGTATTAATAGGTGATCCCCTATTTTGTGGATGATCTATTGAAACAATGTAGTCATCATTCAACAAAAAACCAGCACCCATAGGGATGTAAAATATTTCCAAAGTTTTGACAAAGAAGCATCAAAATGGAGTTGGCGATATAAGAAAGAAATAAAGACCTTATTAAGGAACACCCATGAGATTCCCAAAACCCACACCCTAATATCAACTTTAATTTGGGGATGTACAAAAGCTCTAATCTACCCAAAAGAGAAAACAAACTATCAATTTCCTCATCACTCAAGTCCTTAGTAACTGAACATCCCAAACCACCTCACCCCCCTTGCTTAGCATGATGTGGCCAAACCAATACCAGTATTGGTATGGTATCAGTAATATTGGCTGATACTGATACGTATCGGCGAATACAAGGCAATATCGGGTAATACGTATCACAGTATCAGCCAATACCAGGACACTATCAGTCAATACTGTCATTTTATTTTTATTTTTATTTTTAAAAACAAAACACAGTATCAGGATCAGTCGATACTGGACCAATACCAATACCGAGTTTGACACCTTGGCCCTTAATGCTCAAGATACTAAATTTATGGTGTCATGGCATCAACTCAACGGTGTGTGTGATCCTAAGGTCATGACAAACACCAAAATAAACCCATGGCTCATTTTTTACCTTATGGCCCTTAAGGGTACCAATCTTCCAGGACCATCATTGTTTAATTAAGGTTCATTACTCTGGGTCCAATTTTAAGGTCCATTCTTATGGTACATTAATCAAAGTCCATTCACTTTAGTACTTAACTCACTATTCCACCACCATTCACATCCACTATCAATCACCCAACTATCTACGCCATTCTTTTATGCTACATAACAATGCCATTTCAAAGATGAATCTATACTGAAGGGTTACATAAGAGATCTACTAACATGTTTTTACATACGAACTTTTTTATCTTAGGCAAACTCTTAATCGTTAGCTTAACTATTAGGGAGGGGGATTTCTCAAAAAAATAAAAAAAAAAACTAATAGGGACGGGGAAAATGAAGTTCATGCCATTAACCTTTAAACTGTTAAGTCATCGTCGTTGTCGCCGTCTTCTTCTGCTCCTTCTCCTCCAGCTCCTCCTCTTGTTGTTGTTGTTGCTGCTGCCTCCTCCTCCTCTTCTTCCTTGCCGTCTTCTTCTGCTCCTCCTCCAGCTCCTCCTCTTGTTGTTGTTATTGTTGTTGCTGCCTCCCCCTCCTCCTCCTCAATAAGTAGTTTAACAAATCCACACACCCAATTTTATTACTTACCCACCCATATTTCTAATTTTCTGCAAGTTGCACATCCACGTCATTCTTCGTTTCACACTCCCTATATCAAGGGTTTCCAAATTAAATTTCAGCCACCTTTTTGACTTGATAATTTTCTGGGATCTATTCCCTATCCGGATTCATTAGTTAATGCTCGAATTATGACTCTGTTGTCAATTCACGCATAACAAATTCTTTCAAAATTTACACTAGAGGTTTCACTAATAATTAAACCTTAAGGTACAGGGGGGCTTACAGGGTCAATATCCAACAAAATCAAAATTGATAGGCCTTATTATGATGCAAAGAAATAATTATATTATCTTTTAGGCTCTAGTGAAGAAAGAACGCCACAGTTTTCACTTTGTGAACTTGATAGGGGAATGCAAAATATTCTTAATAAAGTCATCAGTGAACAAGGTAGTAAGTAGATGAACTTATGCTCTGGTGTGGATGATCAAGCTTAACTAAGATGGATGCCTTTTTAAGAACCCAGAACCAATGGGTATTCGTGGCATTTTATGTGGTCATAATGAGTAATTACTAATTAGTATTCACTTTTAAATGAGGTGGAACTTAGGGTTATCTTATAAGGTATTCGTTTCGTCAAAGCACATTTGGGAGGAGCTTTTAAATATGATTGGACAGCTTCTTCAAAGGAGTGGAAGATTGTGGTGCTTCTTCTCACTATTAGGTGAACTTTATGGTCTAACCAAGAGGCTTGACTTTTTGTTAAGCCACATTCAAAGAGAGGTAATAGCCTAGTAGCAGGAAGCTTGTAATTAGTGAAACGCTCCCGCTTCATAATCTCTCTCCTGCACCCATTTCCGACCGTAAAATAGTGTACTTTTAACCTTTTGATGACGCTCCCACTCCAAACCTACGACATGCTTCATGCCGCTTCCGGTAACTAAGGGTAATAGTGACGTCCATCCTTTTGCTAGAAAGCCAATGCCTAGGAATTCTTTACATAGTGAGGAGAGTTTCCCCCTTAACTAGCCTTGGCATAGCTTTTGTGCTTTATTGTATATTCAGCGCTGCTTGATAAAATTACCACTCATTTAAAAAATAAAAATAATAATAAATCTTGCAAATGGTTAACAAACCAGTGTGCCCCAAGAAACACAACTTGTGAGATCTCTCAAGGGTAGATCAAACTTAGATAATTGCACAGTTGCAATGCAGATGCTGCTAAGGTAAAATGAAAATTTATGGAAAGAAAAATGATAATTTTAATATCTGATGTGATTTATCCAATGAGACCACAGCACAATTTAAAAAGCCACTCTAAGCAAATAATAATATTGCAAACATTATGAATGACCAAAACCACTCTCCCAAAAATTGTGCGACCAACAATAGGCTGTTTGAACAAGCAAATAACTCAGAAAAAATGCCATATAGAGAAGAATCCCAAAATTTATCGCTATAATATTAGTGTTGCAGCGCATAAACATTTAGAACTACAAGTGTGGCAGTGCATGAACATTTTGAAAAATCCAGTAATTGAGCTGACTGGAGAAGCAAAAGGTGCAAAAGCTTATAATAAACACAGTCCCAAGGAATGTAACATAATGATAATAACAGATGACACATATAACATGAACACAGATAAAACATAAACAATCACAAAATAATATAGAGACTTCTCAAATAAGTACTTACCAATCCCTAAAAAAATTATCAATCAACATTATACAAATAACATTAATAATACAATAACTTCAAAAAGCAGACCACTAATGATAACACCTTTGTGTCCCATGTAAATTTTCAAGCTCAGCGATAAAGCGGGCAAAGCAACGCACTCCATTACCACACATCTGGAATCATAGAGAAATGGAAAAGGATGAAATATCCAATGTATCAGCATGATGAGATATATCAGTAATTAAACGTTTTTTTAAGGGGTATGCTGAGATTGAACCTGCAACCTCATGGTTGCAATATCGTCAACTTCCATTGAGCTACAGGCTCAACCCCAAATTATTAAAAATAATACTTTTTGTTTAGCTAAATATAATCAGTTGTGATTGATTTCAATGAGAGCGGGACCATTGAGAGAGAAATGTAAAATCTAAGTTAGAATAGCATTAGCAAGTAACAAAACAATGCTTTTTATGTAGTGTAGTAACAACTGATACCTATGCTAATCCAGCTGAGTCCGCCCATACCGGTCACCATCAGAAGATGGTTAAGGTAACAAATACACCAAATTGTACATATACTTCAAACATTCTTAAATATATTGAGTTTATACGCAGTATAAAGATGATTCATGTCTAGAGGAAGAGAGGAGCAAAATGATGACTATAACAAAACTGGTTCAAATTAATTTCTTACAAATGACATTTTTTTATTTTAAAAAAAAAAACAGAAAAAGTTATCATTTTAACTAATAACAAACTAAAAAAATATAAGGGAACTTTACAAAAAAAGTGCCTACTTTCAAACAGTTTTAGCTTCTTATCCTAGCTTGAATAGTTTTAGGAAAACATGCTCTTCTTGTATGGGCTCCATCAGGTGCCAAGTAACTTGCCCAAGGATGATAAGGTACCACCCAAAAAGTTTGGGCATGATCCGCTGCATATCCAAAATTGAAAATGTGGTCAAAGGTGCTCAAATTCAATGCACCAGACTAGGTGCAATTTGCCCTATCGTTGACCCATCAAATGAAGGGCAAAAAGTCCTAAAAAAAAAAAAAATTAAATTAAAATTACCTGATCAACCCAAAACGGGTGTTTTTTTGGTTGAACCATAAAGTTCGAAAAACACAAAAGCTTGTTTTCCTAACTATTCAAAGTAGGATAATAGCCTAAAACTATTTGGAAGTAGGCATATTTTCTAATTTTCTCAAAACATAATTCTCCCATTTCAACAAAATTTGTCTCAAGAGGTAGGCAAAATGATGATGATCCAGTTGATAATCATTTCAACTGCTACTTGATTTCCAGCTTTAAATGGAATTAATAAAGTCATACAGCCAGAATTAATCACTCCAGTGACTAACCCAGGAGTTTGCTGCCTAAGTCAGATCACCTTGCTCCTTCCAAATTTTCAAAGTCATCTCTTAGAATTTTAGTATAGTCCTTGCTCCTTCTACTCTCTATCAAATTAATTCGGTCTTCGACCCATAGATCATATCATATAACCAGGTATTCCTCAGGTCTTTCACATGGCAACCTCAGAAGTCCGTCCTCCATAAAAACTGTCAGCTAGCCTCATACTGATATTGCCAAGACATGCATCTTGTAATAAAAAACTTACTTCCTCTCTTACATTGTCTGATTTCCTTCTAGCAGCAAATCTAGATTATAATTAATTCCATTGATTTAGCGTACATATGGGTGCTGTAACTTGTAACAAACATACGAGTACAAAAGAGAGGACATGTGTGCATATTGTAATCCTTTTTAGGTATTAGACTCAATGCAGAAAACTAAGCAAGTATTGGAAGATGATGGAGCCATTCCGTAAATGGATGAGTCCGATGATGATGAATGAAGTTTATGGGGATGGCATTGATGATTCATCCTTGGCATTGCGTTTTAAATTTTCAAATCTAGAGTCTAGACAGTTTTTTGGAAGGGGTAATAGGGGATAATTTTGAGCTTGGATAATTATCTATATACACACACACACACATGTGGACACACACACACACACACTATGAGAAAAGGTTTGAACTTTGATTTTTATTTTTATTTTTGTTTCTTATATATTTTTTTAGTTTTGTTTAGAATTTATATACTATGAGAATTTGACGCGGGACAACGACCCTAAGATCCGTGAATGTCCGTGATATGATGATTTTGCCGAAATTAAACTAATTAATTAAGCAACCAACCACAAATTAAAGCGATACCTTCGGGTTTCTCGGGATTCCGCTTAGGTGTCCATGCTTTGGTTCACGTAGGATCCAATCCAACGAGCGAGATCCGTTAGGATGGCGGAAAAGGCGATCCGAGAGATAGAACTCTCGCTTCGTCTAGATCGGGGCATTAGATCGTAGCTCACGGTGGAATCGATAGTTCCTCGCTAGGGCTTTGGAATCGAAACAGCTAACGACTCAAATCGAGCAAGCTCGAGTCCAACAACGGTTATGAATCGACGCACTAGGATTGGATTCGATCCATAAGGACGGACATCAAGGTTACTCAAGATCTAGGGTTGGGAAATGGGAAAACCAATTAAAAGGGGGAAAAAATGATGTTAAAAATTCAAGGAGAAAGTAAGAGATCAAATAAGAACAAAATGTAAAGGAGAAAATCAAAGTAACATGAGCATCTCACCCTTGGCCTCATAACAAACCCCTCTCGGGGAAGACAACTCACTCTTCAAGCTTCTCACAAGCCAAAATGCAATGCATTCTCATTAATCAATCATTAAGTGTCAAAAATGGCTTACAAAAGTATGTTTTATAGTAACTACAAAGGAAATAATCACTAAAATGATAAAGTACAAAATTACCCTAAGTGGTAACTTACAATTAGACACAAAAGCAATAAAATGCGGATAAAAATGACAAAACACGTCACTTAAGTTGCAGGGCAGAGATTTCCACGGACGTCCGTCCTGGAGCTCACGGAGGTCCGTCACCAGCATCACGGACGTCCGTGAGGTCCACGGATGTCTGTGCCCAAAAACCAGTGACACCCTCTATATTCAGGCGTCCGTCCAAAACCGTCTATCGCCTGATGATGGTCTTTGCCTCATAGGCTGATCTCTAGGGTCTTTCCTCGGTGGTTCTTGACACTCCTTGGCCCTTCTATAGCTTATTCCATCGGTACACCTTGTACGGCCTGAACCCTAGGTCCTTGGTGTCTGCGTTCCCCATCAGAATTAGTTTTAATATTTTTCTTACACGCATACTTTTTTAGAAGTTTTTTATTTTTTATATAAAAAAATGAAAATAATTTATGAGATCTTGTGATCCAACGATTCTATCCGATCCGATCCCTAAACACAAAATCGATCCATGGTTAATATCCGATTTTGACAATTCCCCGTGTATGGATATTGAAACCAACTCTATTAACTGCTATACAGAGGTTAGGGCCATGACAACCCACTTTCATAACATGTGGCGCATATCTTTGGCCAATCTAAGTAGTCCAACTAGCAGCCCATCATAGGCATGCCTCAGCCAAAAAATTAAGCCTATAAAGAGCTTTGAAGTCATCTCATCAGTTTATTTCAATAACAAAAAATATGCACAACCATTCATATTATATGGTTCAAATCCTCTAATGAGTGATTTTGGGCCTATGGTAGCTTCCAATATGAGCTACCACTTTGATGAATTGTATTGCTAAAAAGATATATCCAATTGGACTAAAATTGAGGCGGACACCCCCCAATAGGGATGCAAACTCTAAACCGAACACCGAAACCGAATCGAAAACCGGCCCTCCCGAACCAGCCCGAACCGCCCCAAAAACCGATTTAAACCGAACCGAACCAAACCGAAGTGAAATCGGTTCAGTTTTCGGTTTGAGTGACTGAAAATCGAGAACCAATTAGGTAGGTTGAGTAAACCGACCCATTAATGGGTTAAAACCGGCCCGAACCGGACCTGAACCAGCCCAAACCGAACCGAACCAGTGCCTTTAAGGCGTTTTGAGTTTTTTCCTTTTTTTTCTCCTCTCTCTCTCTCTCTCTCCAGCTATCCACCGTCCACCTGTCCCAAATCCCATACAACTCGTTTAAAAAAAAAATCAAATCCAATAGAGGCATACAGCTGTCTCCCAACTTCCAAGCTATTTATATATAATATTAATATAATATATTATATTATTATATATATAATATATTATATATACTTGTAAATAGTAATACAGTCTACAGATAGTCATTATCAAATATCAATAGAAAAAAAAAAAAAGTTTCTCAGAGAGAGAGAGAGTGAGACTCCGGGGAGAGGGGAGAGGAAGGAGAACTTTGGCGTCGAGCTTTAATGCCTTCTCCGGTCTCAAGCTTTAATGGCGTCCACCATTACTCAAACATCAGTTGCACTCCTCATCACAAAAGTCAAGCCCTCACAGCCTCACCGGACCCAAATACCCTTGTCTGAGCTTAGATCTGGCAATAGGCGGCACGGAGAACTCTGGGGAGAGGAGAAATCCAGCGAGAGGAAGCTGAGGGAGAATTTCTCTCTCTAGAAACTATTATTTGGATATTCTCTCTCTCTCTCTCTCTCTCTCTCTCTCTCTCTCTCTCTAGAACTCAAACCGATCTGAACCGAACCGAACCGGAAACCGAAAAAATGGGTTTCGGTTTGGACATTCTTGCAAATTGGTACACCGAACCAAACCAATTCATAGTTTGGTTCGGTTTTGGTTTGTAGTGTACCAAACCGAAAACTGAGAATTTCGGTTTCGGTTGGGTTCGGTACACCGAACCTGCATCCCTACCCCCCAATCAGTAAAGAGGCACCCATATCCCATTTATCCATGACTATTAGCTGGTTGAAAAAATGCCATGAAGCACATTTCAAATGTTCGAAAAGGAATTTATGTGCATGTCATTTGAGCTACTCATCAGTTAATTGTGCAGAGCAAACAATGAGCTTCTACAGATGAATGTGTGGATCCCCATCGCTATGTACAGGATCATTAAATCAGTGAGATTTTGGGCCTGAAACTGGTCCACAGAATACTGTTGATCAGCTCAAGTACCATCCATAGTACTTGCCTGCACTTTACTAAATTCGATGTAAAATAGTTCAGCATAATTTCCAATTATTCATCCAAATTTATTATAGGGAAAAAAAATCATAAAATTAAATACCTCAGGTTCACTGCCATCCGAATTGAAGATCCTCATAGAGTAATCCGTACCGTTAATCCCAGGCATGGCAAAGATTACTCCGTCTGCCCCAATGCCGAAATTACGATCGCACAACTTGATCGCCTGTTCGGGCGTTATCCTAGGCTCCATAGAGTCTCGATTATCGACCTAAAAAGACAGAACCGATTACTTTCAAATAAAAAGTCACAAAAAAAATAATAATAATAATAAAATAAAATAATGAAATTTTACCAAGATGAAATCGTTTCCAAGACCATGATACTTGACGAAATGAAGAAACTTGCTTTCCTTTCGATCTAAGAAAGAAACCTGCTGGGTTTTCTCAGGGGCATTGATGCTCATCGAAGCGGATACAAAAGAACTAGGGTTTCGGAGAAAGGGAACAGATCTGTAAATATTAGGTTTGAGAGAAGGAAACTTTGATGTTTTGAAGGAAATGAGAGAGTGGCGAGAGGGAGAAGAGCGAGAGATGGAAGCAGCCATGGCAGCTATGCTTGCTTTCTTCACAGGCGGCGCGGGGTCAAACAAATGACCCTTGTTGAGTCCGCAGGAAATGCTTTATAACTCTGATATCTCTAAATCGCACGTGCTCTGAAATCTAAAATGTGTCAAACTCCGGATTCAAAGTGTTCAAAGAAATCTCGACTTCAACTTTCAACATTGACATTACTTTTGGATATCTTCCATCCAATGGTATAATCATGGGTCAAAATATTATCATCCGATACATTTAATGTATCGGCGATACATTGAATGTATCGATTCAATACATTTTTTTTTTTTTCAAAAAATTAAAAAAATCAAATTATCGTCTGTATCGGACGATACGGGCGATATGTATCGTCCGTATCGTTCGTATCGTTCGATATGTATCGTGTATCGTTCGATACGTATCGCGTATCGGTGATACATTGAATGTATTGTTTTGAAACATTTTTTTTTTTTTTAAATTAAAAACCAAATTATCGGACGATAATTTGAAATTATCACCCGATAATTTCAAAGTATCGTCCGATACGGGCGATATATTACCGATATTGGACGATAATTACCCTATTTTTTAGGGGGTACGATACATAGGCAATGTATCGTACTGCTCAGGTCCAAAACCGATACGTATCGGGTGATACGTATCGGTATCGGACGATTTTTTAACCCATAGGTATAACTCCAACTGGTTGATCCTCAAGTTGTAATAGCTTCACAGCCATTGGATAGGAAAAGATCTTGACTTCTACAGTTCTATTTTCAGACAATCAAATGTAAATCTAATTGAACACGAAATCATGTTGAACCAATTGGACCTGATTGTTGTCCTCTTATAAAATCAGATAATGAATAAGGAAAAAAGAGTCAGCTTAAAGTCAAGCAAATTTGGCCACCATCAATGAAAATATGATGGCCAATTGACACTAATCAAAGAGATTTCTACACACCCGAGCGATTACTCCCCAGACTCTTATATACTATAACAAAGAAGATGAAACAACTTAGGCCTTGATGGAGAGATCAGGAAATGGAATTTCGTGAGCATTTTCTGTCAAAAAAATGGTTTTCTTGACCATTTTTGGAGCATTTCCTTTATTCGAGAGTTTTCTTGGGTTGTGGGTTTTCAGCCTACTTTCCTGAAAAAGCAACCTTCGATTTTCTTTACAATTTGGTTAAGAAAGCTCATTTTGTGAGTTTGGGCTACAATGGAACACAATCATGGGTCTCACCGAATTGGTTCTTCACCACTCCTTTAATTTCCTTTTAAGTGTTATTATTTAATAGGAGAAGTTTACAGCCACACTTTATATTACTGTCACAACTCTTATCACCATTTTTATATTACAGCCACAATTTATGTTACAATCACACTTTTCAATTGAGATGTCCAAATGGCAGGTTGGCACATGGTTGAGACTCAGCCAAAAATTCATTCTTCTTCAATGTCTTATATGAGGTTTGTAGCCATCAGATCAAACTACTTTTTGGGTCCAAATAGTATTTTGTTTAGTTGTCCAATTAAAGGCTCTTGATCAAATCATAGAAATTATTATAAACAACATAATTTTGGGTCTAAATCAAAATCTAAACCATGGTCCATGGGCACATTCTAATTTTATAAGGTTTTATTCTTCCTTTAAGGGTGAATCGAAGCTCATAGAACTCATCCGTAAATAAGAGCTTTTATTTGGTGTCTAACTTAAGCGCTAAAGGTGGTACGTGGGGTGAATATTTTTTTTGTCTAAATGGCCAAGTATTGAGGTTATCACAACCAAGGATCAAAATTCCGGATTTCATTTCAGTGAGGACCGAAAATGAAATTTTGGACCGAAATTTACCCTCTCATACAAAAAATCAAAAATTTTCAGATTTTGTTTTTGTTTCGGTAAGGATCGAAACTGAAATTTTGATAGAAATTTTGATCCTTGATCACAACTATTTATGAGCGCATAAATCACAGAAAGTTTACTTTTGACCTTTAGTTGATTTTGTCCTAAAAAATATCAGTGAATATACAATGGTTAGCAATTTGAGATTTAGCACTTTGGTCAAGTTAGGGCTAGAAGTGTGAATGGGTTGGACATATTTTTAATAGGGTACGACAATAACACTTCTAAATGTCGTTTTTTGAAATTTGAATAATAAGGATCGAGTTAAGGGTTTCGGTAACAGGTCAGGCTGATCTCCTATTTCTTTCATTTATATTGAATTTTTATAATAAGGTTCACGATCGTGCACGGACGGTATTCCATGAGTATGATTGTCATTCGATAGAGCTACCCGATATTTTATCGGGTCGGGCACCATGAATGAGACATCCAACTCAGGTCGACTAAGAGGTTGGGTCGGGTCGGGCGAAAATCAAGTCGTGCTGGGTCAATACGACCCAAACCAATATTTTATATGTAAAAAATATGAAAAATAGGTAGGGGTGTTATCGGGTCGGTTCTTGCCGATTTTCATGCTAAACCGAAACTGAACCGATAACTATCGGTTTCTAGTTTCTCAAATCGAAATCAAACTGATAGCTATCGGTTTTCAAGAAAGTCCCTATCAGTATATACGTTTAAGAAAATATTTCGAGAATCTAACCGACCAAAGTGTTAAACTCATTACGATTTAAGACATAAATTTTGACAATCATCCGATCAATATTACCGCTTTGATGAAGGTCATAAACATAGTGCGGTTAGAGGGCGTAGAAGTACACAATGTACTTTCTTTACATTTTCTTGAGAAATTGTAGAACACAAGAAAATGCCAACTTTCCCAAAAAAATGAGTTTTTGAGTAACTCAAGAACAATCCCTCAGAAAATGACTTTCCTCAAAAAATGAGTTTCTGAGCAGAAACTGAGATAGTCATTTTCCTCAAAAAATTGATTTTTCGACGGAAAGTGCCAAACAAGCCCTTAGGGAGGTAATGTCTGATGAGGCATGCGTAATATACAAGAAAGAAGGTTAAACAACTTAGGGAGGTAATGTTTGATGAGGCATCCGTGGACCGTGGCCCATTGAATAGCGGGCATCGAGTGGGGTAAGTCACATATGCCTCTCCTCAAACAACCCTTCTCCTCAAGGTTTGAATTTGAATATTCTGTGATCCTCCCACTTCACTAGTGGAGCCAAAAAGAGAGGCATGGGGAATATAATGACCCTGATTTTCACTAACATTGAATTATTGACTTTTGGTGAGATTACGGCTAGTTTGACTCATTTGATCCATACCAAACCTTTGACCTCGGGCCTACCTATTGTAGTTGGGTGCATCCACTCAGGCACACTAAATTCTGGCTCGAATCCCTATGTGGGGCACATGCGTGTATGTGTGTACTTGTTGCATATGACTCAAATCTTGAGCACAAAATCCACTCAAGCCCTGTATCCCATTCTTTTAATCTCAGTCTAACTACGATGCCACGTGGATCGAAGCTTGAACCTCTTATGAATTAGTTCACAAAGAATAAATAAAATAATTTTAATTAATCATGTGTGAGAACCATGGTGCTTGGTGTTTACATACAACACACGACCTAACACCACTCTCTCTAAATATATATAAAATATATATGGCACCTACTGCCCAATCGACTTCTTTTGACTCTTCCTTTATTGTAACTATGAACAAGAGAAAGAGATTCCTCCTCTCTCTCTCTCTCTAATCCTATTTGTAAGTTTGTTTGTCACAATCATGACTCAAAAACAGTATTGCTCCGTAAGAAAAGGGTTTTGCCAAGTAAGTAAGTAAGTAAGAAAAAGTTTTCTCGTTTTGGACCCACGGTCGTCCGTAGTGAACTTACGGACGTCCGTGATCACGGACGACCGTGAGTGATTCACGGACGTCCGTGCCCTAAAAACTTATATATTTCGGACAGTTCGGGCAGTTTCAAAACTGATCCAAATATTTCGAGTTTAAATTTTTTCTGGTCCATTTTCAGTCATGGAGATTACCTACCATTCTTGTTTATATTCTTAGATCTCTTTGATGGTAAAGTGTTTATGTAAGGCTATTGTATAAGCCTTGTTTGAAACAAGTGAACCTTTGCAAGAAACGTAGGTTGATGGTAATGGTTACTATGGATAGTATGATGGAGAAAGGCTATTGTGTTTGGTGATTGGAGTGCTAGGGTATATCATTCCAAATAAGCACTGTAAAGTTTTCTTTTATTATTCATAGTGAATTTTCTTTTGGATCTGAGATAGATCCCGTGGTTTTTGCCTGTGATGGGTTTTCCACGTTAAAAATGTCTTGCGTACTTTATTTTGATTGTGTGATGGTTGTGAGTAGACTTTAATTGATAAATATAATAGATAATATTTATAAATCGTAATTTTCCAAATTTCAATTGGTATCAAAAATCCAAACTATTCTCTCTTATACGCCCACTCTATATGAGAGTGTCCAACATAGCCTACAATTCACATAATTTCTAACTTTAGCCCTCCTACTACTCCACGTTTATTTCTTATATATATAATACAAATTTAGCAACCAAACCGATTCAATTCGTGACGCTAAGACACCTACACCAAATTGGAATGAAATTGAATCGTTATGGGTCTCTTGGCAAAATCTGTGATACAAAATCGGGCTCTAGTCTCTCTCACCTTCTTAAAGACTCAAGAGGATTCTCCTCTCTTCTTGCGCCCACCTCTTCCGAAACCCAACCCCCCATCTCCTTCCTCCCTGCACTGGCCACTTAACCTATCATCGCCTCCATTTTCGTCCTCATTCCATGCAACGTTTTGTTGCTGCCATAGAGAAGACACCATCGTCTCCTAGTGCAGCGACCAAGGACCACCATCTCCTTGTCCTTTATGGGCCTTCACCTTTGGACTACACCACAGATTGGGCCACCTTCTTAACAGTAAATAGGATCCTCCTTTCTGAGCCTGATCACACAGAAATGAGGCTCCTCAGTGTTGCATTAAATTCCCGCGCGAGGCGGACTTGATCCGAGAGAAAACGTAAACAAATCGTGCAAGTTCACACAATTTGACGCTTTGGGCATCGCGAGCCACCCGTGTTAGAAATATTAAATGAACAATTAAGATCTAGGTTAGAATCGTTTGATCAATATATGAGATGCGACAATTTCTAGTAAGATAAATCTTACTTACCTGATCAGATGACAGCAAATGCGTACTTGAACGGCAGATCCTCGTTATGAGATGATGACCCTTAGAACAAACCACCTCTCTTTCTTTCTATCTCTATTGATGGGAATAACATTGAAAATGAATAAAGAGGGGACGTTGTCCTCCTTAAATAAACCTTGATTAGTCTCCTAGCCCATCAAGGAAACTAAATCTAGAGGATGTGTCACATCATAAAAGGGATTATCACAACCCTATAAATTAGGAATTCCATCAGATTGCGTGGTGATTTCCATTGTGCCATGTTTAGAAAGTCTCACCAATTCAAGTTTTAATCATTAAGAAAAGAGGTTAATGTGTGGGTCACAAATACCCAACAATCTCTCACTTGATCCACACACTACTAAAATATTGTTTTAAATAAATTCATGAATTGATCCTTTTGAAAAGCGGATGACCATCCTTATAATTTTATAAAATTATTGACTTTTAAGGGATTTGGTACAATACATCATCCCCTCAAGTTCAAGAAACAACTATAATAATGGATCATGAATGCCTATAATGTACCATGCTTTACAATTGACAATAAGGCAGTTCCATAGTCACAAAAATTATTGCTATTAATGAACACAAGGGTATTACTTGTGGTTTTGTGACATCAGTATATGCACACTTTAATGCAATCACTTGTGTGTATACCTGCATTCGTCCTGCTTTATACCCTAAGGTATGTTATCCTGATATCTTACGGCATACACCATAAGAAAACTATCACCCAACTATCAGGATAAAGGCTATACAACCGTGGTGCCTAATCACGATAGCCCAAGCTTCCTTATTTGAGCACTTATGCTCCCAGGTCAACATTGCATATGCTAATATGATAATCATGATAAATATTGAGTAGAATGAAAAATATGCATCAAATGATAATCAAAGATATAAAGAGTGTCGACAATAAAAGAGAATGGAATAAACATTGTGGAAGAAACTCTCACTCAATTAATGTACTCAAGTGTTTTCAACACTTCCATCCGGATCACGTGCGTTAAAAAAATCTTTTGGTTGAAGCCCCTTTGTGAGATAACTCTCACTCAAAAGGAGACCATAAAAGACTCTAATATCCTAATCTGATCACCTTAAGGAATATTCTGATCATTAGTGAATTTGATGTTGCTTTTTATTCCTGACTCCCACTGATTGTCTCAATTGCAAGAAGGTTGATATAACTAGTCTCAAAACGGTTGTAATTAAAATAAATTTTTTTACTAGAGAACCATATCAAACACTAATAGAATCTAAAGTAATAGTCAAACTATCACTTAGAGGAGTAAAACTATAAATAACTTTAAGAAGTCTAATATTAGCAATAAAAAAAAAATTTGTGTAAAAGATTGAATAAAAGTCCAAAATTCCTCCTCATTGCTAAAGAATAGTTTTTCATTCAGTTTGTAGCTCCTCGTGCTGCTTCTGCTGATTAGCTTCTCCTTGCTGCTTCTTCTTCATCACATTTTTTCATAAATAGCAATCCTTCTTGAAGTGACCTTTCTTTTTACAGAAATGGCAGCCATGGTCGTTATCATTCACAACAATTTTCTTCTTAAAGTCCTTCTTGTTCCTTTTATTTGTGAGTGATTCTTTTTTTGACCATTTTTCTTAAAAAATTTCTTATGGGCAAGATTGTAGGCAAAATGAACAGACTCGATCTTGTTGCCCCGCAACCGTTCTTCTTTTGTTACACACATTGAGATAAGTTGGTTCAAGTCTTATTTTTCTTTCTGAGCATTGTAATTTACCTTAAAGGTATCAAACTGACTCGGAAGGAATGCAACAGCTAAATGTACTATAGCTGTTCCCTCAAAGGGAATGCCTTGCTCCTTGAGCTTTATGGCTAACATGGACATTTTGAGAATGAATTCCCTAATAGAATCCTTTCTATCATAGCGCATGTTCACAAACTCCACAAGATAACCATTTCGCAGAGATTTAGTAGACTCAACAAACTGATCCTCGATATTTTTCAATAACTCGCGGGCTGTGTCAATGGTCTTAATACCACAACGAATGACCTCACTCATGGAAGCGCAAATAATCATGATGGGCATATGATTTGCCTTCTCCCACTTGGCATGCAGAGCTTTTTCAAACTTTGGAGAGTTATTGGTAGGAGTTATAAGTCTGTTTTCCGATAAAACAAAGTCATAATGTAGGTAACCAAGGGTCAAATCCAGACCCATTCGCCAAGTGGAATAGTTGGCACTAGTGAGCTTTTCAATACTCGCCATCTGTTGTTGCAACAATGATCCGTCCATAGCTATAATGACATAGATCATTATCAGCACACGTTCATTTAGAACTTTATATAATTTGAGTTCGTACTTGGGATCAAGGTCGAATCAATCAGAGTGTATTAACCATGTGCAAAACCATCCACTCTGAGGGGCAGACATGACTCATTGTCTCAGCATCACCTTAGGGCAGAAGCTTTGACTTATTGTATGTCTCCCTAGTTCGTGTTCGTAGACACGCATAGGCCTAGTCATTTGTGTTTTGGTTTGATCCAAGCTAGTCATCAGCTTAGGCCAGAAGCGTCTCTCTTCTCTCACCTAGACACGCATAACTATTCTATCCATTCCCCTTTCGTGAGTTTTCTAAGTCAGCTTTAGCCAGAAGTAGTAGCTCATGAAAGTGAATACTCTGGCAATCTTAATGAGACGAGTGTCTCAAAATTCAAGGATAACGTAACCTCCATAAGCCGGTCACCTTTGGGCAGACTACACACCTACTTTGGCAACGTCTCCCTGAACGACTGCTTTATTGGTCTTCCTAAACCCCTTTATAGGAAGAACCTATCTTAAGGCATTCTATCATGTCATTAGATGAAGGTTTCATGCCCTAAATGCGTTCATATACCAAGTTTTACGGAAAGTAGAGTCTTTAAGGTGAAGGTGCACATGCATTAACTATGAACAATGACATGATAGTGTAAGAGTGTTTATACAAAATGTTCAAAACAGTTCAATTGTGTATTTGGAACAAAAATAAATTTATTAACCTTTGACTGGAATTTTTATATCTAAAATAGTATTAAACAGTCTCATAGACAAGTCCAGAGTGTAGATCTCGTCGAGTAGATCAAAATTGATATGTCATATGCGCGAAACAGAGTTGTAAAACTCCAGATATCGCGTTTTAAAGTTTGAACCCGAAAAGCGTTCAGTCTTGTTGTATATACGAGATCTGAGTTTAAAAGCTCTATTTGGAACAGCGGAAGCAGTTCAGAAAATATGGTTGCAAACAAAATTTGGAATGTGGTAAAAATGGGTTTTGGGCTTAACCAGGTGGGCCGAATTGGGTCCGGGCCAAATGGGTTATGACTTGGCTGAGATGGGCCTGGTCCAAGGGTGAGATACCGGACCGAAGTGGGCCAGGGATATGGGCCGGGGCACCAGGCCATAGGTAATGGGCTGGGTATCTAGTGGGCCGAAGTGTCAACGGGCCGTATGAGTCGGGCTGGGTCCACAGGTCGGGTCAGGTGAATAGCTAACGGAATCGGGCTTAAGGTCCGGTCTTGTCCGGATCACTGGGCCGGGTTATGGTGGGTCATGCGGGCCGGGCAGCGGACCAAGGATGGCCAGATCACCCGGGTCTGGTGTAGATGGGCTGGTTACTGGGCCAGGTCACAGGCCAAAATGGGTCTGGCTGGGTCCAAAGGTCGGGTCGAGCCGGGCAGTGGACTAAGTATGGTCGGGTCACCTGGGTCAAGTGGGCCGACAACGGACCCGACCCAGCCCAATGGGAACCCTAACCCCCACTGTTCACCTTCTACTTAAAAAAAAAAAAAAGAATTTTTTTTTTTTTTTTTTTTTTGTAACAGCCGCAGCAAAAAAAAATAATAAATAAAAACAGTCCTCATGGGACTTAGATCTGCCCGCTCAGGAGACACCGGCGCCGATGGTTTGATGCACCGTCCAATCAGCCGCGGCGCCGGCCGGTACCAGTCCGGTGGCCAAACATTGCCAGACGGCGCCGGACTGTCGGTCAAAGTATTATTATTATTATTATTTATTTTATTTTTTTTTAAATCTGCAGCCACAAGGAGTTTACTATCTGACCCATCACCGGTCACGCCAGATCGAGTCCGGCGCCGTCGTCAGGCCATGCCGTCGCCAATCAGTGGTGACATTGTAGACGGCGCCGAACCGTCTCTCTCCCTCTTATTTTAGAATTGCTATGAAATCATTTTAAAATGACGATTTTAGAGAAAATCAAGAGATCGGTTCTCTTATTAGGCCTCCTATATCAATTTTCTCTGCACTCCGTCTTCGCCATTTGTGAACTTAGCGTCCCTCAAGGCGGCCAGCTCTACAATTTCAGCTTGGCTTGTCCTTTCCCAAAATACCCTCATGGAGTTCTTAGTGAAGACGGAATGTGGTCTCTACTAAGTACTAAATAGCAGCGTCT
This sequence comes from Chloranthus sessilifolius, assembly GCA_021018995.1. Classification (NCBI taxonomy): domain Eukaryota; kingdom Viridiplantae; phylum Streptophyta; class Magnoliopsida; order Chloranthales; family Chloranthaceae; genus Chloranthus; species Chloranthus sessilifolius. Next base: position 161,291,478 of record CM037585.1, read on the forward strand.
AATATAGCATCATTTTATTATTCCGGAATGTTACGAACGATAATATCGGGCGATATGTAACTAGTTTCACTAATTTATTTATTTAAATTTTTTTTTTTTTTCAAACGAAATCATGCCAATCTAGCTCTGATACCAATTGTTAGAAATATTAAACGTACAATTAAGATCTAGGCTAAAATCGTTTGATCAACATATGAGATGCGACAATTTCTAGTAAGATAAATCTTACTTACCTAATCATATGACAGCAAATACGTGCTTGAACGGAATATCCTCGCTATGAGATGATGACCCTTAGAACAAACCACCTCTCTTTCTTTCTATTTCTATTGATGGGAATAGCATTGAGAATGAATAAAGAGGGGACATTGTCCTCCTTAAATAGACCTTGATTAGTCTTCTAACTCATGGAAATTAAATCTAGAGGATGTGTCACATAATAAAAGGGATTACCACAACCCTATAAATTAGGAATTCCATCAGATTGCGTGGTGATTCCCATTGTGCCACGTTTAGAAAGTCTCACCAATTCAAGTTTTAATAGTTAAGAAAAGAGGTTAATGTGTGGGTCACAAATACCCAACAACCAGAATCCGAATGCACGCTTCAAGAGGTGGGTACCCATCCATCCATCTCGTTCTTCTCAAATCCCGTCGTATAGGATACACTCGATCGTGTATCAACGGATTAAATAAATGAACTCTATTTTAAGCTTGTTTTAAATTGCTAATAAAGAAGAATAAGATGGCTAATCTTAGCCATAGATTTCATTTTAATTATTTTCTTTCTCTTTAATGTATTTTATTTTATTTATCTTCTTTTCTTTTGGATCTTTTTCAAAAACCTATTTTGTTTAGAAATTATTTTATCGATGATCAATCGATTCGGAACCGAATCGAAATTTACACATTAACTTATAAATTAATCGATGGATTTTATTTTCGGACCCATTTGATTTTGGACCTCTGTTTTAGCGCTCAGGATTCCCCTGAAATTAATATATAAGTGTAGAACAGGCTATCACTGTACAATCCAACAAGTTAGACTGAGTGCTATATTCCACCAATTAATCCAAAGTAGATTACATATATAAAAAAGTTAATTACTAAATTTTGCATTGGCTACCATTAACTAGCAAGGTTATTCCTTAAAACGTGATGTGGAAATTTATATTCATCCCATTTTGGGTATTTGAAACAAAAATATAATAAAACTATCGATCTATCTCTTGTATGCTCCAGTTCTAAAGAAGATCAACATTAGCAAGACAATGGTCGTGCTCATAGTAAGACATAATCATAACCTTGACTTGGAGAAGTGTAGCGAGATAGTCCTTAACCAGATGGTCCTTGACCAAAATGCAACTCGCATTCCATAAATAAAAATCGAAACAGATTGTTTGTAGATCAAAAGGAGGGATAATAATGCTTTAAAAATAATAATAATTATATATATATATATATATATATATATATATATATATATATATATATATATATATATATATATATATATATAGAGTTATCTAAGTGTTATCTAAGTGTAAGGGTGCTGAAGCAGGTATGGGGGGCCGACGAAGAGTGTTAGACCCATCTGATGTTGGACCGTGACCCGTCTAATATTGGATCTTGATCCATCTGATGTTGGACCATGACCCATCTGATGTGGACCTAGACCCATTTGATATTGAACCGTGACCCACCTGATGTTGGACCTCGACCCATTTGATGTTGGATTGTGACCCATCTGATGTTGGACATTGACCCATCTAATGTTGGATCTCGACCCACTAATTGAACTTAATTCCTGCTTGTTTTATCTCAATAAGTCCTGACACCTCAACCTTGACCGACCTTAAAGGCTTATATTATATAAGTATATAATATTATATTATAGTAAGAGATGATTATATAATATTATATATTAAAATGGGGATATAATATTCTATTTAAAATACGAGGTGCTCTCAATTCTTTTAACCTATGTCATGGGTTTAATGATATATTATATAACTTTTACTATATAATAATTACACTCTTACATTAAAATATTTTATTAATATCAAATTATATTATAATATACAGGTATGGTAGAACCCAACATTAGAGTCGATCGATTGACTCTAAAATCACTTGATCGATCTGTACCCAATTTTAAATAGCTTATATAATATAATTAAAACCGATTGATTGATTCCAAGACTAATTAATTGATTATCGTCCGAACAGATGATCTGATTCACACTAAAATTCTACTATTGTATGACCAAAAATTTAGTGCACATTAATCAGCTGCACTTTGCGATCGATGATCGTGATGTACTTAACTTTTAAAATAATAATATTTAATTTAGACATTTAATAATGATAAATAATATATATATATATATATATATAAATATCACTCTTATTGCTTCAGCGCGACAACTTTGATAACACGAAGTGTTAGAATTTCGATACCTCATGAAAATCGAATTCTGACCTTCAAGTTATCGAAAACACAGTAATTACTCTCCTACTCTATATTTATTAGTGTGTTATGTAAATATATATATATATATATATATATATATATGTATATATATAACGATAATATGAATGAAAACTTTTTTATACGTGTGATGATTCTGTACCTCTACTTTGATCATGATGAGTTAAGGTCATGTTAGGTCAGATGATGCGAGAGTGTATGAGGACATGCCTATGCTTGCGCGTGATGATTCACTAGATGATATCAAAGCGATAAATATATCGTATTCACATGCCTTACAACTCATGATGGTATGGGACACCATGATGAGTAGGGTGAGTGCGAATTCAGTGTAACCTCATATACTGTGGCATATATGGTGACCGATCACCCCGAGTTCTAATATAATAAGATAAGATATGAGTCGGTAGGCTAAGGTGTGAGTCAGTATGATATAATATGAGTCAGTATGATACAATATATTACGATAATAAGACACCGCTGTGTAGGCCAGCAAAAAATTAAAAACTTAAGTCTCTGTACGTGTTATTCATTGCGTAGCCATCGTAAAGGCAACAACGTCTTTCAGTCAAGACGGATGTCTCTGGGAGACATTATGAGTTCTGAGTCGTCGGCTACCCCTGTGAATGGATGAGGTGTATGATATGATATGATATGAATGACGTTATGATATGGTGATATGATACTATGGTGACCCTCACATGATAGTTCGGACAGTGATTCTGATACATGTTGTTTAGAATTTTATGAGTATATTAATTACGCTCATGCGATGTATAGACGTATGTGCGAGAATAATAAGACAAGATATGTTATAAGGTATGGTATACTATGAGATATGGTAAGATATGTTAGAATATGAGTATCTAGATCATGGTCTTGTATTAATGATTAGGATATGAGCTTACGATATGTACTTGATTTTGTTATTCTATTATAATTTCTTTGATATACTATGTTATCACTCACTTGATGCACCCACAATGCACCTGAGTAGTATGGGGTGGATTGGTGGTGTATCTATTGAGTTTACGTGATTGAGTAAACTCATCCTACGATAATTTAATAATTGCAGGTGATTATAGCGACGGAGTAGACGTTGGCTTATCTGCCCCGATTGGTGCTGATATCATTGATCCCGCAAACCTTGAGTACCATGAGCCTTTTGAGGGTGACGCTGTCGTATACCTGGAGGACTTCGGTCCTGACATTGACCCGAGTGCTGGTTATTGATATCCTCGGTATTGAGTTATTTGACATTAGTATTATTAACTCTATGTTTTCTTTTATCGGATTTGTCTCCGATCTTCATTATCGTTATTTATGGATTTATGGTGGCATCGCATTTATTATCTATTTATGACTGTTGTTATATTTCCCTTTATGTGTTGGCTTTCACGGATTTCGTGGAACTATTATTGTGCGAGAATCCTGATTAGGTGTATATCCGCTTAGCATATCCAGGATACGTGCGGGTCATAACTCGGAATTCTAAGCCCTCGGGATGGGGTAGAATTTCGGGTTATGACAATGAGTGTTTGCAGTTGCCCTCAAAACTTTTGAAAATATTTGTAGTTTTGTACTATGTACATCTATAGCACAGGTTACTTAGTTACCATCCCGATTATATTTAATTTTGAGCTAGTATTAGATATACAACCCGACTTCCTTCAAAAATAAAAAAGATATACAACCTGACTACCGACATTCTCATCACTCTAATATCACTTTGAGATTTGTGCTATATGAGAACATCATATGTTTCGTGTAATTTGATACTCATGATCTCAAGATTTATTTTATAGAAGATTGGAATGAAAGTTGTCTCCATCATCTAATTCAATACCATCAAATGCCATCTAAAATTAATAGTGTGTTGGATTTAGGTGGCAGCCTTTAATTTTAGGTGGTGTTTGATGGCTTTAACTTACATTATGAAAATTAATTATCATACTAATCTTTTAGAGTACCTTTATTTATACTCATTAATTCTTTGAGTTCACCCATGCTCCCACGTGTGCCTGAAATAAACCCAAAATTTTCCCCGAAATTCGTGAGCGAATGCATCCACCCTTTCGTTTCGGTACATCCACATATTCATACAAACCGTTCCTGAGCTTTTCTTTCTCTCGTTCCCGCACTACAACCGATTTGAACATTTTCACATTCCCCACGCTCCCACGTTCATTCTTCTTCGCTCAGTTAGATACTCATGACCGCCTTCTTCTTCCTTTTGGTACACTCACTTACCTTCTTCTTCCTCTCGTTTAATTTTATTTTTGTGTTATTGGGAACACCAAACATGAGTTTGAAGGATGTGAATGATAGCTACGAAGACCTACTATGCCAGAATGTGTGGTGAATTCTAAATTAAGATGAGTATTACTCATCAAATGGTATGTATGTTAAATTCACGTGGCATACATTCCAAAAAGTCCCCAGAGTATTGGCGCTTATGTTGCTTACTTAATGCTTATACATATTGCTAACTCGCTGTTTCTAACCTCCATAACTTGCCCCCTCTAAGAAGAAAATTTTGACTCCTCCCCTATCATAGTCCAATGGTAGCACTAGGGCATGAATCACTTTTGTGATATGTATTCCATTTGTCTTCACTACGTTTCTCGTCATCTTAATACAACAACTCTTTTTATGTGATTTACCAAGGGGAAAGTTTATGCATATCTTCCATGAGCACCTTTAGATTCTCACGTGCTTTCCCTACCAATGCACTTAAATCTTGAAAGAATCACTGATGTTATGTTTAATTTGTATTCCTCTTAGTAGTTTAACATGATTATGATGACTTGATGATAAGAAATGTGATTATGAGCACAAGGGCGGCCTTGAGCATAGTTTAGCAAGGCCGCCTTGGGCTCCCTTGTCAGTGAGTACTTCAAAGGCCTTGTGGCCCAATATTTACCTTTTTTTATTTTAATAGAGCCTCATTTTTGTTTACATTTATTAATTTGGCATAGGGCCCCTAAAATCTGTGGGTCAACCTTGTATGAGCATAGCACATAATCATGCCACTTATACTAATTGATGTGGTCCGTGACCATAAGTGTTTTGATGGCCTTAACAATAGAAAAGTGATATAAGGGAGAGATGAGAATGTGACTCATTTGAGAGACTCAAGAACTCCTAAGCCATTGGAATAATTCTATACACCTTCATTGTCTCAAACAAATTATCATGTATTATTTATCAACCTTTTCTCCTACTAAGCATAAAAATAGTTCCACTATAGAAAAATAACACCCAATTGGATTATCTAAAATAAATATAAATGATAATTAATGATATAAAATAAGAATAAAAGTGAGAACTAAGGAAGGTAAGATCTTGGGCAAGGCATATGTAATGTGATCCAGTTAGTGGTTGGGATATGATGTATAGCAGGCACTTAGTGGGATGTAAGAATCAATATTTACAATTTATTGGTATTTTGAATATAAGATACCTATTGGATTGATCTCTAAATTCTCCTCAAATTTATTTCAATTTTATGAATTAAATTAAGGTTTATGAATTAAATTAATTTTATGAATTAAATTAAGGTTTTTATCACCATATAAGCTTTAGTATCGGGATTGACTCGCTTCACAAATATCATAAGACTATTAAGCTTATAATAGTCATTAAGCAGTTGGTTCCTATCAAAATCTGAGGTGTACTAACTTTTATACCCGGACAATAGTACAATAATCTTTTGATAAAGTTGATGGTTCTTCAATATTTAAACATGTATTTTATTACTTTTTTCAAATTTCGTTATATTTTTTTATACTTGCTCTAGTTCTTAATACAAAGAATTCTAATCATAGAGTAAAGGTAGCATGGTGCAAGGACCACTTAAAGTACCTATTACTACATTAGTTATTGTATTAGTTTGCTGCCACATCGTGCTCATCTATATGATTGGGTGCCACATAAAGGAGCGGCTCAATGATCATAATATAATTTGTTGGATATTTTAAAATATAATTTTTAGTTTTTGACTTTTGTTTTATGGATGAATAGTCCCACATCGTGTAAAACTTATTTTAGGCTTTGAAATATACTTTGAAACTTTGGCTCAAGGCTTGTAGCCTTCGCCTAGGGGCACCGAATTTTGTGGTTCCCGCCTCCATACACCTTATCAGTCACACACACACACACGCATGCGCTGGGACGAAGATGGGCACGGACACGAGCACGAGCACGTGTATGTAACGATGCAGTGCGGTGCATTTAGTTAACTTTTTTGGACAAAAGTGTAAACGAATTTTAACCGTTTGACTTTAATTTTTAAACATTTTATTTTTAAACAAATATGTTCATTCAATTACTGCAAATGGATATGTTCGTTCAGTTATTTTCAACGAATCTATCTGTTCTCGAAACGATGTGTTCGCACCTATTGATTTCTACAAAAGGGACTCGAGACCCTCATTTTTCTTCACTGTATTTTCGACTTTATTTTTCTCGTTTTAAAGCTTTATTTCAGAGTTGCACCCCCCTGTTTGGTGTTCTGGTAGCATGATCAGATTCATCAAATCTGATCGCACGAACACACAGCCGATTCATTTTATCCTGGAACCATTTTGCAGATAACCTGTTGATGATCACTTGATTGAAGTGGTGGGGGCAAAAATTGGTTTAAAGACAGCGAAATTCATCGTGCCTCGAACCAGATTTGTATCTTTAGTTTTGCAATCTGTACCAATTTTTTTCAACATATTTAAACCAATTTATGGCCCAAATCACATCCTCGACTTCTCTTGCATTGACAACAAAATCCATCCCTCGCTACCCAACAACATCCACAAGTTGGACAGTTTCGATGATTCGGACTTCAAAAGGTAACAACAAAAATTATATTTTTGTTGACTGCACTGAAAGTTGTGTACGTTCTCACAAATTCGTGTCCGATTGTTACTGAATCATCAACACTCAATGAATGCCATAAAAAGTAGAAATGAGAAGAAGACAACTACACTTGCAAGGGCTACATTCTCAATATATTGTCGAAGGAACTCTGGGACGCACTCGAGAAGAAATATAAAACTGAAGATGAAGGGTATAATTCTTACATAATCAGTCAATTTTTTAATTTTAAAATGGTCGATGATAAACCTATTCTTAGCCAAGTGCATAATTTTTAAGTTGTTATAAATTATATGATTGCTAATGGTTTTCATTTCGATGAGGATTTTTTAGTTTGTGCGGTAATTACCAAGTTGCCTCAATCTTGGAAAGATTATCAAAAAATATTTAATCGGAATAATGAGAAGATTTGTATGAAAGATCTTCTCCTTTATTTATTTATTGAGGAAGAATCTCGAGTTAGAGATAAAATCGAAGATCACGTTGATATGATATCAAAGACACACTTGGTTGAGTCTAAGGTTATTAGCGGACCATCAAAAAAGAGAGAGAGATGATATTCTCACTCTAAGGAGAATAAAAAATTTGCCAAGACCATGGTATCAAATAATGGTGGATATTATTACTATGAAAAAGTCGGACATTTCAAATGGGATTGTCGTCTCTTCAAGAAGATGAAGAATCAAACGAATGTAATGGAAGAGAAAAGCAACTTCGTAGTCGTTCTCTCAGAAGTCAATTTGATTGGTGACATCAATGAATGGTGGATCGACACTGGTGTGACAAAACATGAGTGTAATAATCGTGACATGTGTATAATGTATGGAAATATTGACGTTGATCAAGATCTCTTCATGGGGAACTTATCTACGACAAAGATTATAGGACGTGAAAAAGTGAAATTGAATTTCACATTCAGAAAAGTCGCGACACTTACTGATGTGCTCCATGTACTCGATATTCGCAAGAATCTTGTATCGGATGGTTTACTAATGTTGGCGGATTTCTGAGTGTGTGTTTGCTTTATTGGTTGTAGTAAAAGAAATTTAAAATCAAGATAAAACAGGGGATGGGATTAGCACAACTAAGAAATCCTAGACCTGCAAGATACAGGGTCCATTGTGGCAAGTTTTGATAAGTAAGAGTTTGTCCCACAGGGAAAGGTGATCTACAGCTCCAAGGGAGCCATCTCTAGTAGTCCCTCCAGATCTGACTACAGATCTGGCAGTCCTAAAAAGGAGGAGAGTTTAAGATCACTTATTCTAGGTATTCTAAGGTAACCTAATGTTTAAACTACAAAAAGGGTTGAGAGGATGGATGGAGTGTGAAAAATAAATATAAAAGGGTGAGAAGTATGTTATTGAGCCTAGATCAGAGGAGCTTTATAACTCAGATTCGGATATGATGTTATAGAAATCCTGTCCAATGGCTACGTTATCACCACTTAGGAGAAAGGATCCAACTCATCTCTCTGCCATGATTCAATCCCTTAAGGTTATAACCTGTCCACTCAAATGGTCACAGACTATCTCACAGGGGAACCACAATCCAGGGATGGGTCAAAACAAGTTGATCATTGTAGGCACTATTTCATCCAGGCTACCAGCTCAAGAATCCATAGGGAACCTCAACCTCTAAAGCTCTATGTGTGGGGCTAAGGCTGTATAGGACCATGATAGCCCAGACACACAGAACCAGCAAGAGATTAAGTACAACCTTCGATCTAGCTGTCCATTGCTTGAGTGAGGCTACAATGGTCCAGTCACAAGCCTACAATCTCTATAACCAGATCAGATCTAACATCTGATAGCGGATCTATACAAATATAGGGGAGTCTGCCTCTGTACAATCTCCCACTAGGCTTCTATAAGCTTAGGTGTAAAGAAGAAAGATCCATCTTGGATCGGTGGATTAGAATCACCCTAAGGCTATAACCTGTCCACTTAAATGGTCACAGATTATCCCAGAGGCTATCCTCCTCACGGAGCCCAAGACAAAATAAGAATATCGCTGCCACCACTATGGTCACAAGGCTACCAGCTCAAGCTCCCATGGGGATTTCAGATCTAGTGGGTCCTGTGGTGGGGCTAAGGCTGTATATGACCATGATAGCCCAGACACATAGGTCACTTGGATCTGAGTGGCCCTTAGAATCAGTCCTCCATTGCTTTGAATCACAGCCAAAGCAATGGCGGATCACAAGGCAGCAGCCTTGCACAGAGCATCTCACATTCAAACACAAATCCCACAGAGTACAAATCCTATTACAAAACTTCCATTGCTCTAGTTCAAAAAGCATACAAAGACATAGCCAACAAGTGCTGGACTATGGAGAGAAGGAAAAAGAAAAATAAAACTACTTATAGCTACAAAAAGAAAAGAAAAATGATCTCAGATCAAGTCTCTAAGAAATGAGATGTGTTCTCAGCTATTCCAGGATCCCTAAACCTAAGCTAAGTATGGGTTTATATAGTAGTGGTGTGGCGGCGCATTAGGGTTAGGAAATCCTAATTTTAATGATGCCACGTGGTGGAATAGTGATCCTTGGATGCCTTGGGGCGCGTGCACAGAGATTTGAGTGTGGGAGTGCGTGCCCTAATCGCTGGAAATTCCCAGAAGGTCCTCAGCTGAAGAGATGGAAGTTAATGTTTAGAGCTTCGCTAGGTAGCCCCTTTATTTCCCAGACTTGTCGCGTGGTAGCTGTTTGCTCTTTGCGAGGATGATTTGATATTGAAGCTTCAACCGTCGCGAGGTTGAGTAGACATCAAAGCCTCAGATGTTGCGGGGTTGGAGTTTGAGCAGTCGCGAGGTAGTTGCGCGATCGCTGGGTTGATCTTCACGAGGACAGATTTGAATAGCGCGAGAACTTCGCGAGCACTTCACTTCAATGGACTTCGCGAGTTTCCTCATGAGGCTTTAATGAGTTCTGAACTGCGCGAGGTTTCATGTATTGATTGATCTTCGCGAGGATGGCTCCGTCTTCGCGAGGATGCTTTCTTCTTGAATGGCGCGAAAACTGCGCGAGGAGTTCTCTTCTGATAATTGCATCTCGCGACCACTGCGCGACAGCTGCGCGAGGAGTCTCCTGAAGCTCTCTCTCCTCAGCCGTTCTGAGCAAACTGCGCGAGGTTGAGAGAGGTCTGCTTTGAACTGTACGAGACTGCGCGATGTGTTCTACTCATGAGCTTCGCGAGAGCTGCGCGAGTAGTTGTTGTAAAGTCTTGGGAAGCTCAGTTGGACTGCACGAGGCTCATTTGAGGTCTGGATTCAGAGTCCATCCTTCTGAGGGACTTCTGGTGCCAAAATAGGCTCCTTAGTAGGATTCCTGGCCTTGTTTCACTGCTGATTATTACCTACATAAAATACTTAACAAGAACTTATTAGATGGCTAAGGGTTTAATCAAAGGTTAAGTTAAGGGGTGAAAAGTGGTACTTTTGAGGTCTTAACACACCCCCAAACCTAATCTTTGCTAGTCCCTTAGCAAAGCTACATTAAATCTACTATAAAAATTAAATGCCACTTTCGTAGGGAGCACGGATATATTTAGCATATGTACCAAGCCTTTTAAACCCCTAGGTGATCCCTAGTGGAGGAGTGAAGTCTCCTGAGGGTTTTCAGTGAAGACACCCACAAACTTCTCAATGAAATAGTTAACAAAAATGCAATATCATCAAGTGAGCAGTCAATGAGCAAACTTAGTTTACTCTTGAATTAGTAAACATAAAAGAAATTTAATCCATTGGTTGCACAGTAATTTAAACAACATAAACTTCTCATGAAGGCACAACATTTTCAATCAGTGTACAACCACAGAAAACTGCACAAGTGTGTGCCAGCACTGAGCTCATCATCAGATTAAAAATAAGGTTATAGGTCATACATAATGCATTCAAATTCAGACCCAAAAACTTTTCAGGGCATACTCTCATAAGGGTCTTGTTGAGGGGTTTATTTTCTCTCAGGCTCAAGAGCAGTTACATCCCCCATATGGGTCTGTAAGCATGAGTATAGGCATAGCTCTTAGGTGCTGGTATCATTGACACATCCTCACCATAGATTGGATAACTCTTTATCTCCACATGACAGCTCACTCAACTTTGGATCACAAGGGCTTTTAACTGGGCTCGAATGTGGCTTATGGAGTGGGGTTAAAAGAATGGAAGATTGAAAAGAGATTCAAATTTGAGAAATCAGTAAGTGAAGGAGGTGATTCATGATTTCACCTTCTTGAATTCAGCTCCTTTCTTCTTCTTTGAGATTTTCAGATTTGAAGTGATCGGTTTCTCTTCTTGATTTCGATTTTCCAAAAGAAAGTTCTTCTTTGACTCCTCTCTTGCTCCTCTTCATTATTGCTTTTGTTTTTTTTTTATGGAATTTTCTTCTTTTTATTTTTTTTTTTGCTTTTCTGAAATGCCACAATGTTCTCAGTTACCATACTGCCAGATTTGAGGTATTTCTTCTCCATTCACTTAATGTTGACCATAGCTATTCCATCTTCAGCTCTTTCTCCTTTACCTTCTGAATTCTCAGACTGAGGGTAGGATGAATCAGGTTCATAGGTTCAGGTACAAGTACTTGGGTGCATATTGAAGAAATTTAGGATTTAAAGCTCAAAGGGGGTATGGACAAGGGCAGTTACTTAAGGTTGGTCTTATTAGGCTCAAACTGTCCAAGAGAAGGCCTTGATCATTTCCTAAGTTTTATGAGTGCTGTCAGTTGTTTCAACTTGAAGTTGCCTAACTTCTAGTGAGCACAGTGACTCAGCCAGTCCTTAGAACTAGAAGAAATTGCCTTAGTTACTCCTCAAAGGATGGAAAATTTTTTTATAGGCCCAATTCTCACTGGTTATGGTCTTCCTTTGAACTTTTAAGTATGTCCTCACCTTTTTCTCTCTCTAATGATTCACTTAGTAGCTGATACAAGTGAGTTTCCTTGGTAATCTCATCATGGAAATGTGAAAAATTAAAAAGTTTATAATGTCTAAAGTTTGCAAAAATTTTAAATTTCTTATTTCTCATGATTCTTAAGTGATCATAGATCCATTTCCATATTACTCAGATGACTCTGCTGCACTTAGGTTAATTATTCCATTGGCAGGGTCTGCCTGCCACACCCCCAAACCTATGAGGAACAGTGCCCTCACTGGTTCAAAGGTGTGTGTGCAGCAGATTTATTAAGGGCATAATAAAAGGAAACAACAAGAAAGAAAACAACCAAAAATATAGAACTGTACATAATAACAGGAAAAGAAAATTTCATTAAAACGAAAAAAAAAAAAAAAATTACAAAAAGGGGGAAGAAGGGAGAGAGGGATCAAGGGTGAGGGGGTTGAGAAGGTGGGGGGTGGAGTGGAGGGGGCAGGGGATGGTTCTATCTTTTGCTTTTTCTGCTGTGGCTGGAGCTTTTCCTCCTCCTCAGCCACGAGCTGCTGAACCGCCTGTCACGCGGGTGACTTCGCAAGTTTTCTCGCGAGGCTTAATGAGTTCTGAACTGCGCGAGGTTTCATGTATTGATTGATCTTCGCGAGGATGCTTTCTTCTTGAATAGCGTGAGAACTGTGCGAGGGGTTCTCTTCTGATAATTGCATCCCGCGGCCACTGCGCGACAGCTGCGCGAGGAGTCTCCTGAAGCTCTCTCTCCTCAGCCATTCTGAGCAGACTGCGCGAGGTTGAGAGAGGTCTACTTTGAACTGCGCGAGACTGCGCGATGTGTTCTACTCATGAGCTTCGCGAGAGCTGCGCGAGTAGTTGTTGTAAAGTCTTGGGAAGCTCAGTTGGATTGCGCGAGGCTCATTCGAGGTCTGAATTCAGAGTCCATCCTTCTGAGGGACTTATGGTGCCAAAACAGGCTCCTTAGCAGGATTCCTGGCCTTGTTTCACTGCTGATTATTACCTATATAAAACACTTAACAAGAACTTATTAGATGGCTAAGGGTCTAATCAAAGGTTAAGTTAAGGAGTGAGAAGTAGTACTTTTTAGGTCTTAACAACTAATCAAACATGATTTCAAACTTGATAAGTTTATCTTATCAAAGAATGGTGAGTTTGTTAGTAAATGATATGCCATAGGAGGCATGTTCAAACTGAATATAACTGATTCAATCAATAAAATCTCTCTTTCTTCTTACTCGATCTCTCTTTCTAATTTATGATATGATAAATTATGACATTAATTGTAGATCTATAAAATGCATAACTAACTTAGATTTAATTCCTAAACATGAATTTTTTTATAGTAGTGCTTGTAGTATATGTGCTAAGACTAAAATTACTAGAAAATATTTTCTTAGAGTTATTAGAAATTTATGTTTATTAGATCTAATACTAAGTGATATTTGTAATTTAAACAATATTTTTACTAGAGGAGGGAAATGATAGTTTATAGACGATTTTTCAAGATATGCTCATATATATTTATTAAATACTAAAAATGAGACTTTTGAAAATTTTAAGATAAATAAAGATTTAGTAGAAAATCAATTAATTAAAAGTTAAAAGTCATTAGATCTGATAAGAGTGGAGAATACATGTCAAATGAGTTATTCGAATTCTGTAAAGTTCATAGAATTCGTCATGAGGTGACGGCCTTATACGACGCAACAAAATAGAGTTACCGAAAGAAAAAATAAAACATTAGTATAAATGACTAATACAATATTGGTTAATGCTAATTTAGATAAAAATTTATGGGGTGAAGCTTTGTTAGTCGCTATACATATTTTGAATAGAATTTCACATAAGAAAACTCTAACTACACCTTATAAACATTAGAAAAATAGAAAATCTAGTCTAACATATTTTAAAGTGTGAGGTGTCGAGCACTTGTTAGATTAGTAGATCTTAAAAGACCTGAATAAGTCTTAGAACTATTGAGTGTGCATTTGTAAGTTATGCACAAAATAGTAAGGCTTTCAGATTTCTAAGTATGGAATCTAATGATGGTATAGATCAAAATATTATAATAAAATCTAGAGATGATATATTCTATGAATCTAAATTTACTACTTTGACTAATAAATTAAATGATGAAAGTCAAACTTATGAAAATGAAAAATCTTATGAATCTAAAGAAGTTATTGAATTTTTGAGTGATGAAGAAGTTATCATTGAACGTAGAAGTAAACGTCAACGATTTGCAACTAGTCTTTCAAAAGACTATTATATCTATCTTATTGAAGGGAATATGACGAAAAGTACTAAAAAATATTTATGTCCAAATAAGAAAGATGATCCAATAACTTTTGTTGATGTCATGAAATCTAGGGACAATGCTTTTTGGAAGGAAGCTATTAATGATCAAATAGGCTCCATCATGGGAAACAAAACATGAAAATTAATAGACTTATTCGAAGGGTCTAAACTCATAGGGTGTCGATGGATATTTAAAAGAAAACTTACAATGGATGGAACCATAGAGAAATTTAAGGCATGATTAGTTGCCATGTTAAAATCGCTTTTTTTAAATAGTGATTTAAAAGAAGAGGTCTGTATGCAACAATCAGAAGGGTTAGTTTTATCTGAACAAGAATTTTTTTTTTGTAAACTTATTAAATATTTATATCAATTAAAACAAGCATCGAAATAGTGGCATGGAAAGTTTGATAATATCATTTCTAATTTTGGATTCAAAACGAATGAAGCCGAATGTATGAATTATACATTTTCTAATAATCATGATACTATAATATGTCTTTATGTAGATGATCTACTTATTTTTGGAACTAATTTAAAAGTTATTTTGAAAATTAAAAACTTCTTAAGTTTATCTTTTAACATGAAAGACATGAAAAAAGCATATGTAATTTTAGGAATCAAAATTATAAAAAGTGAGAATACGTTTACTTAAACTCATTCTCATTATATTGAAAAGATTTTGAAAACATTCAATTATTTTGATTTGAAACATGCCAATACATCTTTAGATATTAATATTAAATTAACTAAAAATAATAAAAAATGTGTGCAATAATTACAATATTCAAGGGTTATTGGTTGCCTTATGTATGCAATGCATTGTACAAGGCCGAACATTGCATTTATGGTAAGTAAGTTAAGTAGATTTACAAGTAACTCTAATTTTTTTCATTGAAATGCCATTGCTCATATTTTTAGATATTTAAAATGTACTATTAATTATGGTTTACATTTTTCTAGATATTCTTAAGTTTTAGAAGGATATAGCGATGCCAGTTGGATATCTGGTTCAGAAGAATCAAAATTCACAAATGGATGAATATTCACTTTTAAAGGTCGGCGTGTGTGTGTGTGACTGATAAAGTGCATGACGATAGAAACCACAAAATTCAGTGCCCCCTGGGTGAAGGTTATAAATTTTGAGCAAAAGTTTCAAAGTATATTTTAAAGCCCAAAATAAGTTTCACACGAAGTGAGACTATTCATCCATAAAACAAAAGCCAAAAACTAAAAGTTATATTTTAAAATATCCAATAATCCCCCACACTTTTAAAATATCCAACATAATCTTGTGGGAAAAATTTAAATAAGCCATATAAAACGAAAAATTAACAATAAAATCACATTTGAAATCACCGTTTATTTTTTACACGGTTGATACCATTGATTGTACAATTTTATTTATTTTATTATTATTGACAATACTCATGATCATCGAGCCTCTCGTTTATGTGGTACCTGATCATGTGATTGGACTATAAACAGAATCCTTAATACCAAGCAACCTTAATTCTTAGAGGTTTCGATGAAGAGGGTGAGATTCGGTTTCGCTTTTGTTCCTAAACCTCAGCGACCTTTATTCTTATTTATATGTTTTGAATTTTCTTTGCAATTATAAAATCTTAGAAGTTTAATTCTATAGTACTATCCCTTTGAAATAAAATAAAATTCTATACTACTATCAAAGTCAAAATAGTAGTTATTACTATCAATTTAGTCAGAAATTATATAACCCTAACGTACTGTATCCACTCCTAAATCACCCCAAGTGCCCCATTTTTAATATATATAGCTTAATCTATTTATGATTGTATATAAAGATCGAGCTTACAATGGTAATGGTTGATCCTGTCGGTTAAAATACTCCTATCTTTCACCTTAGTTTAGATTTCTTTTTGGTAAAAATATCTTTTTCATTCTTAATCTCCTTTCAGTAAAAATAACCTCAAGATCTCGATTTCTATGAATGTTGAGTGGTTAGATTTGGTTCCTAATGGTGATTCTGGTTAGGGTTGCAGTTTTATGTAGTTGATAGATGTAGAATTAAATCATTAATTCAATATACCATTTCGGAGACTATAGTTTTTCCAATATACTTTTTCGCGATGGTGTTCGTGGCACTGGTCGCTGTTCCGATCAACATTTGATGATGGATTACTTTAGCAGTGTATTTTAATTTGAGAGCGGCGGGCTCCCTTCATAAGGTTTTCTATTATCATTTGCACCTCCTGAAAATGTAGTCTCATCCCAAGTAAAAAGGTATGGGCGTAGCCAAGATTTTCTTCTATTGGGGGCTAACAAATTTTCTATCATCATGATGGCCTTATCCCATCCATTTGGGGCTGAGGGGATTTAATAGGTGTGAATAATTAGTTTATTGTAGATTTGTGGACTTGCAGGTAAAAGAATGCCGCATGAGATGTCTATTCTATGTAGTTTCAAAAGTTAAAGGGGCAGGCCCGCACTCCTATATGTGGCTCCCCCTAGGAAAAGGTAATCTCACCATTTACTTCTTTGAATAAGAGGATTGATATTATTTTTGGTGTTGAGATCACATAGGTGTACCACGATAGTCTATCTTTTAGTCCACCCGGCATATATTTTAAAAGATGACTCTAAAATTATGTTTGAGTGTGATGTGTCGGAGATTTTTGGGTCACTGTTTTAAGATGTGTCACGTGGAATGAAAAATTGCTCTTCTCATGATGTGTGTCATGTTTTAGGATGTGTTTCATGTGGTACCTCTATGATCTCAAGATCGATTCTTTAGAAGATTGAGATGAAAATCAATCTCTATCGTTTGATTGAAAGCAATTAATAATTTTCTATGGGGCGAGATTATATTTTAGGGCAATCTGTCAAGTCCTAAGAGAATATTAACTACACATCTTCCTATAAAACTTCTATAAAATAGGAAACTGTAGAATTCAAGAATATCTTATAACTAATGATTGCAGATTAAACACAAAATGAGATTCAATGAGTTGGACCTCACCATTGCCCGTACATTTAGTAGGGTGAATTTGATGTTACCTTTACTCAAAAGTAAGGTGGTTTTGAAAAGTGGTATTAACTATTGGTTTTTATGGTGTTTTCTGTCATTTTCATTTCGGAGAGTAATAAAGAACGTCAATAAAATGGGGGTGGGGGGGATGGGGGAGGGCTTTGTGGCCAGCTAGAAGACCAGCAAGGCGTGGCATATATTCAAGTTGGCAGCGAAGTGTGGACTTTATTTCCATCAAATAGGCATAGGTAACTGATCACTACTCTCAAAGGTAAACGGGTCAATGTCTTTATGCTAACGTGAGCAGACGTCAACGCACTGATTTAGATGCTCATAAATAACTGTGCACTTCCCAAATTCTCAGTTAATTACCAAAGCTACCTTGTGTCGATGAACACTGAATCAGAGCGCTTTCTATAACAGTTCCTCTCAAGTTGGCGGGGAGCGGACTCGTTTCACGATCTCCATGAATCCACCAATCAAACTCTATCTTCTAGCATACAATTCTCTACAGGCCATTGGATGGTTCTCTCTTTCTCTCTCTCTCTCTAGGTTTTTGAGCTGCTTCATTCCTCTCTCTCTAAAGCCTCATTGCGTTTCTTAGCAGGGCACTTTCTCTCTCTAGGGTTCTGAGCTGTTTCGTGTCCACTAACTCCTTCAATGGCGCCTACGCCTCTGCTGGAGATCTCATTTGTAAACTCATCTTCACTTAAAACCATCTCTTTCGTTTCTCACCTCACTGAACTAAGATTATTTTTGTTTATTGGTTTAATTTTCTTCCTTGGCTGAGTAGGTTTGCTGCAAGCACTCTCATTCATGGAGGTTCTACACGCAGCCATTGGTAGGCCTTTTTAGGTTCCTTGTTTCGCTCTTCAAAATTTATACTTGCATAAAATTTCATCTTAAATTTATTTCTGTTTTCCTGATTTTGGAGGTCTTGTTCCCAGTGGAGCGTTACTTGCTCTCATGCAATGGGGAGGAAGGACTCATTTCTTGCTGGCCATCGTTGGTCGAATCATTGAGGTTCTTTTGAATACAAAACAAGTTGTTTATTTCATACATGATTTTTTAATTTGTTTCCCGTATATGACATAACAGCTGCCTTAATAATGTGTTCCATTTTTTAACTTGTTTTTTTTGTGCCTCCGAGTGAACATTTTAGTTTATTTAGCAGTTTCTACAGTTGTTTTGTCTTGTAGAAGTTTGTTTCAATATTCTTTGTTAGTGGTGCTTTTTTAATTGGGGTACTGAGTACTGAGTTTGAGAGTTAAGTCCATTTTTATGTAATTGGACACTTTGGAAAGTAGACAGGCACACATATATAAAGTTCCATGGTCCGAAGGACCTCCTTCACTGTGGTCTAAGTGTAAAGTCCCACATCATGTAAGGACTCGTCCTATCCTTGGGACATAAGTAATGCCTCCCCCTCACATGTAAGATGTGTTTTGGGTGGGGACGACCTATACCAAAAGCAAAACCTGGAAGGGAAAAGGCTATGGATGGACCAGGGAAGGCGAGTGGGACCAAGTGGAGCCACCCAAAGAGGACAATGTCGTAACATGTGGCGTCGAGGCGTTACAGAAAAAAAATTGAAAACTGATCTCCATTGTGTGATTTATATAGTTTGAAAATTAGAATTTTGAATGTACTCAACTGTTTTTACTTCTCTCACGGAGATGAGTTTTTTTTTTTTGGAAAAATGATCTATCCAATGCCCTCTTGCTTCATATGGGGGTGAAACCATGTTTGGGTGAGCATTAAAATGGCTCAAACAACATATTCTAGGTGGTCCTTTGAACAACCTTATCGGTGTCCACCTTTTCTTGCACTCTGCCCGTTTGCATGGTCTATAGGGACCTGGCTTTGCCAGGTGTTCAGAATTGTGGGATGTCTCCCTTAGACGTGTAAGGATTGGATTATTTGCTGGAGAATGAGCCCTTAAAGGGGTTTGGAGGAAACTATGGGATGCATTTCTGATGGCTGCAATGTCAGTGATCTGATTATAAAGGAATGATTGAATTTCGCAAAACATGCGGAGAGGGGTGCAACAGGTGTCTCTGGGGGTGCTGATGGTCAGACTTGGCTCCAACGAGTGATGGACTGCTGGGATGAGTTGATCTCGAGATAGTGGTCTGTGGTGAGCTGTTTGGAAGCTGGGGTCTGGGCTGTGTTTAGATTGCCACTGTCCTGGGGCGCTGGTCTGACACTGGGGCTCTCTTGGTGTCTCTGTTTAGTTTTCTCTGGGTGTCTTTGGGTCCTTATGTGATCTAGCACTTGCTGCATTGCAGGTATGTACCCTCTTTTATTATTAATTTAATGATATTGCTTATTTACTGATAGAAAAAACAAAACTTATCAGTGTCAAAGTACACACAAAATTACATAATTTGATCAAGTAAGGCACATTAAGGATGAAGATTAAATGTTCTTGGTGAAAAAACATGATCTCAACAATAGGTGTCATTTTTTTTTTTTTCCCCGAAGGCTTGTTAAATGCAGAATGTATAAGGGAACTGACCAAGAAGGGGAATCAAATCAATAAATAACTAATAAAGTATTTGAAGCAGAAATAAAACAACCATGGCAATGATGAAGGAAAACATTATGACCCGATGGTATACCCTTTAGGGGAATATTGATGGATGCGAGGGGCTTGTTTGGTTGAAAAGTATTGAAAATAACAAAAAAGCTTAAAGAATGGAGAAAGAACATGAGAATCAGTTTTTAATAGAACAAAGATGATATTTAAACCTGCAGTATCTATCTAAATATTAAACTTATGATCATGCCATGAAACTTTGGAAGAGAAAAGTGAAGCACTTTGATTAGATTAGGTGGAAGAAATAAGGCTGAAGGATATAGGGTTTGGCAAGAAGAGTTAGATTTAGTGTTAGATAAGAAAAAGAATAGGAAGAGAGGAGAGAATAGGGAAGGCTTAGTGAGTAAAGTGGACCTCACTAGTGTTTATATCAAGTGCATAAAGTGAGACATACGCACCCGCTATTATGGGTTACACACCACATACAACAACACCCCCCTGAAGCTGGAGCATAGACATCTAGCATGCCCAACTTGACCATAAGGTCCATAACATCATGAAGAGGGCTTGATTCACCTGCCATCGTCAATATGTTTGGAACTTACTTTGAGGAAGACACGTCCATGAGCTTTAGAGAGCCATCCCACACCTTTTCTCGAGCAAATTGAATATTTACTTTGACATGTTTGGTTCTCTTATGTACCAGTGCATCAGAAACAATCTTCTCATCAACTTCATTAGCACAATGTAGATGAATGGGGTCATTGATAGGGGGACCAAGCTCAGATAAGAGAGAGCAAAGCCACAAAATCTCACACATGCCATCAGCGATAGGCTCTATACTCGGCTTTAGCCCTCGTTTAGAAACCACAGATTGCTTCTTACTCTTCCAGGCAACTAAGTTGCCTTCAAGAAAAGCATAATAGCCTGAAGTGGGATGATAGTGAGTAACTAATCCAAACCAATCTGCATCTAGTGTACCCAGAGATACTCAAATGACCATGAGATTGATATACCGAACTATATCCTAGATTTGATTTGATATATTGAAGAATGTGATGGACTACAACTAGATGAGTGGTGAGTGGAGCATGCTTAAATAAACTCACTAAATTTATCATATACAAGTACGAATTATGTATACAAAAAGTTGTTACATTATGTAGATATGAATATTATTTGTGTATGTTTATATGTTCTTGAGAGTATGTAACTATTTTAAGAGCATTTGACTATGTGATAATATTTTTAATTTTCTTCAACTATCTTAGTTTCCTTTACTTATTTTTTTTAAAATTTTCTTATTTCTTTATTTTTTGGAAAATAAGTTTTTGTAATGATGAGTCCACAAATCCACGTATAAGGTTTTTTGTGCACTCATTGCAATACTGGCTCAAATTTCTTGCACTGTGATTTGTGAGCCCTATGCAATATGTCAATATATAGGAGTATATGAAGCGGCATTTTATGATATCTCCGTTGTCTTTGACGATCAATTTTCTTATCAAGTGATGGTAAATTTCGCTAGAAGAACAATAGTACAAAGTGGATACCTACTGAGAATTACAAGTTAAAGATGACAGATTGTGCACTAAAAGATTTAGGGATCAACTCTCCTCTCATGCCTTTTTCATGATTCTTAAATCAAGTCACTGAGGCCCTGTTTAGCTACCCTTTTCCAAAAAGCACTTTTCAGGTGTTGTAAAGAGGTGTGCCCTGCATCTCAAATGTTGCTTCTCTAAAAAGTCTATCACTTATGCCGAAAATGGTGTTGTGTGAGAATCAACATGGGGTAGCTTTTCAACACAAGACCATGCTCAGTTAGAAGTGGTGAGGTCCTTGTGTGAAATGTGTTTTTCACCCAACATTTATCCCTTAAAAGTGTTTTTTGGATAATGGTTGCCAAACAGGGCCGAAGTCCATGAAAAATGACTTTCAAGGGTTTTCAGCTTCTCAAATTGATGAGTCATTTTTTCATTGTATTCAGTGGCTAAGAAGAGTTTTGATGGGGACATCACACAAGACAAAATAGAGGAAAACCCAAAGAGAAAACAAGAAAGAAAGAAAGAAAAGACGCAACACCGTCAGTCTACGATGGACGTCCGTGACCCTTATGACGGACGTCCGTGATATTAGGTGCTCACTGGTTTCTGCGCATTTAGGCGACAGACGTTCGTGGGCTCAGGACGGACGTCTTTGGGTCAGGTCTGCCGCACGATGGATTTGCGAGAATTTTCTATTTTGTTATGAAAACTTGTCTTTTAGTCTTTTATTATTTTAGGAGTCTTCTAGTTTCGTATTAGGGTTTTCTTAGCCTATATAAAGGCTTGTAAATACATTACTAGTTGATTGATTATTGAATGAAAAGAGAGTTGCTTTTGTGCAAACCCTAGAAAGCTTGAGAAGAGTTTTCAACCGAGGGAGTGAATCCTTCAAACCTTGAGGAGTGAACAATCGTTTCTCGTGTGACTTGGTGCGAAGCGGACGTATAGTCGTGGTGTGAAGCTTCGGAAAATCTTTGGTGATGTGAAGCCTTGGAAATTTATCCCTTTTATTGTCTTTCTAGATTATTGTCAGGTAATATCTTTTTATTTCTGTTGAAAAAAATAAAATAAAATCCTAAATCCTTATTCTTTGATATCCTTGACTTTTCCTTTTTGAACTATTTATTCAAGTTTTATTTCATCCAAAATCCCCGAAGAGTCAAGAGACGATATTGTAATTATAGCTTGATGCCTTAAACTAGAACGAAACTAGAGTTACCTCATCGGAGCCGTTTTTCTAGATCGGGAGATCTTCGTGCATACGAACGCTAAAATGAATTAATCGAACTGTTTTATTGAATTCATTGAATTAATTTTATGTGTTGAATGATTTCGAATATTTCTGCTATTCAATTCATTCTAAAGTTAATCCCAAATACGCATATTAGGATTGTAGCGTGTCGTCCCGCCTTTGTTTTGGTATCAGAGCACAGTGTTTAGTTTAGGGTTCTCTGTGTTCATATAGGTTTTAGGGTTTATTTCTTTCCATTTCAGATCTATCTTACACCATCTAATTTTGCATAATCCCGTCATGGATACCAATAGCTTAGAAGCCCTGATTAGAGCTCTGGCATCTAAGGTGACCACTAGTTAAACCCGAATGGATGAGCACATCGCTAATCAACAAGCCAGGTATGAGGCTTTAGGAACCCGTTTTGAAGAGATTAATGAGCTCATAGGTGAGAATCACACTAGAGTCAACCCCAACGACCGTAGGAGGGAGGGTCCTCGTCGTCGTGAAATTCAAATCAGTCAAGACGATAAAGTCATGAAATTAGTGAAAATGGATGTCCCTACTTTTGATGGGAAAAGACAACCCAAGGTCTTTCTCGAATGGGCCGCCAGTATGGAAAACTACTTTGAGTGGTATGCCATGTCTGAAGAGCGCAAGGCCAAATTTGCCAAAGTCAAGCTTATGGGTCAAGCTAGACTTTATTGGTTAGGAGTAGTGCGTCGTAGGCAAATCGAGGGTCTTAGTGCTATTTCCACGAGGATTGAAATGAAAGTCCAACTGCATGAAAAATGCGTTCTCGTATCATATGATGAACGTATTCTTGATCAGTGACAGTCATTGCATCAAGGAGATTCCCTGCTCATAGAGTACATCGATCGGTTTGAAGACCTTATGACCCAGGCCAATGTAGATGAGCTAACAAAAGTTACCCTCTCCCGATTCCGAATGGGTCTTCGACCAGAGTTACAGAGAGAACTCATTCCTTTTCCGGTTACAGATCTCGAGGAATGTTTTGTTAGGGTTGAAGAGTTAGAACGGTATCTCAACACCCCCAGTAATGGCCGATCTAAGTCTTCCTAACTTGAGCATTAGTCTAATCCTATAGAAAAAGGAAATAATGCCTCTAGTCAATCTTCAAAATCCGTGATTCCTCAGGTTGACAAAGAAAAGAGACCAATGATCAAGAATTCTAGACGTGCTCCGCAATAATGTTATAAGTGTCAAGGTTTTGGTCACTTTGTATCCCAATGTCCCAGTAAGGGTCAAACCTTGATTATTCAGGAGCATGCCGAGAAAGAGAATAATGAGTTACACGAAGAAGTGTACGAACAGTGTGACACCCAAAGTGATGACGAAGGTGAAGTTCTGGTTAAATCCGTAGGTTGCATTAGGACAGTTTCTATTATCGGAGACAATGTTGATAGTGTGTTTGTACCACGTGAGCCATTAGAGTTGGTAGAAGCATATCCTCATTCTAAATTGCATGAGATTAACAATAAGAATTTATTGAACATTGGAAATATGCCTGATCACACTAACACGTTGAATATGTTTAATGAATTTGAAGTCTAAATTTCCAATCTCAGAAAAGGGTAAGGATGGAGGTCTAAATTTTCCTCTAGACAAGGGCAACCATTTGATAGTTACCGTAACGGATCGTACGCCTATTCTAACCCTATCCTTTGATCCATTCCTTATTGAGCATCCAATCGAACCACATCCATTTACTTAGTTTCTATCCCGTACCTTACCTGTGCAATATGAGAAAGGGTCGAATGAGAAAGTCATAGAATTTACGAGCTTCCATGCCATTGAAGGTAAAAATCGGGAGTATCTCACAACGTGGAAAGATAAGCCAAGAGTTGAGCTTCCGAAGTGTGCCATCCATGGGTTCCCTAACTCATCGGAGATGAGTTTTTCCCACATGGGGAGTATTGATGGGGACATCACACAAGACAAAACAGATGAAAGCGTAAAGAGAAAACAAGACAAAAAAAGAAAGAAAGAAAAGACGCAACATCGTCAGTCTACGGTGGACGTCCGTGACCCTTATGAAGGACGTTCGTGGACTCTTGACGGACGTCTGTGATATTAGGTGCTCACTGGTTTCTGCGCATTGAAGGCGACAGACATCCGTGGGCTCAGGATGGATGTTCGTGAGTCGGGTTCGCCGCACGACAGACTTGCGGGAATTTTCCATTTTTGTTACGAAAACTTGTCTTTTAGTCTGTTATTATTTTAGGAGTCTTCTAATTTCGTATTAGGGTTTTCTTAGCTTATATAAAGGCTTGTAAAAACATTATTAGTTGATTGATTATTAAATGAAAAGAAAGTTGCTTTTGTACAAACCTTAGAAAGCTTGAGAAGAGTTTTCAATCGAGGGAGTAAATCCTTCAAACATTGAGGAGTGAGCAATCGTTTTCCGTGCGACTTGGTGCGAAACCAACGTACGGCTGTGGTGTGAAGCTTCTGAAAAAACTTGGAAATCTATCCCTTTTATTTCTGTCTTTCTAGATTATCGTCAGGTAATATTTTTTTATTTCCGTTGAAAAAATAAATAAATCCCAAATCCCTATTCTTTGATATCCTTGACTTTTCCTTTTTGAACTATTTATTCAAGTTTTATTTCATCCAAAATCCCCGAGGAGTCAAGAGACGATATTGTAATTATCGCTTGATGCCTTAAACTAGAACGAAACTCGAGTTCCCTCATCGAGCCGTTTTTCTAGATCGGGAGATCTTCGTGCATGCAAATGCTAAAATGAATTAATCGAACTGTTTTATTGAATTCATTGAATTGATTTTATGTGTTGAATGATTTCGAATATTTCTGCTATTCAATTCATTCTAAAGTTAATCCCAAATACGCATATTAGGATTTTAGCGTGTCGTCCTGCATCAAGTTTCTTCTTGGATGAAATTCTAACATGGCTAAGAAGAGTTTCATCTTGGATGAAGATTCTAATACCCCATAATTCCACATACTTATCGCTGTGCGCTGAAACTCTGCACAGGCTTTATCATAACGCCTTTTATTTATTGAATCCCATGAAAACTGATTTATGGATTTTGGAGTTCATAAAATTCATGTCTGTAAACTTTTTATGGATTTGATGGCTACATCTTATAGTTCCACAGATTTATCATTACTCCCCGGGATTTCTTATTGCTTTAGTGTTTTAGTTTGGAATTAGTTGGTTTTGGGGTTCATACTTATTTAGGTAGTTGGAGGGAGCCTTAAACTTTCTTTAAGTAATTTATATGGTGCTAAGTTATCTAATAAGGTTTTTCATTTTGTTCTTACATTTTTGACGTTTTTTCATATGTCTATGACATCATCAAAAGTCAAATTTGAATAATATATCCATTTTGGGCAATCAACATGTAACACTGCTGCAAACCCATGTTTTCAGTGCCGAGCACCTCGATCTTATAGTTAGTGCCCTGCTGGTGAAACATGGTGTATAGGATGGTAAGACTGAGAAATTGATTGAGATCTCATATGCATATATGAGTGCAATCGTTAGAGTACACTTTTGTTTCCTCTTATTTTCTAATCATAATATTTTTATTGTGTTCTAGAACTTATTTTCAACATGCTGGCATGGGGTATATATGTGTATGTTTTTAGATCGGTTTGGTTTGTATGCGTATCTAATTATCATATTCAAGAATTCTTCTTTTGTATCTGTAGGTTCAGGAGCTCCCATCAGTTTTCATAACTTTTGTTGCATGGAGTATAGCCGAGGTGTGTCTTGATGCTTCTCATGTGTGACTTGCGGTTTCTCTTTGAACTCAATATATTCTTGTTGAAGGGCTAGGAATCTCAATTGTTTATGAGGAAGAGTTTTTAGTGGGTTATCCGAAACCAATAGTTGATATGCATCCTATAAATAGCATAATTTGCTTATAAAATAATTACTTAATATGTCTTCCACTGATGCATGCCTCATTGTTTTATTCTATTGTAGTATGTACTGATATTATAATGCATAATACGCACCCCATAACAGCTTCTATGATGGCATCTATGCTCTTTTATTTTATTTGTTATTTTTCTGATGGGTAAGCTGGGTTGAACCTGTGAGTGTGACCTCAAGGCAGGCTAGCATCTAGGCTCCGTAGTAGTGACGGTTGGAGAATAGTTAGATATCATTCACGCTGATCTGAGAACTTCGTTACTTATTGGTACTCAGGCTACTTTACAGTTGTGGTTTTCACGAGAGACTTCAATGTCTTTGAAGTTTTTTAGCAATACCATTCAGCAAGCGGGGTTACTGTGATGCCACCTAATATGTGCTCTACTTCACTACTAACCTTGAAATGTTAAGCCATGAAAACAATTACCAGGAATGTGAAAGTGAATTCTGCTATTATATATGCAGAAAGATCTATTTACCAGGGTACAGGTACATATGTGATACAGTTGATATGACTGATGTGGTTCATTGGAATAAGCATCAAATGTTTATTTCATTGATCGAGTAAAATATATTTATAATGCAATTGTTGGGTGTTGATTATTGAATTTGGAGTCTTTTGTACTAAAAGGATTTCCTTTAAAAATTTTAAATGTGTAAATAAATGAAATAAAGACTATGCTTGTTATTTATAATGTAGCAAAATGGGTGTTACTTGAGGATTTAACTGACCTATACTCTATACCACAATAAAAGAAAAGGGCCGACTTATATACCTAATTTTGGTGATTGCATACAGAAGATGCATCAACTTATAATGTTTTTTTTGAGAGGAGAAAAAGGGGAGGTAGATATAATGTTAGTTCTTCTAAAACCATTAAATCCCCTTAATGAAGGGTGTCAGATTCGATAATACATTTTAGCTGCACCTTTAAGCGATGAAGACCATCACTAATAGGCGATGTACAGAAACATAACCAATATAAAACAGCAGCAATACCAGTTTATAGCGCCAAAAACTGCCCCACATATATCAACAATCACTGAAAAAAAACAGAATTTTACATTAGTAGATGTAGGAGAAGAGAATCAGCAGCAATCGGCAATCCTCTATTTCGATACAGAAATAGCGGGCTTAGCAGCTGTAATTCCACGTAGGTCTGATTAGCAGAACATCACCCTTTCCAATCTCAATAGATTGAAGAAATACCAGCATTAACTGAGGTTAAGGGACCTCGAGATCAGAAATAGAAGAATCAGTCTCACAAGACTGTATTTCAGCAGAAATAAGAGGACAAAAACCCTAAAAGATTCAGATTCTAAGACTCAAAAGTTTCAGCAGCAGGATCAAAGTAATGACTCTTGAAATCCCAAATTTCTCAAAAGAATTCTATAAAAAATACCGTTAATCTTCTCTCTTCGTTTTCTTCTGTCTTTGGTTGTTGCCCAAAATCTCCATGCTCCCGTAGTGAAGAAAATTCCCAATATGGCGAAATTCCTTTCACAACCCATGCACATTCAGTAAAATAGTCTCGATCACTCCGTTTATCTCACAGGCATCATCTTCCGACCATTTATGCTTGATGGTTGATTGATCTAGAAAATATTCGTGATCAAAATCTCCATCGGACTGTTGGATGTGGTTGAGATGGGAATCCGTCACTTCTCCACGATCACTATCTCATTCAGACCGTGAATGTGCATCATAGATGCATATCCTATGATTTAGGAAACTGTGAGGAGTATTTAGAATATATAGCTTGTTAGCTTGGATAAGAGGACTTTAGGGCTGGGTGATTAGAGGTTTATGTTATGGTTAGGATGGTGGTTTTAGGTTTAGATTTGGAAGAATAAAGAGTCAAGTGGTCTTCACTAGCATTTATATAAATTGATTTAATATCCAACATGCCCAGCTTGACAGCCACATTGTGAAGAGTACTAGGCCCAACAACCTTAGTCAATATGTCTGCCAGCTGCTGTGAGTATGCAGCACCAACAAGCTGTAGGGACTTATCCCAAACCTTTTCTCGAAATATTTATCTTGTTGTTCACTCTTTACTCGTTCAGTTGGCATTCGTTGACCGAAACCTTCTCTTGAACCAAAATGAAGTCTTCAGTATGTTTCATTCTATCACATAAAACAAAACTGAACCTGGACAGTGGGTTTCATCCATGGCTTCTTCCCCTCTATCGAAATGTCACCGTAAGAACACAAATAGGTTGACAATATTGCAACCTGAAGGGTCGCAGGTTCGAGCTACCTGTAAGTGCCGCCTTGTTCTTTGCTTTCCAAATGTGGATTACATGCATCTACACAGATCTCGACTCTTAGCTCCCTGTAAGTGGAACCCCCTTATGGCGAATATACTCGGATTAGTATTGATGGAGGCTATGGGATCATTTGACGAGACAGTTTTGGTAAATTTGTGTTTGCTGCCTACTAAGGATCTAAAGCATTCTAGGATCTATCTCTGTTCTCATTCTGATTGTGAGATAGTGATCAAATATATCAAAGGGGAGATTGAAATTCCATGGAAATATACCTGGGTAATCAGAAATATTGAGAAAGATAGGAAATGCTTCAATGATATCAAGTTTCTCCACACTTGGTGAGGCAAATCAATGCGAGGACCTGCTTGCCAAATTGGGTTTCAATGCGTCAAATGTATTGCGATGGCTGGACTGCTCTCTAGTTCCCTCCTCTTTCTTCTCAAATGGAGCACAGTCTCTGATGTACATTCTATACATCGTAATCTCTTTTTTCAGTTTTTTATTGAAGCTTAATTATCAAGAAAAAAGAAAGAAAAAGAAAATATTGTCTTCTTATATCACATAATATAAGATTTGGCAAACATTTGTGATAACATTGGCTCATATTTAGTTCCTCAACTTTGGCAAACAATTCCTTCTGTGGTTCTACTGCTCACAAATGTAACTTAGGTTTTCCTTATAAATTTTGATTTTATTTTCTGTAGTGCACCGTGACCTTAAATGTTGCAAAAGAAAAATTATGTGACTGCATATATTTTCCTGTGACACAGGTAATCAGGTACTCGCATTATGCTCTGAATTGCATAAGTTTTTGTCCATCTTGGCTCACCTACCTCAGGTCTAACGCATTGACCATAGAATGTGATTTGCATTTCCACAGTATCTACAATTCTACATCTTTATATTATGTATGTTATCCATTATATATCCAATACACCTCGAAACTAAATTCGATCCTTTTTCTCAGGTATACCGCTTTTATTGTGTTGTATCCTGTCGGTGTAGCTCTTGGAGAAAGTAAGCCCCAAATATTCCACATTCATCTTAGTGTTCAATTACTAGTTCCATTTTCTTTGTTCTACTATTTAAAATTAGAATTGATGAGGAAATTCCACTGATTGGCCATTTGGATGCAGTGTCGCTTATGTATCAGGCCCTTCCATTGATAAACAAGAAAAACCTTTATGCCAACGCCTTTGACAGTCTCCCATTCAGCTATTATACCTTCGTTGTGGTAAGTGAGAAGATGCAATTTTTGTTCTTTTTTTTCTCTTCATTTATCAGCTTCTTCGTTATTATGATTTTGATTTGAATTGTTTGAGGTAGGCTCTACTTGTATGCTACCCCTTCCTCTGGTTGAAGCTATACCTGCATTTATTTAAGCAGCGGCGGTCAAAACTAGGGGCACAGCACAAGAAGAAAAATTAAAGGTTTGGGCACGTTCTTTATTTCTAGCTTAGCAGTGATCAGTTGCCTAATTACGACAAATATATGAGGTGTGTGGAGCTCTCAACACTAAAAGAAATTATCATTCTACTTGTAACTCTACTAGTTTATTTAATTATTTCGTATTAAACTGTCTTTTGCATGTTTGGTAAGGTAAATATCTCAATCCACTTGGAAAGAACTGATAACATTCGATGTGAAACCATGAATTCGACAATTATCATTTGAGAATGTAAAACTACTCTCAAAAAAAAAAAGCACCGTAAAAAGTTGCTGCTTCCCCTAAACTATTTGTTCTGCCGAGCATCCTCTTTCCCGAAAACCAAACCCTCAGATGATCCTAATCACTGGACAATTCGTTTTTGTTTTTTCTTTTTTTGATTGTCCCTATCTGTAACTAGTAACCTTGTAACAACTAACAAGCAGATGTTGCTCAGTAAGGTTAAACATCAAATCTGTATGATTTTGTAGTTATGGATCATCCAAGACATGGCACTTAGATTGGACGGTTCAGATTGATAGGTTCGTACTTTCAGATTTTATGGCATGAAATTGAGGATTGAGGAGCTGAACCATATACTTCTTCCCATGGTTGTAACAATTGTATTGTTTTAAACCTGCATCAATCGGTAGCTGGGATGCTCTCTGGTTAACTTGTTTTGCCACTTGGCATGCATCTTTGACCAGTCCAAGATGTCCTCAAGTTGCAAATCGTCATGTTATTTAATGTTAGCCTAAATTTGTTGCCCATCAAAGGTTTCTAACCGATCGATCTGTGCTGTTTAATATAGAACGTTGTTCATATCTAACATAGGGTTTATATTGAAGTGCTTGCTTGATTTGGTGGTTTGGATGGTACTAGTCTGATGATTGGTGTATGTTTTGGGCTAAGTGAAGTTCACATGATGTATAAATACTAAAACGAAGTGGACTGGTCAAGTATGTAGGCCACGTCGCAAAACAAGCGTGCCCCATCTATTGGCCTATCCCTACCTTTTATTATGTACAGCCGTACAAGAAGTCGTGATTTAAATGAATGACGAAAACCTGAAGGTGTATAACAGACCCATCTGTACCAACAAATCCACAACTGTGGCATGTGTTCATCGGTCTCTTTCATATGATTGATCGGCCTTTTTTCTCCCCGTTTTCCATTGATTGGGTGGTTAGGAACATCTGATTAGTGTGATTTTGGCGATGCCCTTCCAAGACTCAAGAGACGACCCGCCAAATGGCCATTGCACATCGAACCCATGGCCTATGGAGATCAGTGGTGTTGGTGCACTATACGATCACATCGTGCCTCACGCAATCAATGGTTTGAAATAAACCTCATAATATGTCATTAACTGCAGATCTCAATCATCAACTTACTTTGGAGTCACTGCTAGATTCCGGGTCTATTCCAAGGTATTAAAATTAGTTTCGGTCTCGAGTATCTGTTTGCTTGAGGCCGATATCGATACGTATTGGCCTATTTTTTTTTTTTTAAAAAAAGGAAAATTGAATGTCCGGTTGAAACCAAGATGTATCGGCCGAAACGGTATTGGATACGTGATATGAGATACCGATACGTATTAGTTTGGCCGAAAACCGATTCGTATCAGTGTCTGCCGATTTTTGATACCTTGGTCTAATCATGGTCAATCTCTTTCCGTCAAAAAGTGTACTTTCACTGATTGCATCTCTCAAAATTTTAGCACATTCCACAGATTGAGATTGACGAATGTACTACAGCTTCTGCCTATGCTGTATGGCCCATGTACCAAGTACCAGTTCCTTTATTTATGTTGAGCAGGTATCGGGTGCCCTTACCATGGGCCGATTCTTTTGATGCTCATCGTACTTTTCGGAATGTGTGCCATTTGTTTTGTGTCATTTGATGCCCATGATCTCCAGATCTATGATATTAAAGATGATATAGGTGGCCTTATTGAAAGTGGTCAAATATCATCCAAAATCATACATTAGACACGATAGCTGCTTTGACTCAAATGACAGATTGTTTTTAGACCAAAATTTTTGCATGAAAGATCTGAAGATCGTTATACGTCTACGAAATGAAGGTTTTTTTGAACCCTTTTATTTTTTTTCGCTTATTATAATAATTTGAAATTTGAATGATTAAATAAATTTCGACCGCTCAAACCAGATTAATTGTAAAAAGCCTATGCTTATCCTCTCAAGTCACACCACTTAACCCTTAAAGCACGATACTTGGTTAAAATAGCAAAAACAATAAAATAAAAAGGAAAATTATAATTCAGTCCTACAGGCGCAGAAGAAGAAACAAAAACGCCAACAAGTGAAAGAAAATGGCCCATACGCGCCCCTTCAGATGAACGGGTGAAAAACGATTTTTCAGTAGTCTGCGACGACGGGGAGTTGCTCATGAGAGTTATTTCCTATGAAAAAAGTGTCGTAGATGATAGCGGCGAGGCCGGCACCGATAAATGGACCGAGCCAATAGACCCAGTGATGGGTCCACGTCCAACTGACCACTGCAGGCCCAAACGAGACTGCTGGGTTCATGGATGCACCATCAAATGCACCACCGACTAAGATGTTGGCCCCCACGATGGCACCGATTGCAATGGGTGCAATGTTTCCCAGATTACCCTTATTTGGATCCACGGCAGTTGCGTAGACTGTGTAAACAAGGCTGAAGGTCATCACAATCTCAAACACTAGCGCATTCCATACAGAGACGTTTGATGATAGGGAGAAAGCCGATGTTTCCTGAAAAATAAAGAAAAAAAAATATGTTTCAATGAAACTTTGGTAACCCAACGGAACATTGTAGCCACATAACGTGCTATCCACGTAACCCACCCACCCGTGTTACATGTAGCAAAGAGGGTGTTCAGGGTTATAGGCTCATACTCAATTCATGGTCACCGGGCACGTGTGTTTTGTGGAAGCCTTACGAAAGACACAGGTTTTTGATATAAAAACATTCAATTGGATCTTTACCATTCCACCAGTGGAGATCTTAAGAAGCAAGCAAGCGACGACCGAACCCAGAAGCTGGGCGATCCAATACAAGATCGCCCTCAACAACGATATATTCCCGCCAATGAAGGCTCCGAATGTTACAGCCGGGTTTACGTGACCGCCTGAAATGTTGGCTCCTACGGACACCGCAACGAAAAGAGCGAAAGTATGAGCCAACGAGGCCGCAATCAGACCAGCAGGCGTCGCCGATCCATTATCGGTGAGTTTGTCTGCCAAAATTAGCAACCAATTCATGAGCTCCCAATCATTCAAAAATGAGCAATAAGTGAATCTAGTAGCGTTCAAATTGAGATCTTACTGAAAGCCATTCCAGAGCCTTCGCCTGCGAAGACGAAGATGAGCATCGAAAAAAACTCCGCGAGAGCTGCTTTCAGAGAGTGAGGGTGGCTCGCCTCTCCACTTGATCCAATAGCAATTCTACTGATCGGCATCTTTGAAATTCTAATTTTCTTAATGCTCGAACCAAAGTACAAACACCTTAATTCAAAGCTTTCTTCTTCTCGTTGTTTGTTTTCTTCTTTGCTCTCTTCTTTAACTAGTTATATATAGCTAAGATAAAGGCTGTAGAATCGGCTAAATCCGGTTTGCCAGTATCGGCTTTTTTTATGGAGACGGAGACCTCTCATTCTCCTCGTGTAATTTGTCCCTTTCTTTGCTGCTATTGGGGCGGGCCTCCGAGTCTGCGACACGTTTTCCTTTCGCCACCTGTACAGTGGGAATATATATATATATATATATATATATATATATATATATATATATATATATATATGTATGCTAGTGGATCCAGCGCGTGAGAGCTGTTTATTTTGGAGAACGAATCATTATAATGTAAATTTCAAAATAATTTTTGCATTCATAAAAAAAAATTATTAGGCACCAAAATTTAGGTGAAAATTTCAATTTTGTTGGGGTTGAAACCGAATTCGGTTTTTTCACCAAAATTTTGGGATTTCGACAGGAAATCCCAAATGAAATTTCGATTGAAATGTAGTGGACCAGGCAGAAATTTCAGTGCCCATACTTAATTTTGTTTTGTTTTAATACCCAAAATTATTGGCCTTCAAAATATCGACCCATAATTTGGTGATTAGTAAATTATTGGCTGATAACTTGAAATTATTAATTGAGAATTTGAAGGTTGCGATTTTTGGCCGAAAATTTCAGTAGGGTCCAAAACCGATGATGCATTTCAGCTGATATTTTGATCCATGACCTCATCTAAATTGAAGTCTTTATCGTTTGGGATGAAGATGTTAAACTCGGTATCTGTATCAGGAATCGGTCGATACGTATTTGGCCTTTTTAAAAATAAAATAAAAACGCAAGGTCTCGGCACAAACCAATATGTATCAGTTGATACGGGCCCGTATCAACTAATATGTATCGGTTGATGTGGGCCCATATAAGCCGATACTGATATCGAGTTGGAGGACCGAAAAGCAAGGATCAAAATATCGGCCGAAAACCAATTATTTGGTTGAAATTTCGGCCGATAATTTCAATCCCAGACAAAATATGACCGAAATTTTGGTTCAAATTTTCGTTTCAGTGAGGACCGAAACCGATAATTTGGATTGAAATTTCGGTCATTTCGGTCGGAATTTTGATCCTTGCCGAAAGGTATCATAACCGATATGTATCGGTTTGTTGAAAAGCCGATACGTATTGCCGTTATATATTGGTATTGCCCAGGATGTCATATCTTATAACATGGATAAAAATTTCGGCCGAAATCTCAATGTTTCGGCCGAAATGCATCGGTTTAAAACCCCACCGAAATGTCGAGATTTCGGCCGAAAATCTTGGACGAAATTTCGGCCGAAATTTTGTGGGCTAGGACAAAATTTAAAGGCTGATAATTTTAAAATATCGGACGATAATTTGATGATTAGAAAATTATCGGCTGATAATTTGAAGGTTGATAAATTTGAGTTTAAAAATAAAAATAAATCATTGAGTAGCGAAATTTTAGTTTCGATTGGGACCGAAACCAAATCCAATATTTTCACCGAAATTTCGGGATTTCGACCGAAAATCCTGAAAGAAATTTCGGCCAAGATCTTGTGGGCCAAGTCAAAATTTCAGTGCCCATATTTTATTTTAAAATCTAAAATTATCAACCGATAATTTGCTACTCATCAAATTATCGGGGTAGAGAACTGCTTTTTGCCTCAGAGTAATCCCAAACAAAACCATATATATATATATATATATATATATATATATATATATATATTACCTTTGCACCTACGTCAAAAGGAAGATTTGGTGTTTAATTTGGGACCTGGCCATGTCGAAACACCATGTGATTGATAAATAGATCACTGGTGTCAGAGATTGATACAAACATGATCTCTATAATTTGATTCAACACAATCAATCAGATGATAGGCTTTAACTGTGATAAGCTATATGATAAAAATCATGTTTCGTGTTAATTTTTAGTATCAAAGATCTTTATATCATGACTTAATCAGACGGCTTAGATTTTGTTTTTATAATACTCAAGTCTGAAAAATAATAAGCCTTATCTCGACTAATAAGGTGCAAGATCACAAATTTTCGTGCGAATAGTGGTATAAAAGTTAACTGATAATTACCAAGCATATGGTGTGCTCATGCATCACTAATCCCATGTAATTGTGTGACTACGTTTCCCATCCATCGTGACAAATTTCTCGGTAATTCTTCAAAATTTCTTTGAAATTTACTGAAGCAGGAGTCAGATTAAACTTTCACCGAAATTTCAATGATTTCTCCAAATCGATGAAATTTCATTAATATTAGTGAAATTAACGAAATTTCACCGAAATTAACAAAATTTCACCCAAATTAATAAATATTTTCTACTTTTTATCAATTTTTAAATAATAAATAAATTTTTTATGAAGTTTAAATATAATTTATATTTAATATTTTTTGTACTCCCTAAAATTTTTGCGAAACTTTTTAAATTTTTCTCGAAATTTATCCGAAATGAACCGATATGACCCCCTACTGAAATGTTACCGAAAATGAAACTTTAGAGTTTTTCTTGTCTTTGGAATTTAGCGGGTGGGAAGCTCATCATCATAGTACCCCATTGCAATCAATAATCACAGTTACAAGATTTATTACTCTATGAACCGAAAATTGGGTAAGAGGAAGTATTCAAATGAGAGAATTACAAGTTACTATATAAATATATTCTTTTAGTGTCCAAACTCATTGGATATATTATTGTGAGTTGCACCATATCCACCAAGAGTTCGTTGGTCTTTTAAGGATTTGAAAAAATTTAAACTATTTGCACTTCATTTCAATGTCCAAAAGTATGGAAGATTTTGTTTTTTTTGATAAGTAAAAGTATGAAAGATTTCATTATTATTATTATTATTATTATTAGGATTATTATTTAAGGTTTCGAGCATGGTCCAAAATTTCAGCCGATAATTTAAATTATTGGGCGAAATGTATCGGTTCCGGTCTCCTCTGAAATGAAAATTTGAATTGAAATTTTGATCAAAATATATATGGAGGGAAAATATTGACCGGAATTTCAGTTTCAGTCATGTCTGAAACCAAAAACAAAATATTTATTTCGATCCTTAGTTTCGGGGAATGTCTTTATGGGAGAATTTTAAGTATGGCACAAAAGTAAGAAAAAGGCCTCTTATGTATTTATTTTTTATTCATTTACGGTATTAGCGGATGTCCTTATGCGGGCGGGTACTGAGCTCTAGCCCTATGAATTGTGTAAGAAGTAGATTCGGAAAAGGGAAGGCGGTCGCACCTTAGAGGCCCTATATATGACTTGTTTGAGATGGAGGTTTACAAATTAGGATTGCGGTGGCACTTTATAGGGTGATCTTCCAGCATGTTCTTCGTTGGGGGAATTCAGATGGGGACGTCCTTGCTAAGATCGGTGGGGAAGATTTGGGTTCATCATGAATTGATTAATTTGGGTCTCTTTGTATTCGTCTGGTGGGTCTAGAGTTGAGCTCCTTGCTCAACTCTCTTATCCTCCAATTTTTTGTTCGATCAATCTTTAACTTTCTTTTTAACCCTGATATGAGAATCATGCACTAAAATAATAACACAAATGAAATAATAGTCGCCGAGATCCCGAAATGGGAAGTCAGATATCTCAAAACAATAGTATATAGTCGGAATGTAAATTAAAACAATAGTTTTACATTTCATTCTAGAGACCAGACCCGGACAACCCCGAATTAAGCGCTTGAAATCCCGCGCGTAATTCGATTACACACCAGACCACAAAAGCGCAATCAGTCTCTCTTTCAGACCAAACTTCATTTCTCATACCTATTCGAGACTCAATCACGCGCTTTAAATCAGACGCGCGATCGGATTAGGCGCCACAAAATCAACGCGCAATTGGCCTACGCCCGACCTAGTCTCATTACCCTTAATCCCTAAGTTCCCTTGATTACGCACTTATGAGTAAATGCTTAATCAGATTGCGCACCTGCTATTATGCATGCAATTAACCTTAATTTTGTTAGGACTGAAAAACTCACTGAGTAAGTCAGCCGGTGACTCACTGAATCGATGACCGACTCAAAGCGATTAAGCGCTAGAAAATTGATGCGCAATTCAATTAAACTCCTGAAATAGGACGCGTAATTGAAGGAAAACATATAAAAACTTTTTTTCTCCAAAAGAGAGGAGGCTGGCAATTTTTCGAGAGAGAACGAATTTTTTTTAGGATTCCGAAATCAGAGAACTCCGAGGATAAACCCATAGAGCACCCTAATCATGATTTCGAGATTCAAGCTTCTAATCTTCGAGATTTCTCTTCGCAGCCTCGACCGTACGTAAAAATCTAATTTTTAGCCTCTACCCTTAGTTTAATTCTGGTGTTTAGGTTTTATTAATTATTAGTTCCTATTTTCAATCTTAGACCGTAATACTTCATTTTAATCCGTACTTTAATCCTTAGCTCTAGTTCTTAATTTCTAGATTTAGTTTTTAATTCTATTATCTAATTTTCAATCTTAAATCTTAGTTTTTATTCCGATACCTTAATTTTCAGTCATGATATTAATCTCTGATTCCAGTTCTCAGTTTTTTGGGACAAGTCCTTAATCCTACGGTCTGATTTTTCAGATTTTGACTCCGATTTCAGTCCTTAAATTTTTTTTAGCCATTAGTTTTAATTTCTAATTTCTTATAGTTTTAATATTTAGATTATAATTCTTAATTCTTAAGTTTTAGAATTCAGCCCTTAGGAAATCCCTGTCTAAATCCTTAGTCTAGAGCCAACTAGGTCTCTCAAAACTTTTCTCAATTGTCAATTCCATCACTTTTATGTTCGACTTATTTTGAGTTATCAAACAAAGTCAAATTGAGGCGAAATTAGTCATGTTGGAAAGCTTATCGAAGTAGCTTTCCAACGAGCCAAAAAACGCTCAATTCCGATTTGTATCGAAGAAGTTATGATTAGTTTTCAACCGCTGCGCAAAAAGTAACATTTTTTAAAACTCTTAGTTGAATTAGGATTAGTATCATTATTATATTATTTTAGAAAATATGATTTATGGTAAAAGCCTATAAATAAGACCTACCTCCTCTATACAATTTTCCTCTATACAACTTTCCTCTATACAATTTTCCCCTATATAATTTCCCTCTGCACGATCTAGACGATTCTTCAGATAGGATTAGGAGACTTAATTAATTAGTCATCTAATCGGATTAAGATATTTAAATTAATTAGACTTCTAATAAGATTAAGAGACTTGTTTTTAATTAGACTCCCAGTAGGATTAGGAGACCAAGTTAAATAAAATTCCAGTAGGAATAAGAAAATCAAATCAGTTAGACTAAAGGTAACCCACAACTGCTGACGTTCGTCGGTGGACGATTCAGTAAAGGAGTTCAACCTGCAAGCCTCTGCTCCTCTTAAAGCATGATCAGTGACATGTTGCAGCGTCGATAAATATCTGCAGCTGACGATCGCAT
This sequence comes from Chloranthus sessilifolius, assembly GCA_021018995.1. Classification (NCBI taxonomy): domain Eukaryota; kingdom Viridiplantae; phylum Streptophyta; class Magnoliopsida; order Chloranthales; family Chloranthaceae; genus Chloranthus; species Chloranthus sessilifolius. The sequence goes on from CM037585.1 coordinate 161,330,971, forward strand.
CTTCTTAGGTATTCTTTATTTAAAATTTGCCTCTTTAATTTCAGTATTTAATATTTCCTAATTTATTACTCCATCACCATCATCGTCAGAGTCCACTTGGACCGAATTGGGCCACTCTTTTCGGGGACCGAAAGGAACCCAGAAAAAGCGTGCACCAACACCCCTGTGTTATGCTAATATTATAAGAAATCACCTGAGTTATGAGTATTTATTCTGCAGCCCCTACTTTTATGTTTCCGTTTCATATAACCCCTTCGTTAATTAGCCGTGAGTTTATGGATAGAAAGGTTATTAGGTTTTTTGCATATACCCCCCTGTGTTATGCTAATATTATAAGAAACTCCTTGAGTTATGAGTATTTATTTTGCAGCCCCTGCTTTTGTGTTTTTGTTTCATATAACCCACTGCTGTTAACTAGCCGTGAGTTTATAGACGGAAAGTCTATTTTGCCCTTAATGAAATCAATATTTTAAAAAAGCCACCACTCTAAAAGGCCCTTCATTCATCTATATTTACAAGTCATGCCATTAAAGTTTATCACCATTCTAAAAGGCCCTTCATTCACTTTTATTTACAAGTTGTGCCATTATAATTTACCACTATTCTAAAAGGAGTACTAATGTGCAGTGAAATATGATGATATTTCACTCCTAAAGACCTACATTTAGCTATCCGATGAAAGTCATTTAATATGTTTTATATAGCTTTAGTGATTTACAGGCCTGAAGATGTGTTGAGTATGAAATAACCCAAAAGTTCAGAATATAACGTCAAATTCGTGCTACTTTGGATCATGCGGAACTTATCCCGACTTAGAGCTCAATTTGACCCTTCAAGACATCAGGTTCAGAAAATTGTTAAAACACAAAAGTTGTAGAGCTCGTCATCAGCTTTCCAACTCCATAAGAATCCCCTCAATCTGACTTTAGGATAGAAAGTTATAGCTGAAATACCGAGGCAGTGTCTGAATGCAAAGTGTAGTGGGAGTTCACGAAAATCTGGGAGGTCGATTGATCGACCTAATCCGGAAGATTTGAAATTTCAAAACAGAATTTGATATGGTCGATCGATCAACCCTCTTTGGTCGATCGATCGACCAAAGTTGAATTTGAGTTCGGAATTTTGTTTCGTCGCGAGAATCTTGGTACTCTTTTCACGGAATAAAATCTTGGAGGAAAAAACGACTTCTGTTTTTGGCAATTAAGGAAAAAGATATTCTTGGAAATATATTCATTTGGGAAAGTCCTTGGGAGGATGATGCTATTATTTTATTTTTCTGCATTCTTCTTTTGAGAGAGTTCTGTTTTTTTAGAGAGTTTTCATTTTTCTGCATTCTTTTATTTTTAGTTTTCTGCGTTTCAAAGTGTAAGGGCATTGAGTCCCATTTTCTTGAACTGCCTTTTTAATATTTATTTTGAGAAGAAGATAAGTCTTAGTTTTCTGATTTGGATCCACTTTCAAGAAGGAGGTGTACGTACTTTGGATTAAAACTTTCGTGGATTTGTGTGGATAATTCTTTACGGTATTTTAATGACATTTTCAACTTCTGCATTTATTTTATTGCTTATTTCAATTATGTGTGACTAGTTTCATTAAGGATGAGGATCTAATGAACTCTATCCGAGGTATACATTTATATTAATATAAATCTGTGATTGAGATGTCAGATGCTTTTTAAAGACCTTAATATTCATTAAAAATGGTGAAATCATCATTTCAGTCCGAGATTTAGGAGCTAATCATGCCCTATAATTTCAGATATGCAATAATGATTTTATCCTAATTATTACCCATCTCGGGGTGAAGTTTTACTGTCATATGAGGTGTGAGTGTTAATCATACACTCATGGGTGTTAATCATACATCTCCTTGATCTCGGATTGATAGTATGACTTTATCCCAGTGGTGAGTTCCAATAACGATCTGAGGTGTGGGTGTTAATCATACACCCATGGGGTGTTAATCATACATCTCCTTAATCTTAGATCGTACTTTGAAAATTACCCTAGAGATTGGGTTCTAAATATTGTCCGAGGTGTGAGTGTTAATCATACACTCATGGGATATTAATCATACATCTCCGTGATCTCAGATCTATATTTTAGAACTCAAGTGTATATAGGGCAGTTCTTCTTTTGAGATATCTGTTAAAGATCTCACATCTCAATCCACAGATTAATATTTTGTAAATGATAAACCTACGATGGAAAGATTTAGCATCCCAATCCTTATCTTTCATTAATTGTTAAATTCCTTTAGTACTTATCTGTTAGCATTTATCTCATTTATCAGAACCCTAGATTGTTGGTTACTGTGAAAGTTCTGTGGAAATTCTTTTAGTTAATTGATATTTATGTTTTTACATTTTCTAACTAATCCTCGTGGGAACGATCTCATACTTTGCACCCACTGACTACATCACGATTCGTGCACTTGCGAGTACAAATTTTAGGACACATCAAGTACCTTTAAATCCACCCAAAAAATCTTTGTATTCACTTACACTGAAACACATCGACTGCATTGAATCAAACAATGGAGATCGATCTTTAGATCATGGGTGTACCATCAGACGGTCGACTTTTTATTTCATGTGGTATACACCCCTAAAAGTGACCTTAATATCAATTTTAAGCATGCACGTGATATTAAGGTCACTTTTCTGAGATGTGTGCCACGTGAAATAAAACACTGACCGTCTGATGGTACGATTATGATCTCAAAATCCATCATGTGAAAGATTGGGAGGATAAATGATCTCCATCGTTCGATTCAATTCAATAAACGTGTTTCAGCATGGGTGAACTTAAAGATTCAGTGGGTGGATTTAAAGGTACTCTTCTAAAAGGCCCTTCATTCACCCATCAGATTCAAGACTCATCAGATGGGTGATTCCCCCATTAAAGCATGCCAACGTTTGGACGAATACTCAACCAATGGAGGATTTGTCGCAAACGATGCAATTATTCTTGAAAAGAAAACCTTCAATCTACGTGTTCCACTCAAAATATTCGTCCCTCCAATTTCCTATATGATTCAAGACCAATTTTTAGGAATTAGATTGCCTAATCGCGTCTGCTTCCATCCACCGAATCTTTGAGTTCACCCACGCTAAAACACATTGATTGCATTGAATAAGACGATGGAGATCGTTTAGGCATACCATTAGACGATTAGTGTTTTATTTCATGACACACATCTCAGCAAAGTGACCTTTAACATCACGTATACTGTTAAAATTAATTTTAAGGTCATTTTTTTGGGTGTGTACCACATGAAATAAAAAATCAACCATCTGATGGTGCCACCATGATCTCAAGATCTATCGTGTGAAAGGTTTGGACGATAAACAATCTCCATCATCCGATTCAATACAATCAACAGTCTGATGGTGCCACCATGATCTCAAGATCCATTGTGTGAATGGTTGGGACGATAAACGGCCTCCATCGTCCAATTCAATGCAGTCAACTGTCTGATGGTGCCACCATGATCTCAAGATACATCGTGTGAAAGGGTGGGACGATAAATGATCTCCATCGTCCGATTCAATGCAGTCAACCGTCTAATAGTGCTACAGTGATCTCAAGATCCATCGTGTAAAAGGTTGGGACAATAAATGATCTCCATCTTCCGATTCAATGCAGTCAATGTTTTTCAGCGTGGGTGAACTCAAATATTTGGTGGGTGGATTTAAAACTATTCTTTTTTGTAAGTGGAGGGGTGGATTTAAAACTATTCTTTTTTTGTAAGTGTAAAGGGTGGCAATTTAGTAATTTAATTTCAAAAAAAGGATAAATATTGTATTTAGGGTATTCTTTAACAACTGCTTAACCATTTAAAGTAGCATCCGTTAAAGAGGGTGCTTTATAAACACCAAAATGCTAACTCAGGGGGTTTAAAGCAAATAACTATAATGGGGGGGGTTATTTGTAATATCAACATAATTCAAGGGGTGTTTACAAAAAATCCAAGTTTATTTTGATCTTAATGAAACCAATATTTTAAAAATTCCACCATTCTAAAAGGTCATTCATTCATCTATATTTACAAGTTATGCCATTAAAGTTTATCACCATTCTAAAAGGTCCTTTATTCACCTTTATTTACAAGTCATGCCATTATAATTTACCACTATTCTAAAAGGAGTACCTTTAAATCCACCCACAAAATCTTTGAGTTCACCCACGTTGAAACACATCGACTGTATTGAATCAAACGATGGATTGTTTATCGTCCCAATCTTTCATGAGATCGATCTTTAGATCATGGGTGTACCATCAGACGGTCAATTTTTTATTTCATGTGGTATACACCCATAAAAGTGACCTTAATATCAATTTTAAGCATGCACGTGATGTTAAGGTCACTTTTCTAAGATGTGTGCCACGTGAAATAAAACATTGACCGTCTGATGGTACGATCATTATCTCAAGATCCATCGTGTGAAAGATTGGGAGGATAAATGATCTCCATCATTCGATTCAATTCAATCAATGTGTTTCAGCGTGGGTGAACTTAAAGATTTAGTGGGTGGATTTAAAGGCACTATTCTAAAAGGCCCTTCATTCACCCATCAGATTTAAGACTCATCAGATGGGTGATTCCCCCATTAAAGCATGCCAACGTTTGGACGAATACTCAATCAATGGAGGATTAGTGGCAAATGATGCTATTATTCTTGAAAAGAAAACCGTTAATCTATATGTTCCACTCAAAATACCCGTCCTTCTAATTTCCTATATGATTCAAGACTCATCAAATGAAAGACCAATTAGTATTGGCCGATACTTATCGATAGAATTTTTTTTCTTGGTATTGGCCGATCCTTAAAACCTGGGTTGCCAAATAAGATCGATTTTGTCGATTTTTCCTCCAGCTTTGTTGTATTTAAGTGGAGTTTACTAAAAGTGACGTCATAACTCATAATGCAGATTGAGTATTTTCATTATTGAGCCAACATCGGCATCATCTACATTAAGAGAATATCAAGCTTATGAAGAGCCTATTGTGTCGAAAACATGCTCCTTCAACTATTAAGATCCAAAAAATCAATGAAGATTAGGTTGTCAATGGGTCGGGGTAGGCCAAAATTTTGACAACTGACCGGACTCGAGCCCCTACTTCATCTGACCCGATCCGGTTCAAAACCCCCTTATTTCCTAGGTTGTATATAAAATATCGTATCTATCCAACCTTTTAGTCTGCCCCACAGAACCTGAGCTTTAAGGCTCAGTTATGGATTAGAAAAATTTCAAATTAAATTGGTTGCTACCATTTGATGAATCACTGGTTATACAATTGATCAAATTCACTATCATATTATCGTTGGTATAATAGGAACCATTATATAATAATGTAGTGCATCATATTATCATTCTGTACAAAAAATTCATCTTTTTATTTTATTTTAGGAATTGGATTGCTTAATCGCGTTTGCTTCCATCCACCGAATCTTTGAGTTCACCCACGCTAAAACCCATTGATTGCATTGAATCAGACGATAGAGATCGATTAGGTATACCATTGGACGATCAATGTTTTATTTCGTGGCCCACATCTCAGAAAAGTGACCTTAACATCACGTACATGGTTTAAATTAATTTTAAAGTCATTTTTTTAGGTGTGTACCATATGAAATAAAAAACTAACCGTCTGATGGTGCCCCCATGATCTCAAGATCCATCGTGTGAAAGGTTGGGATGATAAACGATCTCCATCGTCCGATTCAATCCAGTCAACCGTCTGATGGTGCCACCATGATCTCAAGATCCATCGTGTGAAAGGTTGGGATGGTAAACGACCTCCATCATCCAATTCAATGCAGTCAACTGTTTGATGGTGCCGCCATGATCTCAAGATACATCGTGTGAAAGGTTGGGACGATAAATGATCTCCATCGTCCAATTTAATGCAGTCAACCGTTTAATGGTGCCACCGTGATCTCAAGATCCATCGTGTGAACGGTTGGGACGATAAACGATCTCCATCGTCCGATTCAATGTAGTCAATGTTTTTTAGTGTGGGTGAACTCAAAGATTTGGTGGGTGGATTTAAAACTACTCTTTTTTTTGTAAGTGGAGGGGTGCCAACCTCTCTAACCACTTGTAGAGGGTGGCAATTTAGTAATTTAATTTAAAAAAGGATAAATATGGTACTTAGGCTATTTTTTAACGGCTAGTTAACCACTTAAAGTTGCATCGGTTAAAAAGGGTGTTTTATAAACACCAAAATGCTAACTAAGGGGTTTAGAGCAAATAACTATAACTAGGGGGTTATTTGTTATATCAGCCTAACTTAGGATGGTATTTACAAAAGACCCTTAATTTTATCTTGTGTTGACCTCACATGTGGTAGCTTGGATTGGGATAATAGTGGCGTAAATAATGCTAACTCTTATTATCCAAAATGGCTCTAAATGTGTCTGATTCTATCATTTGGCTGAAGGGTTTTCTCCACCAAAACTTACCTGATGTAAATTCTGATAAATTTCAATGATATATATATATGCAGGTTTCAAGTAAAAAAAAAATAATGCTAACTCTTAATTTGTACACCCCTTGTCCATGCTAAAAGATATTTCAAATGCAATTGTGCCCAATCACAATCAGCATTAAAACAAAGTAGCCAACCATGCACAAATGCATCCTACAATTCCGGATTCACATGAATATGGTCGAGGAACACTAATCTCTAGAATTTTCAGTCATTGTAGGAGAACATTATATTCTTCTTTCTTTCTGTATTTTTAAAGTTTAAGAGCTCTCAAGAAACTAGATTTGGGAATGAAGTCTCTACCATATAATCTTTAATTATATAAAAAGAGAGGAGGCTCTCCTCCATCTTCAAGAATTTAATTTAATCCAATTTTTATATAAAATCTAGTGCAAAGTCTAAATAATACAAGGGACCCATACTCACGTTACAAAAAATAATATTACGGGCCGCAATTTTTTTAACAAAAAATAGTTTCTATTAGCTAGTCTTGTTGAACTGCCGCTATTAGCACTACCGTTACTAAAATCTGCCTTAACAGTAAATACTGTTGAAACACCTTATTTTTATAGTGTCATATATATCATTTGTGTCTATTAATTGGTATGGAAACACAATTGTTGTAGCATATAAACAAGGTAATTATGGTGTTTCTTTTGGGGACCCATAATTCCATGCTGCACGGATTCATATCGGCATATCAGCCAGCCCCAGGGCAATAAGTATTGAAAATTTTGAATATGTGTCAGCCCGATATTAAATTACCTCTGCTTATTATTAAAGTATTTAAAAAAATATAATAATAAAAGAATTTATTAAAAGGGTATTTTTTGTATTTTATTCAATTGATATGACCCAATATGAGTCGATATTTGACGCTTTTGACCTTATATCGAATCGGGGATAGTGTATATTGTATCTATGGGGCCTAATCCGATACATATCGGACAAATAAAACTGAGTCCACGGCCACACTAGCATTCCGATTACTTAATATCTTAGATATTATAATGAGAGAAGCTGGCATGATATCATACTTATTTCAATTTATTTTATAATAAATAAAATACATTTATGTTTTAAAATTTTTAAGTTCATGAAAGTAATGGGAATTATAGGTGTTTGAAATTTTCTAGGAGTAATTATATTATCCCAAAATAATTCTTATCTTCTTTATTGTCATATAATAATAATAATAATAATAATAATAACAATAGCAAAAAGAGATGATGGAAAATAACACAATTTCTGTTGGAATTGTCTCACATCGTTTGTGGGCAAGCCCTTCTTGGGCTCTATATATCTTGGGCAAATCTCACCTTACAAGCCGATTTTGTGAGGTTGAGTTAGAGGCCCATGAAATTCTACATGGTATTAAAGCCATTTTTTCTTCCCACGTCACTCATTTTTAATTTGTCCACGTGATTTGACTCAATCTCGCCAACATGTGCGGGAGCGTGTTGGAATTGTCCCACATCGTTTGTGGGCAAGCCCTTCTCGAGCTCCATATATATCTTAGGCAAATCTCACCTTCCAAGTCGATTTTGTGAGGTTGAATTAGGCCCAAAAAATTCTACAATTTCTCTGCATACGGCCCACCCACTAATATTCATTTGTAATAGAAAAAAGTTATATAAAATACAATTATAATGAGCAATTTTTTTATATTTGTGATGTAATTAGTTCATAATTAATAATTAACTACCTATCAACCAAGTCGGGCCTCTGGTGGACAAGATCTAACAACAATCATCAGCATTTCAGAAGACTTCATTTGGCTTTTGACAAAAGGCTCTTGTTTTCTACCAAATCACATTGGACTAGATATTTAGAACTAAATAGTCAACCGCCAGTGTTACATGGAGGACAGTTTTATGCAGACAAAGTTCAGGCGGCTGATGTGGTGTGATATAATTAGTTGGAGCTGTGGTAGGGCTCAGCAGCGGGCCCAAGATTTTCCTTTATGAGGGACATAACACTAATTAATATTTAAAATTAAATAATATAAATATATAAAATATATTTCGAATCTGCTTACAAAACGATGTGTTTTGTTAACATTGGCAGCTAAAAACCATTCACTTACAAAAAGTAACACTCAGTGAATTAACATTCACAATGATATATCGTTCAAATTAAAAAAATATATTTATAGTGTACACTTCTTAAGGCATACCTCTATTAGCACCCACGTCTAGGGCTGTCAACGGGCGGGGTCAGGCCAGGTTCGAGCGGGGTTTTTCACCCTGCCGTTTTTTTTAAAGAAATAATTTGGGCCCGAACCCATCCCGATAGCTAATTGGGCCGGGCTCAACCCAATTTTTAAATATCGTAGTCTGAACCCGGCCGGTTACCTATTCGGGTCGGGCCGGGTTTCTAGTATTTTTTTAGCTTTTTTTTTTTTATAAGGGCCTTATTTTATCGGGCTGGGCCTTACATTTGCAGCCTGAACCCCGGACCCGTTTCTTATCTGGGCATAGCTTGGCTCGGCCCGCCCCGTTTATTAAATGACTACAAAAATTGGGCCTGAACCTGACCCATACGGGCCGGGCTCGGGCTGAAACCCGGCCCGTTGACAACCCTACCCACGTCGAAAAACCCCTTTAAAACCATTGATTGCTTCGGATCAGATGATGGAGATCGTGTTTCACCCCAATCTTCCACACAATGGATCTTGAGATCATGTCTCACCTATCATACGGTCAGTTTCTGATTCCACATGTCACAAATACCTAAATAATGACCCTAAAATCATGTTTGAGCGTGATGCCTGTCATAGGATCCAAGGGGTATTTTTTGGGATCTGTGACATGTGAAATAAAAAACTGACTGTCTGATAGGTGCGACATGATCTCAAGATCCAGTGTGTAAAAGATTAGGGTGAAAAATGATTTCCATCATTTGATTCAAAGCAATCAATGTTTTGAAGGGGTTGCACACATGGGTGCTTTTAGAGATATCGTGGGTAGTACCCTTTTATTAAAGACTTGAGGAGATATCTGGCGTGCTAAGTGAGACTTGGCTTGAGGAGATATCTGGTGTGCTAACTCATAGCAGGTGCTTATTTGAATAAAAAAACCAAAAACAAAAGTGCAAGTGTGAATGGGGCTTTGTATGAAATGATTTTTTTATAAAAACAAATCACCGTGGGCATCTGCTGTGATAGCCCGGATTCCTGCGCCCGAAAATCCGTGCCATTAGGATCATACTCTGGATGATCCCCAGGACAAATCACGAAGTGTCTGCTTGTATAGCGGAAATCAAGTAGACACTGTCCAGCAGTGGTAGGTCGAATCATCACATAAGATATTTAAAATAAAAGAAACAATAAATGAAATATGTATCTAAATATATCAAAAGAATATACATTCCAAAAAATAAACCAAGAAGAACTACTGGTGATGGACATCCATCACCCAAAACAATGGTTTCTAATAATGGTTCCAATAGAATGTATAGTAATACAATAAAGTAAAATCTACAGAAATAAATACAGGAAGTGGCCACCAGGCACACAATAATCCAAGGTTTATACAAAATCCTTAAAACATCAGAATAGTATACCTCGATTATGGATAGAACTCGTCCGCCTGGACCTCGGTCTCCTCGTCCTCAGCCTCTAGATCAGGCTGGTAGTCAGGGTCGCTCTCGGTGTCTGGAGCTCTAGCCTCATAACCTATAATTATTGTAAAAACAGGGTGAGCTAACCATCTAAGCTCAGTAGAAGAATGTTAGTTAAAATTACATCTTAATTGTAAAACATGGTAGTAGAAGATATGGTCAGAATTGAACAGATGCAAACAGATGTTTCAGAAATACAGAATTTATCAAAGCAGACAAATCGTATCATAATTTACGGAATATGATGCATATAGTGTTTAATGACTTAAAATAATAAACTTAAATAACTCCCGTGAGTATAGCACGTGGTAGCCAGATTTGGTCCGATGGGTAATCCTGTGACAACCCGGATTTTCCCAACCTAAAATTTTGAGATATATATATATATTTTCATCCTAAACCTAATGGGAAAACCCAGATCACCAGATCATAGATCACAATCTGATACAGAATACTTGGCACATCCATAAATATACGGAAATCAAAGCAATTATTACATATGACATAATTAAAACCTCAAGATTTAAAATCCATTAAGAACAAAACTAAATAAACACCAGTGATGACTGATGTGATTTTTTAATGTAATATTTTACTCGCAAGTGCACGAATCGGTTTGTATATAGTGGGTGCGGAGTACGAGATCGTTCCCACGAGGATTAATTTTAAAATATCTAAAAGAGACAAACAATTTTAGAAATCTATGAAGATCTAACAGTATTCTACCAGTTTTATGATTTAAGCGATTGATGAGATGGTAATTAATGACTACAAACTAAAATTCAATTGATAATTCAAAAGTAAAAGTGAAGATGATGATAAAGATGAAGATACTAAATCCTCCCATCTTTGGTCCGTTCTTCCTATAATATAAATCTAAGGATTAAATTATGAGATATTTCATTGGTAACAAACATCTTTTATGAAAGATCAATGGTCAATACCCTAATAGGCTCCACATTGCATCCCTGCAATCAGGACTTAGATGATTTTCATATATAGATCTGGGATCAAGGGCATGACTAGGCACACATGATCTCAGGTTCAAATAAAAATCATCCCCAAGGTGGGCAAAAATTCCAACAAGAATACCACTTATAAATCTGAAATCAAGGGCATGGCTCGGCACACTTTATTCAGATTAGGGATTATTTAAGATAAAATTACCATTACAGAACCAAGATCCAGGGCATGGCTCGACACACTCAATCCCAGAACATAATCGTAATTAGATTCACACGATAAAAGCAAAAAGACCATAACAATGATTGGGTAAAATTACCGTCACAGATTTGAGATCTCGGGCATGGCTCGACACATGCGATCCCGTTTAGTGGCGGAGATTTCATCCGTTCATGATAGCACAATAACCATAAAGTAAAATCTCATATTTTAATCCTTAATTTATATTATTAAAAGTATATTCTTCGGATGGGAATCATTAGATCTCCATCCCTATAAATTTAGCCATACATATTGTAAGTAAATGACATAAACAAATAAAGATGGAAAAATAACATTAATTAAAATGACCTCAAACTTTAAAATTACGTTGATTCACAAATATGATGATCTTCAGAAACGAAATTAATGCAGGAATAAACTTTGAACAAAATTTAGGAATGAGTACTGAAAAATTAAAGGGAACAAAGCTCTCAAAAGAATAATAAAATTTCCCTATTTCTATGTCTAACTATGAAAAATAATGGCTAAAAACTAAGAACTCTAAAAACTAAAACTCTCTCCTAAAATTAGTTCTATCTAAAAAAATATCTCTAATTCTAATCTCTCTAATTCTACTCTAATTCTCCTTTTCCGAAGTGTTTGAGTCGTTTTAAATAGACTCTCTTTGCGGAAGTCTCCCAAGCCAATATTTTCGGGTCGATTAATCGACCAGGGAGGGTCGATGCATCGAGCCACCAAAAAGTCCCAAAAATCAGGTTTACAGTGTCAGTTTCGTGTCAGACTCTGACTCTGCCTCGATTAATCGACCTATAGGGTCGATGCATCGACCCCAGAAATCCGTGAAATTCAACACATTTTCTTGATTCAGATACTGCTTTGGTATTTCGGCCATAACATTCTGTCCCAAACTCGGATGGAGGTGATTCTTCCGCCGTTGGAAAGCTGACGAAAAGATCTACAACTTTTATGTTTTGACAATTTCGTAATTCGGCCGTCTTGAAGGTCCAAATTTAGCCGCAAGTCGCACTAAGTTTTTGATTACCCAAAGTTGCAGTGTTTTGACATTATATTCAGAATTCTTTGGCTATTTTCTATACTTGGCTTGTATTTACCTGAAACACTTCAAATCTAATCAATCTCATCAGATAGCCTTCATCGGACAGCTAAATATAGGTATTTAGGGGTGAAATATCATCATTTTTCAGTACTCATCAATGACCAACCATCACCTAACAATGGTGTACACTAGTACGAACGTACCAAAACTTAACTCACCAAATCCACAAAGCATAATTCTACGATCTCTGAACAAAGTACAAATTCTTGTGCGGAAGCTCCCTTCTTTTAGTATGTAATCTAGGCCCTCCCAAACCTACACTTGTGACGTATAGTCGGGGTGAGCTAACAACTAATCTCAGTAGAGGATAAACAACATAAATTCACATTTAACATTCGAAAACATAGCTTGAATCAAGAGTCAAAACCATCATTTAATTCTGCTTCCAAAAACTTAATCATTTCCCTTCTTTTCAAACACATTTTTCAAAACATTCATCAATTTCTTCTATTTCTAAACTCAACTTTAAACCTTTAACTTTACCATGATATTCCATCCAAAAGTACACATATCCAAAAGAATCGAAAAGAATCCAAAAATAATTAGACTCATCCAAGTATATCCAAGATTTCACATACATTACAAATAATGTCGAATTTGCAAACACACATACAAACAACACAAGGGTGTCCAAGGGTGTTCCAAGTTTCCAAGGGTGTTTAATGTTTCCAAAGTGTCCAAGGGATGCAACTATGTTCAATGGTATCCAAAGGTGTCCAATGATTCCAAAGTGTCCAAACAATGCAATCATGTCCAAGGGTGTCCAAGGGTGTTTAATGTTTCCAAAGTATCCAAGGGATGCAATGATGTCCAAAGGTGTCCAATGATTTCAAGGTGTCCAAGGGATGCATATGCAGCGTATGTATGAATGCGTGTACGGATAGGCTGCAGTACCGGCCCAAGGGATGCAGTCGAAGAATCCAAAGGATTCATAATGGAAATGCAAATGTCAAAGTCCAAGCGTCGTTGAGTAAATCACAGTTTTAAGGGTATCAAAATGATTCACGAATGTCACCAGCGATCTCAAGATCTTACTTTCAAAACATGAGTCAAGCTCAACAATATCAAAGGTTATCTAGAATCGAACATTATCACATGCATAATCACGATTTCATGAGTTCATATTCCAAATCATAAGACTCCAATTCTAACATATCCAACTTTGATCAACTCATCATATTCATGCAAACACATTTAATACTATGAATCAAGTCAAATATACAAATTTAGGTTGAGTTTTCCCTACCTTAATCTTGAGGTTGCGCGAAGCCAAGCAAGGTCCTAACCATGGCCTTTCGCCTCAATCTATATCACAAGCACACAATGGTGCATCAAAAATCAACTCTACTCACTAATAAATTATACGCATTTAAGTATTTTCTCAAAACCAAGGTTGAAACGGATAAATTCATGCTAATATAGAATTTGACGCAATATTTTCCCTAAATTTTGGCCTTTAAAACTTTAGATTCATCAGTTAGTCAAAACACAAAAGTTGTAGAGCTCGTTTCTCTCTTTCCAATGCTATAAGAATTGCATCAATTAGAGTTCGGGGTAAAAAGTTACGACTAAAATACTGAAGCAGTATCGGCAAGCCTAGTCAAAATCGTTCGAACGATGTTCAAAATCGATCGAACGGTTTCCAAATCGACCAGAACCTTCAGATTTCATGCTTGACGAAATCGTTCGATTGATTTTTAATTTCGATCGAACGGTTTCATCAGATTTCACCCAAAACTAATTTCGTTCGAACGATTTTCAAAACCGATCGAACGGTTTCGTCAGATTTCGCCCAAAATCGGGTTCAAGCATCTCTAACTCATTTTTTTCTTTAAATCTTAACCCATTTTCTTCAAATCTCCCACTCATAATCTAACTAAGGATTAATCTAAATACAAATCACAACTTAAATCAAAATTTTTACCTTTAATCCAACGATTTTCTCCTCGATCGGATCGTCTTCTTCCTAGCAAGCAAATGGGTTTCCAAACCCTTTTTGATCTTTTCAAGCCCCACGATTTCTACAATTTCGACACGATCGTTAGGTGATCATCCACACACGCTTCGTACAAACCTCGCTATGATTTAGCCGATCAAAACACACCATTCTCTTTGCAAGGAAAATGGGTTTTCAAAACCCACATTGATCTCCTATGAGCTCCAGGCACACGATCAAGCCAACACAATCGTAGACAATCCTTCACAAAAACCCTTCTCTTTCCTTTCTCTCTCTCTCTCTCTCTCTAACTCATAAAAACCCACAACTCTTTGCAACCGGTTATGGCTTCTAAATGAGGCCCCTCCATCTCTTATACTTAAAAGCCCGGTTCACGTGTAAAATGCATACACGCCACAACAGGTGTATAAGACCCTATAAAATGATCTAACATTATACGGGTGTGCACTTTTTACACCAAAATTAATCTAATCTAAGTCATCAAGTTGACTTTTACCTGCTCAAAATTAGTGACCTGACGGGCACATATCCCGAGGCACACTATTTAAAGTCCAAATTTTTGGGATGTTACAAATCCCAACCATCATCGTTCACATGAACAATTTCAGGAAATGCAACAATGCCTCAACTATGGAGTGCAATTGTGCCGAGGATTTTCAAGCAGATGCACGAGTGTGCCAGACATGGATATACCGTCGAGTCGGTGAGATTTGTCAGATTAATAAACCTCAAATTATATGCAGACATATTATACTTTAACAGAATTCAGATGACAGATGACAGGTGTCAGATAGCAGGAGTCAAATATATAACAGAGTTGCCACACATATGCTAAACATGACTGAAAAGTAAAATCAGACTATGCAGTTATATGTAGAACATTTGGAATCCATGAGATCAAGAATAAATGCAATTTCAATTGAAGTCCCCTACCTCAGATCAGACCTCTTTCTAAGCAAATCCCAAGCTTTTTAAAGCATTATGGTTCGATCCTAGACTATAAATATTGTATACTAAGTGTCAGGCAGGTCAGAAAGTCAACTGGTATGGTGTCCAGTAGCATTCAGTTCACACAACCAAAACAGGACAAAAACAGGGGTGATTGATCGATCAACACCCTTATTGATCGATCAATCCTCCTTGTTGATCGATCAATGACCTTTATTGATCGATCAATAACCTAAACCTTCTCACAAGTAACGGAGGTAGTGATCGATCAATGACCTTTATTGATCGATCAACACCCTTCATTGATCGATCAATAGCTTAATTGATCGATCAATAACTCCCTTTTCTTCACACTTTGTCATAGCCAAATTGATCGATCACCAGCTTGGTTGATCAATCAATGTGTCTTGTTGATCGATCAATGACCTCATTGATCGATCAATAGCTTAATTTTCAAAATTTCCCACCTTCTGTTCACATTTATAATTTATACAGATTGATCGATCAATGCCTTCATTGATCGATCACTGCACATGATTGATCGATCAATGCCTTCATTGATCGATCAATACCAGTCATTGATCGATCACACTCTCTGTGATCGATCAATACTCAGGATTGATCGATCAATTCACTAATTGATTGATCAACATCCTTCGAGCATTGAACTTCTAGGAATTTCAGAGTTTCTGTTCCCTTCTTTGTCTTATACGAATTGATCGATCAACATCCTTCGAGCATTGAACTTCTAGGAATTTCAGGGTTTCTGTTCCCTTCTTTGTCTTATACGAATTGATCGATCAATGCCTTCATTGATCGATCAACACCTTTCATTGATCGATCAATCTAGCATTGATTGATCAATAATGACAGCACCTCTGTCATTAATGGAGGTCACCTCTTGACCTAATTTCCATCCTTTTCATTTATGGTTTATAACAACCATTAACACACACACCAAATACAAGCTCAAGGCTTCAACCTTGCCCATTTTAAATTCACAAACATACCTCGATTTGGGTCCTTTCGTGGTTTCGGCAAGAAGATCCGAAAGGGGTTTCAGATATGGAACTTGAGCTGTAACTCCGTTGTAACTCCGATACGTAATGTATCGACTCCGATTCAGCATGCAGAGGCTTCACATGCACTTAGATCGCACTTGAGTTTGCTTTATTGAGCTCAACCAACCTCATCTCATTCCGACTCACGATTTCTGTAGCTCTAACCCTATTTCCTCGCAGAACACCCTCAGATCTTTACCTAGCTACAGACTCTTAGCTCAAGAAGCATCTCTCCAAGTCTCTCCCTTCCTTTATAAGCTACCTAAACTGAAATATCTCTGATATTTCAGTTTAGACCCTAATTTGAACTCCGGTGTTAAGCACCTACACGGTCTCTACGGCGTAACACGATCCACCGAGGTTCTACTAGTCTCAGATTCACGCGAAAATTTACATATGACCACATCTATCTACAGGATAATACTATTTCAAATAATATAAATTATAAATTTTCAAATCGGTCTCGATTTTTGTGCCGGACACGTACATCAAAACAGTCAGGTTCTTGTTCTAAATTTCAGGGTCGTTACATCTGCCCATGCTGAGCCTTAAGTGGGTCCGCCACGTAGGGCTCAATTAATCCAGATTGGTGCAGCCCATTGTACCACATCAGCCTCCTACACTCTATCCTCATTCCTCAACGAATATGTTCTCCCTTCATAATATTTCGTTAGCCGGGTTGGGGCCGTAGTTTTCAAAAGCAAAGAAGCTGTCTTTAATGCAACTTCCATATAGTTTCAAACTCCTCTAATTTAGGTAGGAGGAAGTTATAATCTCAATCAAACACTTTTGGGCAGTCTAGGGTGATGATCCAAAATTTGTCCATTAATTATACGGTTAAGATCAGTTGTACAGGTAAAATTTTGGTGGAGAAATCCAAAGGATGTTGGAGACATATTGGACGGTCTAGATCGATGAGGATGTGAATTTATTGTGGGCGGAGTTGGATTGCAATGTACATGATTGTTGGTGCGCGCTTTTTTTGGGTTCCTCTTGGTCCCCGTTGAATCAGTGCCCCAATTTTGTCAAAGTGAACTCTAGCGATGCGGCGTTTGAAATGATGGAGGTAAAATAAAGAAGGAATTTTCTAGGAAGATTCCTAGTTTGTTGCAATCGCCAGCTGCAAATATTTAACAACATTGCAACACGTCAATGATCACGCTTTAGAGTGGGTGTGGGTTACTTCTTTACTGAATCGTCCGCCTGTAAACGTCAGTAGCTATGACTCTTCTTATAATTTAGATAGTTTAGTTTTCCTTTTCTTTCCCGTTATTGTTGTAGTTTTCATCAGTTTAGACTTCTAATTCTATTGTGAGTTTGATTGTGTGGGAATTTGTCATGTTAATTTAATCTAGTATTCTAATTCTATCGGGAGTCTAACTAATCTTAATTTCTTAATCCTATTAGAATTTCAATTAATTTAGTGTCCTAATCTTACTACTACATAAAAGTACAAATATTTCTGTCATATTTTCATTCCTAAAATACCCCTAACACACTCTTTTCCAATGAGAATAGGTAAATAATGGTATTCTCTTTCCTTTCTTATTTTTAGCTCCTTCAAAGAAACCCACAAATTTAAGAGAATTAACAATTTTTTCATAAAAGTTCTCTTTCCTAACACCTTCAAAGAAACCTACGAAGTTAAGAAAATTAACAACTTTACCATAAAAGTTATCTTTTCTAACATCTTTAAAAAAACCTACAAAGTTAAGAGAATTAACAATTTTGTCATATAATATTTGACTTGCTTTGATATCAAATTCTCTTATGTGGAAGATTGGGCAGAAAAACGATCTCCATCAACTAATACAAAGAATCGATGGTTTTTTGCATAGATGCCCTCTAAGATTTCAAGGGTGTTAAGTTACCAAAATAATAATTTATTGGCATGTTGAAACCCTTTGAGCCATGATTAATGTACCCATAATCAAATTTTCTCATCTTACCTAATCGGTTTTCGACTTTTCCCACCTAAAATCGAAATCAAATTCGGTTTGAACCGATTTTTGGATTGATTGGGGTTGGTTTAGTTAGTTAGGTTTTTTGGGCGGGTTCGGATTTCAGTTCAAAACTTACACCCATACGAGAGTAAGATCGTAGTTTCAAGAATTATTCTACGAAAAATTAGGGTGAAAAACGATCTCCATTACCTAATTTCAAGCAATCATGAATTTGAATGGGGTGCAATCACCATTTTATTATTTTAAGCTACTTTTTCAGTTTTCTCATACTACCTAATAAATTTTTTATTTTTCCTCCCAAAATTCGAAACGAGCCATAATAGGTTTATTATCGATTTTCGGGTCTGTTTGGACCAGTTCGATTCGCCGATTTTCAGGTCAGGTTTGAATTTTGAGTCAAAACTTGGACCCCTATGTATGGGTGGACATTACTATTCATATTTTTAATAATAATTAATAAATACGTAGGGTATGAAAATTTGAAGCCTTAGTTACATAAGTTATTATAAAATTAAAGTAGAAATTAACAATTAAATTTTTTTTATTAAACATATATAATTAGTATATCATCGAATTAATCGAACGTGATATGATAGAAACATGTATCTATAGTAAGTTCTACAAAATACTCGAATCAATATAATATTTAACAATAATTGTTATTAGTTTTTTAGTGATTGACTGATAATATACGATTATGATTTTATACGATCAGTCAATTTTAACTCATAATTAAAATCATCTTTGATCATAATATTTCATTTTACGGTGTCCACGTGCAACGCACGTGCACTTCTCAAATATGTTTGAACAACATTTAAAGTTCAACCAATTAGACCTGATCAAACCATAGCAACTTGGCATGTCAATTAAGATCCCACCTCCAAACATACCTTTAAATATCCCAACTGAATCTTTGAGCGCGCCCATGTTAAAACCCATTGATTGCTTTAAAATGAATGATAACAGTGCTTTTCGTTCCAATCTTTCACACACTTGATCTTGAGATTATGGGTGTACCATCATACGGTCAGATATTGATTTGACATGCACAAATTTCAAAATGACCTTAAACTCAAATTTAAACGAGATGAATGACAGATGATTTTATCAAAATGTGATTTTACCTTTAATTAACTATGTCCACCAAATCTATTAGGGCACCATGTTAAAACCAATTGATAATTTTGAATTAAATGATGGAGAATTTTTTTATTCCAACTTTTCACACACTTGAACTCGAGATAATGGGCGTACCATCAAATGGTCAGGCATTGATTTGATGTGACACATATCCCAAAAAAAGTGACCTTAAAATCAAATTTGGTGTCAATATCTCGAAAATTAGTATTTTTTCAAGTCAAAGTGCAAGATACAATTTATCAAAATTATCTTACAAGGTCGTAGATATCCCAAAACATTAAATACGAGAATACGGATGATGAAGACGATAAAATCCTCAAGAAAGTTAAAGTCGAGAAGGAATAAATAATCATTTTTTATTAAATTGAAATTTCTAGATTATACTTATTTGTTAGTTTTTATTTTTGTTCTTTATATTCTATAGTTGACAATATAAGTTATATTTTTTTATTTTTATTAAATTTTTTATAATTTTAAATTATACATAATAAAGACATAAGAAACATAATAATAAATAATTTTTTTTTTTATCTTTACTAAATCATAAAACATTATAACGAACGCTTGAAATACTATATTTTTTATGTTCAAATCTCCCGATAAATGTCTAAAAATAAAATTTGATCATTTAAAGGTCCCAATATCCACGTGCATTTGCACGTGCCTTTTTACTAGTAGTATTAAAAGTCCAATTAGTATCAGTCTCCTAATTGTACTAGGAATGCATATATGTTAATTCTAATGAAGCTCTAATTAAATCAAGCATACTAATTTTACTGAAATTCTAAGTAAAATAAATATACTAATTATATTAGGATTCTAATTGGAGCAAGGATAATAATTTGGCTGAAATTCTAATTAGAGCAATTATAATAGTCCTACTAGAATTCTAATTGGAATGGAAGACTAATTTTACTAAAATTCTGATTAAAATAAAAAAACTAATTTTTACTAAAATTATGATCAGAGCGAGAAATTAATTATATATGCTAAAAGTCTAATTAAGGTAAAAGAACTGATTTTTTTCTAGAATTATAATCAAAGCGATGAATTAATTATAATAAAATTCTAATTAAAAATAAAAAAAAGGAATTAACTATGCTGAAATCTAATTAAAATAAGTAACTAATAAAAAGAAAGCCTGTAAATTAATTATATTAAAATTCTAAAATAAAGTCATGGAAATGATTTTCTAATCCTACTTAAAGCAGCAAAATAATTCTAAAAAAAAATGGATTTTGGGCCCGCTAAGCTAAGGAGGATTGACCTCGTTCCCGAGTACCCTCCGTAAGCTCCCTTGAACAAATCGGGTGCCTGAGATTAAAGTAAATTAGATTTTGGACTATAATATTATTTTTTTGACTTTTTAGAGTCAATTTCGAGACTATAATTATGGATTAACTTAAGAAACTATAATTATAGAAAACTAAATTAATATGTGGGATTTTAAAAATATTAAACTACAGAATTAAAACTAAAATTTCAAATCTAAGGACTGAATTCGGATCTAAAATCAGAAAATCAGGCCGTATGATTAAGGACTGGTTATAGAACCTAAGAAGTAGAACCAGAGATTAATGATAAGACTAGAAATTAATATTTTAGAACAGAATTAAAGTCTAAGGTTGGTAAACCGTCAGATTAAGGACTGGTTCTAGAAACGGAGAACTAAAACCAGATATGAAAGATTACGGTCTAAAAAAGGGTGCTGTGGTCTGAAACTGAAAATTCAATATTAACAATTAAAAATTAAGAGAAATCCTAAGTCTATAACTAAGTTTTTTACGTAGGACCGGGGCTGTGGAGAGAAATCTCGAAGGTTCGAAGCTTGAATATTAAAATCATGACTAGGTTGCTCTATGTGTTCGTTCTCGGAGTTCTTTGGTTTTGAAATCCCAAAAAATTTCATTCTCTCTCGAAATTACCAGCCTCTCTCATTCGTGTTATTTTTTAAGTCGAACTTAGAAATAATCTTTTATAAATTTTTCTCCAATTAAACGCTCTGTTTCAGGCGTTTAACTGGATTGCACGCTGGTCTCCCGGTGCTTAATTGCTTTGAGTTGGTCACTTACTCAGTGAGTGACTGGCTGACTTGCTCAGCGAGTTTCCTAGTTTTAACAACGTTAGGACTAATTGTGCGCCCATTGTGGGGTGCTCAATCTGATTATGCGCCACTTTTGAAGCATTTAATTGAGGAAGCTTGGGGGTCAAGGACTGTAAGACTAGGTCGGGCGTAGGCCAATTGCGCGCCTGTGGTCGGGCGCTCAATCCGATCGCTAGTCTCCTGTGAGGTGCGTGATCGAGTCTCGAAATAGTTTAGGAAAGGAAGTCTAGTCTGGAAGGGAACTGATTGTACGCGTGTGGTTTGACGTGCGATCGAATTGCACGCATAATTTTAGGCGCGTAATTCGGGGCTGTCCTGGTTCGGGTCTAAAATGCGAGACTATTATTTCAGTCTGCATTTTGACTATATACTATTGTTTCAGTATATAATCGCTCTAGGGATCTGAGTCACAGAGCTATTATTTCAGCCTGTGTCAGTCATGTACTATTGTTTAGTGCATGGTTTCCACGTTAGGGTTATGGGGCCTGAGCCACCGAGCTATTGTTTCAGCCTGTGTCCAGCCATATACTATTATTTCAGTATATGATCCCACATTAGAGCAAAGGGGTGTGAAATGCAAGACTATTGTTTCAGTCTGCGTTCCGACTATATACTATTATTTCATTATGCAGTCTCCCTATGTTGGGGTCTGAGCCACAGAGCTATTGTTTCAGTCCGTGTCCAGCCATGTACTATTATTTCAGTGCATAATTCCCTTGTTAGGGTTATGGGGCTTGAGCCACAGAGCTATTGTTTCAGCATGTGTCCAAGCTATATACTATTGTTTCAGCGTATGGTCCCAATTAGGGTTATGAGGTCAAAGGTTGACTGAATAGATTTGTATATTATGAGAAGGAAAAATGGGGGTGTCTACAATGATTGTTCAAATCCATCGGCCTACAATCCTACACTTAACCTTCGTACTACTCTCTTTAGAGGTTTAGATGTACTCCAATTTATTTTTTGTTTTTTATGAATTAGATGTACTCCATTTTTATTAGAAGAAAACTCCTATGTTGTCTTTAAATAAATAATCAATTTCAGGGATATCGATTAAAAAATCACATTTTTTTGGGATATTTAAACCATTCGATCTGTGCACTTTAATACCAATGGTTGTTCTTTATTTTGATGGTTGATGTTCAAGTTCACCGATTGGATGAGTGCATCCATTTATACATAAGCATGTGATCAGTGTCGAAATGTGACTATATTTCGTACCTTGATCCCTATACTTAGCTGTCCGATGAAAGCATTTGATGGTTGTTGTGAGGTTTTAATGATTACAGGTGTTTTAGACCGTTGGATCATAGAAGGGCATAAAGGAGGGTAATTAAAAGATACACAAGGGCTACAGAAAAAAGGTTAAAAGAAGCATCAAAATCCGTGAAACAGTTCAACATCCACCAAGAGAGGGAGAATCTACCCCTGGATGTTAGTCGATTGAGGGATAAGTGTCAATCGATTGACAAGAGAAGGCAAGCCCAACCCCATTTACTCCGAATCAAAATTCAATCGATTGAGATTTGACTCTCAATTGATTGAGGCTATTACGGATAGGGTTTGCTCGGCCCTATATAAAGGAAGCTACGAATCATTAGTGAGGGATCCTTCTTTAATTATTTTGATATATCATTGAGGCTTCTTCTTGGTTTTCGGGCTTCTTCTCATTAGATTGTGTTAGAGTTTATTTTAATTCTCTTTGATACTCGTGAGAGCATAGATTGTATCTAGGAACAAAAGCATTGTAAGGAGATTTTGAGAAATAAAAGAGTATTGTTAATATGATATCTTTGGATCTACAACTGGTTTATATACCGAGGATGAGCGGCTAAAGTAATTTTCTCAAGGGGGAAGCGAACCGGAGATAAGTAACTGTTTTATTATTGTCTCTACAATTTCATGGTTTTGTCATTGAATCATTCTGTTATAAGTGTGTGCTTGGTTGAATATTTTCGAGTCTTCGTTTACAGTCATTGATCGTGGTTATCAACGACTGTAAAAGAAGCACTCTATCTAGATCTGTTCCTGCAGGTCGATCTAGGCTGCGGAATGATTGATTTATCATTGTCGTGACTTAGGAGTTTGAGATATACTATTCTTTTCACATGACTCATACCACAATGATAGACTGAGTCATAGTTTTTAGATAGGGTATGCCGGATCCATAGTTGCGTTCTTCTCGATTCATTTATTTTCCTAATAAATGATGGTGTTTTGACTTAAATTGAACTTGTAAGATTGAATGGTAGAAAAGTTACGAATCGATGGTTAGCTAACTCCTTGATAAATTCATAAACTGTCATTTTTCTCCTTTATCATAAGTTGTTCCGTCCTAGTTTAATTAGTTTTCTTTTATTGCATTGAGAATCGTTTGGTATTTATGTGGTAAATCAAATTTCTCCCTTGGTACTTCCTGGGGTGTGTTAAAGTCTCTGAAAGAATTAGATAAATTTCACGTTTCCCCGTGGGTTCGACACCCCTGTTCTTACCGTGCTACAATAGATCTTATACACTTGCAAGGGTTAAACTTAAAATCGATCAAGTTTTTGGCGCCGTTGCCGGGAAAAATCGGCAAAATTTTGATTAATTCTGAAAGAGATTTGTGCATTTATTTGACAGTCAATCGATCTCAATCGATCGACTGCGTTCTGTGAGATTTCAGTATTGAATTGTCAATCGATTGAGCCAAAAGCATCAATCGATTGACTGTTTTGTGTGAAATTTGAATTGTTAATTTTGAATATTAAATTTTAAGGTTTAAATTTTGACTTTTGAAATTTAGAATTAACATTTTTTATCTATAAATTGTAAAATTTGATTTCTTTTATTTTGTTATCATTGGGTAAGATTTTGTGGAGTCTTTTAGGAAGTTGAGATTTTTAGGATTTCTTATTTTAGATTTTGTAGGAGATTTTTGTTATTATCTTCCTCTTTTAGAAAATATTATAGGATTTTCTAAATTCTAGTTGGTAACTTTTGTTGGACTCTTGCTTTTGGATTTATAGGAATATTTTATTCTTTTCCTTATTTTTCTCTTTTAGGTAAGATTTTGTAGGATTGTTGAATTCTTTAAGTTTTAAAATTTTAGTTTTTGAATTTAATTTTTAATTGTTAAAAAAAAAAAAAAAAAAAAAAAAAAAAATAATCCAATTTAAATTCGAATTAAATTTTTTTTTTTTTTTTTTTTTTTCAATCGATTGAAAATTTTGTGTCAATTGATTGACCTGAACACGGCTACTTGCCATCTAAGCTGAAAATTTTGTGCTGACTCCATTTGACTTTTGAATATTAATTGATTGAGACAACTGCTTCAATCGATTGATTGATAAAGTCTTTGTTAGAAAATATTGTTGTGTGCATCACTTCAATTGATTGAAGTTGGTACTTGTGGTTTGTTGAGGAATCATCAACCTTGTTTGTGAGTGTTGGTGCATGAGCTTTACTCGTTCTCATCACCCACGTCTGCAACCGTTTAATCTTGAGATCGAACCATCTTGTAGAGAAATACAGAATCCAAAGGAATCAGTATGATCATACTGAGACTATGGCAGATCAAAGGAACGAGAACAATCAGAACATTAATAATGAAAATAATGGGAACAATAATCATGATGAGGGTCCAAGAACATTGAAATATTATAATGATCAAGATTTTTACGAGGATCAAGATAGTATCATACATGCCCCCATCCTAGGGAACCATTATGAATTCAAATCCGCAATGATTCAAATATTATCGATTTATCATGGATTGTCAAACGAAAATCCACATGTTCATTTGAATGAGTTCATTACAGTGTGTAAAATGTCTAGAATAATGTGAATAATACCGACGAGATACTCTTTTCTTTCTCTTTAAGAGATAAGGCTAAGACTTGGTTCTACTCCTTAGAACCACAATCTATTCAGAGTTGGGCAGAGTTACACTGTCAATTTCTTAAAAAATATTTTCTCATGACCAAAACCATCGAGTTGCGTCAGAAGATCCAGTTCTTTTCCCAACAACCTACAGAAATATTTCATGAATGTTGGGAACGCTTTAAGGAATTGATTAAGAGTTGTCCAAATCATCAACTGCCAAGGTGGCAGCGGGTCCAAAGTTTTTACAATGAACTAATTCTCGAAGAGAGACGCATAGTTGATGCATCTTGTGGAGGATCGTGTGCCACGAAAGAGGCTGATGAACTGTGGGCATTGTTTGAGAAGTTATATCAAACTTCAATCCAAAATGCGACAATGGAGCGAACTAATTTGGCTGTGGCAACTAAATCTCTTGTGTTAACCAGAGGTGGTCTCGTTGATGTCAATAACAACACCTCCGATCTTTCAACAAAGGTTGACATATTGTCCAGGCAAATGAACATACTGTTAGCTGTAACTAAGCAACCTAAAAGTTCCAGCAATCCCACCGCCTGTTCAATCTGTGACAACTCAGGTCACATGGCTAACGATTGCCCAACTACCTTGTCATTCTTCCCTGATGAACCAACTCCTCAAGAGCAGGTGAATCTGAGTCAATCGTATCAGCGACATGGTAGGAACATGTACTCAAATACCTACAATCCAGAATGGAAAAATCACCCCAACTTAGGATGGGGAGATCCAACCAAACTGGACAGGTGCACCAACAGTACCGATCCAACGTAATGAATGGACAACAAAATTTTTGTCCACAGCAAAAATCTAATTTCTAGCAGAATTCTAATTTTGAACAGAACCCTCCTTATTATCATCCAAATTTTGAATACCAAAAAAATCAGAATTTTAATCAATCTCAGACTACCGCTTCGAAAGATTCTGATTTGGAGGAAAAGATTATGCGAAATATATAAGCTTTTCAACAGATGATGATAGATCAATTTAGCCAATTGACAAATCAGTTGAGTCAACGAGAGGAAGGTAGGCTTCCTAGCCAACCCATCAACAATCCTCGAGGCCAAGCATCATCTGATGAAGGACCATCCAACAGTCAATAGTTGAAAGCTGTTACAGTGCTGAGAAGTGGGAGAGTTGTTGATAATCAAGTGGAAATGCCAGTGGAGCCTCACAAGGAAGGAAAAAAAGAAGTGAAAAAAGGCAAAGGACTAGATAAAGGAAAAGAGAAGGAAGATCCTCAAATTGTCCAACCAGTATCTGAAGAAGAATCAGAGAATGAACCTCGTCCCTATACCCCAAAGGCACCATTCCCAGAATGCCTAACACCTCCATCTACAATGGGGAAGGGAGCATAAAAAATGGAAGAAATCTTCGAAACATTCAAACAAGTGAAGATAAATCTCCCATTACTTGAAACAATAAAGCAAGTCCCCGAGTACACAAAATTTTTCAAAGATCTATGCACTCGAAAAAGAAAAATGCGTACTCATGTTTCAAAGATAGTGTTCCTGACAAATCAAGTCAGTTCAATACTGCAATTGGATGCCCCACGAAAACTTAAGGACCCTGGAGTCCCAATTGTTCCATGTGTCATTGGTGGGTAACCAATTGGAAATGTGTTATTGGATTTGGGAGCCAATGTCAATCTAATCCCCTACTCAGTATACGAGAAATTAAGACTGGGCGAATTGAAACCCACAACAGTTACACTGCAACTTGCTGATAGGTCAGAAAGAAGACCTAGGGGTATTATTGAGGACGTTTTGGTTGGAATAGACAAATTTATTTTTCCAGTGGACTTTGTTGTGTTGGATATGGAACCTCCAGTTAAATCCAGCAGTCAAGTCCCTATCATTCTTGGGCATCCGTTTCTTGCGACCGCAAATGCCTGCATCAATCGTCGAGTGGGAGTCATGGATGTTTCTTTTGGAAATATGAAAGTTAAACTCAATATCTTTCATGCAATAAACCATTTTTCCAATGAAGATGAGGTTGACTGTTTCTACATCGATCAGGTGGATGACGTAGTGGATGAAGCTTTACCGTCAATGCTTACCAAAGAAGAATTTGAAACTGCTTTGTTGGCCATCTACGAGAAAATAGGATCCGAAAGGAAATAACCAGTAGAAGAGAGGATTAGTTCATCATGTCAAGAGGATAAGTTATGCAAAATTGTGACTAAGGTAGAACTATTACCTCTCGAGGTAAAGGGTGAGCTGACTCCATCGATTGAGCAGCCATCGACTGTGGAATTAAAGCAATTGCCTAAGTCACTCAAGTATGCGTTCCTGGGACCTTGAGAAACGTTGCCAGTAATAAATTCATCGACATTGTCGGAAGAACAAGAGTATGAGTTGTTGAAAGTGCTGAAAGAAAATAAAGAAGCCATCGGATGAACCTTAGCCGATCTAAAAGGGATTGACCCATCGGTATGTATGCACAAAATATATTTGGAAGATGATAGTAAACCATCGAGGGAACCACAAAGGCGACTTAATCCAAACATGCAAGAAGTCGTTTTAAAGGAAATCATAAAACTACTCGATGCTGGAATCATCTATCCAATCTCTGATAGTCCATGGGTCAGTCTAGTTCAAATTGTTTCGAAAATGTCTGGAATCACTGTGAAAGAAACTACTGAAGGAGAATTGGTGCCCACTCGCGAAACTACAGGGTGGCACGTGTGCATCAATTATCGGAAATTGAACACGGCTACCAGAAAAGATCATTTTCCCTTGCCATTCATTGATCAAATTCTCGAGAAGTTAGCAGGGCAGGAGTTTTATTATTTTCTCGATGGATATTTGGGCTATAATCAAGTATCGGTATTTCTTGCAGAACAAGAGAAGACAACGTTCACGTGTCCGTACGGAACGTTTGCATATCGAAGAATGCCTTTTGGCTTGTGTAATGCACCTGCCACTTTTCAAAGATGCATGTTGGCCATATTCTCAGATATGATTGACAAATTTATCGAAGTCTTCATGGATGACTTTTCTGTTTTCGGAAAGACCTTTGAACTGTGTTTGCAACACCTTACACAGGTATTGCAACGATGTGTCGAATTCAAACTTGTTCTTAGCTGGGAGAAAAGCCATTTCATGGTGCAACAAGGAATTGTGTTGGGACATGTTGTTTCAAAGAAAGGAATCGAAGTTGAGGTACAACAAGGAATTGTGTTGGGACATGTTGTTTCAAAGAAAGGAATCGAAGTTGAGGTGCAACAAGGAATTGTGTTGGGACATGTTGTTTCAAAGAAAGGAATCGAAGTTGACAAGGCAAAAGTCGATTTAATCGCTAATTTGCCACCACTGAAGAGTGTTCGATAAATTTGATCATTTTCAGGTCATGCGAGATTTTACCGAAGATTTATCAAAGATTTTAGCAAGGTCGCCAAACCATTGTGCAACTTGCTTGGAAAAGATGTTCTTTTTGGCTTTGATGAGAATTGCATGAAAGCATTTCAGAAATTGCGTGAGTTATTATCAAGTGCACCAATAATCCAACCACCAAATTATTCTCTACCTTTTAAATTCATGTGCGATGCATCTAACTATGCTATTGGAGCAGTCTTCGGCCAAAGGGTAAATAAAATGCCTAATGTGATTTATTATGCTAGTAAGACGCTGATCGATGACCAGCTAAATTACACCACCACTGAGAAGGAGTTATTAGCCGTAATGTATGCTTTGGATAAATTTCGCTCCTATTTGCTCGGATCGAAAATAGTGGTCTTTTTAGACCACTCTGCGTTGAAATACCTGCTAGCAAAAAAGGACACCAAACCAAGGTTGATCTAATGGATCTTACTCCTACAAGAGTTTAATTTTGAGATCAAAGATAAAAAGGGAGTCGAAAATATTATGGCTGATCATCTGTCAAGAATTCTACCTGAAGAATCATCGATCTCTGAGACTATCTGGGATACCTTTCCGGATGAACAATTGATGGCAATAAAAGTTCCTTGGTTCTCTAATATTGTGAATTATCTGGTAACTGGCAGAATCCCTACGCAATGGGGTAAAAATGATAAAAATCTATTTTTTTCTTAAATAAAATACTATTTTTGGGATGAGCCACAACTATTTAAATTCTATTTAGATCAGGTTATCAAGAGATGTGTGCCTGAAGAAGAACAATTGAGTGTTATTAACTTTTGCCATGCCGAGGCCTGTGGAGGCCATTTTGGAGGACAAAAGACCGCACACAAGGTTCTTCAAAGCGGACTCTATTGGCCCTCCATCTTTCGAGACACTGCCAAATTTTGTAAAGAATGCCAAAGATGCCAACAGCTTAGAAATATTTCAAGACGAAATATGATGCCACTGAACCCGATCCTAATTGTTGAAATTTTCGATGTCTGGGGGATCAACTTCATGGGTCCTTTCCCCCTGTCGTTCGGGTATTCATATATTCTCGTAGCTGTTGACTATGTGTCCAAATGGATAGAAGCTGTGGCAACTCGCTCGAATGAACACAAGGTTGTGGTCAAATTTCTGAAAGAAAATGTCTTCAACAGATTCGGAATTCCACGGGCAATCATCAGTGATGGCGGTTCGCACTTCTGCAACAACCATTTTACCATGTTAATGAAGAAATACGATATTACCCATAAGGTGGCAATGCCGTATCCTTCACAAACCAGTGGTCAGGTGGAAGTGTCCAATCGGGAAATCAAAAGAGTTTTAGAGAAGACGGTGCAACCAGACATACGAGATTGGTCGAATCGCCTATCTGATGCTCTTTGGGCATATCGCACGACATTCAAGACCCCGATTGGAATGTCACCGTTTCGGATTGTCTATGGGAAGGCCTGTCACCTTCCAGTGGAATTGGAGCATAAGACATTTTGGGCCATAAAACGATTCAATTTCGATATGCCATAAAACGATTCAATTTCGATATGAAAGAGGCAGGGTCCAATCGACGCCTTCAGCTGAATGAATTAGAAGAGCTACGCTATGATGCATATGAGAATTCGAAGTTGTATAAGTAAAGATACAAAAAGTTGCACGATCAATCAATTTTGTGAAAAGATTTTTACATTGGGCAAAAAGTTTGGCTGTTCAACTCCAGACTTAAGCTTCATTTAGGGAAATTGAAATCGCGGTGGGAAGGACCATTCCAGATTGTCTCCACTTCCGTGCATGGGGTGATTGAAATCAGAAGCCTTACGGACAATCGAATTCTCAAAGTCAATGGGCAACGACTCAAGCCGATGATCGAGCTAATGACCCAGATGAGAATTGAGGCGATGTACCTTAGTGACCCGAGCTATTGAATGACAATGTGGTCAAGCTGTCGACATTTAAACTTAGCGCTTCCTGGGAGGCAACCCAGTGTGTTTTCTTATTTGATTGTGTTTTTATTAAGAAGAGTCTTTTTCAATCGATTGACTGTCGAACAGTCAATCGATTGACCTTCTATACTCAATCGATTGACACTTACCATGTCAATCGATTGATGTCCATCATCATCATCTTTCACTCCCCTCTTTTGTCAATTGATTGAGGATTCATCCTCAATCGATTGACATCACTTTGAAATCATGGCCAGTTTTCAGAAATCGGAGCGTCAATCGACACATCTTATCGTGGCAGCTAAACTTTTGGGGTACATCTATGCCAATCGATTGAGACCAACCTCTCAATCGATTGACTTGATTGCCTATTTAATCTGTCGATTCCCAAGGCACCCAACCGTCGCAACTTTTCATGAAAAGGTCACTCTCAATCGATTGACAACACTGTGTCAATCGATTGACGTTAAGTGTGGATGAGTGGATCACACCACGTCGCATCAGCATGCTTGGTGTCGTTTCAAATACTCGCGACGTGTGGAGACCAACAGTTTTCAATCGATTGAGGATCCATCCTCAATCGATTGACATCCAGATTATATAATGGGGACACCCGTGGTCCCCTTCATCTAAAAACTCCACCAATTCGAGCCGCACTTCCACGTTATCATTCTCTTCGTTCGATCGAAATGGCAGCGCTTGGCCCACCAATCTGCCGACCACCTCATCCCGCTAACAACCCTATGCGCGTTCTCAATGACGAGTATGTCGATCGCCAATTTCAATCAGAGAATTTCTTTGATCTCGCTAAATACCGTCGCATCGCCGAATGCGCATGTTCAAATTCATCGCCTATTTTACCAGAAGATGGAGTGGGTACCTGCACCACTCTCGCCAACGGGATTGCCATTCATTAGCCTCGATATCAATAATTGGTGATATAACCTTCACGCGGCCGATCTCGCGCGGGCTTTCAACTTCTTCGTGGTTCGCCCCTTGAACCACCACATCAATCCCGCTGTTGTTCTCAGCCAGAACGACATGATCAACGATATGTGTGGAGGACGGCGCGAGACCGGTTTGGCCACTAAAAGAGCAGTCCTACCAATGGATATCTTATTTTGGAATATCGTTATGTCAACCAATTTGCTACCGCATGGCACGAAGAGTGAGCGCATGAAGAATAGGGTGTTAGCATTGTACGCGGCACACATGAATATGTGGTTTGATGCTCCGGGGTTAATGCTAGAGGTGATTTATCGGTGTCACCAGGACATTTCTATCACCACTGCACCCAAAAAGCGAGAGGCTATACTTCTTCACTTCCCACACTTTGTGATGCATCTCTTGGACAAGCTTGGGTGCCCGATTCACGATGATGAAGAGATGAGTGATATGCAATTCTATCACTACGGCACCAATGTCTGGGACAAGAGCATCAAGGCTATTTTGCGTGTGACACCACCTCCAATTGAAGTCGATGAAATACCTCCTCCTCCCCGACCAAACCCCGCACAAAGCCAATGTGGCGGCATTAGACGACCTCGCCCTGAAGAGGTCCCCGATTTTAACACCGAGGCAGCAGTCGCTCGTCTCGAGGCATGGATGGATGGGTTGAGTACCACTGTGGAAGGTATTGATCGACAGTCTAGGTTTCAGACTTCTCTCCTTATGCGGATGGCTCGAGAATCGTTCCCTGGGCGTGCCGACGATTTCATCGCAGGAGCGCGAGCGGCGATGATTGAGGAGGGAGACCCTGAATTTGATGATGATGATGTTTAGTGTCTAGTGTTTGTGTTTGTCTAGTTTGTTGTTTTGTTTGTGTTTGAGGTGTTTTTAGATTTGTTTTGTTTTCTTAGGATCAATGGTAGTTTATTTCGTTGGACTGTTAGTTGATGATGGGATTGATGGTGTAATCAAATCATTTCAATCAATGCAATCGGAGTGTTTTTCGTATGCTATATTTTTCTGTGTATTCTCGGATTGGTGCACTTTGATGAGTAGTGAAATATGATGATATTTCATCCCTAAATACCTACATTTAGCTATTCGATGAAGGCTATTTGATGAGAATTACTAGATTTGAAGTGTTTTAAGTAAATATAATCCAAGTGCATAAAACAGCCTAAGAATTCCGAAAATAACATCAAAACACAGCAATTTTGGGTCATCGAGAACTTGGTGCGATGTGCAGCTCAATTTCAACCTTCAAGACGTCAGATTCATGAAATTGTTAAAACACAAAAGTTGTAGAGCTTTTTGTCATCTTTCCAACACCGTAAGAATTATGTCAATCCAAGTTCGGAGTAAAAAAATATGGCCAAAATACCGAGGTAGTATCAAATGCAAAGTTGGACTGGAATTCACGAAAATCTGGGAAGGTCGATTAATCGACCCTTTACTCGATTAATCGAGGTACAGAAAGCAGTCTGACATAGAAATGACTCTTGAAGCAGATTTTTAGGAGGGTTGATGCATCGACCCCCCTGGAGTCTATTAATCGACCCTGACTTTTCGTGCCAAGGAACCTACGCGACTTGGAGAGTATTTAAAGCCAAACCAACAACTCGAGAAAAGAGGATTAGAGATTAGATTTTTAGAGATAGCTAGACATAGAGATAGAGAATTTTATTTATTCCTTTTTTGAGAGTTTTGTTCCTTTAACTTTTTAGCATCCCTTTATTCAATTTAGTATTTTTGTTCAGTTGATTCCTAGTTTAAAATTTAAAGTTCAGTATAGAGCATTCTTTTACTTTGTTTCTGAAGATCATCGTACTTGTGGATCAAAGAATTTCTGTTGAAAGTTGAGGTATTTTTAATTAATTAAATTGATATTATTTTTCCTTCCTTATTTATTTATGCCATTTAATTACAGCATGTGTGGCAAAATTCTTAGGGATGGGGATCTAATGATTCCCATCCGAGGGATGTACTTCTAATAATATGAATCTAGGATTAAAATATGAGATGTTGTTTTATGGTTGTTATGTTATCACGAACGGATGAAATCCCTGCCACTAACTGGGATCGAGTGTGCCGAGCCATGCCCTGGATCTCAGATCTGTGATGGTAATTTTATCCCAATCATTGTTATATGGTCTTTTTGCTTTTATCGTGTGGATTTACTTACAATTATAATCTGGGATCGAGTGTGCCGAGCCATGCCCTGGATCTTGGATCTGTAATGATAAGTTTATCTTAATTACTCTTTAATATGAAATTAAGTGTGCCGAGTCATGCCCTTGATCTCAGATCTATGGTGGTATTTCTGTTGGAATTTTTACCCACTTTGGGGATGATTTTTATTTGCATCTGAGATCAAGTGTGTCGAGCCATGCCCTTAATCC
Organism: Chloranthus sessilifolius; assembly: GCA_021018995.1. Taxonomy (NCBI): domain Eukaryota; kingdom Viridiplantae; phylum Streptophyta; class Magnoliopsida; order Chloranthales; family Chloranthaceae; genus Chloranthus; species Chloranthus sessilifolius. Next base: position 161,365,091 of record CM037585.1, read on the forward strand.
CAGATCTATATATGGAAATCATCTATGAAATTAAGTCCTGATTGCAGGGATGCAACGTGGAACCTATCCGAGTTTTGCCATTTATCTTCCATAAAAGATATTTTTTTTCAATGATATATCTCATAGTTTAATCCTTAGATTCATATTACGGGAAGAATAAACTAAAGATGGGAGGATTTAGTATCTTCATCTTTACCTTTATTTTTGAATTATCAATTAAGTTTTAGTTTGTAGTCAGTAATTATCATCTCACAAAACCGCCTAAATCGTAATATTGGTAGGGTACTGTTAGTTCTTGGTAGATTTTTGGAATTACTGTCTCATCTTTTTAAATCTTTCAAAATAGTCCTCGTGGGAACGATCTCGTATTCCGCACCCACTATATACAATCTGCTTCGTGCGCTTGCGAGTAAAACAGTAAAACATCACAATAAAATTCACATCACACTTGTGCATCAGTCAATCGATTGAGATGTCTATCTCAATCGATTGAGAATAAATTTTTCAAATTCTAAGAAATTCAACTTCACTTGTCAATCGATTGAGGGACAACTATTGTTAAGACCTGAAAAGTACCACTTTTCATGTAACAGCCTGAAAATTTTGACTTTGAATAGTGTATCCCGGGATGTATGCCCGACTTTGAACAGTGTACCTCGGTGTGCGTGCCCGACTGGTCACGTGCTCGATTTTATGAAATTACTTACGTAAGTTAAATTGGGTTTGGTCTTGAGTGGAAAAAGATCGATTTAGATTGTGTGTTGAGCATTAGGTGGTTTCTTATGCACCAAGCTTTGGTGTATGGGCTCAACACCGGGTCCGATTAGTGGATGGTTTGGGTGTGTAGGCCCACACCTAATCAAAGAAAACTATTTTGTTATAAGATAACACCTAAATAGGTACGTTTGTTTCACACGGGAGCTAGATCCTTAGATGAGAACTAATATGCCTAAAGACAAGTATATGTGTTTTGTATGGGAACCGATCCCATTTAGTTAAAGAAGGCAATTTCTTCTTTTGGGAGCTAACACCCGGTTTGCACAAGGTTTTTTTTTAGGTTTTGGGTTTTTGAGGAGAGAAGGAAGAGAGAAAGAGGAGGAGATGAAATGAACGTCTTGAATCCATGAGTGCCGAGCCTTAGATTTGCGCGAAAAACATTTGTGAGATCGTCTAAGGGGAAGATCGCCGTCGATTTTGACGTTTGGTTGTGGTTTTATGGGTTTTGGAGCCGTTTGGGGGTTTTGAAACCCTCTTCTTGCAAAGAGATCATGGGTTTTGATCCGCAAATCGTAGCGTGAGTTTGCGTGAAGTGTGTGTGGAAGGATTGCCGTTAATTTCGTGGGTTTGGTTGTGATCTTGGAGCACGGAGATGATCGAGGTGGGTTTAGAAACCCTTGTTGTTTAACGAAGAAGACGATCTGATCTACGAGTAGATCGCCGATTTAAAGAGGTAAATAACGCAATTCTTCCATGTATTTAATTAAATATAGGTTGCTTAGATGTGTGCAAAAGATTAGGACCAAAGGGATTGAATTTTGATGAAAAAAAAATGGGTTTCAAGGTTCAAACCCGAGAAGTGCTTAGAAACTGCCAAAATCGATTAATCGATTTTGAAACTCGATTAATTGATTTTTGACAAGAGAGAAATTCAAGAAGAACTCCACGAATTTGATTAATCGAAGATAATTTTGATTAATCAATTTTGAAATTCGATTGATCGATTTTGAAAATCGATTAATCGAGTTTGCCTGGGCTTACTAACACTACCGTAGTATTTTGGCCATAACATTTTGTGCCAAATTCTGATTGACATGATTCTTGTTGCGTTGGAAAGAAGATAGCAGGCCCTAGAACTTTCATGAATTGACCAACTTGTGAATCAATCGTTTCAAAGGTCAAAATTTAGTAATAAGTTATGTAAATTTCTAATTTTGTCGAGAAACGAAACCGATTAATCGAGTAAAATCGATTAATCAATTTTTTGAATTTCGATTAATCGAAATTGGGTCGATTAATCGACTGGCCTCAAATAGTGAACAAGATTTTTGGTCCTTTGAAAATCGATCAATCGAGAGAAAATCGATCAATCGACTTTGGAAAATCGATTAGTCGATTTTGTCTGAGTTTGCTAGTACTGCTTTAGTATTTTGACCATAACTTTCTACTCCGACCTCCGATTGATGCGATTCATGAGGCGTTAGAAAGATAATAAAGAGATCTACAACGTTTGAGTTTTGACTAACTTATGAATCTAAAGTTTTAAAGGTCAAAATTTAGGAGAAAGGTTACATCAATTTCTGTATTGGCGCGAACTTGCCCGTTCCGACTCGTTTTTTTTAGAAAACACTTAAATAGTCTAAGTTATTAGTGGTTGGGGTTAATCCTTGATGCATCATTGTGTGCTTGTGATGTAGATTAAGGGTGGACAGCCATCGATAGGACCTTGCTTGCTTCGAGGTTAAGGTAGGGGAAATTTAATATTTGATTATATTTTTGAAATTGATTCATAGATGCCTTGATTTAATCAAATGAAAATTATAAGTGTGATTTGAAGTTTTGTTATTTAAAATCGATGCTTGAATCTAACTGGACGTGTAGGGGAACTTCAACACAAACTTGCATGTTTAACTTTGATTCATTGTTTCTTTGAGGTATTTATATGAAAAAAATGATAAGTTTTCTTGATGTATTTTGATGTTAGTTTGATAGATATTTGAATTATAACTTGAACTCCTTGCAAAATAGAAATTTAAAATCCGTGAGTCGAAAATGGTAAATTTTGAACTGTGAACTTAACCTAGAATTTGTACTATATGGTATTCGATTTTTAAACTTGATTTTTAAATGGTGAGTTTTAAAACCTTTTAAGCAAGAATGTGAGCTTTGGATCGTGATTTAGAAATCTGAACTAGAATGTGAACTCGAAATCTTTGAGTCTTGTAGATTTGTGAGAAGGTACACCCTTGGACTGCTGTGGCGGGATTTATGTACACCCTTGGACCGCTGTGGCGGGATTTGTGTATACCCTTGGACCGCTGTGGCGGGATTTATGTACGCCCTTGGACCGTTTTTACGGGATTTTACATACACCCTTGGACTTGTTGTGCTTATGTACGCCCTTGGACCATTTTTACGAGATTTTACGTACTACCTTGGACTTGTTGTGCTCATGTACGCCCTTGGACCATTTTTACGGGATTTTACGTACACCTTTGGACTTGTTGTGCTCATGTACGCATTTGGACCATTTTTACGGGATTTTACGTACACCTTCGGACTCGTTGTGCTCATGTACGCCCTTGTACCGCTTTCACGGGATTTTACGTACTCCTTTGGACACTGTTGTGAGTCATGTACGCCCTTGGACCGTTTTTACGGGATTTACGTACACCCTTGGATTTCGATGTAGTCATGTACGCCCTTGGACCGCTTTTGCGGCATTTTATGTACTCTTTGGATTATACTTCGTAAATCAAACCATAAGTCGTGAGATTAAAGTGGACCGCTATGGGCGGATATTGTGCATGTGGACCGCTATGGGCGGATTATATGTATGTGGACCGCTGTGGGCGGATTATGCTTATCGTGAACCGCTATGGGCGGAGTGCAAGTACCATGTGGGCCGTCGGGGCGGATTTGAAATCAGTTTTGATGGATAAATAAATGTTTTGAAATCACTTTTGTGTGTAAAAAGGAAATCAGTTTTGTATGATAAGGAAATCAGCTTTTGAATCAGTTTTATGTGAAAAAGGAAGTCAGTTTTGAAATCAGTCATGTGATAAGAAAACAGTATTTGAAATCAGTCTTTGTTGATAAGAAAAAGTACCTTTGAAATGAGTTTCAGTTTTAAATAAGAAAAGGTTTGATTGTGACATTGAATCTATGTTTCCTTATGATAAGATGTGAATGAGTATTGAAATCTCCTCTACTGAGCTAGGATGTAGCTCACCCCTTCGACTATACGTCACAGGTATAGCTTCTACGTGGACACCAGACTTGCAGATTGAGGAATTGAGGAGGGCTATGATATTCAGGGTCGTAGATTGAGTACTTTGTGGAGATTGGTGAGTTCAGACTTGGTACCCTTTGAACTCGTATATAATTTTATACACCACTGTTTGGTGACGTTGGTACATCACCGGTGGCCGTTGTTAGTTATTGTAATATTAGATGTTAGAATTAGAGATTTATTCATGTCATATGTATTATCTGCTTTGATTTCTGCATGCTAGGTTTTGTACCAAGCATTTTGTGTTCGGAACGTGTTCTACGACCCGACGGTCCGGGTTTTCCCATTCGTGTTTGAAAAAAAAAAAAAAAAATATGTCTCAAAATTCAGGTTGGGAAAATTCGGGTTGTCACATTTCACCCCTTAACTTAACCTTTGATTAGACCCTTAGCCACCTAATAAACTCGTCTTAAGTGTTTTGTTCAGGAAATAATCAACAGTGAAATAAGGCCAAGAATCCTGTTATGGAGCCTGCTTTGGCACCAGATGCCCCTCAGCAAGAATGAACCTTGAAGCATCGCGCAGATCAACTGAGCTTCCCAAGGCTTTACAAGCAACCTCTCGCGTAGATGAATGACTGAGGAGGTTCAGAAACTCAACTCCGCGAAGCTCAAGAGTAGAACACAGCGCTCAGTGTCACGCAGTTCAAAGCAGACCTCTCTCAATCTCGCGAAGGTCGCTTAAGACAACTGAGGAGAGAGAGCCTCAGAAGATGTCTCACGCAGCTGTCGCGCAGTCACCGCGGGGTATAATTCTCAGAAGAAGGACGCCTCGCGCAATTTGTGCGCCATTCAAGAAAGAAAGCATACTGGCGAAGGCAAAGCCAATCTCGCGAAGACTGAGTGAGATAAAGAACCTCGCGCAGTTCAGAACTCAAAAGAATCTCACGAGGCAACTCACGAAGTCCAAGTAAAGAGAAGAGCTTGCACAGTTCTCTCGCTGCTGCCCAGCGAAGACTAATCTACCGCGCGATTGCTTGAATTGCAACCTCGCGATGCTTGAGACTGTATTTTCTATTCAACCTCGCGAACTCTAACCTAGCGAGAGCTCAACTCTCTATCGTGCGATTGCCTGAAGAGCAAACCAAGGCAACCTCGCGACGGCTGAAGCTTTAGTGTCAAATCATCCTAGCGAAGAGCAATGAGCTACCACGCGAGAAGTTTGGGAAACTCCAGCTACCTAGCGAGGCTCTGAACCTAAACTTCCATCTCTTCAGCAGAGGGCATTCTGGAAATTTCCAGTAATTAGGGCACGCACTCCCATGCTCAAATCTCTGTGCACACGCCCCGAGGCATCCAAGGATCAGTAGAAGGTCACGTGGCATCGTTAAAATTAGGGTTTCCTAACCCTAATGCGCCGCCACCCCACTGCTATATATACCCAAGCCTAGCTTAGGTTTAGGTATCTGGGAACCTATCTCAGATCACTTTTCTTTTCTCTTTCTTTTTAGCAGTAAGTAGTTTTTCTTTTTCTTTTTCTTTTCTTCTCTCCATAGTCCAGCAATTGCTGGCTATGACTTTGTATATGTTTTTGAGTTAGATTAATGGAAGTTTTGCAATAGGATTTATACTTTATGGGATTGTTGTTTATTTGTGAGATGCTCTGTGCAAGGCTGCTGCCTTGTGATTCCCCATTGCCTTGGCTGTGTTTCAAAGCAATGGAGGACTGATTTTAAGGGCCACTCAGATCCAAGTAACCTGTGTGTCTGGGCTATCATGGTCTTTTAGCCTTAGCCCCACCACAGGACCTACTAGATCTGAAATCCCCATGGGAGCTTAAGCTGGTAGCCTGGTGAACATGGTGGTAGCAGCGATAATCTTGTTTTGTTTTGGGCTCCGTGAGGAGGATAACCTCTGGGATAGTCTGTGACCATTTAAGTGGTCAGATTATAGCCTTAGGGTGATTCTGATCCACCGATCCAAGATGGATCCTTCTTCTTTTCACCTGAGCTTGTAGAAGCCTGGTGAGGGATTGTATGAGGCGCACTCCCCATATTTGTATAGATCTCGCCATCGGATGTTGGATCCGATCCGTTATAGAGATTGTAGGTCAGTGGATCGGACCATTGTAGCCTCTCTCAAGCAATGGACAATTTGGATCGAAGGTTGTACTCAATCGCTTGCTGGTTCTATGTGTCTGGGCTATCATGGTTTTCCAGCCTTAGCCCCACACATGGAACTTTAGAGGTTGAGGTTCCCTATGGATTCCCGAGCTGGTAGCCTGGATGAAATAGTGCCTGCAGTGATTTATTTATTATGGTCTGACCCATCCCTGGATAGTGGCTCCCCTATGGGATAGTCTGTGACCATTCAAGTGGACAGGTTATAGCCCTAAGGGTGGAGTCATGGCACCAGGCATGGGGTGGATCCTTTCTCCTCAGAGGTGATAATGTAGCCTCTGGACAGGATTTCTATAACATCAGATCTAAATCTGAGTTACAAAAACTCCTCTGATCTTGGCTCAATAACATATTTCTCACCTTTTTATAATTATTTTCCACACTCCATCCATCCTCCCAATCCTTTCTGTAATTTAGTTATTAGAATACTTAGAATAAGTGACCTTAAACTCCCCTCCTTTTAGGACTGCCAGATCTGTAGACAGATCTGGAGGGACTACTAGAGACGGCTCCCTTGGAGCCTTAGATCACCTTTCCCTGTGGGACAAACTCTTACTTATCAAAACTTGCTACAATGGACTCTGTATCTTGCAGGTCTAGGATTTCTGAGTTGTGTTGATTCATCCCCTGTTTTATTCTGTTTTTGGTTTTTAATTAATTTTTAACACCAACCAATAAGCGAAGCACACTTGAGATCAGCAACAACTATCAATCGATTGACTCCTGCATGGGCAAATTTTTTTTAATTTGTCAGAAACAGAAAGTGTTTAAAAATTAACTGCTTCGAAAGGATCGAATTTGAACCGTGCACGCAATGGCACCTTTACATCCAGTATCAATCGATTGACATTGCAATGTCAATCGATTGACAGAGTTATATTTCCGGCAGAATACCTCTTCCATTCTGAACTCACAACTTGCGTCGCTCTTAGAGTCCTTAATTTAGAACATTCATTCGAGTCTGGACGTTGGAAGTTTTTCTCTATTTAAAGGCCTATTTAGGTTAATTGGTCCAAATATTATTCCTTCCCCCAAGCTTTTGATATGACCTCCATCAAATATTGTACCTGCTCAGCAGTGAAGAAATTGATGGAACCGACTAGGAAACGTCCACGCCTTCATGCCCCTCGACCACCGTTCGATTTGGCAAAACATGAAGTGATTGATTTAGAGCTGCCATCTCTGACCCCACCATCTTCTCCACCCCATGCACTTATTCCACCATCATGCGAGGGCGGCATCTCGAAGGAGATGTGGAATTACGCGTTTCCAAAGCCGAAGGAAGGGAGATCCATCATGGATGATTGAAGGGCTTAGGATTGTCAGCTTTAGGGCCTAGTTTTAGGTTGTCTTTTTATTGTTATTTGATTTTCCTGTTTTAGTTTAGGGTATTATTAAATTTGTTTTAGATTAGGTTATTTTTCTCTAAATTTTCACAAAGTGTCATACTTTGCTCAGTTTAAATAAAGTTTAGTAGTTATATATTTGTGTTTTGAACTTTTGATCCCCATACCTTTCACTTGGTCTACTTTCATGGTCCTCGATTGCATTAAACAGGTTTGGGGGGGTCCCCCATGCTTTCTATTCATCCACGCCAATGAGGACATTGATTAATTCAGGTTTGGGGGTGAGTATGGTATTTTCGATTCATATTAAGAGGATGCTGTTCGGATCTTTGAAAGTATATCAGTCAATCGATTGATTGATACCCATTAGCCTATTTGGAAATTTGTATAAGTCAATCGATTGAGACACTGATCTCAATCGATTGACTGATACCCATTAAACTTGTGAATCTTGAATTTCATTCATAATCTTTAATTATTGATGACCGAGAATTCCTTAAAAAAAAAATGTTATCATGTCATGATTGTTTTATGAGTTCTCATAAAGTTTAAAATCGAATAATGATGTTCATGATCTATGCCTGAAAATTTTGTACTATCACTCTGTTTTAATTCCAAATCTGAGAAACAAGCATATGACCTGAAATCCTAAGATCACAAAGAAAGACCAAAACCTAGTGAGCTTTAAACTTTGTCCTCATTTTTGATGAGTGCTGAAATATATTCGGAGTATCTTTGAATTTCCTGGTTAAATTGTTGAAATCTTGTATTCTCTGTCTTTGATTTGTTGACTTCACATGTGTTATACCATTACATTAGAAATCATTGTGTAAAAACTCGAGGCAAACATGCATCGTTACCATCATGAAAGGAAATGATCTAAGGCCATTATTGGCTCGTTTGTGCCCAAAAGGCCCCACCTTATATTGAATTTATCTTGTTGCACCCCCTTTGAGCCTCAACTGAAAGATTTTGCCTTAATTACTCCTTGTAAGCTATATTAGCCATTCCCCACACTAATGTGAAAAAGCCTTACCCTGTTATCTCTGAGAAATTAGGGATGAGACCAATGGAGGAAATTGAGAGCTGTGGCAGTTATATCTGTAAGGAATACAGGGCAGAAAAATATAAAAAGGGGAGATAAAAAGAAAATTCAGTATTAAGAAATATATGAAAGTGGTGTTAATGAAAAAAATAAAAATAAAAATAAATAAATAAATAAATAAAAAGAAGGAGAAAAGTGTTTATGAAAAGAAAAAGGTCCTAGAAACGGTGAAAAAAAAAAAAAAAAAAGAGAAGTTGAAAAATCAGAAAATCAAGTGTGTTTCTTGTTCTGATTTCTCAGAAAAATTTGAATCCAATCTTCCCTTTCTTTCTTAACCATTGACTCGAGCCCCATTACAACCTTAGAAAAGACCTTTTTGATTCAATTATGAGCGGTAAAATGCCCTTGCGGAGAGTGATTATACAATGTCTATGGTGCTTGGTATATGCATTTTTAAAATATAAATATCTTTCTTAGTGAGATTTCTCTTAAAATTCTTTGGTACACCGTCCTTCTTATAACATGTGAGATTTTTCTAAATTATGTTAAAAATTTCATATTACATGTGAGAGAAAAGTACAACTATTCATCGAAGTGAGTTCATTCTGAGTGCATACCCATGATAAGGATTAAGTCTAGACATGTGATTTAGAGGTTCCTAATTCAAATTCATTCTCAGATAAAAGAATTTAGCAGTGATAATTGCATAACACTTTTAGGTATAAATCATGAGCACTGAAAAACAATGAATTGAGTGAGCACTAATAAATTAAACATTGTAAGAAGCAGTCTAAAGGATTTTCTATAAGCATTTAACTACTTAAGGGTATGACTAAGAAATTCTGAAATTCATAAGCTTTGAAGTTTGTAGGTATCTTCCCTGAAAACCTTCAGGAGACACAACTCCTCCACTAGGGATCACCTAGGGGTTTAAAGGCTTGTTGCATAGGCTAAATGCAATCGTGTTCCCTACGAAAGTGACATTTAATTTTTAGGATGTTAGTCTTATTTGCTTTAACATATTTTTCATTCTCTTTACTCGAGGACTAGCAAAGTGTAGGTTTGGGGGTGTGATCAGTGTCGAAATGTGACTATATTTTGCACATTAATCCCTACACTTAGCTGTCTGATGAAAGCATCTGATGGTTGTTGTGAGGTTTTAATGATTACAAGTGTTTCAGACCGTTGGATCGTAGAAGGGCATAAAAGAGGGTAATTAAAAGATACACAAGGGCTATAGAAAAAAGGTTAAAAGTAGCATCAAAATCCGTGAAATAGTTCAACATCCACCAAGAGAGGGAGAATCTACCCCTGGATGTTAGTCGATTGAGGGATAAGTGTCAATCGATTGACAAGAGAAGGCAAGCCCAACCCCATTTACTTCGAATCAAAATTCAATCGATTGAGATTTGACTCTCAATTGATTGAGGCTATTAGGGATAGGGTTTGCTCGGCCCTATATAAAGGAGGCTACGAATCATTAGTGAGGGATCCTTCTTTAATTATTTTGATATATCATTGAGGCTTCTTCTTGGTTTTCGGGCTTCTTCTCATTAGATTGTGTTAAGGTTTATTTTAATTCTCTTTGATAATCGTGAGAGCATAGATTGTACCTAGGAACAAAAGCATTGTAAGGAAATTTTGAGAAATAAAAGAGCATTGTTAATATGATATTTTCGGATCTACAATGGGTTTGTATACCGAGGATGAGTGGCTAAAGTAATTTTCTCAAGGGGGAAGCGAACCGGAGATAAGTAACTGTTTTATTATTGTCTCTACAATTTCATGGTTTTGTCATTGAATCATTCTGTTATAAGTATGTGCTTGGTTGAATATTTTCGAGTCTTCGTTTACAGTCATTGATCGTGGTTTTCAACGACCGTAAAAGAAGCACTCCATCTAGATCTGTTCCTACAGGCCGATCTAGGCTGCGGAATGATTGATTTATCATTGTCGTGACTTAGGAGTTTGAGATATGCTATTCTTTTCACATGACTCATACCGCAATGATAGACTGAATCATAGTTTTTAGATAGGGTATGTCGGATCCATAGTTGCGTTCTTCTCGATTCATTTATTTTCCTAATAAATGATGGTGTTAATTAAATTGAACTTGTAAGATTGAATGGTAGAAAAGTTACGAATCGATGGTTAGCTAACTCCTTGATCAATTCATAAACTGTCATTTTTCTCCTTTATCATAAGTTGTTCCGTCCTAGTTTAATTAGTTTTCTTTTATTGCATTGAGAATTGCTTGGTATTTGTGTGGTAAATCGAATTTCTCCCTTGGTACTTCCTGGGGTGTGTTAAAGTCTCCGAAAGAATTAGATAAATTTCACGTTTCCCCGTGGGTTCGACACCCCTGTTCTTACCATGCTACAGTAGATTTTGTGCACTTGCAAGGGTTAAACTTCAAATCGATTAGCATGATCCTTTGGCTAGGACATATTTCAACGATGGATTGCCACTTAAGCAATGCATTTTGATCATAGATGTGTGCCACATGGCACAATAATTAATCATACTTCAATGGTGTGAGATTTTAATAGTATAAGATCATTTAAACACAGTTAGGTGTTTAAATGTCGGCCAGGAGCCCATATCCCTTGAACAAAACAAGATTTTTTGGTCTTCTAACGCTAACCAGGATTTACTCTCATCAATGTTAAAAGTTTCTCATTATTTTGTGGCTAAAAGGCCTTTGCTCTATATATAATATGGATTTTGTCTCTAACGTTCCATTGAATTCATTACAAATAGAGGCAACAAACAAAAAGGCAAAGGAGAGGAAAGTGGTAGAAGCATGAAAAAGAAAAGGAAAAATTTCAAAATAACCACTGAACTTTCATCCCGACATTAATAACGCACCTAAACTCTTACCCCTATCTAATAGGCACCCAAAGTTTACATAAGTTCATTAACTAAACCCCTACAGTCGCCTTCCGTTTATATGTGAATAGGAAATGCTGAGTTGGCATACAACACCCCAAGATAGCGTGCGTGACATATCAACGTGGCGATGACTTAGTAGGCGCGACGGTTGACGTGAGTTGTCATCATGTGTTCCCCAAAACAGTTTGAAAAAAGAAAAAATTGGAAAGAACCTATGGTCCTTCCTCACCACACGTGAACTTTAAGTGACCTATAAGTTACAAGTTTGGTAATTGGTTGGTATTTGGCGTTACAGTTAGGGTTTATAAACAGAGAAGATGCAGAGCTGGGTGGAGAAGACGAAGTTCATCACAGAAAACTTGTGTGACGTCTGCGAAAATTTGTGACAAATTCAGACATCGTGGACATTTGTGAACCTGGGGAGAAGATTCGTGAGTGCCCAAACAGAGAATTCAAAGACTTCGGCTGGGTTGATCCCTCGATGTGCGAGAGGGCCGTCCAAATTATTTTGAGGATTCTTTGCAGGTGTAATATATTCGAGATGGAAGTCAATAGGAGGAAGCGTAGAGAGTATATGTTATCAATTTCATTGGTTCTCAGCTGAATTTTTTTTTATATATTTGTTTCAAGAAAATTTTGGTTTGATGGCTGTATGGGTGGATTAGGGAACATTAGGGAGATATTTTGTGCTTTGTTTAGGGTTTAAGATTTGATAAATTATGGATTGATGAGTGTATGGGGGATTAGAGATTTATGGATGTCTTCCCTATTGTCTCTGTGTTGAAATGTAATCCATGAATGAGATGTAATTCATGTTTTTTTGTGCTCTAGTGAAAAAATTATCATTTGCTTTATAAGTATCTGTAATAAGTTATGATTCAATATCTAACCTGCAACAAGCTATGATTTAGAGAGTCTAACCATTTTATTTTAACAAGAACAAATTATTCCGGACTACCCGTGATCAAAAATTGAAACTCATATTAACAAGAACAAAGTATTCCAGAACAAAGCTGTAGTCACATTTATTAACTGTGACACAATCAATCATGTGCTTAGTCCTCACATTCATAACTTCCACCTGTGATCAAGGATCAAAATTTCAAATTTTGTTTTGATTTCAATGGGGACCGAAATCGAAAAGTTGGACCAAAATTTTCCCCGTAATACAAAAATCACCGAAATTTCGATCATTTTGTCCGAAATTTTGATCCTTGCCTGTGATCATTGTATTGAAACCCATGTTAACAAGAATAAAGCAATCCATAACAAACCTGTAACCACATTCATTACCTGTGGCACAATCAGCCATGTGCTAAGTCCTCATATTCATAACATCCACCAGTGATCATAAAATTAAAACCGATGTTAATAAGAACAAAGTATTTAATAACAAATCTATAATCACATTCATTAATTATGACACAATCAACTATGTGCTAAGTCCTCACATTCATAACATCCACCCGTGATCACAAAATTGAAACACATGTTCATAATAAAAGGACCATATATATTTACCAAAACAGACCATATATATATCCACCCATGTTCATAAATACATCCCATAATCTGAAATGAGCATTGGTCTGATTAGAGAGAGAAACTTCTCTGTTACATCCCATAATTTGAATTGAGTATTGTTTTTATTTGTCCAATACCATATATATATACTATGAGAATGTTTGATGACCCTCATCTTATGCGTTAAGTGGGGCTGGTGGGGGTGTTGACCATGAGCCGTTGTTTGATGGCATAAAAGAAAACGTGTTTTCCTACGTGATTCTCTGACGCATAACTTAAAAGGTGTATGAGGGCTGGGCCTCATAAGGCATTTGAACGATGCGTAGCGACGTGTTACTGTAAACACGTTAGTGCATACGGTAAATCAAACATGCCCTATAACCAAAAACTAAAAATAAAAAAAGAGTAACTCTCATCTCATATTCATTACCAACCTAACACACAAAAGTATAACATATCATATACATTAATCAAAAAACCCAAAAAGTATAACATCCCATGTCCCTTGTCCCAAGATCATGATATAAAAAGTGGATCACTGAGGAGATATCATTGTTCAATTTTGCCCAGTGACATTTTCACCTGTGTGTATAGATAGAATAAGTGAGTTTTATACAAATGATGATTGAGGATTGATTGGACAAATTACTATAAAAAAATTCTCATGATAGTGAATTAAACAAAAAAATAAATGAGTTCACATTGACCTGAGACTTTCTCAATACTGAAATTTTTGGTCAATGTTGGAGTAAATGTCACTATTTCATTACTACTTTGTTGGAATATCACACGATAATATGTGAATTATAAAAAATATAAAATAACAAGATGAATGTATATGCAAAAAAATATAAATAAAATAAGAACCTTCTTAGTCTTAGCCTTCTTGTACCCCCTTTTGTTAATGCCCCTAACTCTTGACAGTTGGTACATCTCATCATTGCACCTCTCTTTGATATTTTGGATGAAAATGTTGGTTCATCAGGTTCCCTGCGCCTCGCCTTCTTAGGCCTCCCAGTCCTTTTCTTTACATCTAGAGACAATATTACAAGGTCCTAAGTGACTAAGTGACATGACACAAGTCTCTCCCATTAATTGGATTAAGCAAATTACTATAACACCTCAAATATGTTGCCACTGGATACATGTCATCTACATACTCTAGAGGATCTTTACTTAAAAACTTGATGGTGGACATGGCATAGAGACATGGTAGCTCTGAGATATCCCATCTCCTACAATCACAAGTCCTCAGGGATAGGTCAATCCTACAATCACAAGTTCTCATCTCCACACAACCTCTGAATCCATGATTGCATATTTTCTTTCATCTTTTCAATGTGCTTCACTATCTTGGGACAGATATGATGTTCAACTCTCTTCATTGTATCTCTTCAACTCTTAGAGATGCATACTCTTCTCCAGAAATCTTAAGGGTAATCGAGCACGGTTGAGTTGATTCACTAACTCCGATTCTCGAAGGAATACGAAAGGAAGAAAAACTTGGCCTTCGATCCAATCCCTAGGAAGCCCCTGCCTAAATTCTCAGCTTAGCGCCAACTAGGTCCCTAATCCTTCTCAATATTTATGAAATTGCCATTGCCTCAACCGATTTGCCCAAGGTAGCTAACGGAGGGTACCCGAGAGCGGGGCCAATCCTCCTGAGCATAATGGGCCATAACACTCCTTAGTTAGACTCACTTAGGATTAGGAAATCAAACTAGTTAAGCCATAGGCAACCTTAGCTGCTAAAATCGATAGACCGACATTTAGTATAGGAGTCCAACCCAAATCCCACACCCTATCCTCGCGATCACTGACGTTTTACAACATTGATAAATTTGTAGATGACGATCACGACCAGGTACATTTAAGTTCGGTTGCAACTAATAGTTTCTGCAGGTGCATTTAAAAGTACCCTTTTTCTTTATTGCTTTACTATTTTTTGCCCACCTCTACAAGTAGAGTCCACTTATAATCGATTTGGGCCACTTTCAGGAATCTGAAAGGGACCTAGAAAAGCGCGTACTAATAAGTGTGACCTACTCCAGTTAATTGGTGGCCTAGCATTTAGCCACTGGTATGCCTTGGGATCCTTCTCATTCATCTCTGCCATTGCCTTTTTGAATTCAGGGACAACTATCGCCCTTGCAGCTCTTTACAAAATATCTTTTAGAGATAAACGTTTAAATTTTTTCTTAAAATTATTATACAAATGCTTCACACAAAACCTGTGGGCTGCATCGAGGAATAAGGTCACAACTGCATTAAGCAAACCCTTTTGTTTATCGCTCATAAAGGTTTAGACAGATGAATTGTCAATGCCAAGATTCGTGCGTAGAATCTCTAGAAACCAACTTCATGTCTTCTTCTTATCCTTTTCTACAATAGCATAAGCAAATGGATAAATGTAGTTGTTGGCATCTATCCTAACAGCTGAGAGAAGAATACCTCCGTGGGGCCCTTTGAGGTGACATCCATATAAGCCGATCCCGAGCCTACAAGCATCCCTCTACAAACCCCCTTTTCAATGCTCCCAACACGCATAAAACCTCTTAAACTTTACAACCTCCTCCAACCTATTAACAAGTTTCAATTGTATCTTTAAAATAGAACCGACATTGGTGTCTCTCAACTCTTATATGTAACCCCATAGTAACTTGAATTGGGCAAGTATTGTACCCTCAACCATCTGTAAGGCCATTTCCTAGCCCTATAAACCTTTTGTACATTCACTTTGACATTCCTCTCAGACTCAATGGTCTCTACCAGCAAAGTAATTGGCCACGTAGTATAAAGTCTAATCCTTTCGGGATACTTGCTCAATATCTAGTTCGTGCTCACCCACGGGATAAAAAAGGACTTGGTACATGTACCCAAATCTTTATATGTCTTCGCTCTATATATGACATCGTTTAGGACATATGAGGCATATATTCCCAAGGACTTGGTACATGTATGCAAATTACTATATGTCTTCACTCTATATATGACATCGTTTGGGACATATGGGGCATATATTACCTGGTGTGATATTTTTAATGTGATGTTTTACTCGCAAATGTACGAATCGGTTTGTATATAGTGGGTGCGGAGTACGAGATCGTTCCCACGAGGACTAATTTTGAAAGATCTAAAAGAGACAAACAATTCTAGAAATCTATGAAGATCTAACAGTATTCTACCAGTTTTATGATTTAAGCGGTTGATGAGATGGTAATTAATGATTACAAAAATAAAACTTAATTGATAATTCAAAAGTAAAGGTAAAGATGATGATAAAGATGAAGATACTAAATCCTCCCATCTTTGGTCCGTTCTTCCCGTAATATAAATCTAAGGATTAAATTATGAGATATTCCATTGGTAACAAACATCTTTTATGGAAGATCAATGGTCAACACCCTAATAGGTTCCACGTTGCATCCCTGCAATCAGGACTTAGATGATTTTCATATATAGATCTGGGATCAAGGGCATGGCTAGGCACACATGATCTCAGGTTCAAATAAAAATCATCCCCAAAGTGGGTGAAAATTCCAACAAGAATATCACTTATAAATCTGAAATCAAGGGCATGGCTAGGCACACTTTATTTAGATTAGGGAGTATTTAAGATAAAATTACCATTACAGATCCAAGATCCAGGGCATGGCTAGGCACACTCGATCCCAGAACATAATCGTAATTAGATCCACACGATGAAAGCAAAAAGACCATAACAATGATTGGGTTTGAGATCCCGGGCATGGCTAGGCACACGCGATCCCAGTTAGTGGCGGGGATTTCATCCGTTCATGATAGCACAACGACCATAAAATAAAATCTCATATTTTAATCCTAAATTTATATTATTAAAAGTACATCTCTCAGATGGGAATCATTAGATCCCCATCCCTATGAATTTAGCCACACATATTGTAATTAAATGACATAAATAAATAAAGAAGGGAAAATAATATTAATTTAAGAAATTAAAATTACCTCAAACTTCAAAAGAACTTACTTTGATCCAAAAGTAAGATGATCTTCAGAAACGAAATTAATACATGAATAAACTTTGAACAAAATTTATAAACTGAAGGAATGAGTACTGAAAAATTAAGGGAACAAAGCTCTCAAAAAGGAATAATAAAACTTTCCTATTTCTATGTCTAACTATGAAAAATAAAGGCTAAAAACTAAGAACTCTAAAACTAAAATTAATTCTCTAAAAAAAAAATCTCCTTTTCGAAGTGTTTGAGTCGCTTTAAATAGACCCCTCGTCGCGGAAGTCTCCCAAGCCATAATTTTAGGGTCGATTAATCGACCAGGGAGGGTTGATGCATCGAGCCGCCAAAAAGTCCCAAAAATTTGCTTTACAATGTCAGTTTCGTGTCAGACTCTGACTTATCCTCGATTAATCGACCTATAGGGTCGATGCATCGACCCCAGAAATCTGTGAAATTCAGCACTTTCTTTGTATCAGATACTGCTTCGGTATTTCGGCCATAACTTCCTATCCCAAACTCAGATTGAGGTGATTCTTATGCCGTTGGAAAGCGGACGAAAAGATCTACAACTTTCGTGTTTTGATAATTTCATAGTTCGGCCGTCTTGAAGGTCCAAATTTAGCCGCAAGTCGCACTAAGTTCTCGATTACCCAAAGTTGCAATGCTTTGACATTATATTCAGAATTCTTGGACTGCTTTCTATACTTGGCTTGTATTTACCTGAAACACTTCAAATCTAATCATTCTCATCAGATAGCCTTCATCGGACAGCTAAATATAGGTATTTAGGGGTGAAATATCATCATTTTTCAGTACTCATCATACCCCCAAACCTACACTTTGCTAGTCCTCGAGCAAAGCAAACTAAAGAAAATAAATGCCACTTTCGTAGGGAACACGATTGCACTTAGCATGTGCAACAAGCCTTTAAACCCCTAGGTGATCCTAGTGGAGGAGTTGTGTCTCCTGAGGGTTTACAGTGAAGTTACCCACAAACTTCAATACATTTTTGAAATCATCGATAAAATTGAGTTTTCACAACATGATTTTGATAACATATATAAAAAAAAAAAAAAATCATTAATCAATTCAACATGCGGATTCTCAATTTTAAATAACAATGTTATACTAATCATACTAATATCCATTCAAATTAGTCTAATGCTCAAATCGTTAGATAGCTCATCCATTCATGCCTAAACGTGAAGTGTGTGCATAACCAAACCAAAATTCATTCATCTCAGAACTAGTTCAAACGGAAAACCGTTGGATCTGTTGTTTTGACTCAATCCTCACTTTAGGTATACTCTCAAAATATAAAGATACCGATAATGGATAGTTTTCGCACATATGGGAGAGGTCAATACAAAGCAAATAAAAAGGTCTCACATAATAAATGAAACACGATGCAATCAATGAACAAAAAATAAATCTCATAAGAAGATACTTGTATATCCTAAGCATGTCATATCACGTGTCATAAGTATTACATATTTACTCTCCACAAGGCAGTTACTAATGCAAGATCAGATCATGAAGGTCTTTTTAGGGTTGTAATGGGGCTCAGGAAAGGGTAAGAAAGAATTGGAAGTTGGGATTCAAAGTTTCTGAGAAATTGGAAAAGAAACACCTTTTTGATTTTTTCTATTTCTCTTCTTTTTCTTTTCTATTCTCTCACTATTTTTTTCAATATTCTTCTATTTTTCTCAACTTTCTTTTTCTTTTGAATTTCCTTTTCTTGAAGCACCTCAGATTTTTCATTATTTTTCACAATTTTCTTTTTCTTTTTCTCCCCCCTTTTTCTTTTTATTTTTGCCATACACTCTCAGTAAACACCACAACTCAGTATCTCTCCACTTACTCTCTTTTCGTTCACTCTCATCCCTCGTTCCTAATTTCTCAGAAATAAGAAGGGTAAAGCTGAATTTTCCGAAATGGTGAAGGGTTAAAGGTTAACATGGCTTATCAAAGAATGTATAAAGGTAAATTTGTCAATAGGCTCAAAGGGGTACTAGAAAGATAAATTTATTTGAGGTGGGGCATTTTAAGCACAAACGAGCCAAAGATGGCCTTCAATCATGTCCTTAAAAGATAGTAACCTTGCCTATTTGTCTTGAGTAGATATACAGTACATTCTAACATAATGATATAAATTTGATTTCATGCAAAGTCACAAGTCAAAATGAAATGTATGAGATTATGTAAAATAAGTCGTATTCAAAGAAAACTTCGAGTTTATATATTCACTCATCAATGACGGGAAATAAGCTCTAAAGCTCATTGGGTTTAGTCTCCACTGAGAGCCTAAGATTCAACATTCAAAACAGTTCATCGATTTCTAAGTCTTAGCTTGGTATCAGTGCAAAAAATTCTAAGCATGAATATCAAAATTATCCACAAAATATCACATTAAGCTTCATCATCTTAGATACAAGTAATCAAAATATGACACTAGTATTCTCAAAATTAAATTCACATGCATCATCAACTAAAGTTTGAAAACAATCGTAAAATAATGTGCATGATGACTTCAAAATTAAATTTTATTTTTTCATTTTTTTTTTCAGATAAAACATATAAGTGACGCAAAATAAATAACCATACCCCCAAACCTAAACATTACAATATCCGCATTGACTGAAAGAAGTAGCGTACCCCCAAACCCGTTTGAAAAAAATACCTCAACACAAAGATCAGGTACAGAGAATATGTGCATCAAATTGGAACATGACAAAAAATATATTAAAGGGAATATGGTTACACTATGTAGGGAAAGAAAAACAACCTAAATTAAACAAAACAAAATAAAAAGGAAAGAAAAAAAAAAAAACACTAATAAATCCTAAATCCTAAACTAAACATGAATCCAACTCTGTTAATCATTGGCAGGCGGACCCATCCACCTCGGGTCACTCAAATTGATATTCTTAGGCACAGGGAACAATTTCTCCCAAAGATCAAGGGGAAATTGATGAGGCACCGCCGATTGTATGGATGGAGGTGGAGAGGCGAAAGTAGGAGATGAAGATGGGGGAGATGGTGACGGCATCACATCAATTATCTCGATATCAGTATTGAAGCACGGTGTAGGAGATTTGGAATGATTTACCTTCTTTCTAGATGGTTCTCCCCAGTAAGGAATGATCATCGGATCGAGGTCGATGATTTCAACATTGTTGGACACAAAAGGGACCGTCCGATGAGAGTGGCGCTCCCGCTTTTTAGCAGTCTCCTCCATCTTGGATAATCGTGCTCTGGTGAGATATAATCTTCGGGCCATAAGAAAGATTGTGCAGAGGTAATGAAAAGTGAGCCTAAAGGGGAATATAAAGGGAAAAATATAGAGTTGGAGTAGGAGTGGAAAGAGGTGTCCTGCAAAAAAGAAACAATGAAAATTGTGGCAATACGTCTAAGGGAGTCCACGGTCGTGAGAAAAGTGGCAAATTAGAGTTCCAATATGAGTACCGCCGCAAAAAAACAAAAAAAACCAAAAAACATAGGGTCGATTAATCGATCCCTAAAGGTCGATGCATCGACCCTTTGGGGGTCGATTAATCGACATTGGGGTCGATACATCGACTCCCAAAAATTTCTTTTTTTTTTTTTTTTCGCAAACATTGGGTCGATTAATCGAGTATAACCCTCGATTAATCGACACCATCTTGGCAGAGAGTTAAAATTTTTTCAAAAAATGACATTTTAATGGTGCTATTCAACTACTCTAAAGGCAACAGGTAATTAGCAAAATTTTGGCAATCCCACACAGATTAGAAAACACACTTTTTCATTGATAAATACAATGATTACAAGGACACTTCTGATTTGACTCCTAAAATAAACAGCCTAAACAAAAGAAAGAAAAATAACATAAAATGAAAAATCCTAATCCTAGACTAATCAAACTAATCATCTCCATCTTCCTCGGCCTGGCGGGCCCTGGCGGGCATCTCATCATAACTATCAGGCCACATGCGCTGCCCGATCTGATGGAGGAAGGAACGATCATAGTGGCTACGGCGTAGGAGTGCATCATGTTGTCGCTGCTGCTCCTCTTGTAAAAAGTTAATTTGGGCTTGGAGCGAACCCAGCGACACACCCTCCTCGGGTCATTGATCAGGTGCATGTTGGTCATCCTGGCGTACGCGGCAGCGCTGGCGTGGGGGAGCCGGTTGGGCTGGTGCATCAGCAGGGGCATCAGGGACATTTCCCAAGAGACGCATACTGCGGTTCCATTGGGATGCACCATAACGATAGAATGCAAGGTCCCCGATATCATCATCCCGGTAGAACGGGAAACGAAGGAAATTAAGCAATTTCATAACATAATGGGGGAAGTAGATCAACGGGGCTTCACCAGTGGTAGGTTTAGTGAGTTTGTCATGGCATCACCATATGTCATCATGAATAATCCTGGGCACGTTGATCCATGAATTGCGGTGGGCCCCATAAAGCGCTTGAACCCGATCACCGGTGCGCTCAGAAACGTGTACGCGTAGATTGCTCACGACCACACTATCCCAAAACAAAAGCGGCTAACAATCGACGCCTAGTGGCGATCCCAGAAGAAAATATGCCGCGACACATCTCGTTGATTATATCCTCCTGAGAGTCGTCGAGTTCCTCACCCAAAGTGTGATTGTGAGGGCGCTCGCACGAAACATTAAAAACCTCCGCAATGGTGTGCGGATAAATCGGGCGCGACCACCCATCAATTGAAACAGTGAAGTGGGCGGCGACTTGATTCTCGACGGAGGCGGGCACCCATGCCATGTTCTGATAGAATAACCGAACAACACGTTCGGACACTTTGATCACGGGCGGAGTGAGGAGGAAATGGACTTTGAGAGCCATCACATAGGCGAGGGAAACAGCGCAGATAGGCAGTGCTTGAAAAGCCGCGAGATCAAAAACATATTCGGAACACAGGTCGTGGGTCGCGGTTTACCACTTGGTCGATCACGTGATGACCGCAGGCGTTGTACAAGTCTTGCGGGCGCGGCAGAGGTCGGCCATGATTGCATCTTTAATGTCGAGCATGAAAAAAAGGATACAAACTCAATGAAAATCGAGTGAGACCGCCCATTTAAATAGGGCGCAAAGGCGCTTCCTGGACGACACGTCAAAATAATCCATTAATCGACCAAAAGGGTCGATTAATCGACTCCATTGAAAACGGCGTAAGTCCCGGGACAAGATGGAAACACGCAACGTCTTTAAGGGAAAAGACGCAACGTCCGGAAGTGAAAAAGTCGATTAATCGACGCAGTTCCTCGATTAATCAACATAAATCGAGGCAGATAAAAACCAAAAAATGCAAGCCCCGAAATAAAAGTCGATTAAGCGACTCACAAAGAGTCGATTAATTAACACCAAATAAAAACAAAAACTGACAGATTTTCAAAACAGCACGATTTTCAAAATAGCAGTCGATGCATCGACTCAAGGAGTCGATTAATCGACGCCTAAAAAGTCAAAAACCATCATAAATGCAGTCTCCTTGAAAAAGGAGACTCCATAAATACTGTCGATTAATCGACCAAAAGGGTCGATGAATCGACAGAGGGGGTCGATGCATCAACTCCCAAAATTAAAAAAAAAAAAAAAAAAAAACAAAACCAAACGGAAAGTACATAATTGGGTTGCCTCCCAATGAGCGCTAGTTTAAAGTCGATAGCTCGACCTTGGGAATTGCTTAGTCAGGGTGAGCCAGTGGCTCACTCAAAGAAAGAGTGTCAGAGAATGCAATCGCATTCTCAAGGAACGGTTTCAATCGCTGACCGTTAACTCGAAAAATATTCCCGTGTTTCGGGTTAATAATATCAACTGCCCCATTGGAGAGTATCCGAGAGATTTTGAAAGGACCATTCCAACGGGTTTTTAGTTTCCCCGGAAATAGATGAAGTCGGGAATTGTAGAGTAGAACCTGTTGACCAACAACAAACGATTTCCGCAGAATAGATTGATCATGAACCTGTTTCATACGGTCCTTGTACGATTTAGCACAGTCATATGCATCAGCACAGATTTCTTCTAATTCATTTATTTGGAAACCCCTTTGGGTACCAGATTTCAGGAGATCGAAATTTAATAACTTAACGGCCCAAAATGCTCGATGTTCCAATTCAACCGGGAGGTGACATCCTTTACCGAAGACCAACCGATACGGCGACATGCCAATCAGAGTTTTAAATGCAGTTCGATACGCCCATAGAGCGTCATTCAACTTTAACGACCAGTCTTTACGGTTCGGATTGATTGTCTTTTCTAAAATCCGCTTAAGTTCCCGATTAGAGACTTCAACTTGGCCACTTGTCTGAGGATGGTAAGGTGTAGCAACTTTGTGTGTGACACCATATTTCTTCATTAATTGGGTGAACACTTTATTGCAAAAGTGCTTTTCACCATCACTGATTATCGCCTTTGGAATGCCAAAACGTGAAAACACTTGATCCTTGAGAAATTTGATCACTACTCTGTGATCATTAGATTTACAAGCCACGACCTCTACCCATTTCGAAACATAGTCAACACCGACAAGAATGAACGTATTTCCAAACGAATTCGGGAAATGACCCATAAAATCGATCCCCCAAACATCAAATAATTCAACTTCTAAAATTGGATTGAGCGGCATCATGTTGCGCTTTGAGATTCGGCCCAGCATTTGACAGTTGTGACAGGATATGCAATGTTGATGACAATCTTTAAAGATCGTCGGCCAGTAAAAACCACTTTGAAAGATCTTTGCTGCAGTCTTTTTGGAACTAAAGTGACCTCCACAAGCTAACTCATGACAGAACGAGATGATTCGTGGTTGCTTAGATTCAGGAATACATCTTCGTATGATTTGATCAGGACAGTATTTGAATAAGTACGGATCTTCGAAAAAATAGTGTTTCACCCGAGCTAAGAAAATAGATTTCTCATTCTTCGACCAATGGTGAGGTAATTTCTGACTAGGAAATTGACAAGATCCGCATACCAAGGTGGGCAATCAATCTGAACAACTGTTCATCCGGAAGTGCTCCAAGATCGAACAGTTGTCGGGTTTCTCAATAATTATTCGTGACAAGTGATCGCCACCACATTTTCGAACCTTTCTTGTCCTTGATCTCCAAATCGAACTCTTGCAACAACAAGATCCACCTAATTAAGCGTGCCTTAAGCGTCTTTCTTAGCGAGCAATGATAGCAGAGCAGCGTGATCTGTGAATACCACAACTTTAGATCCTAATAAATAGGATCAAAATTTATCCAACGCGAAAACTACCGCCAAAAGTTCCTTTTCAGTGGTCGAGTAGTTCAACTGGGCATCGTTGAGAGTGCGACTTGCATAGTAGATTACATGCGGTAATTTTTCTATTCGTTGCCCCAAAACAGCTCCAATTGCATAATCAGAGGCGTCACACATAATTTCGAACGGGAACTCCCAGTTCGGAGATTGAATAATTGGAGTTTTTATCAATTCGGCCTTAATGGTTTCAAAGGCTCGCAAACATTTATCATCAAAGATGAATGGGGCATCTTTTGAAAGTAAGCTGCAGAGCGGTCATGCTATCTTACTGAAATCTTTAATAAAACGCCGATAAAAAAGCGGCGTGGCCTAAAAGATCTGATTTCCTTCACTGCCCTCGGTGGTGGTAGGTCGGCAATTAAATCAACTTTAGCCTTATCGACCTCAATACCCTGAGACGATATGATGTGTCCCAAAACAATGCCATCTTTAACCATGAAGTGACATTTTTCCCAGTTAAGAACAAGGTTCTTCTCCTGGCATCGTGCAAGCACTAGCGACAAATGATTCAAACAGTCAGCAAAACTGTTTCCATGTATTGAGAAGTCGTCCATGAAGACTTCAAGGAATCGCTCGACCATATCCGAAAAAATACTCAGCATACATCTTTGGAATGTAGCTGGTGCATTACAAAGCCCAAACGGCATTCGTCGGTAGGAGAAAGTACCAAAAGGACATGTGAAAGTGGTCTTCTCCTGATCCTCCGGTGCAATGACTATTTGGCTATACCCGGAATAGCCATCGAGAAAGCAATAGTACTCATGCCCGGCTAATCTTTCTAACATCTGATCGATAAACGGAAGTGGAAAGTGATCTTTCCTCGTCATCAAATTTAACTTTCGATAATCAATGCACACTCTCCACCCTGTTTGAATTTTTGTAGGGACCAGTATGTTTTCTTCATTCTTCACCACTGTGATTCCCGATTTCTTAGGGACCACTTGTGTGGGGCTGACCCATTTACTGTCCGAGATGGGGTATATGATTCCAGCATCTAAAAGTTTGATTACCTCATTTCAGACCACATCTTGCATTATAGGGTTCAGTCTCCTCTGTGGTTCCCTAGAAGGCTTAGCATTGTCTTCCAAATGGATTCGGTGCATACACACCATCGGACTAATGCCTTTGATATCTTTTATCGACCAACCGAGGGCACTTTTGTGCTCTTTGAGTACATTCATGAGTTAGCCTTGCTGATTCGCATCCAGTGTTGATGATATTATAACGGGTTGAGTTTCATTCTCCCCCAGGTAGGCATCCTTGAGATTTTCCGGAAGAGGTTTAAGTTCTAAGGATACTTTCTCCTCCTCTTTCGGCTTTTCCTTGATTAATTCAATTTGAGTTCCACACTCTATTTCCTGTTCTTCACCCAGACGTGGTGTGGAGTCTAACATGTGATTTACTTCTTGGATTAGTTGATCCACATCAAAATTTTCTCCAAAATGCGCAAGACAAGCTGCTAAAGGATCTTCAGATTCAGATGCATGAAATATTTCCTCTATAATTTCATCGAGTATGCATGCTTATGCATGTTCATCATCCTCCATGGGTTGCTTGGCAATATTGAAAATGTTGAGTTCCACTGTCATATTCCCGAATGACAGATTAATGATCCCGTTTCGACAATTAATCAGCGCATTGGAGGTTGCTAGGAATGGTCTTCCTAAAATCATTGGAATATTATTCTTCAAATTTGATGCCGGTTCAGTGTCTAGAACAACAAAATCTACAGGAAAGTAGAAAGAATCCACCTTGATGAGGACATCTTCCACAATTCCTCGAGGGATCTTTACAGACCGATCAGCTAATTGAAGGGTCATCGCAGTGGTCTTAAGTTCTCCCAATTCAAGCTCCTTGTACACAGAATAAGGCAACAAGTTGACACTTGCTCCTAAATCCAAAAGGGCCTGATCAATACGATTATCGCCGATAATAATCGAGATTGTAGGACAACCTGGGTCCTTGTATTTGATTGGGAGCTTTGCTTGCAACACTGAACTAACCAGCTCGGCTAAGAAAGCCTTTTTCGGAATATTGGTCTTTCTTTTGATTGTGACCAATTCCTTTAAAAAATTTAGCATAAGCAGGTACTTGACGGATGGCATCCAAGAAGGGAATATTAATTTTTAATTGCTTGAAAATCTCATTTATTCCTTCCACATCGCGATTTCTCAGTGGTGCCATCAATCTTTGCGGGTACGGTGCTTTCGGAACAAAACTTTTCTTCTGTTCACTCTTGTCATCTGATATTTCTTTTGCTTGTACTTTGTCATCAATTTCTTCTCTCTCTTCAGATTTCTTCTCTCCATTAGACTCTTCCTCCTCCTCTTGCAACACTACTTTGTTATCAACCTGCTTTCCAGATCTCAACGTTGTGATTGCCCGAATTTGTTGTTGATTATCCTCTTGTGTTGAAGTTGATGTTTGTTCAACAACCATTTGGCCCCTTGGGTTAGGAACAGGTTGGCTAGGAAACGAACCTTTTTCTCTTTCACAGAGAAAGGATGCCAATTGCCCAATTTGGGTCTCTATTTTAGAGATTGAGGATGTGTGAGAATGAATGAGTTTCATCAGGTCCTCAGTAGAAGGAGTTTGTGTATGAGAACGTTGGGCAGGATTTCCCTGTGGGTTGTTAAATCCAGGTGGTGGAAATGTCGGCACAAAATTTTGTTGTGGTTGGTTTTGATAACCTCCCATTGGTTGCGTAAACTGAAAATTCTGGTTCATTTGCCGTGGCTGCCCAACCTGATTTTGATTGTATTGAAATTGATTCGGGTTATTGAACCCTTGCTGCTGAAATTGCCCTTGACCGTAGTTCTGCTGCGGTCCTTGGTTGAAATTTTGTTGGGGATAAAAGTTCGTCCCCTGTTTCCTAGGCTGCATTTTTTGATTATCTTATTTCCATGAGAAATTTGGGTGGTATCTCCAGCTATTTGGGTTATTCTCATTGAAAACGTTTCCTTGATTCCGCCCATAATTATTCACAACATTTAGCTGTTCAGATGTGTCTTCATGATAGTTTTGCATTGAAGGACAATCATCTGTCATATGCATTGGACTTGCACAAATTGAACATGGCTCAGGTTGTGTATTGACCATATGCACATTCTTCTTTAATTTCAATTCCTCCACTTGTTGAGTGAGGAAATCAATTTTAGCCATCAGATCTGGGGAATCCTTTACTACGTATAGTCCTCCTTTCTTGGTTGAACTCCCGGCTTGATCACGGGCTTTGACTGGTTGTTCCCGAGTCTTTGTGAAATCTCAGTGCTGAGAATCCTCAGCCAGCTTTTCTAGGAAAGCATAAGATTCGGTTTCCTTAAGGCTCAGGAATCCTCCGCCATTCATTGACTCCACCAGATGTCTATTTGGTTGATTCAGTCCATTGTAGAAACACTGGACCAGTCTCCACTTTGAGTATCCATGGTGTGGACATTTGAGTAAGAGATCCATGAATCTATCCCAAGCTTCATATAATCTCTCATCTTCCTCTTGCGTGAAATTCGTGATTTCGCCTAAGGACATTCGTCTTCGCCATAGGGAAGAACTTTGTGAAGAACTTTTCGACCATCTGATCCCAGGTGGTTATGGATCCCGATGGTAGAGAATTTAACCATGCTTTTGCTTTATCCTTTATAGAGAAAGGAAATAAGCGCAGCCTAACAGATTCTTCGCTGAAATTTTGATAAACAGATGAGCAGACTTCGACGAAGTCTTTAACGTGCTGGTATGGATCTTCTCACTCCATGCCATGAAAGATTGGAAGGATTTGGATGACATTTGTCCGAATTTCAAACCGGCCACCAGGTGTGGCGGGGTATACAATGCATGATGGAGTATTTGTAGTTATCGGAGAAAACAATTCTCTCAATGTTGGTTCTTCCTCTTGTTCGAGTTGCCCATTCATGTTGTCAGTCATATTGACTTCAGTGGATGATTCACTTAAAATTTTTTGCCTTGATCTAGCGTCCTTACGATTTGACCGACAGGCACGTTCGATCTCAGAATTTAACGGTTCTAAATTTCTTTCTTTAGAAGACCTAGTGTGCATGCAAATGATGCACAGAGTGGAGGTTTCAGGCAGGAAAACCTCAAAATTTTTTATTTATTATTTATTATTATTATTTTTTAAATTAAAAATTTAAAAATGAAATTTCCGAATTTAAAAAAAAAAAAAAAAAATCGATTGATCGAGTGTGAGTCTCGATCAATCGAGGTAAGGTCGATGCATCGACAATGGGAGTCGATGCATCGACTCCCAGCAATTTTTTTTTTTTTTTTTTTTTTTTAATTAAGCAGAAATACTATTTTAATCCTCGAAAATTCCTAAAATTTACTGTCTACCAAAAATTCAGATTTTCTTAATTTGGTCCCCGATAACGGCGCCAAAAACTTGATGTGAATTTTTTTAATGTGATGTTTTACTCGCAAGTGCACGAAAGTTGTAGATCTTTTCGTCAGCTTTCCAACGGCGCAAGAATCACCTCAATCCGAGTTCGGGACAGGAAGTTATGGCCGAAATATCGAAGCAGTGTCTGATACAAAGAAAGTGCTAAATTTCACAGATTTCTGGGGTCGATGCATTGACCCTATATGTCGATTAATCGAGGATAAGTCAGAGTCTGACATGAAACTGACACTGTAAAGCAAATTTTTGGGACTTTTTGGCGGCTCGATGCATCGACCCTCCCTGGTCGATTAATCGACCCTAAAATTATGGCTTGGGAGACTTCTGCGACGAGGGGTCTATTTAAAGCGACTCAAACACTTCGAAAAGGAGATTTTTTTTTAGAGAATTAATTTTAGTTTTAGAGTTCTTAGTTTTTAGCCTTTATTTTTCATAGTTAGACATAGAAATAGGGAAGTTTTATTATTCCTTTTTGAGAGCTTTGTTCCCTTAATTTTTCAGTACTCATTCCTTCAGTTTATAAATTTTGTTCAAAGTTTATTCCTGCATTAATTTCGTTTATGAAGATCATCGTACTTTTGGATCAAAGTAAGTTCTTTTGAAGTTTGAGGTAATTTTAATTTCTTAAATTAATGTTATTTTCTCTTCTTTATTTATTTATGTTATTTAATTACAATATGTGTGGCTAAATTTATAGGGATGGGGATCTAATGATTCCCATCCGAGGGATGTACTTTTAATAATATAAATTTAGGATTAAAATATGAGATTTTATTTTATGGTCGTTGTGCTATCATGAACGGATGAAATCTCCGCCACTAACCAGGATCGCGCGTGCCTAGCCATGCCCGAGATCTCAAATCTGTGACGGTAATTTTACCCAATCATTGTTATGGTCTTTTTGCTTTCATCGTGTGGATCTAATTACGATTATGTTCTGGGATCGAGTGTGCCTAGCCATGCCCTGGATCTTGGATCTGTAATGGTAATTTTATCTTAAATACTCCCTAATCTGAATAAAGTGTGCCTAGCCATGCCCTTGATTTCAGATTTATAAGTGATATTCTTGTTAGAATTTTCACCCACTTTGGGGATGATTTTTATTTGAACCTGAGATCATGTGTGCCTAGCCATGCCCTTGATCCCAGATCTATATATGAAAATCATCTAAGTCCTGATTGCAGGGATGCAACGTGGAACCTATTAGGGTGTTGACCATTGATCTTCCATAAAAGATGTTTGTTACCAATGAAATATCTCATAATTTAATCCTTAGATTTATATTACGGGAAGAACGGACCAAAGATGGGAGGATTTAGTATCTTCATCTTTATCATCATCTTTACCTTTACTTTTGATTTATCAATTAAGTTTTATTTTTGTAGTCATTAATTATCATCTCATCAACCGCTTAAATCATAAAATTGGTAGAATACTGTTAGATCTTCATAGATTTCTAGAATTGCTTGTCTCTTTTAGATCTTTCAAAATTAGTCCTCGTGGGAACGATCTCGTACTCCGCACCCACTATATACAAACCGATTCGTGCACTTGCGAGTAAAACATCACATTAAAAATATCACACCAAGTTTTTGGCGCCGTTGCCGGGGAGCTGACGAAAAGATCTACAACTTTCGTGTTTTGATAATTTCATAATTCGGCCGTCTTGAAGGTCCAAATTTAGCCGCAAGTCGCACCAAGTTCTCGATTACCCAAAGTTGCAGTGTTTTGACATTATATTCAGAATTCTTGGACTGTTTTCTATACTTGGCTTGTATTTACCTGAAACACTTCAAATCTAATCATTCTCATCAGATAGCCTTCATCGGACAGCTAAATATAGGTATTTAGGGGTGAAATATCATCATTTTTCAGTACTCATCATTACCCAAGGGCATCCTTCCTTGCACACGACCCTTATCTTCTCCCTATCACTCTTCACAAACTTAATCTATTTTCCCAACTTGATTGCATACTCTTTCACAGTATTTCTAAAGACCTCGTGAGTCTTAAACTCCATCTTAATACAGAATGTGGGATTATCCATGTCTGTTTCTCATTAAATTTACAATACTTGGGATGCTTGGGAAAGTCCTCATCATCAGAGTCACTTGCTATGCTTCTCAATCCCTCTTCTGAAAAATCTTTATCACCATCACCATCTATTGCGGACATCTACTTCCTCATCCACATGTGCATCAAATAATGCATCATCATCAGATTATAAGTAGTCGCTATCGTACAACTCATCCTCATCATCGGAGGAACTGGAGTTCAGATCATAGTCATCCGTTTCATCATCATCCTCCATTACATTTGTTTTATCCTTTCCTTTGGATTGTCCTCTCGTAATCATACTACTTTTAACTGTACTCTTATTTCTTGAAAAGTGGGCGGAATACTTCTCGTTGGCATACCCGTGCCATTATTACATTTATTTCTCTTTTCCTTGGGACCGTCCTCTCGTAATCATACTATTTTTAACTGTACTCCAATTTCTTGAAAAAGTGGGTGGGGATACTTCTCGTTGGCATATCCATGACCTTGTGCTCTGCTCCACTAACTATACTTTTATGTTTTCCCATCCCAACTTGACTTTCTTGAGTGGCCACTTCTCTTACTAAGTTGGATGCAATACATACATCAACCACACTCTTGGAGTCAAGTGCACTGCCCAACTGAAGTGTGTCCAAATTAATTTGTATAAAAAAGAACTTCCCTTTCACTTTCACATAAACTGACATTCCCTTCTATGACTAGCCTCTTTAGCTATAATTGTCAACTCTAGAAGGGACATCTCATCTGTGTGACAATAGTAACAAAAGGTAAGGATGCCCCCAATATATCTTCCCTCATGTTTACCCACAATGTGGCCTCCATGGTGCAACCTTATTGTGTAGTACTCTGAACCTAGATCTGCATATTGACAACAAGGATGTAGTAAAGAATTACATTAATGATCTAGTAAAGAATTATATCAAGGATCTATAAATATTTTCTTAAAAAGTGCAATAGAATAATGATTATATTTTCCTAAAAAGTACAATAGATCAATGATTCCAACAGATGGTATAAAGGTTGCGTTTGGGATTACTCTTTGGAGGCAAAGAGCAGCTCTCTGCTTTGACGCAGAGCACTTTAGTATGAGACTGTATTTGATTGTAAGTGCTCTTAGGCCTTTCAATGAGTGAAAGCGCTGAATTTGGTTCTATTTAAAAGAGCAATCTCAAACAAAGCCAAAAAGTTGATATACAAAATTGGGCATAGCTAAGAGAGATATTTTGACAAGTTATAAACCTAACAAAATTAGAACTTCTTGCCAATTAACTATGATAGATGAAATCCCTTGATAGCACAAACAAATAATCAGCAATATGACCTTAGCTAATCTAAATAACAAATGGGTTAATCCTCATGGACATGGATTATATATATATATATATATACTCTTCTGTTATGCCTCAAAGAGCTTCAATATTATATATCCCTCTCTATTTAGTACCAAGACCTTAGATAATCTCAATAACAAAAAAGACTAATCCCTATAAACATGCATTATATATCCCTCTGTTATTCAGTATTAATACCTTACAGACGCTTAGTAAAGAATTATAGAAAATCATAAGCTTCTCGATAGAGGAGTTACTGTAGATAGGAACCTTGAATGGGCTCCCCCTCTTACATCAAACCATTTCCACGATTCGGATGCTCAATCAAGTGTTTTTGATTTCAAATGAGAGACCCCAAAATGATCTGCATGAGTATTTGGAATCCCTAACCGTTAGAGAAGAAGACCTCTAAAAAACAAGCCAAGAGGAAGAAGAACTAACGATTCTTTCTAATCTCCTCTTCTGTTTATTTTAGGGGGAATATTAATTAAATCACGTGAGAGACACGTGATGACAAGTTACATCAACCATCACGCCTGCTAAGTCATCGCCACGTTGGCATGACACGTACGCTATCTTGGGGTGCTATATGCCAACTCAACATTTCTTGTTCGCATATTAACGGAAGGTACGTACGGTAGGGGTTTAGTGTTAGAAGTTTCTATTTTGGTGGCCATCACTATGGTCAATCCGTTGACCGGTGAATGGTGTAAGATTAATCTTGAGATGTAATAGTTACTAATTCAGTGAATTTGAAGAGAATAAACAACTAATAATTAAGTCTTTTAGTTAGGGTATGATTGTGATTTTCAATTACAATATAATTAGTAATTCAAGTCCTTAATGAGAAAATATTCTTTGGCTATAAATATAAGGGATGCTTGGTCTCAACGATTGCTTAACATACTTCAACCCTCCTTATTAGAAAAAGCATTCCCATTATATTAGGAGGTATTGAGAGCAAGGAGATCGTTGAAGATCCAAGCGGTAACCCATCTTTCATGGCTCACACTCAAAGTGTGCACATATGTTTTAATTTATGGGTTGTTGATTTATTGTTTTAATTGATCATGCGCCTAGATCCTAGGACAAATAATTGATGGTCGAATCAATAAATCCAACATTTAGTTGATGAACTTATGTAAACTTTGAATGCCTATTAGATAGGGGTGAAAGTTTAGGTGCGCTATTAATATCGAGGTGAAAATTTAGGGGTTATTTTGAAATTTTTCCAAAAGAAAATAATTGTAGTCTTTAGAGGAAAAGAGCAACCCAATTAAAAGAACAAATTTAAATTGCTCTTTTAAAGATACCTAAATTTAGCTCTTTCAATCTCTGAAAGAGTTAAGATCACTTACAACCATACACTCTCTCATACTAAAGTGCTCTACGCCAGATTAAAGAGCTGCTCTTTGCCTCCAAAGAGCAGCCCGAAACACAGTCAATGTTAGAGTCACCTACCCCTCAAAATAGGAATATGGAACTTGGGGATTTAGATAGATACCTATTTTAGAACTATTAAGGAAATTTTCAACATTTATAGGGACTAGTAAAAGTGAACGTGCGTTGCACGTGCTGATCTATAAAATTATTTTAAAAATAAATATATTTTTGATATTTTTATGGAGATCAATTTTCTTTTCAATCTTTGACACAATAGATCTTGGGATCATGGTCCTATCATCATACGATAAGATTTAGATTCCATTTGATAGACCTCCCGAAAAGTGATTCAAAGAATCACACTTGATAATACATCCATGATCACGTGAATTTTTGAGATGAGTGTCAAATGAAATCAAAGTATGACCAATTGATTGTAGGCTCATGATCTCAAAATCTATTATGTAGAAAATTTGGCTGAAATGATCTCCATCAAGTTGTCTCAATCACGGTTCAAATGCATAAACTTATGTACTGTTGATGACTTTGAATAGGTGGTGGAGATCATTTTTTGTCTAAAACTTCAACACAATAGATTTTGTGATCATGGTTCACCATCAGATAATATTATTTAATTCCATGTGCTAGACCTCCCGAAAAGTGGTTCAAGCATAACATTTGATCTATGCCCATAATCATATTCCTTTTTGGGAATATGTGTCATGTGGAATCAAAATTTGATCGTTTAATGATACATTGATGTTCTCAAGATCTATTATGTTGAATATTTGGATGAAAATGATCTTTATCGTGTGTTGAATGAGATGATAGAGATTTTTTTTTTGTCTCAATCTTAGATAAAAATAAATCTTGCGATTATGCCCCCACCATCAAACGGTAAGATTTGAATTTCACATGACAAACATCTCGAAAAGTGATCCGTGAACCATATTTTATTAGCCTCATGATCATGTTCCTATGTTGGGATGTGCACCACGTGAAATCAAAATATAATCGTCTGATGGTAGGCCTATGATGTAAGATATAATATGTTAAATATTTGGATGAATAAAAATCACCCTCTCATATAAATTTAAAAAGAGAAATGAGAAGATGCATCTGAATGAAGGCGTGAAGTGCTGCATCCGGATGCCATATCAAATGCCATGTGGCATAATTAATCCAAAACAACACCTATTTTGAGTTGATCAGTCTGGACATGACTTTAAAAAATTTAACCTTTTTGGTCTCCATTTGATGAATCAAAGATAAAGTGACCTTCAGACCAACTTAGTCTATTGATTTTGAGTACACAAATTTTCGATGTTGATTATGCATCCGATCATGTGCCCAATTTTTTTTGTATAGTACTTGATCGATCATTAGATTACAACCTTTAAATCAGACGGCTTAGATTGTATTTTCACATGACATAGTTTTCCAAAATATCAAGCCTTTCTTTTAAACTATGTGCAAAAGGTAATTACTATGGTACAAGTAATGGCTCCATCAGATTTTATGTTAGACCACGGCTCTCTCTCTCTCTCTCCCATAGGGTTCTTAGAGATGTTTCTTTTTGTGATAAGGTACCTTTATTTTCAACTCTAAGAATCTTAAAATTTTGGTCCTAGCATGAGACTGTCAAGATTTTGATGGTATGCCCATAATGTCAAGACCCCTTATGCTTGAATGTGATATAGGTCATGTGATTTTAGAGTCATATTTTAAATTAGTGTGTCATGTGGAATAAAATCATGATCATATTTTGATATGCTCATGATTTCAAGATCAACTTTTTAAAAGATTGGGATAAAAAATTATCTCCATCCTATGATTCAAAGCGATCAATGCATGGAGGTTAGATAAGGCCCTGTTTGATAGAAATCTTGGGATAAATTTTTTTTATTTTACTTTCCATGGGGTGGTTTTAAAAGGAAATCATGGGAAGTTTCTTAAGTAAAATTTAAAGTCTAATTTTAAGGAAGAGAGATTTTAGAAGATATTAAATAAAGAGAGCCATTACTTACACTCACTTTTTAAGTGATTGCACCTAGGTTAAAAAAAGACTTTGCATTTAGGGACATGTGAAAACGCAACCTAGGCCGTCTGATTTAAAGTTCATGATCTATAGATGCTGAGTGGATAAGATTGACATGAAATATAATTTTCATCATGTGATTAAATATAGTCAAAGGTTATTATTTGATTCAACGGTTGACAATAATAGATCATATGATAAATATCATGTTTTGCTGCAATCTTATCCACTAAGGATCTATAGACCATGAACTTTAAATCAAACAGCCTAGATTGCATTTTCACATGTCACATATCCCTAAAGTATAAAGTCTTCTTTGAACTTCGGTGCAATCACTTAAACATCGTGTGCAAGTAACGGCTCTATATATAAAATGGTGGAGTGATTTTAGTAGATATTTATGATTTTATATTTTTAAGCTAATTTCTTTTTTTTTTCTCACTTAAACATCTAATTTTAAGCAAGATAAATCTAAGGACATATTAAATAAAACGGTGGAGTGATTTTAGGAGATATTTATGAAATAAAGAAAAAAGTATTGTAATGAAATTAAGATTCTATTTTCTTTATTAAAACTATAGGGTATATAAGGAGTTATTTTAGGGATAGATTAAGTTAATGAGGAGTATTTTATTACAAAATTATAGAAACACAAAATTGACAAAAAGTGGAGAATTATTCGTCCTTCTATATTAGTACAGATACGGTAGAAAGACACCTATTTTCAAACTACGAAGGAAAATTTCAACATTTATAGGGATACGTTTACGGTGAGCCGACAGCTAATTGCAGACAATGAGCTAAAATCATTGCAGCCACGTGCAGTATAGGTAGGCTATAGAGCTTTAAACGTGTGCAGACTTTAAAGAGTTGGTAGGGAGATCTCAGATCTGTGACCGTCTAAAAGTCCATGAGGAATGCAGCTCATGGTAGACAAATTCCATTTGTATAGCCAGCCAAATTGTTGTTGGAAATATATTTAGGGACACAGAAAATGATCCATTTTTCGTTGACAGTAGGAAGAACACGCGTTCCATTTCAACCTCATGCAAATCTGTATTGGATAAGGAGAAGGGATTTGCTGAGATGGCCAGGTACTCGCCTATGGCTAACATGATAATAAAAGTGCTTTTATACCCCTAACTTACGGGCTCTTCCTGGTTGGATTAACATTACTCTCAAATTACCCAATCACATTTGTCTCCACATATCAACGCTACTACAAGTATGAAATTTTTTTGAAATTTCAAACCATGGATAAGAGCCTACTTACCTTACACCGTACCCAGCTGTTTATATATATATATATATATATATATATATATATATATATATATATATACGGACCATGGAAAACCGGGTAAGGCCACAGCCTGACTCCACAATTTCTATGTTGTTGGGTTCGGGCTTAATTTAACCAACTAATTTTTAATCATACTTTTGAAACTAGCTCGTTCTCAGCCTGACTTACTAATCAAGCAAAATGGAGCCAACACTTTTAGACCAAACATGATCAATTGCGGGCCGGGTCCATGCGGGTGACGAGAGTCAAAGCCCATTTGATAATTCATTACAGGTCAAAGGAGGGTGAGGAACGTGTCCAATTGGTTGCTGGTATTGCATGTTCCGCAGGAGGCGCTTTTGGTGCCACGTGTTGTTTCAATACAAGTCCCGCTGCATTAACTTCTGGATCAACCTAGACTTTCGTATGAGACACGTGTCTCAAAAATGATATCTACCAAACCTGTGCTGCTGTGCATGTGGCCTCGAAAAAGGACAATCGCCTATGCTCGCTAGAAGTGAACGGGGTGGGCCCTCCTTATGATTAAGAAATTTGAGTTCATATTATATTATCCCTAATTTCGGAACAAAATAACATGGGGGTTAGTGTTAAGAGTAAGTAGGGGTGATTATTTTATAATCTGGGTGTTTAGTTACACTGTTTGGGATTTATTTTGCATAATTAATTCAATTTTTCACATGATTAGGCAGACAGGTAAAGCCGTTGGTCCACTTCGGAGGTTAATTTAAAGGGACCGAAGCTCCTGACCTTAATTTAAGCATCAAATATTAAACTATTTATTACGGTACGTCAAACTGATATATGATCAATCAGAGAGCTATGGGTCAAAAAATCACACTTTATGAGAGATTAGAGATCCCGATCTATGCACTCTAATATCAACAGATGTTCTTAATTTTAATAGTTGATATTAAAATTTAGTGATCGGATGATAAGTATGATCCTTCGGCCTGGATATGTTTCAATAATAGATTGTCACTTAGTCAATTTGGATTGATCATAGATGTGTCATATGCCACATGATACAATGATAAATCACACTTTAATGGTGTTTACATGATCTACCCATTGAAAGATCACAATAATGTTTAAATAATCTTCCACCATTCAATGTCTGTGAGGAGTTTATCTCTAATTTGAATATCCTAGAGAAATTATTGCATGCTTGTTGGCACTATTGAGAACCATGATGCTCCTGATCATCTCTTAATTGGGTCAGAGTGTCTGACGGGCCTCAGAAGATTATCAGGTTTATGGACAAACTTTTACCCAATGGATCCTATGAAAAGCTGACTTTTACAAATGCTGGGTCCCTCAACCCATGAAAGTCAATGCCAACGAGATAGGAGGCTGAAAGGCTATCCAAAAGCTTTGGGAATCTTATGAGGCAGGTGAGTTCAGATGCACCGACTAGATGATCACAACCATCCATAAGTGAGCATTTGTGTCGACTGTGGCATATATTTTTGTTGACCATTCAAAAGCGAGAAATTGTTCGGCCAAAGCTGCCCCCCATCAGTTCTACTTATGGCCCATGGCAGTGGCCGCCTATCTGTTTCATCGTCCAGGTTGTAGGAGGCATCAATTATTTTCTTCTAAAGGTGGGGACAGCTTAATATTCTTTCATGGCGTGGTGGACCCTTGTGTAAGAGTTATTAAATACTAAGTGAACTTTTTCTAAATAACACCCGAGAGACGCGAGACGTCTCGGTCGATACATTTTGTGTCTCGGGTTGGGCGTTTTGAGAAACTTATCAGGTCTTGCCCCGAGATGCTGGAGAGCATGGTGATCAATTCTTCAGGAAAAACATGTTAAAAACGCGTTTTTTTGAAGAAACGTAAAACCACTGAAAAAAATGGTTTTAACCTTATTTCCATTTAAACCTGTGTACATGTTAGATACTTAGATCACAACATATATATTTTTTGTTTTCTTAAATTTATCATTTTTTTCATATATATATATATATATATATATATATATATATATATGGGGCCGTTTTATTCTTGTTCCTATATCGTCACTATGCTCGAAAACTACTGACCTTTTTAAGATGAGTTTGTGTAGGATGTTAAACTACTTAATGATTGATAGCAAACGAATCATCACACTTTGTACACATTGCAGTATTTTGACTCCCCATGTGAGCTATTTTGATACGGTCCTCGATTGTATCCAATCTATGTGATGACACATAAACAACTATCATATATACTTCGTCCAAATTATCTATGCACTATAATATCCATCATTGTTGTTATTATTTTAATGATTAATATTAAAGCTCATTGATCGAACAGTGGACATCCTCTTTTTTTTTTATTGGTAAATAATATAATTTCATTAAGAGAATGAATTACATCGAGGATCAAAGCATGGTATCAATTATCGACCGATACTGAGACATATTGGTATCCTGGCCAACCGACAACTCTTTTATTTGATATTTTTTTTTAAATAATGGTGTATCGATATCGGTATCAACCGATACGTATCGATCCTCCATGGATGACTAATACCCAATACCGATACCTTGGATCAAAGAGCACAAGGCTCAAGCAGGCCGGAGGCGAGAATGGGGAAAAACAAAACCAAAGGCACTAGGACTCCATTTTTCGTTTGCATCCTCTTATTGGTGTCATTCTTTAATCAGAATATGTTCAAATGATGTTCGAGCCACTTCAACTATTTAGATTGATCAAAAATATATGCCGCATGATATAATAATAAAGTGTATTTTAATAGTATAACATCAAACGTTTAATGTTGTATGGTCATTTAAACACCATTTTTCATTTCGTTGAGAACAAGATGTCTCCCATATCACCCCATCCCATACATCTCGTAAATCCAAGATTCAAAGTCTTCGATTAGGTTCCTACAGTCTGAGTAAGGAAGAGGTACCCTACATTCTCTTGGGGGTTTGACCTATGAACATGGTTTTGTTTAAAATTTTTAAGTAACTACCTTTGTAGATGTCTGTTCACATTACATTAACAATAGAGTTTGTATTGGATAAACGGGCCACTTACTGCCGGTGTACCATTCTCATTCTGTTTGGAAAGTCAAAAGTGTACCTGTACAGATTAGGCTAAACCGTGCAAGCACTCTCTTTACCGAACTTGAGAAGTGCCGTTTGCAGAAGTCCAAAAGATAAGGCTATGTTTGACAACCCTTTTCTAAAAAGTATATTTCGTGTGAAGACGTGGTTTACATGCTATTTCATAAATATTGCTTCTCAAATTTCTTTGATCACATGTAGAAAATGGTATTGTGTGAAAAGAAGTATTGGGCAGCTTCTCAATACAACATTATTTTCAACTGGAGGCGGTCATGTCTTTGAGTGAAATGTGCTTCTCACGCAACATTTTTTCTATTAGAAAGTGTTTTTTGGAAGAGAATTGTCAAACATGGTCTATTTGGCAACTATTTTCCAAAAAGTATTTCTTAAAGGAAAAAAAATGTTAGGTAGAGAGCACATTTCACCCAATGACCTAGTCACCTTTGGCTGAAAATGATATTCTCTTGAGAGCTTATCACACAACACCATTTTCAACATGTGATAAATGTTTTCGAGAAGCAAAATGTTATAAATCCTCTTTAAAGCACCTAATTAAAAAGTGCTTCTTAAAAAAGGGTTGCCACATATAACCTTATTAAAATCTTCCTAAATATCCAATTAGAGTAAATAATCTTATTACCACACTAAAGAGTAAAGAGTAATATGAGTGTATGTCAAAGAAATTTTTAGTCTTCCACTTGCATATGATTATATGATTTATGAAATTATAGGTTTGTAAAGAAAGCCATAATAGCTGGTATTAGCTGCCCCATTTACTACAAAAAATAAGGCTATTAGCGGCAATCAAAAATTGCCGCTATTAAATAAAAATAGTTTATAGTCTTAATAATCTTTAATAGTTTTTTTTGTTAATAGCGATAATTTTGAGTTACTAAAACCTGCCACTACTAGTCTAATTTTTGTAGAGACAAATGCAACAAGGGTAGTGTCTAGGAGATCCTTGAGCACCACAATTGGACAAAGGTCAAAAATATGCTTTCACTTATTTAGATGCTAATAGTTATATGCGTATTCCTACGGTTTAGCAAGTTTGGTGGAAGAAGATTGTCCCTTGCACTGTTCTTGGTGCGCGGTTTAGCGCCTAATACCGACGCAAAGCATAAACCTCTGTGAGTACTGACCAGGTAAGCAGCACGTACATTGACCAATTTCAGTTCACCGAACAAACATTAGATAGCAGATATTTTCACATGCACAAAACGATGCAGGTAGACACGTTTGACCACGCAGACGAACATGAGATTCTTGTATATATCTACTGTCTTAGATGCACTGGTTATGTACCCAATACAAACTCCAATCACTCGTCACTTTGTTTGAAAAATTATGACCCATAAATCGTAGAAAATATATGACGCAAGATTTGTGCAAGAAACAGTACAGACGGCTTATGTGTGCTCACGGGAACAATGTTCTACTGTAGACAATTTTCGATAGACAATTTTGGAGGCAGCTTATGTGGCATGATATGACTGGCCGTGTATATAGTGGGGCCTAAGCATTGTAGCCAAGAGTTGGGTTACCAAATGACTCTTTGGCTGCGTTTGGGTTAGCTCTTTTAGGGCAAAGAGCAGCTCTTTCACTTTTTCGCTCTGGGGGAAAACTATTTTTACATTTGGTAACATAGCTCGTCGCCTCATTTGTTTTAGCGAAGAGCTGTTTTAAGTGATAAAACTATTCTATCCCAGAATAAATTTTATTTGCTCTAATAAAGAGCATGCAAAGAGCTACTTCTGCTCTTATAAGAACTAACTCAAACACAACCTTTGGGCTCTCTGCTAGAGCCAAAATGTGAAAGGGCCTCTCTTTC
The DNA here is from genome assembly GCA_021018995.1 of Chloranthus sessilifolius. Lineage (NCBI taxonomy): Eukaryota > Viridiplantae > Streptophyta > Magnoliopsida > Chloranthales > Chloranthaceae > Chloranthus > Chloranthus sessilifolius. Next base: position 161,406,725 of record CM037585.1, read on the forward strand.
ACCCGTAAGGGCGGATCCAAACGCATCCTATGAGGAGTTTGCAATGAGCTATTAGCGCCAAGCAACAGGGATTGATGCACTAGTCAGGACTACACCTCAAGAAGCCAAGGTTTTGAGTTCTAATCCTACCCCTTGTTGGCCACTCCGTAGGATTTATCACTATTAATCTAATACATGAAGTGCGCGGGTGTTGCAGGAACGTGGGGACTTAGCCGGATGCTCTAAGAGGCCGAATGCCCATTGTCATACAAATAAATAAATAAAAGATATCGGAGTGGGTGAGGGTTCACTTTTCATAGATTTCTACAAGAGCTTAAAAATGTGGAGATCCAATGTACAAAGACCTATGGTTATCTTATCCAAAAATTATTGTCCGTTTCTCATTAAAAGGGAACCCATGAATTAAAAAAACAAAGAGTATATTATACAAGAATATAAAAACTACAGAGGGCCGAAACCGCTTGTCGAGAATAAACATTAAACAATGAAACAATTTTGTTTTCCTCACCAGGATTTGTTCTTTTCATTGGAAGCGTAGAAGGAGGTGGAAGCAAGGTCGAAACCTGGTTCTCCTTTTCATGGTTTCGAAAGAGGGTTTCTGGTTTTCATTAAAAAAATATAAATATTTTTATATATGTTTGAAAAGGAATAAAGATAAGAGTCAACTCTCATATGGTTTATTCAGTTTTCTTGGGCAGTTCACAGGCAATCTAGTAGAATGGTAAAGCAAATCCACAAATGAGTCGCAACTCTCGCAAAGACAATTTATGTCTTTTTAAAAAAAACGAGTGTTACTACCACACCACTTTATGTTATGATCACCTTACTTGACAGCAAAGTAAAAATCCATTGACTGCTTTGAATAAGATGATAGAGATCATTTTTTATCTCAATATTTCACAAAATAGATCTTGAGATCATTTGAATATAATCTAAGGATCAAATATTGATTTTTCATAGCACTTATCCCCAAAAGTGAACATAATTATAGTGAACCATCACATTCACTTTTTGGAATGTGTGTAACGTGGAATCAACATTTGGTCATCTGATGGTAGGAATATGATCTTAAAATCTATTGAGTTGAATATTAAATATTGAGACGAAAAACTATCTCCATCATATGATTTAAAACAATTAACATATGTTTCCTATGTTTAAATGAGGTGCCTATAACATAAAGTGTGGTGTGGTAGTAACACTAGCCCTAACAAAATAATTCTACCCAATCTTTTTGATTTCCATAATTCTACGAAATCATTTTGCGATGTCGACAGGATTTATTTGTGATGATACTTTTGGTATAATTACACAAGAGACAGTAAGATACCTTCGAATAGTTGACATCCACGGAACTCTAGGCATATCTCCTCAACGGAAATAAAATCTTCGTGAGCGTCTTAAGCGAAAAAATATCTATTCCTATGCTACCGTTCGCTATTGGAGCCTTGCGCTTTTTTTCTCTTCTTTTATTTGTTTATGTTTTGTCATTTCTGGAAACGGTGCATTTGGACTTCTAGAACCACCGGGTCAGCAAGAATTTTAGGTTGAGCGGGTCCAAAGTAGGTGCCGACTCTTGATGGTCGGAGTCGGTGGAGGGTTCAGGCAAAATATCCGGCCATTTAATAGATTCAGGTAGGTACACAAGCTAGTGCACGACCCTTCGATTACGGTTGTTGACTGCTAATCTAAACCGGCACAATGTGGGGCACCTAGTTATCAACCTAGATATATAAGTGGCAGGCAACATGTTCACAATAGTAAGTCTAAAATTAATTTAAGTTGGTTTTGATTCACCGTGTCACACATGCCAAAAAGTGAAATTAGTGTAGCGAGATTGGAACCCACAAGCTACGACCCACACCCCAACAATGGGGGAGAGCATACCAACTGAGCTACAGCTCTTAGGCGGTCCAAGGCTTCATTTGAATCATCACGATTTGATAATAAAAATTGGCATAATGGCACAAATATTGGAATACCAAAATTGTGTTTAAATATACCGCTATAATTTGATTTTTTATCTAAATTATATATGATTTATCATTCTACCATGTGACGCACATTTGTGAGGAATTTTAAGGTATCCAAGTGACAATTTATCAATGGGATATGTCTTATCTGAAAGAAACATTCTTATAAGTGGATGTTAATCATCCGATTCATAAACTCTAATATCAGCTATTAAAATTAAAAATAATTATTTATTTCTAATTCACAAATTGAATGGCTTAAATTCTCCTAAAACCCCATTTTTGAGTCTTTTATACTTTAATCTATCATCTAGCACTTTGACTATACCGATCACCCACGTCTTAAACTATTGAAGAGGATATAAGATCATTTAAGGACAAAAAACAAACTGTATTCTGGTGTTTAAATGAACGGTGAGAAAGCCGGGTAATAAAAATGATGGGATGCTTCAATTTTTTGACCGACAAATATGAAAGTCGTATGCGTGGGCTCATTGCTATCGAATATAGATACGGAGTGTGTCCAAGCACGAGCTTAGTTGGGATACCCTATGTTGTCACCCAAATCATAAATAATAAATAAATAAAATAAAAATAAAACAAATAAAATATAGATACGCACGGAGAGTATCGGCTCAAAATATATTTACTTTTGAAAATCTTTCCCTTAATTAAACCTTTCTATACTTAGACTTCCTTTAATTAACTCATCTCAAATACCATAACGAAAACCATCAGATATCAATAGATCTAGATGTAAATTTATTAAAGTTCATCTATCACTGCCAAAAACTCCAGATTCAATTTTTGTCCAAGGAAGCAAGGATCAAAATTTCGGCCGAAATGGCTGAAATTTCGGCCCAAATTATCGGTTTCGGTCTCCACTGAAATGATAATAGGGGACCGAAATTTTGGTCATTTTTGTAAGAGATTGAAATTTTCAGCCAAAATTACCGAAACCGAAATAAAACCCAAAATTTTGACCCTTCAAGGAAGCATAGGGACAGTTCGGTCACTTGAATCTTACTAAATTTGATTGTAGGTACCGAATCCTTATATTTACAAATTTGACTGTCATTCCCCAATCCCCAGTCCCCCAGTCCCCAGTCCCCAGGCCCTATCCCCCGGTAACCCAAATCATTTCCTTGAAGGCTTTAATAAATAGCCTCTCTTTGTAAACCGACACTCGCCTCTCTCTCTCTCTCTCTCTCTCTCTCTCTCCGAAAAAGAGGAATTAGGCGAATCGAAGCAATTTTTCGAAGTGGTAAGCAGAAATAGAAGTTCCGAATAAGAGAACCTTGCTGCTTAGCCATGGATGAGAAGCTCTGTTGATATCTCTCTTACTCTTTATCTCTGTCTCACGGTCTTTGAAGAATGCCCTCTCAGTCTCTTCCCATGTCAACAAACCAGGTCTGTATCTTTTTATTTTTGGTTCTTTCCTTTTTCTATTTTTTTTTTTTAAATTTTGAAACGGTAGAGCACCCAATTTCTACTCAAGAACAAGGGAATCAGGTCTGCTATGTAATCAGAATCATACAATTCTGTAACGATCATATGTTGAGCCCAAAAAATGGGCGTGATCGGATATTGGTCATACTCATTTTTAACAGTCTGATAATGAGCGATGAGTTATAGATTACGATCACTTGATTTTTGAGCATTACTCAATTGGATGGTTCAGATCGATAGGCACCTGCAAATATTTCACGCGGTGAAGGACCACCATCGTGACGCTAACACTGCGTTTGTTTACTAAATTTTAGAATCGTCTTACAATTCCGTGAAACCTTCTCACAGATTTCTGTGGCCTAAATTTTTGTCGAAGTTCTCTGTCCAGTAAACGTTATATATACCACATTATAGAATCATGCGAACTTGTGATTGGCTTACCTGCACTTGCAGCCAATTGCGTCGGCCGCCTGCACCACGTCAGCCGCCTGCGCTTTGCCTGAATTTGTGTGTAAATGATCTTACACTATTAATGGTGTAAGATGTGAGCTATCCAAGCCGTCAAATACATTGAAAATCACATGTCTCGGAGACTTTAGCGACCGGTTCACTGTAACATACAATGTTGCTTTTTATCTTTAAGGACAGATGTTGACGTCCACCGATCGGATGGATGGAGGCATGATTCCTTGTTCTAATGGCGTCCACCGATATGATTTAATGGTGCAAGATACAAAATATACATTAATGGCGTGAGATCAGTAAAACACAATTTTTTGTTTATATGTAGGTTAGATAGATTATTAAGCTGTTGTCATCCATTTTAAGTATTTTAATGGGTGCTAGTTTCAGAATTCCAGTGTATAAGTTGAAGCACTTGACCATAAAAATTAAAACCTTTTTAAGTGTTGCTACTTATACTTCTATGTATGGTTTTTATTATATTTTAGGGATAAGGGTTCCTCACCGACATTGAAATACTGGAGTCGTATTTAAATGATCTAGCACTATGAAATTTGCATCTTTTATCTCACACCAATGTAGCTCACATCTTGACCAATCTCAATTGTCCAAGTGACAAACCATCCCAAAAAAGCATCCCTGTAGGTAAACATGAATCACCCGATAGATGAACTTTGCTATCTGTCTTTCAAACTGAAAATAATTGTTGGTATTATAATCAAGAGATCGTATGATTTGAATGTTCAAAAAGCTTGATTTTTGAATCCGTTTTCGTTTAATGTATGATTTATTATTTTGACGGTGTAGATTATGCTCAACCGTCAATAGTGTGAGATCGTTTAAACACCAAATTGGTAAAATGGCCATCAGGAGAGCCCGTCCCTATATTTAAATATAGGATTTTTTATATTTTATTTCTTCTTTTTTTAAATGTTTCTTATGGCTCATACAAAAAAAGGTATTTCAAACAAAATCGTTCTGCCACATCATTTCTAAAAGAATTAATTGGTAGTCACAGTCACCATAATTATCAAGCTTATTAGACCACCAATGGCCAATCATGTTAAAAGTTTAATTTTACAAATCTCAGGACCCTCGTAACCCACAGCAACCATATTTTAGGACGTGGGGCTTTTATTGGGTTTCTATCTTTTCAAATGCAAGAAAATGGCAAGATACAAAGGAATCTTTTCCCTCTTGGGTTTCTTTCCACTTTTTGACTGCAAGAATATGGGAAGTTTTCAAAGAAACTCACTTTCCATATTTATCTTTTGCCTGTCCCTTTTGTCATTTTATGAAGTTTTCAATGAAACTTTCACATCCCATATTTAACTTTCAAAATCATTTCAAATAAGAGATTAAAAACTCATTTCTTAAGAATTTTTAGTGTGGATAATTATGACTTTGTGTCAACTAAATAGCAAGCAGTGGTGAACCCATAGTTTAATGGGCCACACTTACCAAATTGAGTTGCAAGCCCATTATTAGAAGGTGTTTCAAGGTCACTTTTTGGGATGTGTCGTGTGTATGGGGAATCAACATCTGCTGGACCAATGGTAGGCTCATTACCTTAAGACCTATTGTGTGAAAGATTGAGATGAAAAAAATCTCTATTCTCTAATTCAAAGCCGTTAATGGCTTTTTGCTTTGCCAAAGTGAGGTTGTTGTAACTTGTAACATTAGGCAGTGTGAAAGCAACACCAGCCTACTTTAATTTGTTGTTTTTGAATGTTGGATTTTTAGCGTTTACATGGTGTGGGCTTCATAGATCATTGGTGTTTTATTTATTGATTTAGGCTAAGCGGTATTAATCCTTGGTTAAGGGCATATTCATATAATATATATTTTCACTTAAACTTAATTTCAACACATGACAAATATTTAAATCCTTTTTGCGTAGGTTTAAACAAAAAAAGAAAGAGTTTTTACTGCATCACATCTTCCTTTTAGAATAGTCTCATATTGCCTGTGGGATTGAACGTATTGGGTTCTATATAATCTCGATACTTATCACTTATAAGCCAATTTTGTAAGGTTGAGTTAGTCCCGTAGATTTCTTATCATGGTATCAAAGCAGGTCTTTTTTTATTTCACGTCACTTAATTCAATTGTTCACGTGATTTGACTTAATTTAATTCCGCCAATACGTCATCCATGGGCTTCTTGGAGACCAATTCTATACGATGACCTAATATCTTGTCAGTTGTGCATTTATTTTAATATAAGGGTTCATTGGCTGAATTATAGACAAATTCTTTTGTGAGCATAGAACATGAATTTTTTGTGGGCATGCTAACTCTTCTACGTTTTTCTAGTTTTTGTGGATTTGGTTTATTTATTGGGGGCGTCACATGCATTGATAGAAGGGAAGACTACCAATAATTGTTCAAAACTTTACCTTTGAGACTTAATCCAGTCTATCTCTTACTACCTAGTATGGTCCGAGACACTACTTTTTTGTGCATTTTATTTACTTTAAAAAGGGAAAAATACACTTTAACTGAAAGCACATGATCGGTCTTAATTGAGATCACGACCAAGGTATAAAAAATATGCCGATACCGATACATATCGACAATATATATCAGTTTCTCGGCAAACCAATACGTATCGATATTGCAACTCAAGTATCGGATACTATATCGGCAGATACGGGCCCATATCGGCCGATACGTCTCGGTAAACCGAGATGTGAATTTAAAAAAAAGAAAAGAAGCTGATACATATTGGTATCGGCCGAGTTGTATCGATCCTCGGCAAACCAAAACCCGAGACCGATACCAATTTTATTACCTTAATCACGATCAATTGGTCTCATACGAGACCATGAAGTCTTATATGAGACAGCAAGGTCTCGTACAAAACCGTGACCAATCAATCTTGTACATGACTGACCGGTTAGTCATGATCTCTTAAAAGACCAGTCGATTGCGGTCTCATATGAGAGCGATCAATTGCACTTAAAAACAAATGTGCACGTGTTTTTTGTTAAAGAGTATTTTCGGGATATCATATCATCTAGGTAATAAGCAATAGTTTGGATCTTGTTAGATAATTATGTAGAAGTTATGGGCCCTCTCAGATAAAAAATCCTTGATAACCAAATAGCCTTTACCCACTATCCAGTCAATCCTACCATTAGCCGACTCCAAGTCGCTAAAATTCCGTGGGAGTTAGGGCAATCTTTGACAGGATTTGGTAGCTAGACGTGATGTCCTTCAAGCAAGAGCGTTTGTCCCTGTATCCTTCGTGCTAATAAAAGAAGGATAAACTATATTTCCCAAATTTCAGGGCTCCTGTAAAACTGTGAAAGTCATCTTATGAGATGAATTGGTGTCTAAAAAGCTACCGATAAGAGGTGATGGAGAAAAGAGTTTGAACGATTGAAAGAGGAGAGACTATAGTCTGAATCCATGTGGGCGCGGGCGCATTTATTTGTTCCTTTAAATTCAAACTTCAAACACATCTGAATTTAATCAAAACCTTTTTAGTGTTTTCTATCTTCCACATATAATCAGGACCATGAACTCCCCATTTTACTTGAACCAGATCATTGAAGGGTTGAAGCATAGCCTTCTTTGCACAACCTTGGAACTGGAATCGACACGAATGAATGCTAAAGAGGCGATTCGAAGAAACGAAGAGTATGTGAAGCAATTACTTCATTTGTTGAAAGTAACTTGCCAAGAAAGAGATGAAGCAAGGGATCAGTTGCAGAGACTACTAAACCAATATGTTCAATCTTCCCCAAACGAGCTCGGCCTGGGTCTTCTTTCGAATCTCCATGTCGAATTCCCGCAAAATTTTCCAACCAGAGGAGGCAATTCAAGCCTCACTGAATCAGATAGCTTATCAGAAACATATAATCACCAATCCTATGTTTCGACCTCTCCCGTAGACTCTTTTTTCGACCAGGTTTCTTCCCCGGATATTTTCAACATAAACATGGCTGATTCGAGTAATATAGGAATGGCCCATCAGGCTTATGTCCCAGAATACAATGGCTCTTCCTTGATGACGATGTCGCCGCCACTCGGAACAATCAAAATCGATCGAGCTTCGGTGATAATTGAGAGTCTTGCAAGGGAGAAACCTCTACCAGTGAAAGGGAAGCTTCTACAAACTGTAATGGAAGCTGGGCCACTGCTAAAACAACTTTTTATTGCTGGGCCTCTTCCTCAGTGGCGAAACCCGCCGCCTTTGCAGCCACTCCAAGTGGCACCTATATCCATGAAAGGGTCTGAACTTGAGACAGTTGTTCAGAAACCAATTATGAATCCCAATTACATGATTCATAGTTCTTTGGATGGTGGTAGTGGATCTCAGATTTGTGCTACGTCTGTGTTGAATTTTCCAAGTGGGGTTAGCTCTGGTCTAAAGAAGAGCCCAGGTTTATCTTCTACTAGGGTTGGGAGTAATATTTTGCAAGATCAAAGCTTGATTGGAAAACGGCAAAAGTTTTAATAGGTTGATGGATTATGGTTTGAGAGATGGATTATTGCTTAATTTGAAGCAGCATTTCAGGTTTCACCATTTTTTTAGAGGAGCTGTTCTCTATTTTTGCATAGCATAGTAATTTAATGCGGTGTAAATGGAAAGAACCTAGTTTTTAGAGTTGATAGCTTGTTGATTTATGTTCCTTTAGCTAATGTCTTCTTCCTTAGCGCGTAATCTCAGAATTATTGATGGACTAGAGCCCCCTATCTCTACTCACTAACTGTTACCCTCCAATCCGCGGCCACCTCAAATACCCTTTTTTTTTTTTTTTTTTTTTTTTCTTTTGTTTAATAACTTTGGTGTCTGGACCTTTTACCGCACCCGACTGATCTCAGGGAAACGTGGGGGTCCTAAGTTAGCACATGTCGGTACGCACGGGATATAAATCGTTACAGTGACATCAAGGGGGGGTTCGAACTCGGATCTCTGGCTTCTTTAGACCCCTTGAGGTTTAGGTTATGATTCTTTCATTTGCCGATTAATAATTTTACTGGAGTTGCATTGTGGTTACATGTCTAAAGTTCTGTGATAAGTTGGAACTTTGCGAAAAGGCCTTAGAATTAAGGAATTTAAAAATTAGTGAATTGCAGAGAAAATAATAAGTTAATCAAATATATATGAGAGTTTAGAGGGCGACTTAATTAATATAGAAACCACTTAGCACGATGATGTCACAAGTTTCAGTTGTTACGCAAAATCCCTTAGAAAGCCTTTGCACTTTCAATCTTGTTAATGGCTTTTGCTAAAAAAATAATCAATAAACCAAATAACAATTATCACAAGAAGTAGAAAGAGAAAAAGATCACACCATAAAAAGAACAAGATTTGCATCGTTTGGCCTAAGACTACGTCCACGGGAGATCCCAAGTTCTCTCTCTCTAACTCAAACGCACAAGGAGATCCCAATTCCAAAACCCCTAGTTTACTACTTAGACTAGGACTCTTCTTTCTTTTTATTTTTAATTTAAGAGAATAATACAAGTTTTCAAAATAAGTGACATTCCTCAAACAAAAATAAACTAATATTAGATCTTTTGATAATTGACCAAACCAATTTCTAATAAATAACTCTAGTTGCAACCGTAAATTGAGCCAAAATCTAACATCAGTATGAAAACTCTACCATGTAACATAATAGGTGTAGAATCCATATTGGGTGTTCAAAGTCGAGACAGACAAGTGGTGTGTTGTAAGATCGACAAGTGCCATTATTTGAACCTTGACTCATCTTCTCTTCTCAAAAATGTTGGTCTATGGGCAGATGATTGGCCATGAAGCTTCCAATCTAACATCCTCTCTATAGAAAGAGTTTGGCATTAATTAGGTTGAGGATTGATTTATTTGCAGCCACAAAACTTCAGGCACAACCATTATATAATAAGTTTATATTATTTGCAATACACAAAATCTTTTGCAAATCCCACCTCATGGGTTGCCTGGGAAGATTTGTGAGCTGCAGAGGGCATTATGCTGAAGACTTCCTAACTCCGAAACTCCACACTTGTTGACACTCCCTATAAAGGAAAATTGGGCATTAGGTGCACCGTGCCACCGGCCCATGCAGAATCGGTGGTGCATACGTAGCCAATATAATATATATCTTGGCAGATTGGTCGGAGGTGGCAGGCAATTAAAACAAAGCATCCCTTGCTTTTATAAAAGGCCCTTAATTTGACGGCAGAGCTGATAGGCCTTGTTTGTATAGAGTTGATTGACTCATGCACAGAATGTAAGGACAAATTTTGAAAAAATTTGCTGAAATTTATCTGAACTTCCGTTAGACAAGACTTTGGGCGAAATTTTATTAGTTTCAAGGAAACCAACAAAATTTCGTTGAAAAATTATTTTCTAAAATAATAAATAATACTTTTATAAATATTAAATATATAATATTTATATATTTCTTTGTACTCTCTGAGAGTCATAATTCTTACAAAATTTATCAGAAATGGCCTCTATCGAAATATTATCAAAAACAAAATTTGAACTAATACCAACTGTTAACAGTTGGTATTTGGTGGAGAGATCCTGCACAACTTCATCATCAAATGTGTACATTTGATGTGTACAAGTGTACAACATTATACACTTGTACACTTGTCAACGTTGTAATTTGAACTAATACCAACTGTTAACGTTGTACACTTGTACACATCGCGTGTATAATTCACGTGGTGTGGTGCACATAGACACGTACTCTTTGGATTAGATACAGTCCACAAATTGCAAGTCAATGCTCTTATCACAAGGTTTTGAGGGGTGCAGATTGGTCGGGTGAGGCCAACCCATTCAACTCATGACTAGTTGGTTTTGGGGTCAGATTTCAAACCCTCGGGTCGGGTTGGAAACCCTCGACCTGTTTATAAAACTGGTTAGGTTTGGGTTGAAGTTTACCTACCCAACTTGACTCTAACTCAACTCCCTCTCTTATATTTTAACCTAGTATGCCCGACCTGACCCAATCCAACCTGATTTATTTGCTAAACGGATCGGGCTCAACCATTCGGCTTGAGGGTCAAGAGTGACAGGCTGGGTTTGGGTTGACCCAACTTGACCCAAACCTGACCCATTTGAACTCCTAGATGGTTTGGACTATGAAGCCTCTTATGAGCCTGATGTTTGGTTTGAGCCCCATCTAGGACTTACCTACCATTTCGGCATCTTGGATTTCCGCATATGTGTGCCGTGCATGCACAAACCCATCCCCCAAATACCAACCCGTTCAGAAAATGGTCGCCCGTTGTTATGTGTAGGGGCACAAATGGGTCGGGTCAGGTACGTGTCACAGGTGTACCAGACCTGACCCACTTGGAGTCGGATCGGTCCGAGGTGGGTCAAGTTTTAAAAATATGGACCCATTTTGGTTAAGGGTTTGGGTCTAGGTCAAATTATATCCGGAGTTGACCCAACAAAAATGGGTTGGGTCCTAATCAAGTTTGAGAGCGGGTCCAATAGCTTATATGGCTGTCTTTGGTCTAAAGAATGTACCCATAAGATTGACTTTCCAGAAAAGATAAGAGAAAAGTACAAGAAAGCGCTCCTTCACAATTTTTATCACCATTTTCCTATTTTTTTTTATTACTAAAAAGCGCCCTGCAGCTTTAAACGGCCCGCATTGATGCACGGTGCAAATGTATTTTACCGAATAGCCCTCCAACTTTTGAGTGTTTTCGTCGGTGATCCATCGCCGACGATCGTAAACCTGAATTGCCGGCCAACACCAAATAGAGGATTTATTTTTTCAGTTAGTGAGAGAGAGAAAGAAGAGAGAGAGGGTTTGCCTTTGCCTAATCTCTTTCTCTCTCTACAATTAAACCTTTTTTTTCTTTAAGTTTTAGAGTGTCTTCTCTAGCGACCTGGTGATCGTGAACTTGGGTTCATGCCGGTGAACACCAAATAGAGAGTTTCATTTTTTGAGTTAGAGAGAGAGAAAGAAGAGAGAGAGGGTTTGCCTTTGCCTAATCTCTTTCTCTCTCTACAATTAAATCATTTTTTTGTTGGAGTTTCAGAGTGTCTTCTCCGGCGATCGTGAACCTGGGTTTATGTTAGCGAATGCCAAATAGAGGGTTTCATTTTTTCACTGAGAGAGAGAGAAAGAAGAGGGTTTTTTTTTTTTATTGATAAGAAGAGAGGGTTTTGAAGAATCTGGGTTTTGCATGGATTAGACTCAACAGATCTTGCTTTCCTTCACTTTTTCTCTCTTCTTTTATGTTCTTTTCACTCATCTTGTTCTCTCTCATCAAAAAAGCCACCGTTCTGATTTGGAGTGAGGAGGAGGGTTCAAAGACTTTCAGTTGCTGGTGAAGCTTTAGAGGCTTTATATTAATGACAATTTTAAAATTTAAGTGGCTTATGAGAGGGGATGCATTAAAAAGGTAAAATTATAAAAAATTAAATGATCATGTATGGGTTTCTAAGACAGGCCGAGTGTTCAAGCAATGCATGCGCGCTATATGGTTAAAAAATATGACATTCGTTTTTTTTTGTGATAAAATAAGGCGCAGGGCGCCATTTAGTAAAAAGCCGTTAAGATAAACCCAATGAACCGAGGTATGAAGCTTCTTTTAACCTTCGAGTCATGAAAAAGCTAATTTTTAATGATTTTAGAGATGTTAAGTCTCTGACAGTCAACTTACTTATTCTACTCAAATGATCTTAATTGTATATATATATATATATATATATATATATATATATATATGGAAAAGGTGATCGTCCTTCAAGCTTTCACGTGGAGTTTCATTTGGCACTTAAAATATTGTTTCGATGCCACGTGGAGTTTGGGTGCATTGTTTAGATTATCTTAGAAAAAAATATAATTGAAAACTCATCTTCATTGTGTATTTTTTGAATCCTGAAATGTGGATCAATGAACTCGTCAAATTTTGACTTGTGGGTTTAAAAAGTTTTTTTTTTTTTTTTTTTTAATATTGATCTATACTGTCCACCTGTGCTCCACGTGGTACCCGACGGTCACCGTCCTCCATTGGACGACCTGACCGGCTCCCTATATATATATATATATACTCTCTGAAATTTTTTTATATTAAATTTTCACAATTTTTTTTTTAAATATTGCCCATATCAAAATTGTCACTATATCAGAGACCCGTTAACGCTAATGACAACTGTTAACAGTTGGTTGGTATTTGGTGGAGAGATCACTGCAAAACTTGTGAATCACTCATCATCAAATGCGTACACACGTTGTACACAACTTGTGGTGCACTGTTAATGGGATCGGATGCAGTCCAAAAATTGCTCAGAGGTGTGCACTGTTAATTGGATCGGATGCAGTCCAAAAATTGCTCAGATGTATGCATCAGGTGCATCATTGCAAGTCAATGCTCTTATCACAACGTTTTGAGGATGGGTATGGTCAACCGATTTGACTCATCACGTACGGGCTGGTTTTGGGTTCAGATTTCAAACCTTGGGGTTGGGTTGAGTTAAAACTCTTGACACGTTCATAAGACAGGTCAAGTTTGGGTTGAAATATTTCAACTTCAACCCAACCCAACTCGACTCTCTCTCTTATCTCTCTTATATTTAAACCTAATTTGCCTGACTTGATCCAATTCAACCCGAGCATTTGCTACACGGGTTGGGTTTGGGTTGACCCCAATTTCGCCCAAACGTGACTCATCTACACTTCTAGACAGTTTGAAGCCTTTCATGAGCCTGGTGTAACAGTCAATAGGTTTCAGCATAAATGCACTCAGTAATTCAGTAGGTACCAATAGAGTTACGCATCTAAATAATTCTCCTAAATTTAGGATCACTGTATGAATGATTCTATGTACTACCTAATGAATCTCAAAGAACTCAATATATTATTGTAAAAGTATATTTATTTGCATCCGCTAAAATTTTGACATACTTGGTTTATGGGTCATTTTTGAGGCTGTGTGGTAACATAAAATCAACGTATGAACCGCCTGATGAAACGCACATGATTTCAAGATTTATTGCGTGAAATATTGGGATAAAAAATTATCTCCATGCTACGCCCATGACACAGATGTTCGAGATGGCCATATCTCTTGATAAAAAAAAAACTGACAAGCGATTCTATGTAATAAGGATACAAGTTTAGAGCCAAAACCGACTGAGAAACTGGTCCCCAAACTGAACAGAAACCGAAAAAATCGAAACTGATTTCCATTCAGTTCAGTTTCATTTTTGGGTGGCCAAAACCGAAAACTAGTCGTGTAGCAATGTAGGTTTAAAAAACCTACCGAAAATATTAAAATCCTTAAATAACTGAAAATTTGAAAAAATGCGATAAAGATAAAAAAATATTTAAACAATAAATTGAAATAAAATTGAACTGAATTTTTTTTTTCAATTTCAACTTCGATTTCGATCGAGTTTCTAAACTTTAATCCAAGTGACTTAACCGAACCGAAAACCAACTATTTTAATTTTTAAGTTCCTATCCTGCACCCCTACTATGTTACAATTGAAGTTTGATAAGAAGAAAGGAAAATAAAATTAATTAAAAATTAAAAATTTTCAGCTATCTATAAAGTGTAGAGGAGTCGATCTCTTTAGGGATTTTTGCATTTACCCCTCTACGATATGGTGTATTGCGCTTTGCCTCCCGTGTTTCACTTATTTACACTACGGTTCATGATTTTGTGTTTCCTTCTACAATGACGAATCAATTGTTGACTATTAGAAAACTAAACTTTGACTGCTTTGATCAAATGAAAGAAATCAATTTTCGCCACAATATTTATTCTACCCAATGAGTCTTGAGATTAGGAGTTTATCATCTAACGGTCAAATTTTGATTTCACATGGCAGACAATATAAAAAGTGAACATGATCGTGGGTGTACATCAAACATTGTTCTTGGATCACTTTTCAATATGGATGCCATTTGAATCAAAATATGATCGTCTGATGGTAGACTTATGATCTCAAAATTTATTAGGTATGAAATTATGGTGAAAAATGATATCCATCATCTGATTTTACGTAATCAAAATTTAGTTTTATAATAATCAACGATTGATTCGTCAATGTAAGGGGCAAAACGCAAAAGAAATACAAAAAAAGGACAACAACATAAATAGGTGAAACATGGGAGGAGTATATATACGGCATATCGTAGGGGTTAAATACAAAATCTCATCTCTTTATGATAACATGGTCAAACGTTAAAAACTACAAAACTATTGATGAGTAATCAAGTCTGTGAAAGTTCTATGTTTGACCAAATTAGATTAAGGGCATTTATCCTACACGAGTTTACAGTAGACCCACGAACCAATTACTCTCGCCATGCTTGGGTCGATTCCATTTTTCGAATATGGTCAACCCATGAAAAATGCATAGGTCGGGTACATTATGGTGATTATACCAACTCTACGTTATATGTTTGGACAGTTTACAAAATAGCGCCATGTCTCATATTTAATCTTTAAAAAATCAAGCGTCTTTTCTTTAAAACAGCGTCCTCACGTATTTGAAACAGACAATCATACATATTAAATCACGATGGTACTGATCAATTTTAATGAATAATTATGATGTTATCTTTGCTAACAAATTTTAACTTCTTTGTATATTTGTTTTGATTTTTTTTTATTAGACATTTGACACGTGCATGCGAAATACGTAAGAATATAGGCCTATATTGGTTTGTATAGGGTGTATTTTCATAATTAAATTTTTTTAAAACTATATTTTAATAAAAATATAAATGAGGCTCGTTTTCATACTTTTCTCTATATATTTAGTGAGTATCCATCAAGGATAAAAAATTCGGCTGAAATGACCGAAATTTCGGGTCAAATTATCAGTTTCGGTCCTCACCGAAACGATAATTTGGACCGAAATTCCAGTCCAAATATGTATGAAACGAAAACCGAAATTTTGATCCTTGATATCCATACTCGTTCCTAATCTAGATTATAAACAGGTCACTGTTTTTGTACATGTGGCACTATTTATCGTCAAGTGTGCCATAGGATCATAAAGATCTAATGTGAATATTTGATGGGCAGAAATTGCATTGGAAAAACATCTCCCTTTGCTTGATTCAAAGTGGTCAAATGCATTTTAAATGAAAGGCTAAAACTGATTTTGAAAATTTAATGGTAACTTTTCATTCGAAAGGTGGTTTGGTTTACAGCTTTGAATCACATACTAAAAGTGTTTTATGATGAAATTTTGAATGACACAAATCTTTATATCATTATCTTCACATCACATAGTACCCTTGATGAAAAATAGTATCACGGGTCCTAAAGAGTGACCCGTTCACAAGCTAAATTTTGAAGGGGTTGATTACCCTGTACCAGCTCATAACAGAAACAAGGGTGAGATGGGGGGACCTTCTATCCACTACACCGACTATAGCTCAAGGAAATGGCATCCAATATATGCAGCTCCATTGAGACTTTTGTGGATCTCTGTGCTCTTAGAAGTCTTCATCCATCACCAAGTGTGGGTAATGAGATGCTCATCGGTATGGAGAACGGGTCGGGCACATAATAATATCAAATCTTATATTGAAACTTCAACCACTCGGTTTCAGTGATCTTCCAGGATATGGAAATGTAGCCCAAACACATTTCAAAAATATATGCGTTTCACAAGTGATTCTGACTCTGAGTTTGTGCTCAAAGAGCGCTGGGCAATCTTCTTTGAAGCTCACTACTGCATTTTATTTTGCAGATAAAATGGTTGCTTCATCACTCTCTCTAAGTTGGATTTCAAACCTTCCTAGCCAGGTACGAACATTTCCCTCCATAATATCTTTTTATTTCGATTTGGCTTTCGATTTCTCTTTGAAACTTTAGTTATTGGTCTCACCGTTAGTACAGTTATTTGTGCCAAATTCCACCTTTACTACTCCTTCGACATCACTTCTTCCTTCTAATATAAAGGCGTGCTCTAGAGAAACGCCTCTGAACGAAAAGGGTAAGAAACCCATGTCGCTGTCTCCTCTAACTCACATGAAAATTGCTTTTTTTCTGGTTAAAATCAGAATATTAGATATGGGCTTTTGTTGGTTTTGGAAGGTAGATGGTTTTTCTGGTGATATTGGATGATGTTAACGTGGTTTATAGGAATAAATTTTGAGGAATTTGGCATTTGTGCTGTGTCATTGAAAGATTACTTGAATTGAATATTCCATTGATTTCGTGCTCTTGTACGATACTAAATAGATATTCAGTTGCTGATTTGTTAGAACTATGGATGGATTGATAATGTGGAATGTGTACTCTGTTGACCCCGAAAAATTTGGACCTTTGATTGATCGCCTACCGTCACTTGATCGATGAGGGAATGCCGCGAGGCTAGTCATCGCCTTGAGCTAAGATTTTCTCCTGACCATCTAGATCCATGATTTACACCATTGTGTTTTTCCATATCTCAAATGGGTAGACCTAAATAAACAGTAGGGAGATTTAAAAAAGAAATCTTAATTAATAGACAAAAAATATTTGGGGCTCCTCCGTCCTATTTAGGGAGTTACCATACATACAGCATCAATATCAGAGCTTAGAAAGTACTTCAAAGTCTAAACCAACTGCCCATTGTAAGTGATTTTGATATGCTGCATTATCTCAAGCAACTATTTTCCTTCTTTGTTAAAAGGGCAGCTAAGATAACTAGAATACTTACTTGTTTAGTTGTTGCCGTCGTAGTTGTTGTCGTCACCTTATCCCATCTATTTGGGATTAGAAAAGGTACTTGGTTAGTCATCTAAGTAATTTTCAACTTAAATGTGCAATTATCCCATTAATGACCGCAATTTTTCAAATTTTTTGACAGTATGATATTTTCCAGTATGATTAATTATTAGTTAAATATAGATAAAATAGCAACTCCAAAAACTTAGGAAAAGAATTATACGTTTCCTATTAAATTTGCTTTTGATGATTTTCCAATTAAAATAAACTATGAGCCTATATTGCTGCACATATTTTAAAACAAACTTTTGACAAGTTGAGGGAACTTATCATATTGAGAACGTAGAACCACCATTAGGATGACCATTTTGGCCTTTCAAAGTTATTTCAACTGCAGAAAGACTTTTGAACCTGGCATGAGCCAAAACCATATGCCAAACCACATCTTTGTTGTATCCATATAACTAGTCCTCAATTAATTCAAATAAGTCCCGATATGCCTATAGCCGCTTAAAAACGTGGGTCAAAATCTCGGACGATACCGGTATGTATCCCCTGATATGTACCGGTATCGCTGGCCAACGGTACACGATACATTGGGTATGTGTCTCTGCCAGTGGTACAATATATGTATTTTTCTAATTGTATCACTGATACATTGAATGTATCAGTGATACCGATACTTATCGTCTCGGTTTTGATGGTGGACAATATGTATTGGGAAACCAAGTTTTGACCCATGCTGATACACCACTATCTTAACTAACAAGGAAGTAGATGAACTTACAGGACTGCTCTTCGTAGCTACCAATAACACTGCTGTCTGATGAAGCTTCTTGATAGAGATCTTTTCCTTCTCTCATGAAAAATATAATTGGGGAATTTATTAAATTGCTACATATCACTTTAAGCTACTGATAAACTAGGAGGAGATACTTGGGTTCAGTCCTTATACGTGTATACCAAATGGCATATGTGGGCTTTCTGTATTGCATGCATATGATGCCCAGTGTAAGAGATGCTGGAAAAATATAACTTGAAAAATCAGGCTTACACATTAACTTAATATTGGAGCTATATTATTTATTAAAAAAAAACTAATTAAATAAATAAATTACTTCTAATCACTTAATTCCTTAGAATTTTGAGGTTGATTGAATCACAGGCCATTTCAGTAGAAGACCAATATTGGCTGGAGTAGGAGCACTAGCAACAGGTTTACTCCCTACAAGGTTCAGTTTTGCTGAAGGTATCTTTGTCATAATATCCCATTTGAGTGCTTTGATCATCATTTTTTTTTCATGTAGAATCTGCCCATCATCTTTGTACGAATGATTCTAGCAATGGAAAAATCTGTTATTTGTGCAGAAGTACCAGAGAATTATGAAGCTTTTGTTGACTTTTCGGACGGATATTCATATTATTACCCCTCAGACTGGAGGGTTGGTTGCAACTAGTCCCGTTTTCAATTGCCTAACGAAATTATAAATTTTATGTGAAACAGAAACTTCTTCATTCTCCAGCTTGAAATAGTTTTTGCTATTGAATATTGTTACTTGTACTGATTATATGCTGCATGTTTGTGCCTGATGCACTCTCTCTCTCTCTCTCTCTCTCTCTCTCTCAATTAGGACTTTGACTTTAGAGGGCATGATTCTGCATTCAAAGACCGGTCTCTACCATTGCAGAACGTTAGAGTCAGTTTTAAACCAACTGACATGAAGGATATCCATGATTTGGGCCCAATGGAAGAGGTAAACTTATTCTCTTTATCTATACATTTTTAGAAGCATTGAAGAATGGCATACTTTATCTTGACTTCAATTTCCTACTATTAATTTCAATTCAAGTTTCAGCAAAAATTCAAGCATTACTGCTTTTTCTCTCCTTTGGAAGATGAATCAGCTTGCTATTGTAAATTTACTTCTTTTGTCTGACCAGTTTCTTTTTATTTATTAGGTCATTGCCAATTTAGTTGATAATGTGTACTCTGCACCAACTCAAAGAGCATATATATACGAAATTCAGGAGGTTTGTATTCTTTTCACATTCTTCTCTCGTGAGGACTGAGCATATATAACAATTAGCAATGCTTTGAGTTGGATGTACGTCACATTCTTCTCTCACAATTAGCAATGCTTTCATGAGGACTGAGGCATCAATCGTTACAATTAATCACATTTCCCCTTGCTCCCCCATCCAATTTTCTTGCAAAAGATAAAACTAACTCTATCGACTGAATAAAGTTTAACCATCTGTGTAAAAATGACAACCACACACACACACACACACACACATATATATCTTGCATGCAAAGAGACTCAGTGAGAAGTTACGCAGCCACCGACCAAGAGAAGAGAGAGAAAACAGAGGAAAAACTATCAAAAAGTGAAACACAGCCACTGACCAAGAGAAGAGAAAAAGGGAGTCAAAAAAGGAACAAAGCAAATAACCCAAGGCCTGACAAGGTCAGCCTGCGTCAGGAAGAATAGTCCCGTCCCTTAGCAGAATCGATCACGGCATTCCAGAAAATAGAGGAGTAACAAGAGCCTACAAAATTAAGAGGTTGCTAAACTCTTGCACAATCAGGCCCGGGGGTCGCCGTTGATGCTTAAGAATCCGAGAGTTCCGCTGGAGCCAAATAACCCGGAAAATAGCATCCATATCCATTAGCCAGTGAACATGACCAGCTCAAGAGTAGGAGCCCGAAAACCAAGAAGCCACGAGATAACCACAGTATGTGGATGGAACCAGGCCGCCCCAAACATCGATAGCAGCCTAGCCCAAATCTTGGTCGCAAAGTCACAATGTATCATAACACGGTCCACTTCTGGCTGCGCAAAGCACAAAACACAGCTCTTATGCACAGAAACCCCCTGTTAGAAAGAAGATCTCTAATCTTGAGCTGGGCGGCCCAAGCAATGCACCAGATGAAAGTGGAGATATTAGCAGGGACAGGGATTTTCCAAAGATTCGTCCAAGGTTTCGAAATGGGAGGTCTCTGGCTGAGGAATTAATAAATACCATCCAAAATAGTACAGTCAAAATACCATCCGAAGTAAGAGACCACGAGTGCTTATCATGACTAGCATTGAGGGTCATGAAGGGAGGCAGTTCATTCAAAAGCACAAGAAGCCACTGCATTTCCAGGTTCAAGAGGGGACGGTTCCACCATGCCATCCAAGTCGAAATAGGCGACCCGAGCAAAGGAACATCGAAAAGGCAACCTGTCCTCCTAGAGAAGAGAGCATACAGATCTTCAAACTGCTGGGCGAGTTGACAATTACCACTCCAATATGCCCCCCCCCCCCCCACAAAGTAAGCCATCATAGCATTATTTTAGGCCTCTCCACCAACCCGAGCCGCTTCCATTGAAGGACATGGAATGAATCCAACCAGTATTAGGGAGGGAGTTTTTGGATTTGATTAAGGAAGTCCAAAATCGATCATGATCAGCTCTGAGACTCCAAAGCCATTTACCATGGAGAGAGCGATTCATTTCCTTCATTCTCCTAATACCAAGCCCATGATCACTCTCGGCGTAAGACAAAACTTCCAATATTCTTTTTTTCCGTCACTTCGACACCAAATAAATTGACCTTGGATGCTTTCAATTCTCTCAATCACACCCTGAGGGCATTTGAAGAGACTCATGAAATAGATGGGCAAGTTTGATTTCAAGGCTTTGAAATTAATCTCGGATGATTATGGTTTGACTAGGACTAATTTTCACAAAACATTATTTGACGAGGACATCAGATTTAAAGAACCACCTATGATTTATCAAAGGTGAAAGAAACATCACGATGATGGACATCCGTGAAGTTACAGTTAGTTACCGGCAGTTACAGTTGGTTATTTATTTTTAAATTTCGAATATATTTGTAAAATGCTTATAAAAGGATTTGTAAGGACTATTTTTAATAACTTAATGATTATGACCTTTGCTATACAAATTGAAAACTAGATGTCAATCTTCGAGAGTGTGATTCTCTCAAAATAGAAGAGTGATTCTTCTATACGCGTGTGGTTGGTGTGAAGCCGATCATTTGAATCTCAAAATAGAAGAGTGATTCTTCTATACGTGTGTGGTTGGTGCGAAGCCGATCATTCAATCATGATATTCACTATTATCTCAATTGGATGCTTTCGTGCATCATATTTTGATATCAAAGCAAGTTCAAACCCTCAACAAGTAAATTGGCAAGTTTACACCCTCGGTAAGTAGATTGGCAAGTTCACACCCTCTACCTGCACCTGTGGTAGTAACTAGTTCAGTTGAAGATTCTATACTGGTTGACGAAGCCACTGTGAATCCCGAGATCATTGAAGAGCAATTATCAGCGATAATTCTCGAAGTCCTTCGCGGTTTGAACGATTACATGATTTCTATGAGAACGTTCGTAAAACGGTGAAACTTTTCGATCGTGCAGCAAAAGGTGACGAAGGTGGACAAACTATGGTGCAAGGAGAAAGGGAGGTCATCCGATCAAGGTTCCCCAAATATTATTCTCCACCTTCATGAAGAAAATCAATTTCGACCAAAGTTCGAGGTCGAACTTTTTCAAAGTAAAGGGGATTGATGGGGAATTTAGATCCGCATGCTTGGATCGTGGATAGTTCTGTTTCGTGCATATCGTAGACGACAAACATCCGCAAGTTGGCGATTATTGGTAGTTTCAATTAGTTATTGGCTGTTATAATTAGTTATTGGCCATTTTAGTTAGTTAGTTTCTTATTTTGAATTTGAATTTAGTTAGTTATTATTTTGAATTTGAATTTAGTTATTTATTTTTTAAATTTCGAATGTGTTGTAAAATGCCTATAAAAGGCTTTGTAAAAACAGATTTAAGTGTTGAATGATGAATAAAAAATTTAAGTTGCTTTGTGCATCTTCTGAAAGAGTGATTATTTCATTTAGAAAACTTGATATGAGTTTTCGCCTTTGAGGAGTGATTCCTCAAAGTTATCATTGGTGCGAGGTCGACAAACTTGCGCATGCGATTGGTCCGAGGCCGGTTCAATCATTACTAAAGATCTTCTACTTTATTCTTCTTTTAATTTTTGTGATTTAATTGAAGATTGAGAACCCTAACTCCTCTCTTGCGAGATTTATGCTATTTTAGGGTAGCAAGCGATTTTTCAGATTTCAAATTTCAAATTTCAGATTTCAGATTTCAGATTTCAGATTTCAGATTCTAGATTTCAGCATTCATATAGATTCCAGATTCCAGCATTCATATAGGTAATTTCAGCATTCATGTAGATTCTAGATTTCATTGTCATTATTTTGCATCATTTAGTCATGGATCCCAGTAGGATAGAAACTCTTCTTAATGAATTTGCGGCCAAGTTCACCGTGGGTCAAGCCGCCCTTCAAGCCCAAATGCAAGCTCAACATGAGGCTTTAATAACCCGTTTTACTCACAAATGTAGTCAGACTTCTAAGGGATTGGATGAAAGTAGAGTTTAGGGATACTCCCATCATTGTGAGCCCGAATATGATCTTGATAGAAAATCCCTAAGGTCTATTCAAACCGAGTCACCCTCGCACGATTCGACCGAGTCCCGTACGCACAATTTGTAAGTGTCAGTAGAGTCTCAATTGGGCACGAGCCCTTGTTGTTGGTAGAGTCGAGTGCACTATAGTCTTTGAAATTGGTCGAACCGAGTACACACGAACCAATCGAATCATTTGCCTATGAGTCATCGGTAACCGTAGAATTGAGTGCACATGACTTGTTGGTGCCCGTTGAGTCAAGTACACGTGAATCCATCGAACTAGGTACACAGAAACCATTAGTGTTAATTGAATCGAGTACCCCAGAGTCTTTGGTTTTGGTTGAAGCGAGTACGCACGAATTATAATTTCCTCTAAACAAGGGCACTCATTCAATCGTTGCGGTGGAAGATCTTATACCTATTCCGAATTCTACAACTATGCCTTGTGATTCATTCTTTGCTACCCAAACAACCGAGCTAAGCCCATTTAACCAATTCATAACCCGTACTCTACTAGTGCCATATTGGAAAATGTTGAATGAGGAGGTTCTAGAATGGCCACACTTTACTACCAATGCGGCTATAATTCAGACGTATCTCACAACATGAAAGGACAAGCCGAGAGTTGAGAACCCAAAGCGTACCATACGTGGTTTCTACAACTCATCGGAGATGAGTTTCTCCCACCCGGGGAGAATTGATGGGGACATCAGGAGCAATGGCATCGAATTTGGGCCGCAAAAGAGTCTCCAGCACAAGAGACGATATTACAACTCATTGGAGATGAGTTTTTCCAACTCCAAGAGAATTGATGGGGACATCAAATTTAAAGAACCACCTATGATTTATCATAGGCGAAAGAAACGCCACGTTGACGGACATCCGTGAAGTTTCAATTAGTTACTGGCAGCTACAGTTAGTTACCAGCGGTTACAGTTAGTTATTTATTTTCAAATTTCGAATATATTTGTAAAATGCCTATGATTTATCATAGGCTTTGTAAGGACTATTTTTAATAACTTAATGATTATGAACTTTACTATGCAAATTGAAAACGAGATGTTTTCCTTCGAGAGTGTGATTCTCTCAAAATAGAAGAGTGATTCTTCTATATACCCATGTGGTTGGTGCGAAGCCGATCATTCAATCTAATAAAAGAGTGATTCTTCTATACGCGTGTGGTTGGTGCGAAACCGATCATTCAATCTTCATATCCACTTTTATCTCACTTGAAAGCGTAAATATTTGAATTCTTATTTTCTTTCATTCTACCTACAATCCTATTTGAATTATAATTGCCTACAATCTCATTTCTCTTTGTTAAATCGGCTCATTTTTTAAAGAACTCCGTTGTAAGTTTGTTCGAATTCCTAAACTTTTGGAGATCTAGATGTTCGCCAAAGAACGTAGTCTTCTAGATTCAGAAAGGAAATGTGCAGCAAAAGTAACACTGGTTTGGGCTATTGCAAATCATGTAATTGGAAATCTTTTCATTTTCCGTATTAATTTGTTAGGATAATTTATATTTCAATTATTTTTTATTAATCTTTAATTAATCTCAACCCATCTAAATCGCATTGTGTTAGTACCTGCATCACCGTTCTTATCTAAGTTTGTTAAATTTGCATATTTTTTGTGATATTGGTCACAAAGCAAATACCCTTTAAGACTATTTTGTAATGATGGCTCCCACTTCTATAGCCAAAACCTATCATGTACTCCATGCAAATGCCTCTGCATCAGGACTAATTTCGAAGACTAATTATGAAACACACCCAATTCTCCATAATAGTAAATTGTCCTAATACGAGGAATGCATAGTGTTGCTTATAGACAAGGTATCAAAATCAGTATTGGTATCGGGTATCGGATCAATCTTGGACGATATGTATCGGCTGATACAGAAACGGTATTGCTGATACCGATACCCAATTTTTAAATTAAAAAAATAAATAAAATGGTTGTATCAGTCAGTATTGGCCGATACTAACCCATATCATTCCGATACTGATACTGATATGGCCCTAAGACCTGTGTCGGGATGGTATAGGTGTCAGTTCTCGGGGTAACCAATACTTATCTGTATCGGTCGAGTTTTGATACCATGCTTATAGAAGTCATCATTCTTTTTGAGTTGTGAGTTCTAATAACTTGCGTACAAATCATTCTAGGTTTTGTTTTCTACATTTATTCATTGGCTTTTCTCCACAAGTTTAAGGGAGTTTCTTATGGGTATCTACTGTATGCAGAGGACTGAAAATGGGAAAAACTACTGGACCTTTGAGTATGAACTTGCATCTCCAAACTTTTCTCGCACTGCTTTTGCAACCATCGCCATTGGAAATGGTATGTATTATTTGAATCATCTCAGATTGTAGTTTTTAAGATCAAAATATAATATCAAATTTCCAGTTACATTTATAGATACTAGATCTTTATGATTACATAATATATAATGGCATCCTGTAAATATTGTCGTAATAATATTCAAATACAAGATTGAGCTTTCAGAAGTTTGTCTTATGCACTTATGCATGATAATTTTCTTTTACTCTGTATCTTGACGTGGCAAGAAAGTTTATAAAACTAAAGTGCGGTAGCACATAGTCATTAGTTTGTGTGTATACATTAGATCTGTATGCATAAATGAATGTAAAATATATGTTAATTACATGCATATACCCACATTTACAAAAATAACTCATAGGAAATTAAATTAGCATTCTTCAAAATCAATATGTACAAAAAACAGGTTAGGTCAAAGATGATATCTACTACGAAGATAAAACAATTTATGACACCTTGGAAATATATATATATATAAGGGTATTATTACTAAACTGCCTCAAGTAATATTAGGGAAATACCCTTTAATAAGGGTATTATTGTCTAAGGACAATGCTAACCTTAGTGAAGTGGTAGAGGTGAGCATAGCCTATATATATTTATATATATATATATATACCATTGTGTAATACAAACACCCTTGGAAACCTAGTTACCAAAATCGGAGTTTTTTTTTTTTTGTGAAAACGACTCTTTTTAGACACAGCTTTTGAAAGTTGGGAACACATAAAACACTTTTTTTTTTTTTTGTAGAGGAAAACTTGTTTTTTGAAATCACGATTTTTGCGTTTTGAATGCATTTTGAACGAATTTTCCTAACAAAATTCTTATCTTCGTCAAACATATATGCTCTTTAATATTTTCTTTACTTCCCTAAATGTCTTTCGATTTTTTTCCCCTTTTCTCATTATTTTTCCATGCCCATTTTTTCCCGAATTCTGATTTGGTAACTATGCTTTGTAATAATGTTTGACTAATCAATATGTGATAAAGTCGTTTTATAAAGAACGGATAAACAAAAAAGAATTACTTTTTAGTAGCCTTCAAACTGATGTATTGCTATGGGTTGATATCTGGTGATTATACTTTTAATTAAGAATTAGTCATCACATGGAAAGAGATTGCTGCCCAGTGTTGTTACGGTAATATATGATCTTGATATATCATATATAACGATCCTAAAATGTGCTGTTCGATCAGCAAGCAATAAATTTTTTCTTCTTATCAGCAAGGCCATTTGTTTTTTTGCCACTGAATCCTAGTTATATATATAGGTTTTTAATTTAATCGGCTGTTTATTCAGCCTGAGTCCTGTAGATAAGATATCAGCGTAGGGATCTGTTATCGTTAATATATATATTCCTTTGCTGTTAATGAGACATTTTACATTTGAATCTGGAACTTCACCGCAGTCCCTGTTCTGATCAAATCCCAAGTAAATAAAAAATATTAAGTAGCAGCAGTGAAATATGTTACATGAGTTGATTATTAATTTTCCATTTTACATAGGGAGATATTACACATTAATCGTTGGAGCGAATGAAAGACGGTGGAGCAGAGTCCGAAACAAGCTTAAAGTGGTAGCCGACTCTTTCAAGGTACTTGACATATGAAATGGGTGTTGCACGTACCCAGGACTTAGTCAGGTGCTCTCTGGATAACCTGTTATAAAATAATAATAATAAACATATGAAATGGGCTATGTAGTTGGAACAATTTTCCAAGTACAGTTTATTTTTTAATCTCTAATACCAAATTATAATTGAATTTTGTGTGTGTATAATGTATATAATGATAAATTCCTTGTGACAAGGCATTATATATTTTCCACAGCCAGTTGTTTCTTATGCACATTATTGACTCTCTGTTTTTTTATCATTCTATTTGGAGCACTCAAATGCAACATTGATGTCAGAAATTCATACCCATCTTACCCAAAAAAATAGAGATGAAGTCACTTGTGCATGAATCTGCAACATAAGCTCCAGTTGCAGATCCGTAACGTACAAGCTCAACTCTCTGTGCGAACGGGTCAATCTCTGGATGATAAAGTGGTCAAACCTTATGTAAGTGCACAACTGTATGTGTAAACAAATCAGTGAAGTACAAGTTTCACTATGTTAGCTTAAGGCCATTGACCCGTTGATGGTTGAGAGTGATCAGTGGGTTACGGGCAAAGGCCCGTGCACCATCGTTAACGGCACACAGATCACTAATAGTGTAATTGACATGGCGTAACTTGTACTCCATTTCTGTTTCCCGAGGCAATACTGAAGTCCCACGCGGCCACACATGAGCGGTGAGGAGCGAGAACAACCAGGGAGGGGTGAGGAACCAATGGCAGGCCATTGTCTGGATATGACCCACTCAGGCCAAACATCATATTCAACAGAGAATTTAAACCATTTGAGCAGAGCAGTTTTGCACATTTACTCTGAGCTGTTGTTCCCCTACTTGATTTAGCCATCAAAACTGATGAAGGGTGTCCATGAAATTAGATATGGTTCAATGATGTAATCTTTGGTGCTGAGTCGCAATCTACAGGAGAGGAGAGGAGAGGAGAGGCTCGCCTACTACAAGGCCACCGTTGAAGGCTTACACTACGCGTGCACCTAATACAAACTGAGCATGGCACATATTTACTTCAGATTTTCAAGAAGAATTTTTTACCAATACGTGTTTGCTTCCTCTGAATTTTAATTCACCAAAAAATTAGGAGAGATGATTTTTAAGTACCAAAAAGTTTGTACACAGCTATAAAAACGGGTCACACAGCCAACATAAGCCACCATAGCGCTGGCATATGGTGGCCTACCCGATCCCGATCACTGGCACACAGCATGCAAGTCTTGCACTGCATTCAGACTCGAAGAACATGGAGATCAATATGCGACTTACAAAGTAGACAGCACAAGACTTGCATGCAGTGCACCAGTGATCGGGCCAGTCACTCTATACTATACTACAAGATTATTTCCATCCAAATATAGATCGCATAAACCTAAATCTTGCCCAAAATGATGCACTCTCCTCGATTTCGGTTAATTTAGGGTCAGTTTGGACAGAAAATCTATTAGGTTAGCTTGATGGTGCTGCCACTAGTTTAATATGAACAGCATAGGATAACCCGGCTTGTCGATATTAATCTAATCTAATTAGATCTGCAAGGTGAAAAGGCAAGGTGGTTAGAGATATTGGCTTGCTTTCCAATGGTCTCGAATCAAATCACGTTTTTGCCCTCCTGCCCATTACCCATGTGCACGTAGGCTAAAGCCGGCATGTGCTTCTCATGGGCCCCTGTGGTCTATGCGGGTCAGGCGTGCACCCTACAGGATTTGTGGTCTGGACACCATCCGTTATACATACTTAATCTAATCTAATTAGAGTTTCTGTCAAAACTGGCCCTCAGCCTCTTCTATTGTTAGTTATATCAATCCACAATATCACTAACAAACACCACCTTAGCAATGGAAACCCCTAAAGAAAGGCTAAAAGGGGTTGGAGGGTCAAAGCTTTAAGCACTGGATCCCCCTATTATGGAGGTTGTTTAATGCACGCTTACGA
This sequence comes from Chloranthus sessilifolius, assembly GCA_021018995.1. NCBI lineage: Eukaryota > Viridiplantae > Streptophyta > Magnoliopsida > Chloranthales > Chloranthaceae > Chloranthus > Chloranthus sessilifolius. The sequence goes on from CM037585.1 coordinate 161,435,667, forward strand.
AAACTTTTGAAGGACCGAAACGAAGTTCAATTTCTGTAATAAGCAGTTAATCACGCGTAGAAGTGTAGAATACAAGCACGGAAAAGGAAAAATAAAATTGCCAAGACAAAAATGATCCATGTGTTCTGAAGCCTCCATACAACAAGATTATATTGCAATATATGTAACTTTTATCATTCGAGCTGAAGATACTCAATGCAGACCTACTGCATATCTCCCGATGCAAGTGTTAGCCCTAAACCGTAACGTCGAATGGGATCATTTCAGCCTTTCTTCGAAGACTGTTAGGAAATGAAGCACCCTGCTTTACCAAGATACTGCTGATGGTATTCCTCCGCCCTGCTGAACTTCCTCGCTGGCAGAATCTCGGTCACAATTTGCCACCAACCCAAGTCCTTCTGATGCCTTTCTAGATACTCTCGTATTGCTTTTTTCTGCTCTGGTGTGTAGAAATATATTCCTGACCTGTACTGTGCTCCTACATCACCTCCCTAACCAAATCCTACTGTGACTGCTTTACACAGATATTTCCATGAAAGACACCCATTTAGGCCATGTGGCCATCTTTGCTCTCTTTTAAGTGCTTCATGTGTATGGTCATCACTCATACTCAGCCAAAAACTCACAATATTAGAGCATTAAAACAAACAGATGACCGTTAAAAAATTTGCACAACCATCCATATTAGAGTGCATATATCAGATGGTTTAAGTCCCCTAATTTCGGTGAATTTTGGGCCCACAGTAGCTCAGAATATGACCAACAACGTTGATGATTTGAATTGTTCAAAAGATGTGCCATGTGGCCTGAAATGGGGTAGTCTCTATCTGTAAGTGCTTCTCACAGCCCATTATTCCGAGCTCAACCGTGTAGAGTTGATGAACTATAGAGATAATAAAATCTGCCGATGCATTTACACGAACTTATCAATACCAAGGTTTAAAGATGAAGAATGACCAAAACTACGATATGGTTGAATAATATTAGATATAGTTCATAATAAAAATTAAGAAGAGTTTAGAAAACTATAGCAGGAGCCATTTATGAGTTGAAGTGTTGCACTTTGAGAAGAATACTCCTGTTGCTAAGCTGTATTCATTTCAAATCCCCTAAAGATAAGCTAAAATGCAATTTCTAATTTCTCAAATGTTTCAAATCAAGATACTCTAGCCACTCTCTCCCCATATATGCGATTCAATAAATTTCAATTCTTTTTCATGAAACTAGCGGCAATGCACGTGCATTGCACCTGGGTGCTATTTTATTTAATCATCTACTGTTACATGATTTATTAGATAATTCAATTACAGATACACAACTTTACATGGTTACATTATTTGCAAATATCTTATTAATCATATATTGTTTATCCTAATAAGAGCATTTTGGGTATTCAAAATTTTTTCTGTAAATGAGAGGATGGCTTCCATTAAATATGTAATACCAAAAGAAAAAAAGAACTGGTACTATGTTAAGCATTTCAAATCAAACTTCTTACTAAACAAACTGAGAAACAACGACACTATATTACAAAAACTGGCTGTAACATTCACAAAGAACCTACATAATCACAAGATCAACGGCCAAAGCAGTGAGTCAAACAAATACCTACAGCATTGCAATTATGGGACTTCAAACACAAATTAAGTTGGAACTCCTCACACTGAAGAGTTTTCTAGTTCAAGGCAGAATAGTAGATGCATTACCGGGTAAGAAAATCTTTCTTATTTATTATTATTTTTTAAGAACGGAAAATCTTTCTTATTAGGTAGGAAACGTAAAATATTTATGATGAATCAGTTCAACAACTATTGAAACATATAATGAGAAAATAACTAAGCAATGACAACAGTAGAAGATAAGAACCATAGTAAGTAACAATTAAGTAAATTAGAAAAGGAAAACTTCTCACAAGTGATTTATGAATGGGGAGCGGTCAGAAATATGATCAAATATTGTCTCTTGATCAAATACCAGGCTTTCTTATCTGGAAATGACATTTTTTAGGAAGTAAATTCTCCAACTCATAGAAAAGGGAAGAATGGCGGCAAATACTGAATCTAAATAAACAATGAGCATGATACCACTCACAGTCACGTGTCATTTAATCAAAGTTTAGGGACTGAAAAGTCAAACCTGGGTTGTTTGGCCATGATACTGAAAATGTTACATATCACTATCCTGACAGGGTCAAATGTGATTTTGTATCAGATAGTGTGAAAATGGCAATCATCAGTTTGCATCATCTGAGAAAAATTAATATCAGGTTATATCACTAAATTGAAATAGTCAAAATATAATATGACAGATGACACCGACAGAAAAAAGTACATGAAAAGCACAAATTCATATTAACCTACCATCCAATCTCTGTCTACCTCCTATTATAGCCCAAAAATACTCTGTTCAAAAGTTTCATCGATTAGATAAGGACCATACATTAGGATGGTCTATGAAGTTGTCAGAAACAGCCCACCAACGAGTACATTAATTAAATAGTTGAAAATATATAGCCGTTGTATTCTTTAGCTAAGAAATCCACGATTGTCCAAAATATTTGACGGCCTGAATAAATTGGTCTGCATGTATAAAAATGGCCAAAAATGCTGATTTTATTTACCAAATGGCACTTGACAGCATGGATCAAAATATCGTCCGATACCGATACGTATCGGACGATACTTATCGGTATCGGAGGTGGACGATACGGTACATTAAATGTACCGTATCGCCCATTTATATGGCTAATACCGGACGATACATTCAATGTATCGTCCGATATTATACTGTTCCGGTACGTATCGTCCGATACGTACCGGTTTTCGGCCCGGATGATACGTACCGGAAAACCGGCATTTTGATCCTTGCTTGACAATGAGCAAAGCACATCTCATAAATAATATTAAAGATCAAAAGGTGAACAGAGACTAAAGTAAATCTACTTTCCATTTATACTCTTGCTCCGAAAATAGCTCCCAATATATTTTTTTTATAATCGTGGGTGGCCAGCTTGCACGTACCTCAACTAATCCCACGGGGCCCTGGAGCTAACAGCTGGGTAATACTCCAGTGGCCTGTGAGGAGACTTGAACTGATAGACCATTGGGGAGCAAACCCAGGGCCTGTTTGCTTACTCCTCTAAGTACACATATACCTCCGTAAGCTTTGGCAATGTAGTTGATCAATTCCATGATTGTAAAGAAATCCAACAGGCCTAACTCAACCTCACAAAACCGGCTTGTAAGGTGAGGAGTGCCCAACAAATAAATAGCCCACGGAGAGCCGGCCCCCAGCTGATTTGGGACAAATCTAACACGCCCCCGCACGTGTTGGCGAGATTGAGCCAAATCACGTGGACAAGAAATGGGTGACGTGGGGAGAAAGAACGGCTTTGATACCATGTAAAGAAATCCAACAGGCCTAACTCAACCTCACAAACCCGGCTTGTACGGTGAGGTGTGCCCAACATATAAATAGCCCAAGGAGGGCCGGCCCACAGCCGATATGGGACAAATCCAACATATTGTTGTACCCAATTTATCTCCCCCACAATAATACAATTAAAAAATGATAATGTGATGATCATGCCTACCTAAAAAACAAGCAATAACTCAGAATATGTCACCAATACCCGTATGCACGTAGTTATTCTATCATAAAGACAAGCAAGTGATAGCTATAATAAGGGACCAAGAAAAAAAAAAGAACAGTGATTCATTCAAGGACTTAAATTGTGTGAGAAGTTATTAGAGGTCTACCAAATAAATAAAGGATTCAGAAAACCATGAAGAAAATGAAAATTGACTTTGAAGTGGAATCAGTTGCAAATGCTCCCTGGCGTTTTATTATCTCAAAACCGCAAATCTAGATCTGAGATACACAATTCTGAGTAGGACTTTATTTGATACACACAATTATGAGTAAATAAAAAAGTATAATCTAATTCTTTTAGACTTTATTCAATAATCCACACATAGAAAATGTTTCAAAAAGGAGTTGGGCCTGTAGCTCAGTGAAAAGTTGACAATATTGTAACCTTGAGGTCATAGGTCCAATCCTAGCTTACCAACTAGTAAATAAATAATGCACCTAGGGAAAATCAATCAAAGCTGAGGCATCTCAAACGGCATCAAAACACACTCAGCCATCTGAAACAAAAAACAAATCCAAACAAGAAAGATCAAGCCTAATACCTAACCGCGCATTGGATGAAACTTTGTATATGAATAGCTCCCAAAAGAGATGCCTATATTCTGGAAACGGTAGAATTCATCAAAGCATTAATGTAAAAAATCGTCAACCTTAAGAAGATGAAGATGAAAACGCAAACTTCATTACTCAAGGCACTGAATTAAAAACCCTAAATCCTCTAAACATAAAAGTAATAAAGAATAGAAATCTACATCTATAAACATTAAAAGGCAAGACGAAACCAAACCTTACCAACGTCTCTGTAACAGTGAAGATAGGAAGATGAAGGCGGCAGCAATTTCCTTTATTTCCGAGGTTTGCTGTTTGGTGTGAAGAATAATATTATCTATGTCTCAGTTTTGTGGAAATGGTTGTGCATTGAAGGAAAAGGATGTAAAAAGAGTTGCAAGATGATGGAGAAGACGGTTGCAGCTGGGGGAAATGGATTAGGCGTCGTCGATAAATGTCTATAGAAGATGATGCTTCTGGAGAAATGGTTGCAGACGATGGACGGTTTAAAGAGGAGAAAGGTTTCGTTGGGATGGTTGCAGATGCTAGAGAGTAGAATGCTTTATTAGGGTTAGCATAGGCTGATGAGGGGTTGAATCAATCGTGCGAGAAAAGGCTAATTTAAATGCTCCCTGCTAGCAAATTATCCAGCCAAACCCTTCTCGCATTGAATATGAAGGTTTATAGATTACTACGGGTTTCCAATTTTTTGTTAGAAACACTTTCAAACATTTTTGTGGTATTTCCAAATGGCTCTGCCTTACTAGTCATGTGAGAACCCAACCCGTCTAACCGACCCATCCCCATGGCCCAACTTAGACCCAGACCAGACCCAACCTAAAACCCCCTTCTTTCTATTACTGCTTAACACCCAAACCTTCTCCCACCTACCCATCAGTCGACCCAGAAGTTGAGGCAAGAACTTCGCTGAATCGGCATGGCCTGTTGTCCGGCACCGTCCGACGAGAGGCCCTGTGCACGACATCACCATCCCCTTCACGTCACCTCCCTTTCCCTTTTGGCTATAAATAGGGTCAACCCCCTCTTCTCCAACCCACCATTCGATTCCCTGGTAAGCCTCTTCTTCTTCTTCTTCTTCTTCTTCTTTTTCTTCTTCATCTCTCCCTCTGCTTTTCTCCATCCTATGTTTTTTTTCTTTTATGGTCGGCTCAAGCTCTGGCATTGATTATCGGAACGATCCCGACCGTTCATTTCGATGCCCGCGTGATCGTCATTGCTGGGCACACTCTCGCGACTATCGTTCGCCATCGTCGTCGCGATCGGCATTATTCCAGTCGACGACAATGTCGAATCTGTCAACAGAACCATCTTCCCTCCATGTGTCTCACCCCCATCTCTACTAATACCCTTTTTGTTCCCCCCGTGCCATACTCAACCCTCGTAGTTTTCTTCTCTGCTAACCTTGACCAAGCCTCCCATTTTATTTCTTCATTTCTGTTTATATATATATATATATATATATATATATATATATATATATATGGTATGAGGTATAGAAATATATTTTAATTATATATATAATTATACATAGCCATTTATTCATTATATTAATTTTGCCATAAGCAGGTCAAGGATAATCGCAGATTTCTAATCCATTTTATAAAATATTTTTATGCTTATTTATCAGGTTTAAAATCAGTCAATTATTATAGAATATATCCTTAAGTATTCACGAAAATATGTCCCCGGTATTATGACCGACCCGATCGACATACCCTATCGGCCTATCATGATCTCATTCAATCTCGAAACTCGACTCATCCCCAATCGATACCCTATCAGCTAACCCTTCCGTGAACCAACTTAACTCATAACTCATATTTCCCCACGTAGTTATTCAATTCATTGGTCAAGACATCGCTTAGTGCTAACACACCATCGTTCTCATGCAGGCAACATGTCGAGCGACCCGAACTCCAACCACTCTCACCGCAATCACCAAGGAGGCGCGCATCAAGGCAAGTGACCTACCTTTATCACCCAATTTTGATTAAGTAAATTAATACTACGTGAATAATATATATATATATATATATATATACGCGATTACGCGCGACCCTATAATTATGAACTGAAACCCTTAGGTAGTGTGATACATTTGTGAAATATTGTTTGGTGATGATATTATAAGTATGTTAGAATAACCATGTAAGGACTGGTTCATTTATCTCTACGTGATTGTGATTGTCAATTCAAATTCTGACATGGAGTAAATCATAGTAAATTCTTAATGACATGTCTTCAAATTGAGCTCATGAGTAAGCATAGATATCGCATGAATTATCATAAACTGGTCGAAAGAGAAAATGATTGTGAAAACAGACTGATCATAGCTTATACTACATTTCGAAAAACATTCTGAAATACCATCTTGATTATGGAAAGTATCAATCATTGAACACATGATTTTCCATTGCATACGTTGTGTATTGATATAAATATATGATATTTCTTGTGTGGATCCTCCCATCGGGCAGGCATGGGTTTGGGACGAATGTCGGTGTTATTGCTTCCATTTGCGAAGTACGTATTGCCTACCTACCTGCCATGGTAAGGCATGAAAGTTAGACATGTAATGAGATGTGGTAAGGATCACCTGGACGGAGGTGACGTCCAAAGGGGTCACATGTGGCTGTACCATGGATCCGGTATTATAGCAGTAGAACCTACACCTATAAACGTGTAGCCGCTGATGTTAAGTTATTTTCTTTTGTTTTCTTTTCAAAGAAAAACGTCATGTTTTGACACATACACCCCATTCATACTTGATGATAGTGCACATGCAATGTATTGAGAACGATTGGTGAAACTGTTTATATATATATATATATATATATATATATATATATATATATACAACTCCTGCTGAAATCGATAGAATGTTCATCTATGAATTGTCTTTCATCATGTTATTAAGACGTAGTTTACTAGATATTATTAGGGGGCCACTTGTTGAGTTTATCTCGCTCCCGTTGTTAACATTGCAGCGGCAGATCAAGTTAATAACTAGACCTCTCGAGAGGAGACGTTAGAGGATCTCCTAATTTGAGCCAAGGAGTTAGCCAAGTCTTACGTTGGTTGTAAGGGTTTTTGGAATTGTAATTGTATTCACGATAAACAATGAATTGTAACAATGATGTACCCTTATACTTTTGTGATCATGAATGGAATCTTAGATGATGTGTTTTGGTTAACCTTTAGTTCTGTTTTGATTATTGAATTTGCTCACGCTCCGAAGTTCGCGGTGTATAGAATTTTGAGGCGTGACAAGTCATGTCATGGAAATTGCTTCGTTACCAAATTATACTCCAAATTAATGGCATTTTTATAATAATGCTAATCTGATTCTCAGTCAAACGTGTCACAAAAAATCAGTTATCATCATCACATTGACCCATCTATTTTGGGGTCAGCTTAATCCTTACTCCTTATTCAATACAAAATCAAAGAAGGCACATTTTCCTCTACTATTATAAATAAATAAATAAACAAATAAGCTTCAACAATTGCACAAGAGGAGGATGAAAAGCTTCCTCTCAACACTACAGAAGTTGTTTCCCCCTCCACATTTCCTTCATTTCCTGAGATAGCTTAGATAGAGATATACATAGACAGATAGGAAGAATGAACCATCTCTCAACCACATCAGAGCTAACATAACTGTTATGATGAGGTAGCATAAAAACTAATTTTTTTTAAGGCATCAAAATTGTCATGAAACCTTGAAATCACATGACTAGATGAGGAAAAAACTCTTCTTACATGTCACTCAAGTGCTACATAAAATCTCGCTTAGCATAATTTTAGTGCAGACAATAAGTTACATCCCATAAAATAACACATGTTAAGATTTTCAATATCAAACCTACTTATGTAGTTTCTTAATTCCCAATAATGTCGACCCTCTTCTGGAGTCATGTACTAGGACTAACATCGCCGCTCACGAGTAAATGTAAGCCTAATCACCCTCCACTAATGAAGTTATTTATTTTGTTTAGTTAAATTTCCCCTAAAACAAATGTTCTTGTAATCAGTACTTTACCAAATCCTCATAAATTTTTTCTTCTCCACACTAGAATGCATTTTAAGTTATCCATTATGTGCATGCTACACAGTTTAAAATCAAGGAGAAACAATGCCCATACCCAAAAACAGAATGATTTTATCATCTGAGACAAACTTGTTTCGGTGATCCATATGCAACAATGAAGTTATATGTGAAATATCTATGTCTAATCAGAGTCATATCATTTTTGGTGATATTTTTAACCTTTAAAACCATGATCCACTACATTAATCTCCAAAGTCAGTAGCATGATTATTGAAATTACCAATAGAACCCATCAATACCTTTACCGATTGCTACATCTAACCAAAATATAAAAAACAACACATCGTGTACCCACTCCGAGACATGGTTGCCCACAGTATCTCAAGAAAAACATAGCTTATCTTTTCTGTTGTTTGGGACCTTATTTACGATTCTTTGCTAACTTTTACCCTGAATTATCGTAGGTGATAGTTTAGATAAAAATAAGTCTAATCCTTATTTAGATTATTCTTGTCATATTTAATTAGAATGTGTTAGCATTGGATTTTACTTGCTTCGTAGATAGCATTAAAAAAGAGTTGGTACGTGGGATTGTATTGTAGTGAAATTTATTACTTTGCCTTGAGCATCAGGAGGTTGATCACCTCAAACCGATCAACTATTGCGATTATTGTTTACTTTGTCTCACTTCCTAATTCCGCGGTGTCATTACAAGTGATATTAGAGGCATGTCTTCTTACAAGGAACTAAAGGCCGAGATAAGCTGTGTCAAAGAGACACTGTCAACGATCAGCTCTTCACTCAATAAAAAATTCAACTAGAAACTGATGACATATCAGCTTTGATGTACCAGATGAAGCATAAATTTAAAGGAGGCATATGGTACCCAATTCATTTTAGATAGATCACATGATGCACATTATTTGAGATAACATATAAACTTCAATACCCCAGACGAAGGAGGACTATAAAGGAGGCAAATAACACCCACTTGATGATGATCGATTGGATGATGCACACCCTTCTGAACATGGCTTTGATGATACCATTCAGGGTGACAAGGTCGTTCAACCCAAAATAGTCCGGATTGATCTCCAGCAATTTAACTGAGACTATCCGACCAATTAGGTCTACACAACAGAATAGTAGAAGATATTCTACCGATGAGGTGGCCAAAATTGATTCAATCCATTTGTCAGGATTTGAGGAGCCTAGTACAGTTGGATGGAGAAGAATCAGAGTGAAAACATGCTTGGTATTCACATATGGCTTTTGCATAAGTTTCTGACTGCAATATTTTGAGAGGTCTAGAGGGGCACTATCAACATTGAGGTAGAACTCGAACAAGTGTGACTACCAAGGCGAGTTTGATTTGACTGCCAAGGCCAGTTTGAGAAAGTAGCCAATCGCATAACCCACACAAACTACTTGAATCATTCTTCATTAGTTGTTTTATCTTGGGGCTGAAGGAAGAAATATGGGGTTTATGTACGAATTCTGCAGCTGACTATATTTATACAGTCCTTTAATCTTGCTAATGCATGAACAATCAATTGCGACGAACTGACAATAGCAGGTCCAACTGATTAAAAGGTTAAACCAAACTAAGATAAGTGAGAGACATGACAGGGATTGATCTTCAATTGCAACGAGAAGTCGAGTTTGGGCCATTTATTTAAGACCAACTCCCAATTCTAAAGGTTAATGACTATGGACCCAGCTGTGATTAGTGGGGATATTAGTATTTCGTGAGGGGTTAGTAACAGCCCGCAGTTTAAAACATCTCAAAAACCTAAATTGAAGCAAAATACTCCACTCCCCACACAAAAATCAAAATGAGCAATATTTTTTCTTTAAAAAACAAGCAAACAGAGATTATAAGCAATTCATCAAAAAGACGTATGGACTGAACGACCAAGCAATGGTTACCTGAGAAATTGAATGTAGTGGGATCATGGTGAGCCCAAAATCCATCGAGAAAACTCTCCAAGCTACACTCATTTGGATCGTACTGAACTATAACAATCTCAGAATGGTTGGTGGTGCCAAAACAGACGTCTTCGTAAGTTGGATTGTGGAGGATTCCCTGGATGTAACCACTGACCTCAGTTTTAGTGACGCCATGAACTCTCTGAAACACGTGCTCCAGGCCCCAAAAGCATCCCGCGCCAAATTATGTGAACTGGTGGCTGGCCGATGGAGCGTCTTCGTCATGGGCTTGCTATTGAAGATTAATCTGCTCCAATTCTCACCTCCTCTTTACAAACCCTAACCCTAAAACTCTATATTTTGTTTTTCCAATCTTGGTTTTCTTCTCCCCACTGCCACTCATGCTAACGATGAGGAGGTTGTGGTTGGTACTCAGGTCAATTTTGTTCTCAAGGATGTAAGAAAATTTTTTCTGTTTCTTAATGAGCGCTGCTACAAGCATACACAGAAAAATTCCCGCTCGCCCTATCAAATTTCAAAATTTATGATTCAAATCATACGCCAAACAAGAAGTTTGCAAAATCTACCTTAAACTTCTCGATGGACCGTAGATTGATAAGGTAGATTTTTTATTAATTAATTCTTCCTAAAATTAAATTTCTCGCTGCCCAGTACCATGACAAGTTGGATTTTTAATTTTCTTAAAAATTAAACTTATTGTTGGACGGTACAGGGGCAAGTAGGATTTTATAAAGGTTTAACTTATCATTGGACGGTACAACGATAAGTTGGATTAAAAGGATAAACTTATTGTTGAACCATATCTTGATAAGTTCCATTTTTAATTTTCTTAAAATTAATCTTATCGCTGGATGATCAAGCGACAAGTAGGATTTTTATAAAGCTTAAAGTTATTGTTGGGCGGTACAACGATATGTTGGGCAGTGTTATTTGCACCCATTTTTCTTTGAAGAACACCCATGTTTTCATCATAAAAAAGTTGACTTCCTTGATAAGACGCTGGAGAGTGCTTTTCGCCTCAATCTTCCACATATAGATCTTGTGATCATGGCACACCTATCATGTTGATTCCATGTGATTGTCATCATAAGCATACATGGAAAAGGGTTCACAAGTGTTACTTTTGGGAATGCCATGTGGAATCAAGATCTGACCGTATGATAGTTGCGCTATGATCACAAGATCTATTGTGTGTAAGATTGGGACGAAAAACGATCTCCATCATCTGCACCGTTAAACTAGTGAAGAACATACGATTTCCCACCATAAAGAAAAGGGTTTACTTCCTTGAATGAGATGATGGAGATCGTTTTCCGTCTTAGTCTTTCACGCAACAGATCTTGAGATCATGGCACACCCATCTAGCTCTCTTAAAGGCGGTCAGTGCAGTCTCCTGGGTGGCTGCTCGAGCTGACCAAGTCTAGGGAGCTGGCCTGGGCAGCTCTAACGGCTGCCTGGGTAGCTCTAACAGCCGCCAAGGCTGTTTAAAGTTGAGGCGGGGTGGCGCGATTTATTAATTAATAGGCTTTTATCGAGTCGGGCCGAGTTATCAAAGGGTCGCGCATGTGTCATTTTTGTATTGGACACCACCCAACCCGTTGACGGCCCATAAACTTTCAAGCCCTTATTGTCTAGGGATAATGGCTCCTCACCGAGAGTTAAACATCAACCACCCTTAAACTTTAAAGCCCTGATTGCCTAGGGATAATGGCTCTTGACCGACATTTAAATACCAAAATGGTGTTTAAATGATCTTATACCACTAAAGGCAAGTCTTTTAATCTCACACTGTTGAAGTGTGATTATCATTATCCCACTTGGTGAACATCTGTAATCAATCTAAATTGTCCAAGTGGCACTCCATCATTGAAACATGTCTTAGCTCAAAGAAACATGCCTGAGTGGTTTTGAATCATCTTATTGTTGAGCCTATATGTGGATCTGAATGTTATATACGTTTACATATTGATTCCACGTAGCACACATACCCAAAAGTGACTGTCTAATAGGTACGCGCATGATCATGATCACTTTTGGGGATGAGTGTTGTGAAAATTAAGTTGTACTCGCAAGTGTACAAATCAGTTTCCAGATAGTAGGTGCAGAGTACGAAATCGTTCCCACGAGGATTAGTCAGAAAATTATAAACGGAAATAGCAACTAACCAAAAGAATAATCATAGATCTATCACAATATACACTAATTTAGGAACCTGAGAATTTTGATGGATGAGATAAGTACTAACAAAAACTGAGAATTTAAACAAATAATAAAAGATAACAATTGAGATACTAAATCCTCCCATCGTAGGTTTATCATTCATGCAATACAAATCTGTGATTAAGATATAAGATTCATAAAAAATGTCTATGTACATGTATGGGACCTGAACACCCGTGAGTTCTAAGGTGCAGATCTGAGATCAAAGAGATGTATGATTAACATCTCATGAGTGTATGATTAACACTCACACCTCAGAAAGCACTCAGAATCAAATCTCTGGGTAAATTCCACACTATAGATATGAAATCAAGAAGATGTATGATAAACATTCCATAAGTGTATGATTAGCACTCACACCTCATATAGTAGTAGAATTTACCCTAAGATAACATAGATTAGAATAAAATCACCGTTGCAAATCTGAGATCACGGGACATGATTAGCTTTCATATCTCAGATAGCGAGGAGATTATATCCATACAAATAGTAACATCAGAGTCCACTAACTGATCTAATATCTTTATCACATATTTATATTATTATAAGCAAATACCTCGAATGAGATTCATTAGACCCCCATCCTTAATGAAACTAGTCACACATGATAGAATTGAACAACATGATTAAAAAGTAAATTGACATAAATATTAAAACACTGTGCAGAGCTTTAATAAAATCCACAAAAGAGCTTTAATCCCAATCTGGTACAATCCCTCTTCGAAAGTATAAAAATGAAAACTACTCTAAATCTTACTCCTAGGAAAGTGAATAACAAGACTAGAACAACCCGACTGAATGCTCTCGAAAACTCAAAACAAAAGCAAAAATGCAACGAGGGAAGATCCCCCCAAATCCTCATATTTTTCCTTAAATATCTTTTCTGGTTCGGAATTTGAATTTAAGTCGATCAATTGACTAGATTAAACTTTGAAATTTAAATTTTAAATCCTCTTTGTTATGTCGATGCATCGATCTTAGGGGATCGATTGATTGAAATAACCAAATGGTTTGGGTCCAACATGTCTTTTGCTTCACTGTTCCGATGTTTGTTGACTTTGCGTTCTTTTATGCTCTTTAGTGCATCTAATGACTAATTTTACCTGAAACTCATAAAACTTCACAAATCCTATTAGATAGCTTTCATCGGATGGCTAAATATAGGTCTTTAGGAGTGAAGTATCATTATATTTCACTACTCATCAATGGGAGCCACATGGAATCATGATCTAACTGTTTGATAGGTTCACACCATGATCTCAAGATCTATTGTGCGGAAGATTGGGATCGTATGATTCAAGGTTGCCAACATTTTTTCCTGTGACAGAGACGTGTGTGTGAATCAAGGTATCAAATATCGATCGATACCAATACGCATTGGCGCCGATATGCATTGAGTATCCAACTCGATATCGGTATCAGCTGATATGTATCTGGTATTGGCCAATATATATATATATAGGTCTGGAGATATGCGCCCAAGGGTTGAAATATCACTGTGCTCATTCATATAGGTGTGACACGTAACATCTTTTTGTGAAGTGATGAGTGGCATGGGGCCCAATTTACTATGGTTAAACTTTTAAAATATATTAAAAGTTCAAAAAAAAATTATTATTATTTTATTTTTTTATCGAAGCACCAACTCCTCGATATAAAGGCGCCAATGCCTTTCTACCGGGGTGTCGAGGTACTAGCGTTTTACTACCGGACTCACACATTTTTTGAGTAAAATATATCTTAAAAATTCTCACATTTTCTTGGAAAAAGGGAGAAAAAAGAAAGAGACTTCTAAAAGACTCAAGAATGACAGTTGAAAGAGAATATAACTTTTTAAATATTTTAAAAGTTTAACCCTCCTAGTTAATAAAGTAGACTCTATGCCACTCATCATTTCACAAAAAAGGCGATACGTGTCGCACCCATATCAAAAGGCGCAAAGATATCTCTATGCCCGGGCACATTCTCCCCTCTGCTATATACATATATATGGGGCCCACTTTATTAATTTGAGTTAAAATTTTAAAATATTTTAAAAGTTATATTCCCTTTCAACCAAGGATCAAAAAATCGGATTTTGTTTCAATTTCAGTAGGGATTGAAATTTTGAATTTCGACCAAAATCTTCCCCGCAGTACATTAAATACCGAAATTTTAAGTTTTCGTAACATATAAGCCGAAATTTTGAGCCATGCTTTCAACTGTTATTCTTGACTTTTTTATAAGTCTCTTTATTTGCTCTCCTCTTCCTTGTTTTAAGAAAGTGTGAAACTTACTTTTTCAAGTATATTTTACTTAGAAAATGTGAGCGCCTGATAGCGAAGCGTCGACACCCAGGTAGAGAGGCGTCTGCACTCCGATAGTGAGGCGTTGACACTCCAGTGTCGGGGTGTTGACCCCTCATTTTAGAGGCGTCAACGCTTCTATATCGAGGTATCGACACTTCGCTAAAAAAAAAGGGTGATGACGCCTTGTTTTAGAGCGTCATCGCTTCTATATCGAGGTATCGGCGCTTCGATAAAAATAATAATAATAAAATAAAAAAATTAGTAAAGCGTTGGCACCTCGATATAGAGGTGTCAGCACTCCAATTTTTTTTTTAGTAAAGTGCTGATACTTCGATATAGAGGCATCGGAGCTCCTAAAATGAGGTGTTGGCACCTCGATATAGAGGCGTTAGCACACCAAATTTTTTTTCTAGTGAAGCGCTGATACCTCAATATAGAGGCATCGAAGCTCCTAAAATGAGGTGTCGGCACCTCGATATAGAAGCGTTATGTGACGGTCTCATTAATCTGTGCGCCAGCATGAAGGCATGACGACCTTGGAACTGGGCACTTAGCTAGCAAGAAGGCAAGCGGACCTTGTAAGCTAGCCGTGTAGCACGCGTGGGCGCAGAGGCACATGGCCCTGCGACGTGTGCATGAGTCCCTGATGCATAATGCTACGGTGACCCGAACTAAGCTGTGATCTAGCATGGTGGCTAGACGCGTGAAGAGCTTAGAATGCGGTGCTTCGTGGTGGAGCACGCGACGTGGTGTCAAGAGGGCACGCGACGTCTTAGTGCCATAAGGCACGTGATGCGGTGCTCTACGAATGGGCACGCGACGTGGTGTCAAGAGGGCACGCGACCTCTTGGTGCCATAAGGCACGTAGTGCGGTGCTCCCCGTTGGGGCACGCGACGTGGTGCCAAGAGGGCACGCGACGTCCAAGTGCTAAGGTACATGAGGCGGTGCCATGGTGGCACGCGATGTGGTGTCAAGAGGGCACGCGACATCTAGCTTGTATGGCAAGCGATGCGGTGCCAAGAGTGCACGCGATGCGGCGCTAAGAGGGCACGCGGCATCTGGGTGCAATGACGGACCCGATATGGTGTCGAGTTAACGGGAGACACAGTCACGACTTAGACGTGACGCGGTGCCATGAGGGCACGCGACATGAGGCCATGAGGGCCTTGCGACATGGTCGTGACACGGACGTGACATGGTCGCGACATAGTGCGATGTTGGACATGAGGCCATGAGGGCCTCGTGACGTGGTCGCGATGCGGACGCGACGCGGTCGCAAGAGACACTGATGCGTGACCTAACAAGCCATGTGGGCTTGGAGGATGGCACTGGGTGCCACGGTCAGAGGATCGTGTGCCATGTTTAATGGCAAGACACCACCTTTGCAGGTGTGTGCCACGCGGAGATCGTGCGTGGGTATGACAAACCAATAGGTTTGAGGGTTTTCTGCTATATTGCCTAAGTTGGTCTTTAGACCATATATAGGGGAAAGGGAGCTATGGAGCTATTCTCCCACACATGGGGCCTTGCGTTGCGGGACGAGCGCATGTGCTTTCTAGGTTAGAGGTGGGCCTAGAACATCGCTGTAACAATGCGGCGCTGCGGCGATGCCATGTGTCACCTGGGGTGAGGCTACCATGTGGCCCTGCGTCGCTGCCAAGTGCACATGGGTCGGTGGCCTCACCGGGCTCTTCAAGGGCTATGTGGGACGCAGAGCACACTAGCCGAGGGCCGGAGCGTATGTGCTGGTCGTGCTGGCCTCACACGATGCTTGGTTTGGAGAGCATGAAGAGCTGCATGCTACTCCTTGTGTGCTGGTCGCATGGATCACACACGTTGGTTGGCTTGGATGGCATGAAGAGAGGCATGCCTTTGTCTAAAGCGAGGAACTAGTGCACGGCACAGGGTGAAGCTGGACAAGCCAAGGGGCACTGAGGTGCTGGCATGGGTGTCGCGAGTAGACACGATGCATTCAGTGGGTTCGCCTCGAGTGAAGGCAACCACGACGCGAGAGTTCCCGTCCTCTAGGCGGGTGGTATCAGAGTGATGGTTGGATATGAGGTCTCGCTGTGCGCGGCAGCGAGATGTGGCACGGGCGTGATAACCAATGTTAGGTTATGCCTTGTGACAAACTGGTATCTGAGTCAGGCTGGCCTCGCTGTAGCGGCAGCGAGGCGCCGCACGGGTGTCGAAAAAAGTTACCCCGTGACAGTTAGCTCCCCTAAAACGAGGCGGCGGCACTCCAACAATGGCACCCCGTCACCGGGGTGCTAGTAATTCGCTATCGTGCTATTACTGCCTCTCTACCGAGGTGTCAACACTTTGATACTGAGGTATTAGCACTTCGCTACTGAGCGCCCACCTTTTTTGAGGAAAAAATATACTTGAAAATATAAGTCAGGCACTTTCTTGAAAAAAATGAGAGAAGAGAGAAAAGAAAGAGACTTTTAAACAATAAAGAATGACGACTGAAAGAGTATATAACTTTTAAAATATTTTTAAAGTTTAACCTAATTAGTAAAATTAACCTCATGCCACCCATCACTTCACAAAAGGGTGTTACGTATCTCTGTACGATACATTGGACTTCTTGTGGGATGGTTTGTAGTTTATCAGAAATTGGACTTCTCGCCGGTGAGGAGTGTGTTGAGTTTTTAAGAATGTTATCATTTATGGTATCGGATGATGACGAGAAGCATCGGATAAGGCTGTGATAATGATGATATACCAATCTCTAATTTCGGACAGACTTAGTAGTTCATATATGGTTTGAAGATTGATATCTCCATAAACATTAGTTCATAGCGAAGTCTGAAAATCGATGAGTGGGAACCCAGACCCAACCAATGTCGCGTCCCCAAAAAGGACCTGAGTAACACTCGCCGATTCCAGTGGCGCTAGGAGGGTCCATAATACATTAGCAACAACTCTGCCATCCACATAAAATCAATGCCAAATGTAGCCCAAATTTTATCCCTTTTATCCTTCCCAATTTACACCCGTATATATTACTACAAAAAAAAATTCAAACAAGACACGACCCAAAAATCAGATATGCAAAACTATTTAAGGAAGATATATTAGTACATTGAATTACAATAAGTGTAAAGAGTGAGAGGTGCTAGCATGGACAATTCTGGTGGTTTCCTTCTATTCAGAGAGATTTTCTTTGATTCTCATCGTTGATTGGAGGGCATCATCGCGCTAATGTAGAGTAAATGGACTTGAGCAACCCAAAGTCTGAGAACAACAGTTCTCATTATACAACCACAACCTCAAATGAAGACAATGACAGCACCTCTTTGATCAATAACAATTTGATATACCGTGGAGACAGCGATCCCGTAACCTGAGAAAGCGTCCCCAAAAGAATGCACAACACACAGCCCTGATCGCCCTCATGCCCCAAACCACGACAATATATATATTCCCAATTCTCCATCTGTATAACTTAAACCACCACCAACCCAAATAAATACTGTTACAACCACCCACTATTCTGCACACCCCACCAGCAAAGAATTATCGTCCAAAAAAATGGGCGGTATAGACATCTAAAATAGACCGCAAAAATGAGTGCTATCAGCAGGCCTAGAACTAGCGTACACTAGCCATAAACCCATCTATATAAGCCGATGCTGCCGAAGGCCTTTCCCGAAGTGTGGTTGCGTTAACCTGACGTACAAACCTTTCATTGCCACAAGAGAATCATGTGTTCCCTGCTCAACAATTCTTCCACCGTTGAGGACCACAATGTTATCCACACGCCTCATTGTAGCTGCTCTATGGGCAATGAGAATGGTCGTCTTGTTCCCCATGATCAGGGTATCGAGAGCTTCCTGTACCACCCGGCTTGACTCTGACTCAATTGCAGTGCTGGCCTCGTCTATTAACAAGATGGGCGCATTTTTCAAAACTACCCGAGCAATAGCAACCCTCTGTTTCTGCCCTGGTGTCAGATCCACTCCCCTCATGCCCACATGTGTGTCATAACCGTGGGGCAAGCTGCTTATAAAATGGTGGGCATTTGCTATTCTTGCTGCCTCTTTCATCTCGGCTTCTGTAGCATTGTGCCTTGCATATATAATGTTCTCCCTTATGGTAGTTGAGAAGATAACAGGCTCCTGCTGAACAAGGCCAAGGTGACTCCTCAACCATCTCAGATTGAAGAGCTTAAGATCTCGACCATCCAATAAAACTTGGCCAATAACAGGGTCATAAAATCTCTCTAACAAAGAAATTATTGTACTCTTTCCAGATCCTGAAACACCCACCACTGCTACGGTTTGCCCACCACCGACTTTAAGACTGAAATTGCTCAACACCATCAGCTCGGGACGGGTTGGGTAATAGAAATCAACATTTTTTAGCTCAAGGCTTCCATACACATTAGGAGGTTTCAGACCAGAATTATCGTCAGGGTCAATATTAGGAACACGGTCTATGATTTTGAATACTGATGTGAGCGATTTTCGCCGTTTAAGTATGTATGGCGCAAGCCCGAAAGGCTCCACCAGTGCAAAGGTAGCAAACGAGAAGACCATGTACTCTTTGAGAGCCGTGGGAAGGCTCAGATAATCATTTCTTACAGAGATGGCAGTGTACCAAAGGAGGAGAGCGTTACAAGCAAAGAGCAGAAACTGTGAGAAACCAAAGGCAAAACCAATGGCCATTCCGTGGAGAAAGCTCTGCTTGAATATTATCCCTAGCTGCAATCGGTACAGTTCCATTACCTTGTTACCTGCACAGAAAGCTACAACAGTGTAGATGTTCCTAACTGCATCCTCGAGTACCAAAGAAGCCTTCCTGTGCATCTCCTGAATGCCTCTTGAGAACCCAGCAAGCCACATTTTCTGCAAAAGCCAACCGCAACTCAAAATTCAAGGAAAAGAAGAAAAGATAGGGAACATTCATTTATGTTGCTTCTATGAAGAAATTGAAAGCTGAGAAACCCGAAATAAACAATATACAGAGAAAGGAAACACAGTTCAGGTTGTGTGGAATGAGCATAAATGAATAGATCCCTACACAAATTATTTTGCAACCATACATGTGCTAAAATACAGTTTTCAATCCATGAGGCATGAGTCGTATGGGTAGTTGATAGACATATATATATATATATATATATATATATATGGCTGGGACTATACACCCGGGTGTAGCGTTTAGGGCTACATCCAGACCATTTGGGCACCACCTGTCACCAATCACGAGGATCGGGTGCGACAACAGCTTTGATAATAACAATTAGGTATCACCCAAAAAATTTGGGCTCTATCTTACACATATCCACTGTTTAAAATGTGATTAAAGATGCCTTAAATCAATGCACCTAATTGGTACCTTATCTTCGACCCATCAAACAGAGACCAAAAAAGTCAAAAAAATAATTATTATTTTTTAAATCACAGGTCTCATGGCTGATCAATCCAAAACGGTTGTTTTGGTTTGATCATGCCACCTGGCATGTGATTTGGCATCTGGGTGTAGCCCTAAACGCTACACCCAGTTCTAATTCTCCAATTCTCATATATATATATATATATATATATATATATATATATATGTGTGTGTGTGTGTGTGTGTGTGTGTGTGTGTGTGTGTGTGTGTGTGTGTGTGTGTGTGCGTGTGTGTGTGTGTGTGTGTGTGTGCGTGTGTGAAGAATAAGAGCAGTACCTATGAGGTAGTGTTTTCACCAATGTTACCTTGGCACTTCTACTTTTAAGATTTTTGCCGTGCCGACACTTGGTGGCACTTGGCACCTGTGTCGACACTTGGACACTCAAGCAATACGAAACTTTTAAACGTAAATGAAAAATCAAATATTACTATTAAAATGATCATCATTTTAATACTATAATATTATTTTATTTAGGTTTACGACATATACTATGAATCTTTTCATTACATATCTAAATTGGTTCTCTAAGATTTCCCTTCAAAATTTCTCTATATATGTTCTATATTTTTAATTTATTTTTCGTAAGGTCGTGCCACCGTATTGGAATTTTTAGACATTGGCATGCCAAACATCTATTGGCACCTTGACACTTGGCACCCATGCCACGTGTCCAAGTAACATTGGTTTTCACGCTACCTTCAAGTGCCAGATCATGTGGCATGTGATTGTGAGTTGCACCACATCCTCTAAGGGCTCCAATCCCTTACGAATTTAGAAAAAAAAAAAAAATATATATATATATATATATATATATATATTTATTTATTTATTTATTTGAACGTTTTTGCCACTAAATCATAGGTCAAACATTGTAGCTCGTAGCCCAAACTTGGCAAATTGAAAATTTTCCAACTTTGACCCTATATTCAATAGTGGAAAAACACCATTTTAATTTTTTCTCTTTTAGATGGTACCTGATCGACCTTAGGCAAGTTACCATGGCACCCGATTCTCGGGTGGGAGCCACATGGTGCTGAAGTGGATTAAAGGTAGCGCCCAATGCTACCCTTGTGAGTAGCCTCCCAGGATATATATATATATATATATACACACACACACACACACACACACAGAGAATACAATCATATGTACACCACTAACACTCATATACATGTATTAAACTAACTAATGGCATCCGCAACTTACACTATTGAAACACCAACAAGAGGTGTGAGAGTATGTTTTCCAAAATTGATGCAGCGCTCGCCGCAACCTTCCACTAGAACTGCTGATTTTTAAAAAGAAATGCTAGAACTCTAATGGGCATCCACCTATCTTATTGATTCACACAAATACCAAGAGAAATGGGAAACAAAGATCTCCAAAAGACCTTAAAATATTTCATTATTCAATAATTTTCATCTAGCTTACAGCCATTAAATAGAAAAATAGCAAAACTTACTAAAAATAGTAAAAACAAGATAAGACTATAAATGGAAAGATTTTATCGCTAGAATCAAGCCAGACACGATTCTGATTTGTACAACCACGAGAATCGCAGAAGAGATTATTTTCTAAAATAGCAAAATTATTGTTTTCGGGACCTTCACAATGGAATTCGCCCTAAAAAGGCGGACCTCACGGCGAAGCTGACTTTTGACCGTTTTGACGTTTCCATTCCAAAATGGGCCTTCGCGCTTTTTTCTGATGTTTGGGTTCATATTTCTACTAGTGTCAGGCTCAAAATTCTACCAACCACTATTATGTTAACCTGTGGACCTATGTCAATCTAGGGCCTCCATGTATTCGTCTGCCGTGATTTGTACTGCATCATTCTCCCCAAGCTAAAGAGAATTCGCCCTCGAATTCGTAGCCTCGTCTTCCGAACTGTCACCATGATAAGGAACTAGATGTTTGACATTAAAGACATCAGACGTACAATAATTGCTCAAGAGTTTCAACCGATAGGCATTGGGTTTTATTTTCTCCACGATTTCGAGTGGACTAATCTTTCGAGCAGATAGTTTGTTATACTCTCCCACCAAGAATCAATCGTTATAGTCAGGATGGCCCACACAATCCCCAACATCAAATTCCAGAAGATGACGCTTTTTGTCTACAGCTTGTTTATACTTGGCGGTGGCTTCCAATAGGTTATGCTCTGTAGTCTTGTGCACTGTCTGAATCTCACTAATCAGATCATCTGCCTTCTTGGGAACACGTTTCAAGTCCAGAACAGGGGCCAAGTCTAGCGGCAACCTCAGGTCAGCGCCATATGTGATATGAAAGGGAGAAAATCTCGTACTACGATTAATCGAACGGTTGTAAGCGAACTCCGCCTGATATAGCTTCTGGTCCCACGATTTTAGATGATCCCCTACCAAGTTGCGCAATAGATTGCCCAATGAGTGATTCACCACATCGGTTTGACCATCAATCTGTAGCTGATATGCGCTACTGAAATCCAACTTTGTGTTAGCAATGCGCCATAAGCTCCTCCAGAAGTGGATGAGGAACCGTGTATCCCGATCAGAGACTATGGGCACGGACAATCCATGAAGTAAGAAAACCTCCCGAAAATATAACTGAGCTACATTAACAACATCCATAGTCTTCTTGCATGCTATAAAGTGTGCCATCTTAAGAACCTGTCTACCACCACAAAAATGGAGTCCATCCCTCGTTGTGTTCGAGGACATCCTAGGACGAAATCCATGCTCATGTGATCCCATGGCTGATTTGGTATAGGCGAAGGCATATAAAGACCTGCATTGGTTGTGGTTCCCTTAGAAACTTGGCAGATGCGACAACTCTCCATGAATTTTGTGATCTTTCGACGCATGGACAGTCACGGCATGCAAAGTTTTGTCACGTCCCACGCGATTCTCATCATGTATCTCCTTGATGATCTTCAAGTGGAGGCTAGACTGAATACATAAAAGATTTCCTTTGCAAAGGAGTATCACATATTCAGATCTCGTGTCTGCCATCACATTACACCAAATAGGAGCAAAATAGGGGTCAGCAGATAAGAGGCCGCCTGAAAAGAATCAAAACTGAGTATCTTTGTGTGCATCGTAGTTAACAAGGAAGTGCGCCTGTTAAGCGCATCTGCCACCCTATTCAAGGCACCAGATTTATGCTTAATGACCAACATGAGCTGTTGAAGATAGGCAACCCATCCAGCATGCCGAACGGAGAGCTTGTCTTGATTATTGATGCGCTTCAAGCATCATGATCCATGTACAGAACAAATTCATGGTAGAAAAATTACAATCGCCAATACTGCGGGGCTCGAAACACAACACAACTCCACATCATAGGGGTTGTAATTTAATTTCGCCCCATTCAACTTGGCGCTAAAAAATGCAACAGGTTTTCCGTTCTAACTCAACACTGCCCCAATACCGACTTTGGAAGCATCAGAGTGCAACTCGAACGGTTGAGAAAAATCTAGCAATACAAGGACTGGTGTCGAGGTAATGAACTTCTTGATTCGTTGAAAAGTTTATCTTGCTGCTTTGGTCCATGAAAATGTTCTTGCTTTCATGCAATCCGAAACTGGCGCCATAATCGTGCTAAAGTTCTGGATGAATCGCCTATCAAAGGACACGAGGCCGTGAAAGCTGTGTACTTCAAATAGATTAGTAGGTACCGGCCATTGCTTGATGGCTTCCACATTGGATTCATCCACCGAAATGTCATCCTTGCCCACCATGTATCCCAAAAAGAGGACATTATATGTCATAAGCGCACACTTGCTAGCAGCAACAAAGAATTTATTCCTGCGCATTACCAAAAGAACTTCTCACAAGTGTTGCAAGTGCAAATCTGGGTTAGCACTATAAATAAAAATATCATCAACATACACCACAAGAAATTTGCTAATGAAATGACAAAAAGCTTAGTTCATCACTCGCATAAAAGTGTTTGGGGCATTGGAAAGTTCAAATGGCATAACCATCCATTCGAATAAACCCTCTAGTTTTGAAAGAAGTTTTCCACTCGTCTCCCTCTCGGATTCTGATATGATGATACCCACTCTTCAAGTCAAGCTTACTAAAGATAATAGCTCCTCCTTACTGATCTAACAAGTCATCCAACCGTGGGATGGGAAATCGGAAGAGCACGGTAATTTTGTTTATAGCCATGCTATCGACACACATAAGCCAGGACCCATCCTTTTTCGGTGCAAGTAACGTTGGTACGGCCCAAGGACTGAGGCTCTCCCTGATGTGCCCCTTCTCAAGCAACTCTTCTACCTGTCGTCACAGCTCATCAAGCTCCTTAGGACTCATACGATAGTGAAATCTATTAGGCAAAGTAGACCCTGAGACAAGGTCAATCTGGTGTTGAATGTCTCATAGGGGTGGTAGTCCAGGGATTTGTAGGGAACACATCCTGAAATTCATCTAGTTTTTTTATTGGGTCAGGGATCTAACCACCCACACGATTGTCCTTCCCGATCAACACATATATCACCCCGATTTCTGATGCGACCTTGACAAATCAATTCATGGATAAGAGGTTGGATCCCTCCCCAGCTAGTGGTTTGGGTGTCAACTCTTTCTTAGGTATTAAGTATTAACACAATTTTGATATTATAAAACATAAAATTGTATGTGTTCGCTCTACCATCGTGTAAAACACTCCTATCATACAACCATGGTCTCCCCAACAAAATATGACATGCATCCATCCGAACGACATCACACCATATATTTAAAATTAAACCAATAGAAAGTGAAACCAAACAACGTTTAGAAATTGTTACCTTGTTCCCCGCCTTAAGCCGAGATAATTTGTGTGAATTGGGAAGTGCTTCCATAGGCAGTCCCAGCTTTTGTACTGTTTCCTCTACAATCACATTCTCGCAGTTTCCGGAATCAATAATGAATCGACATACTTCACCTTCAATTGTACACGTCGACTGGAATATATTGTCTCACAGCCACCCATTCCCATCGGCCCCTCTAGGAGTCAAACATGTCCTGCAGACCACAAGCAATCACCCTTCATTACTCTCAACATGTTCCTCTTCCGTGGTGTCGAAAATGGGATTTCTTTCAAGTTCGTCGTCTTCCTGGTCTGGATCTTCCAAATGGTCTATAAAAAGACATTTTTCCAACGCGGTCTCATTTCTGTCAATCTGCAATCTAGCGTCCGAACTCCCCGCATTTGAAACAACGGGGACCCCCGGTAGGCGCTCGAGTAGGTTGCCCACTGATTGGTGGTTTCTCCGCTCCCCTCGGTGTGTTGGCTCTGGTAGCTTGGTTTTCGGCAGCACTCGCGGCACCATTCCATGTAGAACCGCCCAATCTTTGACCGAGTTGTTTCTCTAATTGCGCGACATTCAAAGGGGGTCAAATAAATTAAGGGTGTCTTGGAATTGAATCTGCATACCCCCAATATATTGAGATACTAGTTGGTTGTTGGACTCCGTCAGGCCGTTGCGTGCCAGCAAATAATAAAACTCTGCGGTGTACTCATCAACAGTTTTCGCCCCCTATCTTAAATTTTGCAACTGTTGATATAACACCCTTGTAAAGTTATGGGGTAGAAATGTCACTCGCAGATGCTTCTTTGATTTCTCCCATGTATCTACCTTCCGCTTCCCCTGTCGCCTGTCGGGCGCATGTGACATTGAGTTATTGCCACCATGCGGCGGGTCTCCCTCGAAATCTAGTTACAACCAAAGGGAGCCGCTTGTTTTTGGATACCTCTTTGAATTCCAAGATCTCCTCAATGGAATAGAGTCAGTCGAGAAACTCTTCTGGTTGCACGCTTCCTGAAATTCGAGCAGATCTATACCTAATCCGGCGCCCATCGCTGTGGATTCCCTCCCTGGGTCGTCGCAGCGGCTCAAGGTCACCAAATACGTCATCGAACTCAAGTTGTTCCTCCTCTGCATACTCCGAACGATCTGGGTTTGATTCCTTTCTCGTTCATCCCTGGCCGTCAAAGCAGCCACTTGGGCTGTGAGTGCCTCCATCTGCCGTGTCAATCGGGTGATGTCATCACGCTGGTGCACTTCGTGTATAGGCACTTCCCGGTGACCACCACATATAGGCGCCACGGTGTAGAAACCATCCCTAGATCTTAATGCTTTGATACCAACTGATACAGCGCTCAACGCAACCTTCTACTAGAACTGTTGATTTCTAAACAGAAATGTCAGAACTCTAATGGGCAACCACCTTTCTTGTTGATACACAAGAATACCAAGAGAAATGGGAAACAAAGATCTCCAAAAGACCTTAAAATATTTCAATATTCAATAATCAATAATTTCCATCTAGCTTACAGCCATTAAATAGAAAATTAGCAAAAAATACTAAAAATAGTAAAAACGAGATAAGACTATAGATGGAAAGATCTCATTGCTAGAATCAAGCCATAATCAAAATGAATCGATACTGATTTGTACATCCCCGAGAATCGCAGAAGAGATTATTTTCTAAAATAGCAAAACTGTTGTTTCCGGGCCCTTCACGAAGGAATTTGCCCTAAAAAAGAGGACCTCATGGTGAAGCTGACTTTCGACTATTTTGACATTTCCGTTCCAAAATGGCCCTTCGAGCAATTTTCTAACATTTGGGTCCATAATTTCTACTAGTGTCTGGCCCAAAATTCTACCGAGCACTACTATGTTAACCTCAAGTGGAGCTACGTCGATCCAGGGCCTCCATGTATCCGTCCGCCGTGATTTGTACTGCATCAGAAACGCAGGGTGGAACACTAGTGTTCATGTAGATGTGCAAAAGGTCAATCCAAGACTATTAAATAAAAAACTTATTTTAATCATGGTTGACAAGGGGGTCAATGGGTGTTAATATGAATGGTGAAATGCAAAATCAAGTCATCATTAATTTGCACTATTAGATCGAGGCCATACAAGTTTTCAAAAAAAAATTTATTTATTTGTAAAAAACCCTATGGAGGGATGAACCCTAGAGGGGACCCATGCCACATGGCATGCGAAAAGGCTTTTAAAATTGAACACTAGGCTATTATAATATATACACGCACACATAAAGAGAGAGAGAGAGAGAGCATTTGAATGAAGGTGTCTTGGTAAAGAGCAGGGCAGTCACCCCTGAAGGTACACATTGTCTAAAAGAACACGTGGTCATCTGCAATATTGTGATTGAAATAGCAGAAAGAGAAGGTGGGGCGGGACGGGAGCACGCTAACCCTAAAAAAAAAAAAACGTAAATCCCACACGGAAGGGTTGATTAGGGTTCTCTATCTTCGATTAGAATTAAAAAAAAAAGAATAAGATAGAAGATCTTTGGAATCCCTATAAAGAGGTTTGCCGGCCTCGCACCAACGATGACTTTGAAGAATCACTCCTCAAAGGTGAAAACTCCTCGCAAGTCTTCTAAGGTTTGCACAAAAGCAAACTCTTTTTTCATTCAATAATCCATTAATCAATAATGTTTTTACAAGCCTTTATATAGGCAAAGAAAACCCTAAAAACATAAAACTCGAAATAAAAGAATCCTAAAACAAATAAAACTCAAAATGGCAATTTTTCGCCACAAAATCCGCTATTCCGTCAAATCTCGAACGTATCTCACGGATGTACGTCAAGTGTTCACGGACGTCCGTCGTCTATGGAGTTCACATAAACAGTGAGCACTATTTTCACAGATATCCGTCATGTGGTCATGGACGTCCGTCAATGGTTCACGGGTGTCCGTCAATAGGTCACGGATGTCCGTCCTCTGCTGACGACGTTGCTTCACGTGTTGTTTGAAAACCCATTTATGGGTCCACTTCTTCCTTGTTGACTTGCTTCGATTGACCCGGCTATGATCCAGACAGACGAACCTAAATTCTCCGTCAATCCCCTCTTCTATAAAAACGTTCGTCCTCGAACTTTGGCCGACATCGATAGGCGTTATCAAATATGTTTGCTCCTCATTGATCTCGAACTTTTGAATAATCTCAGGCTCGATAGAGACAATCATAAATGCTTGTGCTTTGACGATCTCAGATTTTTCAACGGTCTCGAGCTCCGTAGGGCCAATTAGAGATACTTATGCTTCAACGACCTCGGATTTTCCCACGGTCTCGGGTTTTTCAATGGTTTTGGGATCTGCGACGGTATCATCGACCGATGTAGACTCTTCAACTGGATGTTGTTCAAGCGCAGGATCAACACGAATAACCGGATCTGCTTGAACAACGGGCGCCATCGGTTCTTCCATAGGCATGAAAGTACTTGGATTTACCGCAGGTTCGGTATCTCCCACCGATATAGGTATTACCACGGGCGCGGGTAGAGAAGCTTTAACCTGTAGAGGTCCTCTCACGAGTACGGCCACGAGGATGAAGCTTGTAACCGTCGATCTCAAAGTTTCAATCACGTCTAATACGTTTCCAGATAAATCGTGAATGAAAGATTTGACAATTATTGCGCTGATATTCTCACGCCATTCAACCACGATCCGACGCGACCTTAGCAACTCGCAATAAACGCTATTAAGAAGCGCCTTATTCTTTAATATGGAACCATGCTGATCGGATGATCTACCTTTCTCCCCGCACCATAGTTTTTCCACCATTGCCATCTTTTGACGCAAGATCGGAATGTTCCACCATCTCACGAACGATCTCATGGAAACCAGGTAGTCGTTCAAATCGTGAAGGGCTTCGAGAACTTCAACTTGACACATGATTCGCCAATCTTCTTGTTGAGGGTTTGAACCTGTCTCTGATACCAAAACTGGCGCGGGACGGGAGCATGCTAACCCTAAAAAAACGTAAATCCCACGCGTAAAGGTTGATTAGGGTTCTCTATCTTCGATTAGAACAAAAAAAAAGAATAATAAAATAGAAGATCTTTGGAATCCCTCCAAAGAGGTTTGCCGGCCTCGCACCAACGGTGACTTTGAAGAATCACTCCTCAAAGGTGAAAACTCGTTGCAAGTCTTCTAGGATTTGCACAAAAGCAAACTCTTTTTTCATTCAATAATCCCTTAATCAATAATGCCTTTACAAGCCTTTATATACGCTAAGAAAACCCTAAAAACATAAAACTCGAAATAGAAGAATCATAAAACAAATAAAACTCAAAATGACAATTTTCCGCCACAAAATTTGTTATTCCGTCAAATCTCGAATGTATCTCATGGATGTCTGTCAAGTGTCCATGGACGTTCGTCGTCTACAGTGTTCACAAAAACAGTGAGCACTTATTTTCATGGATGTCCATCATGTGGTCACGGGCGTTCGTCAATGGTTCACGGATGTCCGTCAATAGGTCACGGACGTCTGTCCTCTGCTGACGAAGTTACTTCACGAGTCGTTTGAAAATCCATTTATGGGTCCACTTCTTCCTCGTTGACTTGCTTCGATTGGCCCGGTCCAGACAGACGGACCTAAAGTCCCCGTCAAAAGGCCAGTCATTCATGGTCAATAGTATCCTTTTTGATAAGGTTGAAATTTTATTGAAAGGATAAAATTACAACCAAGAACAAGAGAGAGCAAGAGCTCAAAAAGGGGGGGGGGGGGGAAACAACAAAACAAAAAAAAAAAGGGGCCCCCCCCCCCCCCCAAAAAAAAAACACGAGGAGCAGGAGAAACAAGACAAACTACAGCCGCCTCATTGGACTCAGCCCCAGTCAGAGATCCAACCACCTCAAGCGGCAGAAAACCTCACCAATTAATGCAGCAGAAGTCTGAAACTGGTCCTCAAAAATGCGCCGATTTGCTCCCTCCAAATAGTCCACAGAATAGCGATTGCCGCAAGACCCAGGCATGCAGCCAAGAAGACTATATCTACCCCAACAGGCATTCCACACATTCTGGGTGTAAACGCAACGAAGAAGAGAGTGGTTGGCAGACTCGACCTGCTGGCAACACAGGATACACTTGTTCGGTATATGGATCCCCCACCTAACCAAGAGGTCAACAGTTCTGATCCTCTCTTGTGCAGCACACTAGGGAGAGCCTTAACCTTCCAAATCCCAGTCCACGCCAGGCCAATCAACGGTCTCCATGTTCCACTTTAAGTTATGGTAGAACATCGTTGAACAAGGGTGACTGGCTTGCTCTTTCCCCTACTACAATCACAATCTTTCAAATGAACATGTATGCATCAGTTGAAGCGTGGTAGAAAAGCCTTGAAGTTTTCTTCTTCCAAAAAAAATTTATCGATAAAAGCAAACATATCATTAAAGAAAATGACTTACAGCAGGAATCAAGAAGGTTGAGGGAGATACTCAACAAGGCTGAGAGAGCTACTGGAGAAGAAAAAAAGGGCAGCAAGGGGCGGCAGCCAAGGCAAAGACCCAAAACAGACACGCCCCCCTCTGCGACCACACAAAGGCCTATGGAGACCTAAGCCGCTCCCAGTCCTTTACAATCTCTTCCATAGATGAGGCAGAGCATTTGGGCAATCCTAGTCACCACCAAGAGAGGTCCCCAAGCACCATGTTTATCAAAGACTGGCAAGTCCCAAACTTCGTATAAAAAAATCTACGATTGCACTCTTTCCATATTTTCCCAAGCCCTGTAACGAAAACATTTTCCAAAGACACTTTACTGGAGTGTTTCCGGTCAGCCTTTTTTCCATGAGTGGTCCTTCTAGCAAGATAAGTGTCCCATATTTGAACCACGGGACATAGCCCCTTGGCAATGCCACGTGTTACCATTCCCCCATGGTTCACTCCTCCCTAAGGGTTTTACACAACCGTGATCAATGGTAGTTCAAATGAAAGGTGAAATGATATTTCGTTTCAACTTTCATTTTTTTTAACACATTGAACAACGTCGACCACAATGATGAAATTTTTGTTCTTGTTTTAATGGTCTTTAATCGACCTTGAGCACATCCACATTACACGTAAACAACTGTTCGGTACATGACATCCAACTGCTTATGTCCTAGGGTTCCAACATGGTAGCGTCTCAACATCTCGGCGTCCACACACACACACACAGAGGGTTCAAATATGGCTGTGTCCCAATGTTTCCACCCACTGCACCCAAACCCAGCTCCCGTGCATGTACACGCACGCACATACACGCATCCATGCACGCACACACAGATTCACGCCTGCCGCCCCCGCACACAGATCAGGTATCGACTGTCCTAGGGTTCCAACATGGTAGCGTCTCAACATCTCGGCGTCCACACACACACACACACACACACACAGGGTTCAAATATGGTTTGCATCCACACGCAAACCCAGCCCCCGTGCATGTACACCCACACGCACGCACATACACGCACCCATGCACGCACACACAGATTCACGCCTGCCGCCCCCGCACACAGATCAGGTATCGACTGATAAGACTGATACCATGTTTTTTAGAAAATAATAATAATAATAAAATTATATATATATATATATATATATATATATATATATATTATCAATATGGAAAAAGGACTGTATCAGCGATATTATGACAGTAACGGCCAACACTACCAATACCATACTAGTACTGTATCGATATCAGTTTGGCAAAAAACTGATACGTATCTCCAAACACATACTGGTATTGTCTGATATTTGATTTTATATATATATATATATATATATATATATATATATATATAAACCTCAAGGAGTTCGGTGAGCTGGCCAGGTACCTGCTTCTAAAAACAGGAGATGTGAGTTCGAATCCCCTCCCCCCCTTGAGGCCACCCTAGGGATTTATATCCTGTGCTGAGCCGGCATGTGCGGAATTTGGGGTGTGCAGGTGCCCCTGGGATTAGGTGAGTGCTCTAAGAGGCCCGGATACCCAGGTTATCAATATATATATATATATATATATATATATATATATATATATATATATATATATATATATATATATATATATATATATATTGCAACCTCAAGGTCTCAGGTTCGAGCCCTGCTTACCTACCAATACACACACACAGGGGCCAGGACCGTCTCTTTGAACTTGGGTGCCATGTGGACCAACCCGAAGATCAGGTGCCACGTAAACATGCCCAACATCAATCAACGACCATCCAAAAAATAAAAAAGGGTAATTTTTCACCATTAACTTTTGGGTCAAACAGCAAAATTTTCAATGGCCTGCGTTTGGGCGGCGAATCATGTTCTTGAACCTGTGATTTGAAGGTGAAAAAGTAAAAAAAAATAATTAAAACCCTAGGGGACTAGCTGAAACCCCTTAAGAGAATGTGGTATAACTGGCGATCACATGCCACGAGGCATGTGATCAGCAATCGAATGTGTGGCTCATGCCATGCATTCAATTGTATAGCCCCATTATATATATATATATATAGAGAGAGAGAGAGAGAGTGAGAGAGACTTTCTTTTGTCCGTTTGCCAGTGTAGACCCAAGTTTCCTAGATGTTTTTAAGAGGCATTTCTAGAAGTATTCTTTACACACAAAAAAGGCCCCATACCCACATTACTATGGTAGAAGTGAGGTACGCTCAAATGATACATGCCAACTCCCAACTTATAACCAAGCAAAAAACAAAAGCCCAATTTGTCTTGTATGCACGTTGTACACCAGTCACAAATGTCACCGAATGGGGATTCACTGAAACTTTCAGTAAACTTTCGTCTATTTTGGCAAGTTGCCCAAAATTTTCAAAATCGGTAAAAAAAATTCAAAATTTTAGTGAATGGAATGGTATGACTTATGAAGTTGGATTCACAATTTAATCATACTCATGTTGTCTCTTTGTAATGCTCCCTTTATAATGGTCGATTTATGATGCGTGGATTGTGATTTCTATAATACATTTATTTTATTGCTTACAAATAAAATTTTAACTTATTACATATTTTTATAGTTTTAATAAAAAAAAATTTATATTTTATAATCACCAAAAATTTTCCCAAATTTATCCAAATTGAACAGAAACGACCCCATCAAAATACTGCTGATACCAACATACACCATGCTATCCTGCAAAGGGATGGAAAATCTTACATTGCCTTCATTGCGAAATAGGCAAAACCTAAAGGTTTTTTATGAATAAACTGAACAAAATAGTACAAAACCTAAAGGATTTTTTCCCCTTAAGTAAAAGAAATGAAAAAAGAATTAAAAAAAAAAAAAGGGACCAAATCACAAACATCGCCAATAAATCTGCCAAGTCGCAACTTGGCCGATTAATCGGCGATAAAGTCGGGAAGTACAAGTTGCCTGAGTTTTTTCGATTTTTTGAAAAAGTTTGAGACTTTTGTGACTATGGACCAAACCCATTACTCCTTTACATACATACCTCTCATCAATGGGTATCATGTGTTTACTGACTAACACACATCTTCATAACATTCGTTCACTATGTATCCAATAGTACACCCTGGAAAGATCATCTTAGAAACCATGACGTAGAGACATCAATCACAAGTGTTAAGCTAGCTGGCCGAGAAAAGAATTCGAGGTATTTCTGTTCAGTCAGTTTCATCAATACAAATGAAAATTAATAATACTAAAGAAGGTCAGATTCTTTCCTCCAAATAAAATGAAAAAGAAAAAATAAATAAAACATAGTTTAAGATATTGCCTATAATTCACAATCCCTATAAAAAAAAAAGGCACCCCAATAGTAAAAACCATTCAGATGGAAGACCACTCGTAAAGAATAATGTGAATTAGCGTCTTGTGAAAAAGTACGTGTGAAATTAGCCTTCTCCTAGAGTGCCTTTGGATAGCAAGTCAGATTCCAGCATCAATGAAAGCATGAAGCGCTTAGCATACACGAAAAAAGGACTCATAAATTGATAAGGGAATATATTTGCCTAAGAAATTACAAGGGAGCTGATATCCATTGCATAGAAAAAGCACTAATTGTTTTCATAGATGCTGATGATGACAAGGACCATATGTCTCAGCAATAGTTTTCTTAAAAAATAATAATTTTTTGTAATACTGCATCCTACAAGGAAAACGTTTCTTTTCAGAAAATCATGCAAGTATGAAGGTGAACCTGTGCAATAGCAGAAACTGTTAGAATGGGAAGTGTTGCCAGAGCCACAAGTGCCAATCGCCATTCCAGCAGCATCCCGATAAGAAGTGCCACAGCGACAGCTGCAGTATCCTGGATAAATATAGAAAGCCGGTTGCTGAAAGCAGCGCGAACAAATGTTGCATCATTTGCCAAGCGCATTGATAAGGTGTCTGCACTGTTATCCTCTTCATCAAACCATCCAACTTCATTCCGCAGCATTGCTGAAAGCCGATGAAAATTGTTTAGATAACCGCAAAGACCTACTTTGGTACCAGCAGTACGATAGAATATAGAGGATAATAACCTAACCCTTGAGAAATATGCATATAAAATACAAATAATGTCTTTTACCTGAGAACATCATTCTCCTAACTCGCTCAGTCATTTTCTCCCCCATTATGCCAAAATAGAAGTGTTGCAAAAAATTGGCAACCACTGTCACAATACCCATGCATGCAATGACCAAGCAAAATTTGTCAACTTCTTGGCGCAAGTGATGGCTCTCTTCCCGATAATATGCTGCCACTGTTAGTGCAAGAACGTAAGCAAGAAGAGGGTTAAACGAACCAAAAATGGCAGCACCAGTGCTCCCTAAAATAGCATAAAACCACTCCGCAAAACTGAGCTCTGCAAGCCTCATAAAGGATGGAGGTTTCTGATGTTGTGAGTCCTTGAATTCCCTTTGTTTCACAGGCTTATCATCAAATTGGCTGAGGGGACGACTAAAAGTCTTTGAATGTGAGCGCTCGTTTGTAGGGTCAGATGTCAAAAGGGGTGAAATAGGTGATTCGGGGTCTGAAGTATTTGATGTTGGTTGATGTACAGAGTGAACATCGATTTTGGGTAACTCAGGTAATCTCATCTCAAAACTATCCTGCCTTTTTATGGACGGTGCCTTTTCTGCTCCATCCAAGGACACCCCATTTTCAAACATTTGCTCAGAAGGTGGGCTATGATCCTTTGGTGATTCTTGTGAATTAACATTTGGTTCAGGGTGCCGTAACGCATGGATGCCATGCACCCTCTGAAGGGAGGGTGATTTTTTCATTTTAGGAGAAGATGATTCTTTGAAGCTGTGACTTTCTGATGAATCTTTTTCAACTTGGAAAGGCATGGAATCCTTATAGTTCCTTATTGGCATCCTGGAACAGGGCAACGAAAATTTTAATAAGCAAACAGCCAGATTGTACGAGTAAAAGCAAGGGAAAAAATGCATTATTGAAACAAACCGTCATAAGTTCATAACTCAGATCAGAAGAATATGATACTAAACAATTTTCACCAGCAACAATATTTAAATAAGACACGAAATACACATGGGCCTTGGCACAATTGGACACACTTTGTAAATGTAACAAATTCAATAGGAATTTCCTCGACAACTTAGGACAGTACAGAAAACAAACACAAGAAAATCCAACAAGAATTTTTTTGTTGTTGTTGATAGGTTAAAACGAGCAATTTTACTAAACCAATAAAGTTTAAACTTGACAGAAATTTGATAAGAAAACGTTTAAATGCCTAAATCTCACTAACAAATCCTAGGTTTTAGGAAGTACTGATGAAAGGCACTCTTTCTTAACTAAAACAAGGTCGGGGTGTTCTACCAAGGTAATGAAACCCCAACAAAAGGTGAAAAGTTGTGATTCACATGCAATCCACATCTTCTCTCCCCTAAGAATGCAAAATTTAGATTATTCATCACGCTGTTAAGCAGGAGCTTAAGCCTAAGTATGCATTTTACCTCTTGGGAAGTTTTGCCGCTTCTTCACATCTAAGAAGCTCTGCATATAGGCTATCCAGTGCTAACAATTCATCATGAGTACCCATTTCAACAAGTTGGCCCTCCTCCATCACAGCTATATAATCAGCATTCCTTATAAGGCTAAGTCGCCGAGCTATTATTATAGTTGAGCGTCCCAACATAAGAATATCCAGAGCTTCCTGAACAGCCCTTTCTGCCTCAAAATCAAGGCCACCGGTGACTTCATCAAGCAGAAGTATAGATGGACTTGAAAGCACTGCCCTAGCAACAGAAAGTTTAATCTTTTGTTCTTCGCTCAATGCCAAACCAGCTCTTCCCACCTGAAATGTATAAAATTATGTAAAGACCTATAAATAAAAAAAAGATTAAGACACTATCTATCACATAAATCACCCTCAATTGTAAATCTAATGTATTTTACCTGAGTTTCGTATCCCTTATCAAGTGAACTGATAAATGTATGTGCATGCGCTATTTTGGCTGCCTCTTCAATCTGATCAAAAGTAGCAGTGGACCGTCCATAAGCAATATTATCTCTGATGCTCAAACTTAGCAGGGCAGGTTCCTGGGTAACTAGTCCTATTTGGCTTCTTAACCATTCTAGTTTCAAGCTTTTAATATTTTCTCCATCCAAAAGAACTTCTCCTATACCACAAAATTGAAAATTTCATTTAGAGTTTTTTCTTTAGCAATTATTCTCTTTTATTAGAGGAAAATTGTGAAAAAATAAAGTAAAACAGTACAAATCAAGGAGCAAAGCAATAGATTATAGTTTCCCATATAACTGATGCATCTCTTAGGACGTCACCATAGATAACGAAAATCCGTTGGAGTTTGAAACGAAGGTTCAGTCTGGATTCCCATTATAACTTTAAGGAATTCAAAGGACACAAAAAAGGAAAATGATGTGGCCATAATACCTAATGTAGGATCATAGAAACGCTCCATGAGAGGAATTATACTGCTTTTCCCAGAACCATTTCTGCCAACAAGTGCCACAGTTTTTCGAGCAGGTACAGTTAGGTAAAACCCACTTAATATGGGGATCTCAGGACGAGAGAGGTAGCTGAAATACACATTCCTGAACTCAATATTTCCTTGCACCGAAATCAAGGTATTTCCATCCTGATTGATTGTGGAAGTCGAACGGCTTATCATCTCAAATAGTCTATATGCAGCAATTCTTCCTTGCTCAAATGAATAGAAGTTCGTCGCTGCTTGATTCAGTCCACTACCAAAAAAAAATATACATGTTGTAATTAACAAAATTGGTAGGAAATCGAAAAGAAAAAAAGAAGAAGCCAACAAAATATCAGATGCTTACAGGCCACTCAAAATTACAGCAAAGAGAGCTGTTATAATTTCACCACCATTTGCTCTTTCGCGTGAAACCAGGAACCTTCCGACCCACAGTTGCAAAGCACATGAACATATTGCAAGCCCATACGTAAACCCAAGTCCAAGGCCTTGCACAAGACTTATCAATATACCGTATCTCAGTGTTGCTTGGAGTGAAGTTGCATAAGAATACTTCGCCAATGTTTCATTTGTGAAAGCATACAAAGTCCTAACGTAAGAGACTGCCTGCATGATGAGAATAAATTTTGTTCATCATAACCAATTATTATGAGACTGGATGATAATGCTATCATTTCAGTTCTAATTAGCTCAGACAGATTTTATATTATTTGCTTCATAAAATGCACTGAATAGCATAAGCACAAAGCATTTAAGGCCCACATTGGACAAGTGAATTCCTAAACTAGAAAGGTGGCAGCTACATTCCAGTAAAGTCATCAATGGAGTAAAACAAGAGGCTGAGACCAACAAGATTCCATATCGTTTAATGATATATTTGAAGGGATGAACTCATAACAGGGTTTTATCAACCTAAATGCACCCCAAAATAAAATCTATGGAAGAATAATCAGGACCATATAATAAGAAGCCCTTAGTTGTACGAAGCAGCAGGAAGCGTGTAGTAGGTTGGAAGCGGGAGAGTCATCAAAAGCTAAAAATTGAATAGGTTTATGGTCGGAAGCAGAGCGGGAGCGGGAGCGGGAGCGGGAGCGGGAGCGGGAGCGGGAGCGGGAGCGGGAGTGGGAGCAGGAGCGAGATTCCGAACCGGGAGCGGCACACTAAGTAGAAGGCTCCTGCTACTAGGAAGAAGGCACAGATGAAAATGGTTCAAGTGAAACTATTTGGGCATCATCACTCTTGCATATTACAAGCTGATGTCATTTGTGTGGATCTTTAGTTACTCATTCCAACTATTAAAACTCCTTTAGAGATAAGAGTAAAGAGGGTAACCATTCTAACGCGACAGCTTAAGAGGGGAAAAAGAACTTTATTTTATTCCATTAAAAGGGATGCCAACTCTGAAATTCTTCGCATAATAGATGGGGGCTATCTTTGCTTATGTTTTGTGCCTTTCTTCTGATTAGCCTTACTCTAGAATCTTTCATACTTTCCTAGTTCTACTTTCTTATAGAATATAGCATAAGTGCATAACTATTTAAATAACAGTTAGCGACATCAACAGAAGTCGGTACCAAACGTGCCATAAAAAAGAACTCACCTAATTGAAAAATATAGAATACAGTAAATGAATAGTTTGGCAGCCTTCATAAGTTTTGACATGGCAGTAGGTGTCAGCATGCCACAAATTTCATATGGATAAGGCAAGACTGATCATTTCTGTATCTATACTTTTTTCTTTTTCTTTTTCATTTTTTATAACCTGGGTGTTTGGGCTCTTAAACCACCCGACTAATCCCAGGGGCATTTGTGTATCTATACTTATCTCCTTTCTAACCATGCAGGCATAGTGGGTGACATTATCCTACAAGCATATAGCCGGGGCCTAGATTCTCTGGAAACGAACCATACAACCAGGTGAGTGTTACTGAGTTTACAAACTTCTTGGTAACTTGAACTTGGCGACATAATCAATGCTATATTTTATTATTTATTAATAATGCAATATTTTATCTGTAAGAACAAAAGTATGAATACTCTATTCCACTCAAGCAAGGAGCTTAGAGTGGAATATTGAGGCTTTATTTGATGTAGCACCTATGTAACCTAGAGATGAACATGTGTGCGATGTCAGATACAGATACAGAGTTTCTCAAAAAAAAAAAAAGATACAGAAACAGAGTGTCAGCACCACTGATTGGAGAATATCATCCGAAAAAAACAGGACACAGACATGTTTGTCAGTGTCAGACACATACATGAGGTGTTGGACATAGATACGATGTGCCGGAAATGGCACGTTTTTAAAATATGAACTTTCTCCTCGCTAAATGGTAAAGCACACGCACACACAAGCGAAGATTATCTTGCTAAATCTGCTTATTCCTCTCAATTTTGTTCATGGCTAACCACCCACTCCTTTGCATTCATATGATGTATTAGTGGCATAATAGAAAGAAACAGTTTAAGAAACAAAGTCCAAACCCAATAAGCATGCACTTGCCTCGGAAGATTTGAAAATTAATTTGTTTTGCACCTCAGCCATAAGAGGAGGATGAAGTTGAAAAAGAAGAATGTTATTATTAACCTAAGTGCACACGGGCAGAGATTTGAATATATATTTTTAAAAAATTACGTCTCTATATCTTTATATTCGGAGTTTAAAAACAATCACTCAACGCCCAATGAATGAAAATTCATGGAACAGAAAAGCATTTGCAAGGAATGATCATAAAACAAGGCAATGTTATAGTGAGATTACTAAATGTTCATTTTTAATTAATCAGTTACAGTTATGAAGAATGGCTACAACTAGCAATCGCATTAATGTAGCTAGGCAAAAATTTGTCATAGAAATGGGGAACTTGACGAGGGTCACACAAAGGATTGAAGGATAAAAAACTCGACTCCCAGAACTGGCAATGGAAATCTAGACATGTAATTTCTTACTAATTTAATTTCCAGAAAGTATTTATCAAAAAATAGAAAGGTCCAGAAGACCCAAAAAATATAAAGGTGGCACGTTATAAAAGAATATTGTGTTACCTGTTCAGCAATGCTTGCTGCTTCAGCATAGGCATCCT
The DNA here is from genome assembly GCA_021018995.1 of Chloranthus sessilifolius. NCBI lineage: Eukaryota > Viridiplantae > Streptophyta > Magnoliopsida > Chloranthales > Chloranthaceae > Chloranthus > Chloranthus sessilifolius. The sequence continues at coordinate 161,475,594 of CM037585.1, forward strand.
GAATATTTTCAGCAAGCCTGTGTAGGAATATGTTCGAAATTCCTCCCGCAGCAACAATGAATGGGCCAGTGCCTAATGTTAGAAGTGCAATCTGCCAGCAGTTTATAAAGCCAATGACAAGGCCACCAAAAAATGTGGCCATGTTATGAATATAATTTCCAACCTGTTACACCGGAGCCCCTTTATCAGCAGGTAAAATCTAATAGATAATAAATGTGCATGAAACAATTATAAAACAAATGTTAAAATAGTAAACTGAAACAAAGGATCCTCCAATGCATGGAGCATTATTCAAATCTGAGACATACTTTCTCACTGAGAGCAGATTGAATGAGCAGGACATCACTTAATACTTGACTCACGATATCACCATTGTTCCCATATGTATCAAAAAAACTCATGTCCTGGTTTAGCAATACTTGAACATACTTTGAACGGATGACGGCAGTCTGCCTCTCTCCAGTAAGAATCCAGCAAGACACCTCTATTACATATATTGAGTCAGTACTACAAGTGTGCATCAGCTATAAGACTACAACATAAAACCAAGGATCAAAATTTCGGGTGTTTCGGAGGGAATCAGGAGGGAACCAAAACCGAAATTTCGGCCGAAAATTTCAACCCCATACAAAAATGACCGAAATTTCGGTCCCATATTATCATTTCGGTGGGGACCGAAACCGATAATTTGGCCCGATTTCGGCTGAAATTTTGATCCTGGCATAAAACAGTGCAGCAACAACTGTCAAAAGACGAGAGTTTGATCTTACCGATCCATCCAGCAGCAAAAACGCCTGAGGCTATATAAATGATGTATAGAGCATGCTGTAGATAAAAAGAAGTACTATCATTAAATAAAAATGAAAAATAAATTTATGGGTTCAAAGGAATTTTTGCAAAACAAACCTCTCCATAAATAAAGTAAGGCTGATAAAATAACAAAGATGGCACGAGACCATCATGAAAGAACCTTTTCTATACTAGAAAGCGAGTATAAAATCAATGAGAAGATTTCGAAGCCAGGGAACATTATGATTGATCCAGTTGCATAATTAGTAATGAATAACTATGCACACATGAAAAAATTTATGTCAAGTTAGCATCATAAAATGTAGAGTTAGTGCTATAGAAGAATCATAATGATATCCTATTCCACTATAATATGTTGAGTTAGTGCTTTAAATCACGGTTACCTAAGTCACTCAACATCCTTGCGAATCGCGAGGTTCGGCTGAACCGGTTCGTGGTTCGATTCGCTCCGGTTCGGTTTGGTGTAGCGAACCGGCTACACAACAGTTACGCAAAAAAGTGGTATTAGCAAGACTCGAAACCTAGTCCTAGCCTATCGAATGCAGAACTTGTACCAACGCTACACTGCCACTGTTTGTGTTTTATTTTGCATTTATTTTTATATATTACAAACTAAACTTTTGCACATTAATAATTAAATTGAAAATTTATTAAATTTGTTTTTATTAAAACTCATCCTACCCCATGCGAATCGGGTTCGCTTGGGTGTAGCGATTTGTGAATTATAAACCCGCAAATCATGTAACATTGCTTTAAATTGCAACAAATATTACAGTTCAATTGGAAAATTGTTTGAATATCACACTTGCAATTTTACCCCTTTTTCTCTAAGCAGTAGTAATATATTTGATTAAATGACAGAAACCAAGAAAATAGTATGAGTAAGGAAACTAAGATCCCCATTTTCTCCTCAAGATATTACATCATCTCCCCCAGACTTCAATAGCAAACCTTCGTCAACTAAGATCCCCACCTCTGAGCACATTAGCGAGTCTCCATGTGCTTTGCCTAAAGTTGGCAAAGTCAAAAGGCAATCAAGCTATGATTTGCCTAGATGATCACCTAGATATCCCTAATTATTGAAATACATACATACATACATATATATATATATATATATATATATATATATATATATATATATATGGAAAAGAGTTCCATCTTCAATTGGACCTCCAAAATTGGGGAAAATCTTCACTTGGCAGCGGGAAACCAAATAGATGACACAGAGCACGGGTTTGAGCCTTGAAATCTCATCTCCACCATTTTTTTTTGTATCCTTGAAATCTGAACTGTTGAAATCAGTCAAACTTTGACTGAAGCTTTCACAAAAAGATTTGAAATTTTTTTTTTTTTAATTGATCAAACCCATCCTCTCATGCTCCACGTGGCACCCAAACAGTGTTTTGGGTGCCATGTGGAGCTCCACGACATCTTGGAGGGCACTTGAGCGTCCTCCCATGGAAGACGAAACTCTCTCTCTCTCTCTCTCTCTCTCTATATATATATATATATATATATATATATATATATATATATATACAATCTCTAGACATATGTTATATATCAAATGTCATACATGTATATAATATTTAATATTTCATGGCATCTAATATTAAAAATCTTATAATTAATGCATCCACCAAGAACCTAGACAAGCAAAACAAATGATTTAAATCTATTCTAATTAATTTATTTTTGAGATATGACATCTGATATCATAATGCTAGAATTGAAGCATCAATCAAGAAATTTATAATAATAATAATAAAATAGAACCTAATGTATCTCCCCTCAAGGATTGACTTTGCATCCTTGCCCTGACCTAGGGGGAAGCAAGATGAGAGGGTATAACTTCACCTTCACCTAGGCAAGCTAGGATATAGTATGTAATAACATTGCTTTTGCTTGGCCCCTCATCCCTCACCAAGCACATTGCATTATGTGAACCACGGTAAACCTTTCAAGGATCTATGGCGCGTGCTTACGAAAGTAAGAGCCACGCCCGAGTCCCCCCCAAATTCCAGACGCTTGGCTACTCTATCCAAACAAATCATATCAGATAATCACCTTCGACTTTGAGGATCTGAAATTATTCTTAAATATATCTAGAGACCCTAAAAACACATGCACCTTAATTTCATCAGATACTTCCATTACATGAGGAACTGCCAAGTTCCATCCTAGTCTAACCACCAGCATCCCTAAACACACTTCCCATTCCTGCAGAGCATGGCTCTTCAACATAACTTTCGTCAACATTCAACTTACAGAACCCATCACAGGGAAAATCCCACATAGCTAAGGGACTTGAAGAGTTGACATCATTTAACACAAGCATCCACAGCCAAAATAATCTCCAAACTTTGATACTTTGAAACTCTGCACCAATAAGAGCCGAAAAAAGGATTGGATTTTCAGTTCTCTCAATGGAAATAAACATCCACCCCTAAATGCCTTTAAGATATGTTACTGTGTTCCTTCCACTTACCCCAATAAACAGAAAATGGGAAACTCCGCCAAATAATCGCCCTATCGCGGAATAGGGGAAGGACAAACTGTCCAATTAAGTCAACAATCAAAATTGATTTAAAAAAGGTACAAGGAAAAAGTGCATACCCATCTAATGAGAATTTTTACAAACTCTTCGACTTCTCAGACAAAGGACATATCGACTAAGAAAGCAGCGACCAAGATGATTACCCATCAGGGTAGCAGAAGGGCGGTATTGTAAGAGGCCAGGAGTGCTCCACGCCCTGCTACACTTTCCTTTTCTAACGGTCGTCAAAAGTTCATCAAGGAAAAAGGAAAATATAGTAGGACAAAAACTAGGCATGAAGCAGTGCCATGCCTAGAAAACACTTGACGTATAAAAGAGACCTGCAGCCCAATTAGTTTGAGAATAGATGATAATCAACTAAAGTCACCCATGTATTACACCAACAAAAGAATCTTCCATGACCCAAGGAGCCTTTCCGAGCTGTCACACCCACCGCCCAACCAATTCTAAAGTCTTTAACATCTGACATCAAATTATCTGCCGAGCTGAATTTATCGTCAAAAACTTTGTTATTCCTTTCCTTCCATACAAAAATCAATTTCCATCTCCATCAAAGCCCCCTACTCTCCCATTTCCATAAATCTTATCCAAACAGAATCAAATAAAAAAATTTGAAGGCAATCAATTTTTTGCCATCAAATTTCTTCTGAAATGGGCATGAGATTAACTCTCCAACCTTTGTCTCATAATATCCGCATACACTCGACCCTCTATTCAGTGCTAAGCAAGTCAACATAGAGAAGCGGACACTTCGAAAAGCTCCTCATAAAAAATCTTCCCATTACTTACCAATCGAAATATATAAAATGGAAAAATCTTCCCACAACTTAAATCCGCCACACCCTAACACTAACCCCAGATGAGTTTCAATGAATATGGCCTCTAAATTTCTAACCCATGGTAGATGTTATAATAATTCTCCTCAAAGAAAATTCTTTTATTTTCTGTTCTTTTTTTATCGGCCTTCTCCTCAGCGAAATCGAACTCAATTAAGAACTTTCAATCTTGAAATTTCAAATCAAATCAATACTACAGTACATAAAACCTCAAAATAAAACCAAACAAAGGGGAAAAAAAAAAAATCGCAAGATACGCACCTTAGCAAACTCGCGAAACAGCTCATCAGATGGTAATTCCGAGTACTCCAAATTCAGCAACTGAATGACCTTACCAAAGAAATGCAAATAAACGACGAGCGCCGTCCCATGAGCCGCCGCAGCCAAGGATCCAAGGGCCATCAGAACCCAATCCAGCCCGTCGGCATAAGCAAAGAGCCGCGAGAACGGCACAGCAGCCGGCGGAAGCTCCATCTCCTCATCATCGTCGATCCCTACTTCGTCTTCTAACTGAACCGCCTCCGCATTTGAATCCAAGTACGGCGACGGAGATTCCGGCGGCTCCGAAACCTCGGAAACCGGTGTTAGTGGTTGTATGTGCGGTGGTGACCAACCGAAAAGCCCTCTCGACACCATCGTCTAACACCGCAACCCTAAACCCTAATTCATGGAGACCTTAAAACATGGAAGAATAATTTTGCAATGAACTGGGGAAATTTGATTGGATCGAGGGATAGATTTGGCCTTCGGGGAGAAATTAGGAGAGAAAAAAGTGTATATAGTAGGTCAAATGAGGAAGGAAGACGGAGAGTTCCTCGGACACGAAAGCACCTGCATCTCACCAACTTCTTTTTTCTGCTTTTTGCAAGTGCAAGGTGGTTCTCCGGCAGAGGTTTTAGTGGCTTTTTTTTCTTTCTTCTTTTATTTAATTTTTTTTTCCACTTAAAAAATATTATTCAGTGCTCTTTTATCGTCGGCGTTAAAACATAAAAGCAAAGGGCCGTTTTGTTTGTAGAGACTCATTTCAGTCGCAGGTATCATTACGGTGCGCCTTTTGTGCAGTCCACTTTGCTTCCGTTTCTTTTTCATTATTTGTGCACTTTAATTCATTTTCCCATCCTTTCTAGAATTCTAGTAGGATATTTTATAGCTACATGTAGCTCCCTACTTCTCCGTTTTTCCTTTTGTTTTTTTAAATGATCTTATATTATTATAATTATATTTTTTATCTTACACCATTAATTAAAAGTAAATGTGCGATCTATGATGGATAATTATATTTTTCTATCTTATACCATTAAAGTGTGTGCTATCACTTGACTCTAAATCCTTTGAATTTTTAAAAAACATTTCAACTTTAATAAAATATTAAGAAACCATTGGATTTTATTTTATCAGATTAATTGGTTATTGCAGATGTCACCCTTGACTTTTTGATGATCTAGAAACAGGTTGAGAGGTTGCAAAGACTTGATTAGTCCTATTTGGGGCTATGGTTCATTTCAAAGGTAGGGCCTGGATTAGACTGTCTTGGATTGATAAACGTTAGGATAGGAAAATGATTTATATAACTTACTTAATTGAAGAAATCCTTGAAAAACTAATCTCATAATTTGTCACAGGCAATATAGGCAAATGCCATATGCACCTTATGTGATAGTATAAGACCATTGTATATACGGTTCGCATATGTCATTGTATCATAGTATAACTTTTTTTTTTTTTTTTTTTTTAAATTTTAAAAAATTCTCAAAGTTTCCCATATTGATCAATAATATGTTTTGTATTAAGTTTGAGCTCTATTAATTTTGTAGTGTATAGAATACGAAATAAAAGGATATAATATAAGTATATAGCCCATAAGTTAAAAGGGAAAATATAAACTTTATTAATGTTAAATAAAATAGTACAAAAATGAACATAAAAAAATACAAAAAAAAAAAGAAATGAGTATATTCTAGGTTCTAACTCACAATGATACATCTCTATAAGGTTGAAGGAAAATATAAATTTCATTAAAAAATAAGTTAAAATAGTACAAAAATATAGTGGATCATAAAAAAGAGAAGGAAAAGACTAAAGAGAAAAATTATTGTAGAATGAAGAGCATTAGGAAAAAAAATCTCTGTTTATAGAGCTTGGAAAAGCTTGAAAAATAAAAATAAAATAAATAAATAACTTACACTGAAAAAGTATGCCATAATATACACTGTATACGATGACATACTTACTTGTATCATATATGCTATCATGGCATATGCGATTGCATATAACATCAATGGTCATGAGGTATAAAATTATGACTTAAGTTCTGTCATTTCAATTGACTTTTGAAAGTCAACTAAATTAATATAAATTCATGCGGCCATTGGAAGCTTTAGTTATAGGTTTATATCTTATCACTTAAATCAAGCTTTAGTTATAGGTTTATATCTTATCACTTAAATCATTGCTCTATTCTTAAGATCAAGTGAGAGAATCGGCACCCTCCTCTTAAACTTTCCCTAGTTACTATGACTTATGCTATGTTTAAGGGGACAGATTCTTATGCATATAGTACCTATATTCATTACATGGTATACTAGATTTTTGTATAAATACTGCCTTGTACCAAATTATTGCATCATTGATAGACATCTAACCTTCTGATAATGATTATTTAAAACCCACTAAATAGAGGTTATAGCTGCCATGGGTTGTAGCCCAAATTGAAAGAAGAAAGTGCTCATTGCGATATTTGGGCCGAGTCATGTCTAGAGCTGCCAACCACCAGTGTATCAGGTTGAGCAAAATTTTTGCCCACACCACATATCAAGGATATATGGCTAATCCAACCCAACGCGATGGTGCACTTCGAAGCGACCCGAAAAATTGATCCAACCCAACCTAGTCCCAAAGCCTCAAAACTCCTCTTAACCCCTTTACATTATACGTAATATATCGGGTTAGATATGGTCTGAAAGATTTTTTATTGAATTGACCCAACCTTGGAGTTGACTTGACCAAACAAGTCAAGCCTGTGTGCCTAACCGATTAAAAGATTGGGTCGGGCAATTCTGATACCATTGACAGCACTAAATTAATTTCTAGACAATTTGACAATTCAGATTAGTTAATATGTGTGTCATGTGTTCCAACTCTATCTACTCTAATGGCCTATTTGGATAAAAATACTAGAAACATGGGAAAGTAAAATAATATTTCTATATTTTCCCATAAATACTTAAGTTGTAGGAAATTATGGGATTTTTTTGTTTCCTTTTGTTTTTCGTTGTTTGGATAACTACATTGCTAGTTGGGAAAATGCGGGATTAATTAAATCCTATGTTTGGATCAATGTGGTCAAATTGCATATGCGATCTTATGCGATGGCATAGGGCTATCGCATCTGCGAGTCGCATATGCCATTATGTCATGGCATAATTTTTTATTTTTTATTTTCAAAAAAATCCTAAAAAATTTTCAAAGTTTTCCCATATTGAAAAGTAATATGTTTGTGTTAATTTTATAGTGTCTAGAATCAGAAATAAAAATATATAATATAAATATATAACCCATAAGTTAAAAAGGAATATATAAAAATAAGTCCAACTAGTACAAAAATAAAGTGAATTATACAAAAGAGAATGAAAGATATCCAAAACATACATTTGAAAGTTGTGGTATACATAAGAAAAGAAACCCCTTATTAAAAGGGCTTGGGAAAACCTAAAATCCAAAAAAAAATAAAAAATAAAAAAAAATATCAATGTTGGAGAAGTATGTCATGACATACACTACATGCGATAGTATGTCATAATATACAATTGTATGTGATGACATACTACTTGGATCGCATATTTCATGATGGCATATGATTGCATATGTCATCATGGCATATGCGATCCAGCCCTTTATGATGACATATGCAATCACATATGACAAGAGTGGTTTGAATACATATGTAGGAAATTGTAGGAAAATAACATATCCTAATAAAAAAATAGTCAAATGACCAAAAATTTATATATGTATTAATTTTTTTTTTTCTCTTTACATTTCTTAGTGAATTGCTCTAGTGATTGACTTAGTGCTTTGTCATGGTTAGGTTCTAGGTTCAAACATTGTTATGTATAATAAATTTTAATTAATTATACTAGAGCATATACACCGTATATATGAGTATATAGCTCTACAATATAGTAGAGCTCCTTCTGAGAGAAATCTCTCTAAATAGATGGAGGGGAGCTTAAAAATAGGTCAATATTGTGGGATTTAGTTAAAAAAAATCAAAGAATAAATATTTGTTACGAAAATAAATACCATAAAAAAAATTGTTTGAATATTTTTGATAATTTTGAGTGGTCAAGATAATTTTGGAAGGATGAGAATCCACTAATATAAATTAGGACCCCTAAAGCTTAGTAACAAATTTTTAGAAAGTTTGGATGGTCAATTGACCACCCAATTCATAACGTGGCTCTGCCTTTGATTGAGGATGTGTGCCATATAGAATCAACATCAGACAGTATGATAGAGGCGTCATTATCTTAAGATCTATCATGAGGAAGATTGAAAAAAAAAAATAATCTCCATCGTCTGATTTAAATCAGTCAATAATTTTTGTCTGTGAAAAAATGGTGTAGTATTATTAAACGGATGAGAAGAGTCGTACAGATGAGAAATCCAAATAATTGAAAGATAAAACGAGGGACCCCTCAATATTTGTTCTCAAATTTTGACGAAAAATATATTAAAAAATTCGACCCTTTGGATGTCATCCAAACAACGAGAATCTTAACAATTCATTTGCCGCATATAAGTTTTCCTTTAGTTCCCCTTATTTCCCTTGAAACCAAATAGGCTCTAAGACTTCTAAGTTTTGGCCCACGCGACAGGGCTTGAACTTGACCTTAGGCACTAGACCATCTATGCTTTGGACCTACTGGCCATTCAATTTTGGAGCCTCATCTAAATATGAGGTTGTATGGGTCCTCCACTCATCACTCATTTGTGTGATCATGTAATGTGTATGGACTTTGCAGGACATGGGAGGCCATGCACATCACAAAGGCATGCTAATGGGTGGACCACTTTTCCGCCCATGAAGGTAGACCACTCATCAAAGACAAACTCTTCAAATATATGAGTTAGGTTACGTATGGCATAACTCTTTGCTAGCACTTATTATAGCAACGTTCACCTACGTTAGCAAGTTTTCATCCTCTTTGCTAACATCCTACTACCTGCTTTAACAGGTACCCCTTCTCCTTGATAACTACTTGTATAGTAAGATTTTATGCAAGATTTACATATTCAACAGTTCTACCCTCCCCTCTACTCACTCTCTACTCACTCTTTACCAGAGCAGATTTTATTTGCTCTAGTAAATAGTTAGTAGAGAGAAGGGAGATTACTGTTAGAGCAGGTAAATCCTCATTTACAGTGAGTTAGAAAATAAAATAGGAATCAACTAAAGCAGGTGAACTCAGTTGTGGCATGAGCTAGTAGAGAGTTATGTTGTACGCAGCCTTAGTCTACAATAAGTATCCACCGATCATGTGTATTAAAGTAGTTAACACATTTATGTGACTACGTGATGTGCACGGGCTTCCATGCATTGGAAGTTCGTGCGTGTCACACATTTATGGAGACGTGTGGACTGTCATCTCACTACAAAAATAAGGAGTTTCAGCGGCACTTGCTATTAAGGCATTTTTTGGTAGCGGTAAGACTAATAGCGGCAGTTTTTTTAATAAAAAACTGCTGCTAATAGTCTTATTTTTTGTAGTGTCTCCACTTGTGATGGGTGGACACATTATACTCTAATCTAAATTTATAGGTCTACAACTGAAGAAATCTTTTACAAGAGGAGCTGGCTAAGAAATCTTTTACAAGAGGAGCTGCCCTTAGCCAGCCCAATAAATGGGCTACATAGATATAACCATCTGTAATAGCAAAAAAAAGGCAAATGGGTTTGGGTTCAATGGACCGTAATTCATTTATGAGTACCTTTAAATTTACCCATAGAATCTTTGAGTTCACCCACGCTGAAACACATTGATTGCGTTGAATCAGACAATGGAAGATTATTTATCCTCCCAATCTTTCACACGATGGATCTTGAGATCATGGGCATACCATCAGACGTCAATGTTTTTATTTCCAGTGATACACATATCAGAAAAGTGACCTTAACATCACGTGTATGCTTAAAATTGACTTTAAGGTCACTTTTTTAAGTGTGTACCACATGAAATTAAAAGCCTACCGTCTAATGGTACACCCATGATCTCAAGATCCTTTGTGTAAAAGATTGGGATAATAAACAATCTCTATCATCTAGTTCAATGCATTCAATGTATTTTAATATAAGAGAACTCAAAGATTTGGTGAGTAGATTTAAAGGTACTCTTCATTTATATGAACGGCTCTTGAAGCTTTAATTGTGCATCTCATCTACGGAACCTTTCCCAGTCAATAGATTCAGAACCTTTCCCAGTCAATAGATTCAATTGACCTTGATTCAATAGCTCAACTTCCTAACTACTTTTGTAGTTTTCATTTAATATAATATCTTATGCTGGCCGAGCATCAGTTAGGTAACTCTAGATATTTATCTCATGCTAACTCGACATGGTACTAATTTGAGGTGCATATATGCTATAGACCCCTGCTATTAGAGGGGTGCTTTAAGAGGCTCGTATACTCAAGTTATAAAAAAAATAAAAATTCTTATTAGTTATCAAGTTATAAAAAAAATAAAAAATCTTATTGAGTTACCAAGCAATCTACATGAAAGATTTGAGTCGATATGAAAGTTTAAAATCCCCCTATAGCCAATAAATTGGTATATACTAATATTAGTAGAAAAAAATAATGATATATGAGAGCCAGGTAAAAAAGTCATAAAAATAAAATCAAATTTTTTTATAAATCTCATGCCTCATAGATTTACTACTCAAAACAAGTGTATTTTGTTATCACATGCCACATTACATGTGATCGATCATCTAGTCGATATCAGTAGCACTTGGGGGCTACCGTCGTGAGTACCAACCCCTTTCCATTAACATATACTTGTATTATATTGTGTATATTGGTTGGTACTTAGTATAAATGATATAATAAATATTTTGACTATTAAATGGCCAAAATTTCATTAAGGCACAAAGCATGATTTGAAATTTTGGAGGTCCACTTGTCTCAAACAGCCTCGAGATCGAAACATCTTGGCAATACAACAAAGGTGCCAAATCGGGTACTGGTCCATGGAGGAGGCCGATATCGACATGATACACCTTTAAAAAAATAAAAAGAGACAAATGGAAGAGGTATCGGCTGATACCCCCGATCCATATCGGCTGATACCGATATGGCATCGATACTATATCGAGGCCGTATCGATTGCCCAAAATACCAATACGTATCGGTATCAGCCGATACTTGATACCATGGATGCAATGTGAAATGAAAGTAACCCTTTTAATGCTTTTACACTATTAAAATAGGAGCTTGATTTTATCGTATCATTAAAGAATATTTCATCGGTATGTCACGTGGCAAATGTCCATGAACAATCTAAACAGTTCAAGTGATTCTGCATGATTGGAACATATCTTTAGTAAGGAATCATATCTAAAAAGCAATTGCATACCATCAAATCTTCAATATTAGCTGTTAAAAAGTAAAAATAATAGTTGATATTAGAGTGCACAGATTTGGACACACTGCAATAACCGTTCACGAGATCATCACATAATATCCATATATGACAATATAAAATAGTGCTACATGTACAAAGATAATGATTAGTGCATCTTCATTAGTTTACTAGCGTAATATAAGTTAAAATATAAAATAAATATTTTCTATATAGCATCTCAGGGTGAAACATAGTTGAATCTCATCTCGTCGAGCCCCTGGATGCGAACTTGCGTGAGACGTCTTGTCTCAGGCTAGATTTCAAACCATGCTCATCAGGGATCAATGGTATACCGGCTGAGATATAAACCAAGGATCAAAATATTGGGTTGAATTTTGGTTTCAAGCATGGTTTTCAAGCATGATTAAAACTGAAATTTTGGCTGAAATTTTGATCCATAATATAAACCATGATCAATGCACACCGACGGCACCCTGTGGACCGTGTGGCAGAGGTGCTTTATATGCCATCCTGGGGGTACTAAGACCAACATAGCATTAGATCATCCTTGTTTGATGAGGCTCTAGAATTGGCTTGTGTCCGGAATTGAATCAAACCACGGAAACGGCTATAATCACGAAGGATGCTTTAATCAATTTATAATGAATTAAAAATTTAAAAAAATACCCTAGGGAATGTGACTATAAGACAGCTATCATTGCCAATTAATGATTATGTAAAATGACTAAAATATGCTTAGGGAATGTAACTTTTATTATTGTCAGGTAGTTTACCAACATTGTAAGAATCTTGATTGTATGTCATCCTATAATAGATAAATATCATGAAAGTCAAGATGTTTTCCTAACCAAGGGCTGTAGATATGATATCATGAAAGCCAAGATGTTTTCCTAACCAAGGGCTGTAGATATGATTGAATTAAATATCCGATCCAACCTGGTTAGATTGTGGATGCCTAACTTGCATCAAATAAGGGTCAACAGTTCGGGTCCTCTCGGCCTGTTAACTCACCCACTCGGCGTGTATTGACATCGGGTATCGGTCCATGCAGGGCTGGTCCTGGACTAAGGCAAGTCAGGCGGCTGCCTTGGCCCCCGATTTTTTGGGCCCCCCAAAAAAAAAACCTTTTAAAAGCTAGGTTTAAAAAAAATAAAAAAAAATTATAAAGGGCCCCATCTTCTCTCTCTAATCTTTCAAAGCCTCTCCTCTGTCCAAGCTCCAGCCTCCAACATTTCTCTCTCTCTCTCTCTCTCTCTCTCTCTCTCTAGCCCTTCTCTCTGGCCACAACTGAAGATCAGAACCCTTGTATATATTATATAATTATACACCAACTTATATAAATTAAGATCAATTGGGTAGTTAGTATTGATTATGGAAGATAAATAATTTGCTTTTTTAAATAAATAAAAATTAAAAGAAGAAGAAGAAGAAGAAGAAGAAGGAGAAGAGAAAGCCTACTTGGTCACGTGTTTTCTAAAAGAAATTTTGGAGTCCAAAGGCTAAACCATTTTAAAGCAAAGACAAGAAGAAACGGATGGTTCTGATTTAATCTCAGCTAAGCTTTCCACGTAGCTATATAGCTGGAACTTTAAAGGGCAGTTCTAAAGGATGACTGCTCAGATGGTGTTTAACATTTACATAGCAAGACTATGCAAGATGGTGGTTAACAACTATACATGGAATATGGAGATGGAATACATAGATCTGGACCATTAAAAAAAACTCAAGCAATCTAGTTTGTTAACCATTGCACATCAACTGTCTTATAAGATATTTATAGATCCTATATTTGGAAGGCTGAAATTAAAATATGTGATAATTTTTAGTAAAATCAAAGAAGTTGGATGATCGTACGGTTGTGGTTTCTTATGAAAGAAAATTTATAATGTAAAAGGCTGTTACTACCACCACACCACTTTATGTTACAGCCACCTCATTTTGTCAAAGTAAAATATGTTGACTTCTTTGAATCAGATGATAGAAATCATTTTTTATTCGAATCTTCCACATAATGGATATGGACAAGGCCAAGGCCCAAGAGGCGGCCGCCTGAGCCCCCAAATATTTAGGGGCCCTAAATCTTGAAAGTCTTTAATCTTTACCATGTTGCTTAATATAATTTTTAATGTATAATTCTATTGAAATGATTTCATTGTTTAGTTGGTTAAGTGAATAGTATTGTTTTACTTTTTACCCAACAGGTTGTGGATCATTGGTCTGGTCACTGGTCTCACTGGGCCAGGCCGGCCATATATATTGACCTAATAGATTATCTAGTCCAATTTTCTATTGGACTAGATTTGCTTGACCAAATCTCTTATATATAGGGTACCTCTAAACGCGCCCACGCGTTCTCCAAAAGCGCTTATGTCTCGGATCCCTTGAAAATCATTGATTCATTTGAATGAGATGATGAAGATCTCTTATTAGACCTATCTTTCACAAAATAGATCTTCAAGTCATGGCCCACCTATCAGACGGTCAATTTTTATTCCATGTGTCACAAATCCTCAAAAATGGCCTTGAATCATATGACACACATCACACTCAAATGTGATTTTATGACCATTTTTTTGAGATCTATGACACGTTGAATCACAAATCGATTGTTTGATAGGTGCACCATGATCTCAAAATTTATTGAGTAAAAGATATGAGTGAAAAATAATCTCCATCATATGATTCAATGTTTTTCAAGGGGTCTGGGATGTGGGCACGTTTAGAGGTAGCCATATATATATATATATATATATATATATATATATATATATATATATATATATATATATATATATATATATATATACACAAATTTTTCTTTTTAAATGACCCTAACTTAAAATGATGATTTCAGGCTCATTACAGTTCCAGTTTTTGTAAATGACTTGTTAATTTTGATCTATTCAAAAAGACTTATCCAATGAACCTAGTTTTGGATTTTTTTAAGACGGTTAAAGTGCTAAAAAATGATAGTGAAAGATTCAATGACAGTTAAAGTAATAAAAAATGTTAAAATGTTATTGGTTGGGTTACTCGATTCGTCGAGTACGTTCTACTATTTATTTTTTCTTTTTTTGTGTTGTATTTTTTTTTTAATATAAACTTTCGTTAATTTGTTAGTTGCATTTTCAAATTATAAATAATAGATGGAATACGGAGATATCTGTAACCTAAAAGCAGTAAGTATTGTTTTATTTGTCAAAAAAAAATTATGACAATTTTTTTTTTTTAAAGATTAATATGAAAGGGAGGCCCCATTTTAGGAATTCGCCTCGGGCCCCCAAAATCTCAGGGCCAGCCCTGGGTCCATGGAGGACCAATATGTATTGGCCACTACTGAGTTGTATTGGTACCATTTAAAAAAAAGGAAAATTTACCGAATCGACCTTGCCAAATACACCTTTTCTGTTAGAGGCCCTATATTTTCACCTTTACCCAAACCGACTAGCTTTTAGCCAAGCCATTTTCAGCTAGCACAAAAAGTTTGAAATACCCCTTCTTATACTTTTGTTCGTCCTACATGGTTTAAAATTTAGAAAATTTACGAGATCGACCTTGTTAGATACACCTTTTTCGTCAGAGACCCTATATTTTCACCTTTATCCAAACCGACCAGCTTTTAGCCAAGCCATTTTCAGCTAGTACAAAAAGTCAAAAATACCCTTTTTACACTTTTCTTTGTTTTACATGATTTAAAATTTTAAATATTTACACTTTTCTATATTTATGCAGTGTGAAATAGGATCTATGTCGTATGATTTGAAGGTCATAATATAAAATTGATGGCGCCAAAGATAGACACGAAAAAGGCGATATCGCCTCTTAAATTTTTTTTTTTTTTTTTTTTTAAAAACAATCGATGGCGACTCTTAAAACAGTCGATGGTGATTCTTAAAACAATCAATGACGACTCTTAATATAGTCGGTACCGATTGTTTTAAGAGTCACCATCATTATTTAGACTATCTATTGTGTGAAAAGCGATCGCCATCGATTAATGAACGATCGAATTTTTTTTTTTAACGGTCGATGGCATTTGTTTTCCGCGATCGTCTGCATTGTCTAAACAGTCGATGACAACTCTTAAAACAATCGGTATCGACTGTGTTAAGAGTCGCCATCGATTGTTTTAAGAATCGCCATCGACTGTTTTAAGAGTCGCCATCGATTGTTTTAAATTTTATTTTTTTTATTTTTATTTTTTAAAGACGCGATTTTGCCTTTTTTTCGTGTCTATCTTTGGTGTCATCGATTTTATATTGTGAACTTCAAATCAGACGGCATAGATTCCGTTTCACACCGCATAAATATAGAAAAGTGCAAATATTTAAAATTTTAAACAATGTAGAACGAAAAAAATGTAAGAAGGGGTATTTCGGACTTTTTGTGCTAGCTGAAAATAGCTTGACTAAAAGTTGGTCGATTTGGATAAAGGTGAAAATATAGGGTCTCTGACGGAAAAGGTGTATCTGACAGGGTCGATCTGATAAATTTCCCTAAAAAAATTTAAGAAAATAGAAGTATTGGCCGATACTAATACTAATACCCGAGTTGATACCTGAGAGGGATTGGTGCCGAAACATATCGGTATTGGCCAATATTTGATACCATGCATTGGGTACATAAACTTCATTTCGAGTCGGGCATGAAGCATCCAACCTGACGTTCACCTCAAGTCCACCCAATATTTGACATATGATATAAAGGGATTAGGAGGGTTTATTGATATATTTTGAATCATAGTCACCAAGTTTCGGCTTGGATATAATTTCGTGAGGTTAAAATTCGACAAGTTCAGGAAAATATTCTATTTTTTCGAGGAAAAATCAGAGAGTTATAAATTTTAAAAAATATATTAAAAAATCACATTTTTTTGAAAATTTTAGGAATTATTCTCAAATTTTTTGTGATCGTACGATTTTTTGAAAAATTTACGAATAATTTTCAGAACCTAAATTTACGAATTATTGGCGAGTTATTAAATATTCGATCATTTTTGTTACTATGTTTTGAATGCGATCGGATAAGCTTTTGGGGGCAGCATATACTTGGCCCATTGGGGAGCTAAATTTTGGCCCGACCCAATCCAATTAAACCCAACCTTACTGGAACGACTGACAGCCCTAGGCCAAATATTTTTTTTTCTCCCTTACGGTCAGGCTTTAGTTTATCCTTATACTGGTAAACTTCGTACATGTCTAACTTGCATTATTTTTATTTTAAAATTTTTCTATTTTTCAATAGAGCTTGAGAAGCCCGGCTCACATAATTTTTTTGAGCAATTTAATCAATTAAAGTGGTAGCTCAAATGTTAAACACTAGTGGGCCTAAAAATACTCATCGGATATTTTGAATCACCGGCTCGTTGTTCTCTAATTATGTTTTCAAACATCAATATTTTATTTTATTTTATAATAATCATTAGGAATATTTTTGGGTTGGTTCGGGTTAGTTTTTATGCAAAATCGAAACCTAACAGACAACTATCGATTTCTAGTTTCTCAAACCGAAACCGAATCGATAAGCCTTTAACCGAAACCGAACCGATAGTTATCAGTTGGATTGGTTCGGTTTCTAAACCTCAGTTTTTTTATTTGTAAACTTTTTAAAAAAAAAAAAGTAAATTTTACAAATAATACCTATTTGTGTGATTTCCATTTTACAAATAATACCTATTATTTGTAAAATTTCCTTTTTACAGATAATACCTATTATTATTTGTAAAGCAAGGTAAACCCTATTATTTGTAAAATTTCATTGTTACAAATAATGCCTATTTTACAAATAATATCTATTATTAGTAAAAATAAAAATAAAATAATACATATTACTTTGGTAAACCCTATTATTTTTTTAAAAAGGAAAACTTATTTTTGTATGCACCTAAGTAATACTCTATTATCGGTTTCTTATCGATTCGGTTTCGGAATTTTTACGTCAAAACTGAAACTGAACCGATAAACTTATAAGCCACTTTTCCAAAACTAAAACCGAATCAATATACCCTAAAACCGAAACCGAACCGAAATTTCGGTCAGTCAGGTCGGTTCGATCAATTTTTTGCACAATCCTAATGATTATTTATGATGTCATATGGTATAGAGCAGAACAGATGTAGTGCTCGTGCAACCTGCACACAGATAGGATCCGTCTGTGGCGCAGCACACTGAGAGGATAACTCAGGTCGGCTCGGTCAATTTTCTGCACAACCCTAATAATTATTTATGATGTCAGATGATATAGAACAGACCAGATGTAGTGCTCATGCAGCTTGCACGCAGATAAGATCCGTCTTTGTCATAGCACACTGAGAGGATAACCTTAAGGAATAAATCTCATATAATAAATCGCTCACCTTTGTTAATGCTAGTAAAAGTGCACATGTTAATATAAATGTGAAGATACCATTGAATTCCTCTAATTTAAATGTCATATTCTAAAGATTTTCGATCTCTATCATATGACTTAATAAAATAAATGGTCATCATCTATTCCATATTTGACTGCTTTGAATTATATAATAGAGATTTTATTTTATACCAATCTTTTGCATTAAACATATTTAGAACATGACCTTCAAATCCGATGGCTAAGATGAAATTTTCACTTTACATAAGTCCTTCAAATACTAAGTCTTTCCTTTAAAGGATAACTCTAATTATACCAATCAGATTTCTAAGTGCACTACATTCGAAAAATCATTAACTGATATGAACCAGATGATAGGGATCAATTTTCTTTTCAATCTTTTACATAATGGAGCTTGAAATCAATGGTGTACCATCAGACGGTCAATTTATGATTTCTATTGCATACATCCAAAAAAAATGATCAAAAATTATGGGGCACGCATCATACTCAAACGTGATTTTCGATCACTTTTTGAGATGTTTTATGTGTACCACATGCAATAAAAAATTAACTGTCAGTACACTCATTATCTCAAGATCTACGATTTGGACGAAAATGACCGTTATTGTTTAATTTAAAACAGTCAATGGTATTCAGCTATGATGTCATTCAAAATTGATTTCCAATTCGATCTTCTATATGATGATCCTGAGGTAAATGGTGTACCATTAGACAGTCAACTTTTAATCTGCGTGACACACATACCAAAACAGTAACTGAAAACCATGTGGCAAACATTATGCTCAAACATGATTTTCGATCACGTTTTGAAATGTGCAACACCTGAAATAAAAAGTTGATTGTCAGTACTCCCATGATCTCATACATTATGGGGAAGATTGTGCGACAAACGATCTCTATCTTCTGATTCACAATAGTTAATGGTTATCGATCATAGTACCATTAAAAATTCGATCATTGTAAATAGAACGGTTCAATTTTTGTTTTAATCTTTCATCCAAAAAAATAATTGGAAATCATGTGGCACACGAAAATATGATTATGGGCATACCATCAAAAGGGCAAAGAGTTATGTAGCTTACTAATTTTTGGAACATGTATAAGAATTTGGTTCATGCAATTGGCTGACCACTCCTCATGTCATTTGACATTCAATCGGTTTATTGGTTATATAGTTAAAAACTTATAATCATTAACTATAAATCTCATAAAAATGCATGTGCATTACACATGGTGCCAAAATAAAAAAATTAACTGAAAAATGTGACAGAAGATGTATAATAATCACTTGCACCATGTATCAGTACATGGTGTCAAAATGGTGTCCCATATATAAAATCTCTAACCTTAATTTTATATGTATGCCATCATTTTAAAGCCACATGATTCACATGATAACATAAAAAAATAAAAATAAACATATAATTTAGAACTTAAAAGTAGGGTTGCCAATGGGTCATGTTAAAGCTTTAACTGTCCGATTGGTAAATGGCATATGTTGGCCTGGCCTGGCCTGATGGTGCACCCTGATTCGACCTAATACTCGAAGGGTCAAGGGTATATGCCCAACCCGACCTGACACCTATTCCGACCTTAACCTGAAGAGTCGAGTGTATATGCCCAACCCTACCTGACACCTGATTTGACCTGATTGAAAATACTCTATTTTATTATTATTATTATTATTATTATTATTATTATTATTACTACTACTACTATTACTACTATTATTAATTATTATATAAAATCTTGTAACTCGAGCTTAGTTGACCAAACCCGACTTGACACCTATCCCGACCTTAATCTGAAGGGTTGAGTGTATATGTCCAACCCGACCTGACACCTAACTTGACTTGGTTGAAAACACTCTATTTTATTATTATTATTATTATTATTTATTATTATTAATTATTATATAAAATTTTGTAATTTGAGCTTAGTCGACCAAAATTTTTCTTAACCCGACCCAACCATACCTATAGATTGTGTCTGACACTTCATGCCTGACCTAGCCAAATAACCCAAGTTTAGTACCTAGCCCAGTAAAAAAGTCAATCTGTTGAGAGCCCTACGTAGAAGTATCATATGTTTGTCTAAGTCATATAAAGTTAAGTGCTCCCCTAAGTCTTACAACCAACATACGTATGAGTGCAAGTAATTCGATCAGGTAAGATGACAAGATTTGATCAGGGGTACATTAATCGTGGCTTAGAGGGTTTCAACTTTCGAGTAAATAATTATTTTGGTAGCTTTATTAACACCTTAGAGGGCACATATGAAAAAAAATATTGACTCTTTTTATTAGTTGATGGAGATCATTTTTCGGTCAAATCTTCCACATAAGGTATCTTGATATCATTGGCTTACCATTAGACGATCATTTTTTTATTTCATAAGGTGCAAATCACAAAATATGGCCCTAAATTTACATGACATACATCATACTCAAATTTAATTTTTTGACTATTTTTATGTGATCTATGTCATATAATTCAAAGCAAGTCAAATATTTTATGGCAAAATTATTAATTCTCTTAACTTTGTGGATTTCTTTGAAGTTGCAAAAAATAAGGAAGGAAAGATAACTTTTATAGCAAAATTGTTAATTCTTTTAACTTTATGGGTTTCTTTGAAGGTGCTAAAAATAAGGAAAGAAAGAGATCTTATTTGGATACTATTATTTAGGTATTCCCATTGGAAAAGAGATTCTAGTTGGGTATCATTATTTGCAACTATTAAAATTGTGACCTCGTCAATATCCTCTAGTAGGTATGAAGTGAACGCTTTGAATTAGAAGATGGAGATCATTTTTTATCCCCATCTTCTACCTAAATGATCTTGGTATCATGAGAGTATTATTAGACCGTCGGTTTTTTAAAAAATGATATTAAAATCATGTTTGAGAGTGATGTATGTCATTTGATTTTAAAGTCACTTTCTTGATTGTATCAAGTGAAATAAAAATTTTACCGCCTGATGATACAAACAGGATGTCAAGATCAACTATATAGAAGATTGAGAGGAAAAATAATCTCCATCGTATGATTCAAAGCGATCAATATATTCAGATTGAAAGAGGTGAGATGAAGTTACAATTTTTTGGATGGTAAATAATAATACCCATTTTAATTTTATTGTCACGGCTTAGGAGTGTATATATGGGCAAGTGTGGAAATAAAGATTGAGAAAAACTATTTTAGCTTTCATATAGTAGTAAGGATAGAGATACATAAGGAAGAAGATAAGGGTAGATGGAATAGCTTAGGGGTATTTTGGCGTAGGGGTATTTTGTTACTAAAAATATGAAAACACTAAAGTCCTAACGAGCGCTCGACATAATTCAATCATCCCTATTGGCAAAAGCATCTCCGTTGTGCTATGAGATATTGAACGCGAGAAGATCGTTGAAGATTGGTAATCAACTATTGATGGCTCACACTCAAGGTGCGCACATATATTTAATTTATAAATTATTGATTTATTGTTTTTGATTGATCATACGCCTAGATCTTTTGGCTTAATTTTGGATGGTCGGATCGATAGATCCATTTAGATTCTATCAATTGGTAGGAAACAAACATATATAGAGTGTGAACTCACAACCTCATCCCTCACAAAGGGAGGAGGATACCAACACAGCTATCACTTAGTCAATTCAAGCATCAGTATTAAAGTGCACGAAAGAGATAAGTTGTATTAACATCATTAATGATTAACTATATTTAAAGTGATATAATCCATACTACTATTATAAAAGCACCAATATTTCTATTAATTTTGTGCTTTCACACTTTATGAATAAAATACCCTTCTTAATCAACCCAATATGCCTCTAGCTAGATGCTCATAAGCCATAAGATGTGATAATAAAATTAAAAGTGGTACCATTATTTATCATCCATAAAATGTGACCTCATCCCACCTCCTTTAGTCTGAATGTATTGATCGCTTTGAATCATACGATAAAGATTATTTTTCATCTCAATCTTCTATATAGTTGATCTTGACATCCTGGTTGTATCATCAGGCGGTAAAATTTTTATTTCACTTGGCACACAACCTAAAAAGTGACTCTAAAATCATATGACCTATGCCACTCTCAAACATGATTTTAGTATCATTTTTTAGACGTCCGCCATATAAAATAAAAAATCGACGGTCTAATGATACTCTTATGATCCCAAGATCATTTGGGTAAAAAATGGGGATAAACAATGATCTACGTCTTCTGATTTAAAGCGATCATACTTACTAGAGGATGTAGGTGAGGTTACAATTTTAAGGGGTGCAATAATGGGACCCAACTAGAATCCATTTTTCAATGAGAATACATAAAGGGAGCCATTACTTGCCTACGCTTTTCAAGTGATTGCACCAAATTGCATCGAATTTAAAAGAAAGATTTGTAAGTTGGCGACTTCTACTATGTGAAAAGATCATTTAAGCCGTTTGATTTGAAGGCCATGATTTTAAGATATCGATTGCACAAGATTAGAATAAAATATAATTTTCATCATTTAATTAAATGGAGTCAAAGGCTATTATATAATTCAATAGTTGACTACAATAGATCATATGACAACTATCGTGTTTTACTCCAATTTTATGTACCAGAGATCTATTAATCATGAACTTCAAATTAGACGGCCCATATTACATTTTTATATATCAGATGTCCCTAAAATACCAAGTCTTTTTTTAAATTTGGTGCAATCACTTGAAAAATGTGTGCAAGTAATGGCTCCCATGCGTAAATAATGGTACCCAAATAAGTTCTCTTTCCTTATTTAAGCACATTCAAAAAAACTCACAAAGTTAAGAGAATTAACAATTTTGCCATAAAGATCTATAACATGAAGAGAATTGACAATTTTGCCATATAATATTTGACTTGCTTTGAAAGCAAGTTCCCTTATGTGGAAGATTGGGCCAAAAAATGATCTTTATCAACTAATACAAAGTGTCAATGATTTTTGGCATATGTTCCTTCTAAGATTTCGCAAGTGTTAAGCTACCCAAATAATAATTTATTGGAAAATTGAAACCCTTTGAGCCATAATTAATGTACTCCTAATCAATTTTTCTCATCGTACCTGATCAATTTTCCGCTTTTCTCACCTAATCGAAATCATACCGAACTAGAATTGGTTCAGCCTGAACCGATTTTCAGGTCAATTGGGCTGGTTCAATCAATTAGGTTTTCAGGTCGGATTCAAATTTCGGTTCAAAACTTGCACCTATACGTATGATTGGTTGTAGGATTTAAGTGACACTTAACTTTATACTTGATATTGACCTGTTTGGGACGGCTTTTTTTTGGGTTAGACACTAAACTTGACCTATTGGGCTAGGTTAGGCATCAAGTGTCAGACACAATTTATAAGTATGATTGGGTCGGGTTAAGAAAAAATTTGGTCGACTAAACTTGAGTTACACGATATCCATAAATTGATTGTCTGATGGTACACCATGGATCTCAAGCTCCATTATATGAAAGATTGAAAAGAAAATTGATCATCATCATCTGGTTACATCAATTAGTGATTTTTTGAATGTAGTGCACTTAGAGATCTAGTTGGTATAATTAGAGTTATCATTTAAAAGAAAAACTTTGTATTTAAAAGACTTAGGCCAAGTAGAAACTTCATCTTAGTCATCGTATTTGAAGGTTATGATCTAAAGATGTTTAATGCAAAAAATTGGTATAAAATAAAATCTCCATTATATGATTCAAAGCAGTCAAATATAAATGAAATGTTGGCCATTTATTGTGTTAAGTCATATGATAAAGATTGATGATCTTTATAATATGATATTTATATTAACACATGCAACGCTCATGCAATTTTACTAGTGTATATATATATATATATATATAGGGTATTGTTATTCACACTCCGAGTGGCTGGTTTCTCACCCCAATAAAAGAAAATAAATAAAAATGAAGTGGGACGTAAGTTTTACAAGAGTCCTCTTTTAGTGGGATTTTTCAATAGTAGGGTGAGAAAGCAATTTCATTAGGTGTAAATAATGGTACCCATATATATATATATATATATATATATATATATATATAACATAAAGTAGTTGAAATTTGGATCCGATTGATGTAGCGTTCAAATCCTCAGTTCTGCAACAGAGGTGGTAGGGTTTGGAAGTAAAAGTGTAAATCTAAGTTGAAATTTTAAATTGTCTTTCTTTACTAAAAGCATGTTATTCCCTCCGAAGGAAAGTTGGTTTTACTTATTCTTCATGAAGGCAGAAGCTATAAAGTTGATCGGGCTCGAGCAGTGGGAGCCTCGGAGGAGGAGAGGGGTCCCTACGAAACCAACATCCGCACACTACTCGAGGGCCACTCAGTGCGCCGCGTCAAGCTTCAATATTTAAGGTCCACCAACTCACCAAGGATGTACGATTTGACTTGCGAAAAACATAGGGCCCAATTTTGATGGCGTTAACGTATTAAACCGTCAGGGCGCATATCTATTTGGATAGAAACTAATAAAACCTAATAGAAGTCGTTGATTTTTTGACACGTTTTATCAGGAATTGCTAATTAGTATGCAACAATATTACATATCACGTTTATTAAATAAAGTATGTATTAATACATTTATCGCCTTTAAAAATACTCAAACAATTGAATTCATGATAAAATATTTTACTATATTATATTTTATCATGTATTTTCTGTATCCAAACAGTCTCTAAAGGAAATTAGAATAGGAAAACTCATTCTCAGATGACGATTTAGTTTTAGGTTAATCGGGCGTCACCTTCCTTTATAGGTACCCCACTAAAAAGTACACATTTTATGGCATGTTGCACACATATTTAACCTACTTTACTTTAGTTGGTTCGAACTTGTGTTTGGTTCCACCTATTTATTGAAGGATACCTCTATTCGCACCCACCAATTTTCTTGAAGCGCCTGCGTAAGTCACATGGGAAAAAAAGGTGATTTTTTCGCACCTTTTAGAAATAGGGTACTTACAGTCATTTTACTTTGTGAGCACCCACATATATAAACTCCTTTTTTAGTCTTCCTCTTTCTTCTACTTCATCTCTGGTAGCTTCTTCTTCAACTCCGGCAACCACAACAATATTGATGGTAGCATCACTAAATCACCCTCTTCTTTTTTTTTTGCTCAACTTTCGCGAGGAGACTTGCGACGATGACGCCGATTTCACCCTCTTTTCTTCATCCTCAACTTCAGCGACTCGCAACGATGATACCGGCTTCACCCTCTTTTCTTATCCTCAACTCTGGCGACTTGCAATGACGACGTCGTCTTCATAGAAACACCTTCTTCTTTTCCTTCTCCTCAAATTTGAAGAAAACTTAAAAAATCCTACAAAAATAAAGAAGAAAACCTAGAGAAGGGGAAAAAAATAATTCTAGACCTCGTGATAGTGGGTACCCACAATCATACGTAATAATCTGACAATGGGAACCCACTGTCAGATGTAAAATACTGGCAGTGGGTCCTCACCACTAGGTTTTTACAACTAACAATGGGTACCCACAATCACGATTTCAGATCTTAGTTTTGAAGGTTTGAATTTTTTTTTTTCTTTTTTTAAGTTTTCTTATTTGAATTTGTAGGGATTTTTACATTTTGATCGGAGTGATACCAATAATGTCGACATAGTCGTTTCGACTTGCTAGATTTGTGGAAGAAGATAAAGAAAGAAAGAAGAAGAAGAAGAGGAAGAGGAAGAGGAAGAAGAAGAGAAGAAGAAGAATAATAATAAAAAAGAGCGAAGAAGAAGAAGGAGGAGGAGGAGGATGATGGTGGATGCTTTCAGATAGGTAGGTGCTTTCAAATAGGGCAAGAAAAAAAAAAAAGGTCATCCACTAGAAATTTGAATTCCATAAGTGGGCACTTTGGGAAGGTGGGCGCTACCAGAAAAGTGGTGGGTGCTAATAGAAGTACCTCTTATTGAAAACGCATACTTAATGAAAGCACGCACTAGAGCCTAACATACTTCCGGACACCATATAGAGGGCACTTTAAAAAATTAGGTGGGTGCAAATAGAGGTTCCCCTGATGCACCTAACTTGAGTTTTTATACCGGATAGAGCACATAAACTTATCTGTCGGGTCGGGTTGGGACAGGCATGAAGCATCGGTCTGACCTTCGAGTTGGGATCAGGTCGACCGAAAGATTGGGTCGAGTCAAGTTTTCAGGTTGGGCATCAAGTCAGGTCGGGGATATACCCTCAACCCATCAGGTCAGGCAAGGTGGAGTAGCGGTGCACCATCGGATCAGGTCGGGTTGGACATATATTCTTGACTCAACTGGCAGCCAAAATTTTAGGCTAACCAGACAAACTGAGAGCCCTAAGCCATCCCGTGATAGAACATGTTAATTGATGTTAGTATAAAAATTGCACCCACCAAAAGTTTTGAACCATTCGATCTATAGGCTTTTTATATAGCGCATTGATCATATTCAATGGACGGTTTGTATAAAAGTGATCGGATTAGAGGTATTAGTTTTCTTGATGGGTATTTTTTTTTTGCCCAAAGTGAATTTTGAAAGTTTTGAACTAATAAACAGCCCGATCAAACTGCGAAACCGATCCAAAACCCCAAAAAAATTGAACCAACTCTTATACATTCGCTGCGATCTCTAAAAACCGAAATTTCTAGACGTCCCTCGAGAGTCAAGATGGTCCAAGACACCAAACAAAGTAGTTAATTAGAGGTGACACCTCACCTCCCCAACTATAGCGCCACATTTGATTCATAATCAAATAATGGTGGAATAAGTCATTAGCAACTAATAAGTGTGCAGAGCAGCAGAACATTCCACTTGAATAAACCACGGAGAAATAGTCGGAATGTTTATATATAATAAAAAAAAAAAAAAAAAAAAAAAAAATCAGTTGTAGTATTGTTGTTTGTCAATTCTCCATGGCCAATATGATATCGTTAAAGAGGACATGACAGGCTTTTCCTTTTTTGAGCCAAAGAGGGCCCAGAAGTCACATGGCACGACAAAAAGGTTACTTTAAATGGCCTGACTCAAAATATCAATACCAAAGTCATGGATCTAATGGACGGTCCTCGGGGGTTATACATGTGGTGTAAAGCAGGGCAGTCCATCGCTCAGGTTGGGGAAAAGTTTTGGCTGCCCGACCCGACCCGATGGCACAACCCGACCCAATGGCAGCAGTATATGGGCGGAGCCTGGTTAAAAGCCCCCCTTTTCTTATATTTATATATAAAGTTTCGCGTCGGGTGGAGTCCACAGACCCAACCTTTGAGTCAGGTCAACCAATTGAGTTGGGCATCATGTCAACCAGTTGACAGTACAAGAATAGCATTAGGTCAACCAGTTGACAATTCAAGAATGTTATATATATTAGTGTAATATTATATATTTTATTATTTAAAAATTAGGTCTATAATTATCATTATATATTGATAATAATTTGATGACAAACTTGTAAAATTTATTTTTTTTCTAAAAAAATGTCTTTTTAGATTTTGATTTATCTTTTTACCGTTAATTGAAAAGACACAAATCTGAAATCACTTCACTATCGACATTTGAAAAGATTCAATGATAGAAGCCAATTGCATCTTCATTTGTCCGATGGAGTGGAAACGTCTATTGTATTTAATACAACGTAGTAAACTATGTGTCTCGAAACTATTTTCAATATCACGAATAGTTATATCAATCAAGCTCTTCCTTTGTTTTGAATCTCGAATATTTATATCAATCAAGGGAACTTGTAGCAGTTGGGGATTCATGGTAATGAATATATAGGATTATTTTGAAAATTACGTGTTAATTTATATATGACAAGTTTCAACGGCACTTTCTACTAAGGAATTTTTTGGTAGCGGTAAAACTAATAGCGGCAATTTTTTGTAGCGACATAACTACTAGGGGAAAAAAAATTGCTGCTAATAGTTTTATTTTTTATAGTAGAAAATTGGGCATTTTGTTATCTAAAACAATTTCAAGAAACAAAAAGATCTACTAACCTTTATCCGATGAAGTGTTAGGTCATGTACAAATAATCACCCGTTGTCTTTCAAAGTAAATATTGAGCAGGGTCAAGACGTCCTCGTAAGAGTGCATTCAGAATATTTAATTGCTCGGTGCAATTGCGGAATCAGCTAGCTATGGGGATGCAATTGATTGACCAGGCCGGTAGAGGAGTGCTTGTATACCTTCGTGGCTATGAAGGAAGAGGGATTGGCTCGCTCGAGTGAATTTGGTTATTGCTCGAGCGAGGTGGGTCGCCCAGAAGGGCTAACTTACTGGTGTAAGTCACTTGAACGACTTTGATACTCGCTCGAGCGACCAGTAGTGCACTATCTCAGTGAGCGATTTCTTTGGTCTTAGTTACCCGAGCGACTTAATTAGGTTCTCGCTCGAGCGATCCGTGACGACTCAACTGCGTTTATACTCCGTATTTGACTAGTTTATCTTAAATTAGAAGTAGAATTTAATGTCTTCTACATAAGGGAGAAACTCTTGAACGAATTAGGGGGTTGAGATACCATTGTAACGCTTTGATAAACCTATCTAGAGTTTTATGGAGAGCTTTGGTGAGGCTTGAGTGTTCTTGTGAAATCATTAATATAGGGAATCATCGTTGCCCGTGGACGTAGACATATTGTTAAATCACGTTAATATTGTCTCTTGTGTGATTGTGTTTTGATTTTCTTTTATTTTGCGTTCTTATTTGATTGTTCATCGTGAGATCGTTGGTTAATTTGAGATGTGTACCATAAATGGTGTGGCAGATTGTGAAGACCTAGACCCACATGCCACAATATTGCCTGGTTCTAAGTCTTCACCCCGGTTTTGTTTCTGGCATGACCTTAAGTCTTCATCCAAAACGCGTCATGACATGTAGCGTCCGCAATCACATAT
Organism: Chloranthus sessilifolius; assembly: GCA_021018995.1. Classification (NCBI taxonomy): domain Eukaryota; kingdom Viridiplantae; phylum Streptophyta; class Magnoliopsida; order Chloranthales; family Chloranthaceae; genus Chloranthus; species Chloranthus sessilifolius. The sequence goes on from CM037585.1 coordinate 161,504,719, forward strand.
AGCCTAGGGTCAGGACTTTTCCCTATTCGATGTAGGACTATTGCAATCCCCCCACCTTATAGAAGAGCCATCCTCGGCTCTGATACCATTCTGTGAAGACTCAGATCCACATGCCACCGTATTGTCCGGTTCTGGGCTTAGATCCCCGCCCCAGTTTTATTTTTGGCATGGGCTTAAGTTCCCACCCAAAACACGTCATGACATAGAGTGTCCGCAATCACATATAGCCCAGGGTCAGGACTTTTCCCTATCCGATGTGGGACTATTACACAGATTGTCATAAAAAATGATCTCCATCATTTGATTCAAAGCAGCCAATAATTTTTTATTTTATTTATATGAGCTCGTTGTAATATATATATAAAAATGGTGTGGCAATAACACCAACCATAGACTATGATCATTGGAGGACCAAAATCCTTCCACAAAAAATATCAGTGATTCTCTAGAACAGTAACCACAAAAGAAGTAAGCTTTCTACACCTGTAAAAGACGCTAAGAGGTAGTTTTCTGAAGGCATTCTAAAGGTGCACATTTCTGCCCCTCAACTGTCCTACGCAAGAAGACAATGAGTCTAGTGTTGTGCACCTGTAAGGGTGGTGAGTATACAAAACTAAAGGATATTTGGGATCTCTAGGGCTGAATAGAGCTTCCCTCATCGATAGTCAAACATGTAATTTCACCTTTAACAAATTTATTTATAAAAAGAAACCTATGCCAGTTGAATCCCTTCACTATTATGTAATATAAGTTAATCGCGCACACATAATCCACCATTGGGTCATTACTGTATGAGGTGGAAAACAGTGAACTTAGCATACTTTTTCATTCAAAATAAATGGGTATAAAATAAAAATTAATTACTCCTGATGACCAAATCTAGAGTTATTTGTACAACAGTTGAACCAATTAAAAAAATAAAATAAAAATGCTACAATTGAAAATCTCTGACTCTTGTTGAGAGAACTGCTTCAAGCTCCGGTTCTTGGAAGAATCTGATATCAGGCCGTTCCCTGATGAGAAAGGGTATATGCCCAACACAACCCAAAATACCGAACTGATCCGACATTCAACCCAAAAGCTCAACTGGAAAGCCTGACCCAACGAGTTAAAACCCTAATATTTTTCTTGACTATATACAAAATATTGACCCAACTTTTGAGTTGACTAGACTTGATCTGAAGAATCAAGCTTATGTGCTCAACCTGGGTAAGGTAAGTCAAGTATCAGGTGGACAACTTTTTGTAGTAAGGGTATTCATGATATTTTGTTTGAGTTATATATGATACATATCTGCCAATATGAATTGATATGGTATGATATTTAACCTATTTGACTCTATATATCAGATTGCATTTCCAAATGAGACACAATGCGATATATGTTGGCCGATATGTATCGGATATGATCGATATTTAAAACCCTGATGCAATATTGTCAACCTTCTATTGTGGTAATGGCTCAAGACCTTCATGTAAAACATTAAATGTGCTCGTTTAAAGATGGGAGCCATTACTTGCACTGGGAAAGTAGGTTGTTGCACCAAATTTAAGAGAAAGATTTAAGTTTGGTGACCTTTATCGTGTGAAAACAGTATCTAAACCATTTGATTTAAAGGCCACAATTTAAAGATATTAAGTGCAAAAGATTAGTTTGAAATATAATCTTCATCATGTGAATAAGTATGGTCAAAGGCTATTATGTGATTCAACAATTGACTACCTATATCATACGATAAATATCGTGTTTTGCTCCAATTTTATGTACTGAAGATCTATAGATCATGAACTTCAAATTAGACGGCCCAGATTGCATTTTTATATGTCATATGTACCTAAAATACTAAATGTTTCTTCAAATATCATGCAAAGGGCCAAGTTTCCGAGTACAAGTAATGGCTTCCTTAGGATGAGATCACTAGAGTAATAGAGCAAACATATTAGAGGCGTTCAATACACAGATGTGGAATAACTGAACCAAAATATCAAAAAATTAATTTTGGATGTTGCACCACCCCCAAGCATGCTTAAAAAAACTAAACCCAACCTTATAAACTGCTAGGAAATCGGATCAAGTCAGTATGGTTGGGGTTTGGCTAAGAAAACTAACCCGACTTGAGGGGTCAAAACTCTAAACCCAAAATTAGGGATGGCAATGGGTTGAGTAACCCGCCCAGCCCATTAAGCCCATCAAATTTTAAAACAAGCTTGAGTTTGACAATAAAACTCGCAGGCCAGGCTTGGGTTAACACTTTAAGCCTCATAATAAAAAGGCCAAGCTCGGTCTTTAACCCCTAAAGTAGAGGAGAACATCTCTCTCTCTCTAAAGTAACCTCTAATTTAATAATTATAATCTCAAATTTGCAATAAGAAATGATATTCGCATCCAATAAAAATAATTTTGAAGATTTTTTTTATTTTTTATGATAGGAATATTTTGAAAACTTCTTCCCAATAAAAATAATTTTGATGACTTATCTTCCTAATAAAAAAAGGTTTTCAAGGTACTGGAGAAACCACCTTATCTCCCTTCCCATGATCACAATCAATTTAGCTCATCTATGAATAAATGGGAAGGGTCGGATCAGGCTTGAGTTTTGAAAGTTTGTTGTGGCCCGAGATTGGAATCATAAGCTTGCCACGAGCCTGGGCTGGGCTATTGGCCCAGTTCAAATTTGTCGGGGCAAGCTTGATTATAATCGAGCCCCACCCAAACCCAGTCTGTTGCCACACCTACCCAAAATCTACCAATGACCTACCAGTAATCAAATAGTCAGTGTTACGACCCACGAGTTATTATTAAGAATTATGATGCATTATGGTATGGTAAACAACGTCAACCAAATCATATTACACCATAAAAAAATATTAAGTAAATCATGTTATGACCATCAGAACAGTCAATAATGGTGAAACATCTAAGAAAAATATTCTCAAACCTACTATCTGTTTAAACTTTAAAGTTGAAGCTTCATAACAAAAGCTAAAAAACCGAAACGATTTATTCGATCAACATCTTCAATGGCGCTTTCTTCTCGAGGAACACATCCGTTAGAGCCGTCTTAGATTCTAAAGAAGCATTTATCAGATTCAAACCGTAGTTAACAAACCAACAAAAAAAATCTTAGAATAATATTAAAGACCGAGGAGAGTTAGTATTAGGTGCCCGACCTATTCACCAATTGAGGGTGGAGAATCCAACAATCTCCCACGCCAAATCAGCCAAATCTTGGGAGATGCAAAAATAATATATAAAATCTCTTCGTGCTCTCCCCTGGGAGGAGATAAAATCTTCTTTGAGAGAGAAACCGGTAAAAACTAATTTTATCACTTAAAATAGCTTCCTGTCAAAGTAAATGGGGTGAGAAGCTGTATTACTAAAAGTAATACGCAGTTCCTCACTTGAGCCAAAGATTAACAGTGCCACATTTTAGCCTAAAGAGCTAATCCAAAGGCAGCCTAAGACATCAAATTCAGTATCAGTAGGTTAATCTGTACATTTTCCTAGGTTTGATTACCAGATTGGCAGAAGGAGAATTACTTATGAACACTGCCATTCGTACAATTGTGCGCCTAATACCAACTGGCACCGAGTAGTAAAAGATCATCAGGGCTACGTGCACTGTGCACTTTTTTCTTCTTACACCAATTAACGGAAAATCAATATTAATGAATATTGTTTGGAAAAGTGGCGTGACGCAAGTCATCTCACGCATCCCGCAGAGTGTACATATGGCTGAGATGCTCGAGTGAGAAGATCAATATCATAAATTTTCTTTAATTCTTTTTTCTTTTGACTTAAATAGAGTTAAGTAATTTCTAAGAGGAGACTAACTTTTTCCATCTACAAACTACTTAATTTTATTTTTGTGCAAGCAGAAGAAAAAAAAAAGTGTGATGTACATAGCAGCCATCAAATTTATTATAAACAGCAGATAGATTTTTCAAGCTTTCATATATTTTAATGCTTAGAAAAATTTATACAACCTTTCGGGTCGCCTTAGGGATTTTATAACCTGTGCACTCCCTTTTCAACGGCTGGCAATTTGGCATCTAATAGGCAAATACCAACTCAAACTATAAATTAATTTTCTTCTTTAAAATTCATTGGCCTTTAGCGCACTTGCGTTATAAATATAAGGTGTTCAATGGCATGTGCTGTTAAGGATTGTAATGGCAGTTTTTGATAACAACAAGACTAGTGGCGGCAATTTTTTGTTAGTAGCGACAATTTTTAGTAGTCGTTAATAGTCTTATTTATTGTAGTGTTGATTTGGTGGCTATGAGGCTTTTGAACCAGGGCGGCCAGTGGGTCAATCAATTGTGATCCAAGGCTATGCCATAAGCTAAGCTTGGCCCATGGCTATACCTTCACAAATGAGAGTTGTTGACTGTCTTAAATTAGCAGATGGATATCATTTTTCATCCAAATCTCTTACATAGTCAATCTTGACATCATGACAAACATATCAAACGGTCATATGTTGATTTCATGTGACATACATCTTCAAAAGTGATCCAAGAACCTCTCCCAATGATACACCCATGATCATGATCATGATCACTTTTGGGGATGTGTGCCACATGAAATCAAGACATGATCATATGATAGGTGGCCATGATTTGAAGATCTATTGCGTGAAAGATTGCAACGAAAAACAATCTATATAGTCCACTCTTATTAATGGCGGGCACACATTGAGATGCCAAATATTTGATTGCGAATACTACCGCTTCTCGATAGCACACAGTAATTAACAGGGTACCTCTATTATCATTAATTAAAACTCCAATGGCACGATGGGCCGTTTCTGGGCTCAAGCTTCCAGACATTGAATCTCCAGAACATAGGCGTACTGTTAGAAGGTATTTTTCTAAAGTGGCATGCATCACAAAGAGTGATCCGAGAGCCACATTAATAAAAGTCAAAATAACGTTCGAATGTTGGGATGTGTGTCATGTAGAATTAAAATTTTATTATCAATGGCATGCCTTTGATCTTAAGATCTATTATCTGGAAGGTTAGGATAAAAATGATCTTATTTATCATCATCATTATTATAGCCTTATTCCATCTATTTGGGGTCGGCTTTGCGAGTCTTATTTCTCCACTTGTTTCTGGTTAGCGCTAATCTCTTTATAATTTCGCAATCCTTCATATCCCTTCTCACGACTTCTAACTAGGTCTTCACTTGTCTTCCTCTTCTCCTAAGTCCTTATATTTGTGTAGTACCCTTCGTACGAAGTCTATTTTTGGCCTCCGATGAATATATCGAAACCACCTCAAGCGATATTCAGTAAGTTTTTCCTTTATAGGTCTCACTATCAAATTTTATCTTATATACTCACTTCGTATTTTATCCTTTTTTTTTTACTCCACATATACTTTATCTTGTCGCTTTTTCGTAATCAACATTTCGCACCATATAATATGACAGGTCTAACTGCCGTATTATAAAAACGCCTCTTTAATCTCAGTGAAATTCCTGGGCCACACAATACTTCCTAGCATGCTTCTATTTCATCTAACCTGCATTAATTATATTTGAAACGTCCTCTTCCAATCCCTCATCCGATTGTAAAGTAGAGCCTATGTAATGAAACCTATGACATGTGGCACTAAATGAGATATTTGGCTAAAGCCTCCTCCAGGCTACCATGCTCACTAAAACTGCATTCTATGTATTCTGTCATTTTTCTTATAATTTTTAAACCTCTTTGATTCCAAAGCTTTTCTCTATAATTCTAGCTTTTCATTTATTTTTATTTTTATTTAAGCAATTATTATTATGCCGTCTGCAAATAACATGTACCACGCGATTTCTTCGTGGATATCTATTGTTAGTGTATCCATTATCAAGACAAACAAATAGGGGCTCAAGGGAGATCCTTGATTTAGTCCAACTTCGACTAGGGACTCAATCGTCTCTTCGCACATCATTGTTATACTAATGTAAAATGATCTTATTTATGAGTATGCAAATTAATGAAAATGTATATATGCGTCTATATTATTATTACTTTAGAGCATAGTTACCCATTATGCCTTTTTGAGAGAAAAAATTATTTTTAAACGCATTTTCTCATATTTATATAAAAAAAAAATCTTATTTTTGGACAAAATTGTGATTTTTTAATTTTAAACTAGGTTTTGTCTTTGCAAAATTTTCCTAAAATTTCCTTATTTTCATCCAAAAAATAAAATTTATTTATAATATTTTTAAATATATTTGTTACTTTTTCTCAAATGTTTTCCAATTATATTTTATCCCCCCTTCTTTTTTTTGGCCTTGCCCATTTTTTCCCAGTTCCAACTTCGTAACTATGCTTTAGGCTGTGCTTGGGTTAGCTCTTTCCGGGCAAATAGCAGCTCTTTAGCTCCCGCAAAAAACTATTTTCACGTTTGATAACACAGCTTCTCGCCCTATTTGATTAGGTGGGGAGCGGTTTTAAGTGCACAGCATATTCTATCGGATGGAGAGCAGGCTGAGAGCTGCTTCAACTCTTATAAGAGCTAAACTCAAATTAGACAGGTCCACAATCCGAATTCCAGCACCTAATTTTAGGATAAAAACAGTGAAATCATGCCCAAAGGATAAGAAAGAAGTAGAGGAACTTAAGAGAAGAATGAGATGAGTTAACTGGCCTCAGAAGCATGCTTTTTCTGAAGTTCGGTAAATTTTCAGTGCTCTTGTAGATCTTTCCCATACATCCAACCGTGGATTTTTTGCCGAGGAGTTGTATTACAGACCCAACCAGCACTGCCAAAAGGCTGAACAAGAAATCTACGAAATCTTTTCCTGCTTCAGCGAACAGAACTGTGTTTGATTTCTTGTGTACCAGAAGTTTCAATTCAAGCTGAACTTCTTGGTGTCCATGGTTTCTTTAGCCTTTTTTTTATCCTTTTCAAAATTACGACTTGGGTTTTAAGATTTCACTACTATTAAATCTAATATGATTTATAGTAACGGATGGCTATGGGACCTACACTCGCACACGAGATTTGTCCCCTTGCACAAATTTTTGAAAGGACTTACGATTTTTGAGCCCTGTGCTACACAGAAGACCATTTATTAATGCCTTGTTTGATAAAATTCATGAAAATGTTTTTTTTTTTACTTTATATGGGCTTATAAATAAAAGAATTCATGAGAAGTTTTATTTTTAAAATTTTACAATGGTTTGATTTTTTTTTTTTGGCTGTTTGGGTATATTGTGTAAAATTATTTTCTTAAGGTACTATTTTTCACACAATGTGAACATGTAACCTCACCTCATCTCATCGGACTAAAATGCATTAATCGCTTTAAACTAGAACATGAATTTTTTTTTTGTCCAAACTTTTTACAAGATGGGTCTTGAGATCATGGGCATACACTCAGATAGCTTTTTATTCCGCGTGGTACAAATCCCAAACAATAACTCTAAACTCGTGAGATATACATCAAGCTCAAATACAAATCATGAATCATTTTTTGGAATGAGTGCCACATGAAATAAAAAAACTGATATACCCATGATCTCAAGATGCATCATCTAGAAGATTGAGATAAAAAACAATCTCCTTTGTCAGATTCAAATCAGTCAATGCATGTTGGCCGGAGGAGATGGGGCGAGGTTGCGATTTTACAATGCAAATAAATAGTACAATTATGAGGTGAGGTTGCATCTAAACCGTCTAATATAAAGGCCATGATCTACAAATCTACGACGCAAAAGAGTGGTGCAAAACTCAATCTCTATCATATGATTCGATACAATCAACTGTTGAATCGGATAATGGCTTTAGAGTGGATTGAGTCATACGATAAAGATTATGCTTGGTGCCATTCTTTTCACTTATGATCTTTAGATCATGGCCTTCAAATTAACTGTCTTAGATGACTGGGTTACATTTATTGGCGTCGCAGTTTATGGGTACCTTTGCTCGCGTCCATTTGTTCTCTGAAAGCTCTCACGTCCCAGATCCCTTGAAGACTATTGATTGCTTTGGATCAGTTGAGGGTGATTGCTTTTCACCCCGATCGTCCATAGAATGGATTTTAAGATCATGTAACACCTATCGGACGGTCAGTTTGTGATTCCATGTGTCCCTAGTCCCCAAAATATGACCCTAAAGTCACTTTTGAGCATAATGTGGGCTATATTATTGAAAGAGTCATATTTTGGGTATCGGTAACACAGGAAATCAAAAATTGACCGTCAGATTGATGCACTATGAACCCAAGATCTATTTTGTGGAAGATTTTTGTTAAAAAAGATCTCCATCATTTGATCCGAAGAAATTAACGCTTTTTTCAGGGGTCTGGGATGTAGGCGCTTTCAAAGAACGCATGGGCATGAAGAAAGAGGTATTGACATGTGTGCCACATCAACAAAAAAATTGAGCGTTTGATGATAAACTCATGGTCTCAAGATCCATTATATGAAAGATTATAATAAAAAAAAAACTTCGATCGGTTGATCCAAAGCAATCAAACGATTTTAAGCGTGAAATATCCGAGTTGAGAAGAACGAATTTCGGCTTGCAAGGGTGGCCACTAAAATTCCTCTAAGCTTTTAACCCATGTCGTGGGCGGAAAAAGTTTCAGCTAAAATTTAGCTGAAATTTTTATGAGTTTTTTTTCAAAAAAACTTTAGTTTGTGGGTCCCACTACATTGCCAAACACTTGCAAATTGCATTTTTGTTGGAAATTTCAAATTTTCAACTATTTTTTGCCAGAACTCATGTTAACAAACAAGACATAAATGGTTGTCTATCTATATTACTTGAGAGAGAGAGAACGTGGTTGTAGGGTTGAACGTACCCTACGACATGAAGTGTTGGGTGTCATATGGCACCCAAACAGAGAATTGGGTACCATGACAAGGTGCCCAAGGTCGATCTTATACCATCTAGGGAATAAAATTTAGAAACTGATATTTTTCTATCGTTGAATATTTGCTCAAGTTGGAAAAAATTCAATACACCATATTTGTTGGGCGAACCACGATATTTGAGCTATGATTTGAATGACATAAAGTTAAAAATAAATAATAAATAATAAAAATTATAAATATATAAAAAAATAAAAATCTCTCTCTCATCTCTCTCCTAGCTAAGATAGTGCTCCCTTTTATTGTGTTGTGTACAGTAAAGATAGTGCTCCATTTTATCTTTCCTAATCTCTATTTGAATCTCTCCCTCTTAATCTCTTGCAAATCTCTTTCTCCTAATTTCTCTCTCTTAAATCTCCCTCGTAATAGAAAGTTAGATTTATTGGGTGTATGAGATATACACTATTGATGGTGCTCTTTTTTTATTTTCTATGTGTAATTACTCAATCCAAATACGAAAACAATGAATTCGTATGAATTTTTAATGAATTAAAATCTATTAGAACATTAGATTTATTGGGTGTATGAGATGTACACTACCGATGGTGCTCATTTTCTATTTTCTATGTGTAATTACTCAATCAAAACGTTGGGAAACAATGAAATCTATTAGACTTTTTATCTCACACTATTAAAGGGTGGTTTATCATTAGAGAAAAGTACGAATTTACAGTTTTGCCCCCATTATTTGTATGTTAGGACCCAACTGCCCTTACACAACTTATTTCCAAAACGCTGGTCCCATCTCCAAAATAGGACTAGCCTCCGTCATCTTTTCTATAACCTTAGCTTCGCAGGCGGCCATCTCCTGATGTCTCAAAGGGCTGGTGACCGTGTACAATCGACACAAGGTCAATGTGTTCTTGACAGAAAAGATCTTTGTGCATTTTCTTAAAAATTATAGCGTTGCTGGTGAGATGGATCCTATCTCCATCAGTCGATGATCGATGTACAGAGAGTGCAAAATATTGTTGGAGTCACTTCTCCCCGGAGAGTGTAAAACATGAGTTGGGGTTCCTTCTCCGAAGCCCCCTAGCTTCGCCGACGGTTTTATCTTTCGGTCGTCTTCTTGTCTTTTTTATCGGCTTTTATTTTGGTGGCATATCGAGTAATTTTTAATGCATGTAAGAGTCTTATAACTAAGGGCAAAATGATAAACTCGTTTGGAAAGTTTCCAACGCTCTACGTGGGTCTTCAGAGCTCATCCCCATCGAAAGTACGCTGAGGCGCGATCTAGGTACAAAATAAGGCGTTTGATTTGTTTGAGATAAAAAGTGGCACAAGAACCTCTTGTAAATCACCCTTATCATTATATCATATGACACAGTGAATGATCAATCTCAATTGCCCAAGTGGCAATCTATCATTGGGATATGCCTTACCCCAATGAAACATTACGGATAAGTGGTAATGAACCATCTAATTGATGAACTTTAATACATTAAACCTAAAAATAACAGTTAATATTATGGTCCATAGATGGGATGGTTTAAATCTCCTTACAACACCAATTTTTGGCCCGTTGCACTTCACTCCATAATCTCTCACTTTGATCATTCGCATGACCAAGGATTAAAATTTCAGTCGAAAATTTCAACCCCATACAAAATATGATCGAAATTTGGGTCCCAAATTATTGTTTTGGTGGGGACCGAAACCGATAATTTCGGCCGAAAGTTTGATCCTTGCGCATGCATGACTCACATCTTAAAGCAATGACGGTCTGAGATACACCATTTTGGTGTTTAAATGACGGTTAGAAAGTCGGTCCCTTTTCTTTTTTACTCGGCTTTTGATTTGTAATTTGTGTCCCCTATTTACAACCTGTCAAACGGTGACCTCTCCTCATCTCATCCAGTCGGCATATGTTGACCACTTTGAATAGGGTGATAGAAATTATTTTTTGTCACAATCTTCCATACAAATGATCTTAACTCTTAAGACCATTTATTAAAAAAAAATGACCCTTAAAATCAAATTTGAGTGTCATGCCTGCCTTGTGATTTTAGGGTCATTTTTTTAATTGTGTCATTGTATGCCCCGAGTAGAAAAAAAATTGACCATTCGATGGTACGCCATGATCTCCAGATCAAATGGGTGAAAGATAAGGAAGGAAAAATGTCTCAAGCATCCAAAGCGGGTTGAGATCACAATTTGACTGAGTGCAAATAATGGTACCAGTGGTGCTTCAAATCAATATAGAGGGAGAAAGAGAATGAGACGTTTATAATTTTTTTTAGGGAAATTTGCATTTTCGGCCCTATAAGTTTAATTATTTGTAGAAATGGCTTTATGGTTTGAAACTTTATAGAATAGGCCAACTCCAAGCCAAGTCATTTCTATGCCAGCACCGACTTGTTCTTTTATTGTTATATGTTTATTTTCCATTATTTTTTATCGTATCTTTTTCCGCTGATAATCTTATTAGAGTACACCTAATTTAATAACTACCATACATCAGTTATCTCAACCCATTATAGTTATTTAAACCAATAGTAACACATTTTAAAATTCTAAAATACAGAAGAAAATAAAAAGAAGATAAACGAGAGAAGAAGGTAGAAATATAGAACAAACAAAAGCGATCGCTATCTTAAGATAGCGGCTTGCTATCTTACAATAGTTCTAAAATACAGAAGAAAAAAAAAAATGAAGAAGAAGATAAAAATATAGATCAAACAAAAGCGATCACTTAAGATAGTGAGCCGCTATCTTAAGATTGTGGGATGCTAACTTAAGATAGCAGTCCTATTAGAGTATAACTTATTTGATAACTATCATATATCAACTATCTCAACCAACTATCTTAAGGCAGACTACTATCTTAAGATAGTAAGCCGCTATCTTAAGATAGCGGCAAGATAGCGCCCGCTATCTTAAGATATCTTGCCGCTATCTTAAGATAGTGGTCGTATTAGAGTATATCTTATTTGATGATTATCACACATCAATTATCTCAGCCAACTATCTTAAATCGGGCCGCTAACTTAAAATAGCGACAAGATAGCGATCGTATTAGAGTGTACCTTGTTTGATAACTACCTTACATCCATTATCTTAACTACCGCTAATTTAAGATAGCGAGCTGCTATTAAAACAACGACAATGATAGCGGTCGTATTAGAGTGTATCTTATTTGATAACTAACAGACATTAGTTATCTCAACCAACTATCTTAAAGCGAGCCCGCTAATTTAAGATAGCGAGCAGCTATATTAAAGCTTACTATCTTAAGATAACGGTGGTATTAGAGTGTACATTTGATAACTACAATACATCAGTTATCTCAACTAACTATCTTAAAGCGGGTTGCTTGTAGTTTAAAATTTTAACATGAGTTACAATTAATTTAGATAACTACAATTGATTGGTTTAGATAACTACAATTAGTTGAGATAACTAATGTGTGGTAGTTATCAAATAAGATACACTCTAATACGACCGCTATCATTGTCGTTGTTTTAATAGCGGCTCGCTATCTTAAATTAGCGGTAGTTAAGATAATGGATGTAAGGTAGTTATCAAACAAGGTACACTCTAAGCATGAAGTATATCATAAACTTTTAGAGTCACTTTTTAAGTTTGTGCGTCACGTGAAATGAAATATTGATCGGTAGATGGTGCATCTATGATTTCGAAATCAAATTTATTGACTGTTGGATGGTACATCTATGATTTCAAGATCAAATTTGTGAAGGTTAGGACAAAACAATCTCTATCATCTGATCAATACATAGTGACTAGAGGACATGGGGAGTCGTCACAGGTTGACTGCGTGTAAATAATGGTAATCATTTAAATTGTACAAATTATTTTCCCACCTTTCCAACTTGAAGTTAGGTCTACCATTTGCACCCATTCAAATGTGACCATCTTGGGTGCACCTTTATTTTTTGGGAAATTTACTTGATTGATCCTGTCATATGCACCTTTTACATCAGAGACCCTATATTGTCACCTTTACCCAAACCGACCAGCTCTAAGCCTAGCTGACCTTAAGGAGAGTAAAAAGTCTAAATTATCTCCTTCTATGACTTTCTTTAACCCACAAAAGCATCATCTTCTTTCTCATTTTAATCTACTAAAAAGTTAGAGGTGGGTCAGGTGACGAAGTCTTCTTCCTTAGTCTGATCTGCTCCGATCTGCTATTTCGAAGAAGAAAACAGAGGCTTGGGAGAAGAAACCCCTATATTTCGCCATTATGAAAAGAAGACCTTGCAATTTGCCGTTGCGACGTGATGTATCCTACATAAACCCCATTTTCAGTTTGTTAGGGTCTCTTAATGGTGCAGTATAAGAAATAATTTAAGTTTATTGTTTTCCATTTTCAGTTTGTTAGGGTCTCTTAATGGTGTAGTATAAGAAAAATTTTATTTCCTTGATCAATTTTTTAAACAGTTGATATCGACTGTTTATACAATCGATAGCGACTGTATAAATATTTGACGTCAATTCACTGACTAGTTGATATCGATTGTTTATATAATCGTTATCGACTATATATATAGTCAATATCGATTGTATAAATAGTCGATATCAATTATAGATATAGTCGATATCGATTGTATAAACAGTCGATATGTGTTAACAATCATCTTCTCTCTTTTGTGTTATCAGTCTTATGACCCCTTCCTTCTTATTCTTAAACATGCGATGACGGAGGTGGGAATTCCTCTTTTCTGTCACTATGATAGCCTTCTTGTAAGCGATGATGGCTTGTATAAAGGTGGCTGACGGAGGATTATTAATATTTTGATTGATATTTTTTATCAACAATTCATAAGGCGAATATCTGCTGTCAGTTTTGCGAGGACAGATGAAACAACTTCCATAAAGTTTCATATGAAGATAGTGAATACTCCTGTGATTGCCAACATTTTGGACTCTGGTGATTTGGCCACCTTATTTACGTTTTATAAATTCGGGGTGGACGTCATAAATGTATTCATCATTAAGGAATCGTTATCCTTCCGAGTCGAAGCTGAACAAATAGCTCTTGGCAGGACTGATTTTATGAGTAACAATTCATTTCAGCCATGTAAGTTTGAGGAGGATGAAACTATATACGATACTGTCCCGTTAGGCGATGACAACGATATTACGATGAACATGTCTGCTAGGAAAACAATTATTGATTTAAATGATGCACCAGTTGAGTCGTATGATGACCCACTAAAATATATGCATGAGTCAGAACAATGTAGTTAAGGGTTAAACTACACTTCAGAAAGGGTGGTGGATACCGACGATTTCAATCATATCTTCTCCGGTGAATGGATAACTTGGTTGACTCACTAATTATGTTCTACCATGTCATCGATGGGGATTACCTGTAGCGACTCGAGATCTCACAACCTCTTAATTGTAAGATCTTAGACCGTACCTTCGTATCGAGAACCATAGAAACATAATAAGGCGATAAAAGCACCTTAAACAACGGAAGATAAAATTTCTTTAAAACATTAATTAATCTAAATAAAACTCATGATAATGTTCTTATTCCAATAACAAGTCCAACATAATTAAAGCTTAAACAGTTTAGATAAAATACTAACTGATCAATGTCTCATTTATTTAAAATTACCACTAACTAGAAAGGAAAATAGCTAATTAAGCTACGAAGCCATCAACGCCATTCAGTCCAGTTTCTTGAGCACCATATGTCGTCTCATCGCCATAGACACATACATTATCATTGGCAACACTTGTCTCATCTGGTCACCCACATAAACAAGGGGTGTAAGTTTACACTTGTATGGACCATACATGCAACCCATTGAAGCATAAAATATCAATCCTAGCCATATAACATTTCGATATATTTCATGTATGTGTGCATGTGACATGTATAATCTCACTAAGTTGAAATGAACTGAACGTAAACATATATATTAATATTACATGAATGCATCATATCTTTTAATTTCATCTTTCTTGTCATTTAATGCACGTTAGGCTCGGTCCCGCTCAAGACGTTGGGTCTTAATCATGCTTATCACTTGTTAGTTAGACTCCGTCATGCTCGAGACGTTGGGTCTAATGAATCATGTTATTTATTGCATGTCAAACTCCGTCCCGCTCAAGACGTTGGGCTGAATCATGCTCATCATACTCTTGTTCAGTTAGACTCCATCTTACACAAGATGTTGGGTCTAATACCTTCTTAGACTCCATCAGGTACAAGATGTTGGGTCTAATGTTCATTAATCATGATTTGAAATTTCATCGTATTTTACGTATCTTGATTGTGAATTATATAGATCATCATGAGACATATAAAGTGCATGAGAGTGATATCATACTACATATGCATTTAAGTGCATTTAATCATGGTACGTAAATATCAAAGTATACACAATCATGATGTATAAATATTACAGTGCATATCATACAATTATGGTGCGTAAAACAGCTCAAGAATTCTGAAAATAATATCAAAATACTGCAACTTTAGGTTATCGAAAACTTAGTGCTACTTGCAGCTCAATTTGGACCTTCACGACGTCAGATTCAGAAACTGGCTAAAACACAAAAGTTGTAGAGCTCGTCGTCAGCTTTCTAACGCCATAAGAATTTTCTCAATCCGAGTTTGGGACAGAAAGTTATGGCCAAAATACCGACACAGTATCTGATGCAAAGTTTGGCGGGAATTCACGGAAATTGCTTTTAGGTGTCAATCGATTGATTTCAATCCGTGAGCACGCCTCAAAATACACCAAATCACATGGTGGGATTTAATCGGACTTCTTTTTAACCCAACATCATTAACATTAAAAATCTATTAATCATAGCATGCATTCATTTAATCATTCCATAATTATCTATGAAATAAAATCACTAATTTATATAAAAATCTATTAATAAAAAATAATATTTTAAGATCAATGGAAAGTGTAACAGCCTGAAAATTTTGACTTTGAATAGTGTATCTCGGGATGTATGCCCGACTTTGAACAGTGTACCTCGGTGTGCGTGCCCGACTGGTCACATGCTCGATTTTATGAAATTACTTACGTAAGTTAAATTGGGTTTGGTCTTGAGTGGAAAAAGACGGATTTAGATTGTGTGTTGAGCATTAGGTGGTTTCTTATGCACCAAGCTTTGGTGTATGGGCTCAACAGCGGGTCCGATTAGTGGATGGTTTGGGTGTGTAGGCCCACACCTAATCAAAGAAAACTATTTTGTTATGAGATAATACCTAAAGTGGTACGTTCGTTTCGTACGGGAGCTAGATCCTTAGATGAGAACTACTATGCCCAAAGACAAGTATATGTGTTTTGTATGGGAACCGATCCCATTTAGTTAAAGAAGGCAATTTCTTCTTTTGGGAGCTAACACCCGGTTTGCACAAGGTTTTGTTTTAGGTTTTGGGTTTTTGAGGAGAGAAGGAAGAGAGAAAGAGGAGGAGATGAAATGAACGTCTTGAATCCATGAGTGCCGAGCCTTAGATTTGCGCGAAAAACATTTGTGAGATCGTCTAAGGGGAAGATCGCCGTCGATTTCGACGTTTAGTTGTGATTTTATGGGTTTTAGAGCCGTTTGGGGGTTTTGAAACCCTCTTCTTGCCAAGAGATCATGGGTTTTGATTCGCAAATCGTAGCGTGAGTTTGCGTGAAGTGTGTGTGGAAGGATTGCCGTTAATTTCGTGGGTTTGGTTGTGATCTCGGAGCACGGAGATGATCGAGGTGGGTTTAGAAACCCTTGTTGTTTAACGAAGAAGACGATCCGATCTACGAGTAAATCACCGATTTAAAGAGGTAAATAACGCAATTCTTCCATGTATTTAATTAAATATATGTTGGTTAGATGTGTGCAAAAGATTAGGATCAAAAGGATTGAATTTTGATGAAAAAAATGGGTTTCAAGGTTCAAACCCGAGAAGTGCTCAGAAACTGCCAAAATCGATTAATCGATTTTGAAACTCGATTAATCGAGTTTTTGACAAGAGAGAAATTCGAGAGGAACTTCACGAAATCGATTAATCGAAGAGAATTTCGATTAATCGATTTTGAAATTCGATTAATCGATTTTGAAAATCGATTAATCGAGTTTGCTTACCATCGACACTACTGTAGTATTTCAGCCATAACTTTTTGTGCCGAATTCGGATTAATGTGATTCTTATTGCGTTGGAAAGAAGACAGAAAGCCCTACAACTTTCATGAATTGACCAACTTGTAAATCAATCGTTTTAAAGGTCAAAATTTAGTAATAAGTTAGGTAAATTTCTAATTTTGTCGAGAAACGAAAAGCAGGTGTAATCGAGTAAAATCGATTAATCGATTTTTGAATTTCGATTAATCGAAATTGGGTCGATTAATCGAATGGTCTCAAATAGTGAAAAATATTTTTGGCTCTTTGAAAATCGATCAATCGAGATAAAATCGATCAATCGACTTTGGAAAATCGATTAATCGATTTTGAAAATCGATTAGTCGATTTTGTCTGAGTTGCCAGTACTTCTTTAGTATTTTGACCATAACTTTCTACTCTGACCTCCGATTGATGCGATTCTTGAGGCGTTGGAAAGATAACAAAGAGATCTACAATGTTTGTATTTTGACCAACTTATGAATCTAAATTTTTAAAGGTAAAAATTTAGGAGAAAGGTTACATCAATTTCTGTGTTGGCGCGAACTTGCCCGTTCCGACTCGATTTTTTTAGAAAACACTTAAATAGTCTAAGTTATTAGTGGTTGGGGTTAATCCTTGATGCATCATTGTGTGCTTGTGATGTAGATTAAGGGTGGACGGTCATCGATAGGACCTTGCTTGCTTCGAGGTTAAGGTAGGGGAAATTTAATATTTTATTATATTTTTGACATTGATTCATAGATGCCTTGATTTAATCAAATGAAAATGATAAGTGTGATTTGAAGTTTTGTTATTTAAAATCGATGCTTGAATATAACTGGACGAGTAGGGGAACTTCAACACAAACTTGCATGTTTAACTTTGATTCATTGTTTCTTTGAGGTATTTATATGAAAAAAAAATGATAAGTTTTCTTGATGTATTTTGATGTTAGTTTGATAGATATTTGAATTATAACTTGAACTCCTTGCAAAATAGAAATTTAAAATCCGTGAGTCGAAAATGGTGAATTTTGAACTGTGAACTTAACCTAGAATTTGTACTATGGTATTCGATTTTTAAACTTGATTTTTAAATGGTGAGTTTTAAAATCTTTTAAGCAAGAATGTGAGCTTTGGATCGTGATTTAGAAATCTGAACTAGAATGTGAACTCGAAATCTTTGAGTCTTGTAGATTTGTGAGAAGGTACACCCCTGGACCCCATTGTGGCGATTATATGTACACCCTTGGACCGTGGCGGATTTGTATGTCTGTATACCCTTGGACCTGTGGCAGGATTTATGTACATGTGGACCGTTTTTTACGGGATTTACGTACTCCTTGGACTTGTTGTGCTTATATTGGATTTTACGGAATTTTACGTACACCCTTGGACTTGTGCTCATGTACGCCCTTGGACCGTTTTTACGGGATTTTACGTACACCTTTGGACTTGTTGTGCTCATGTACGCCTTTGGACCGTTTTTACGGGATTTTACGTACACCCTCGGACTCGTTGTGCTCATGTACGCCTTGGACCGCTTTCGCGGGATTTTACGTACTCCTTTGGACACTGTTGTGAGTCATGTACGCCCTTGGACCGTTTTTACGGGATTTACGTACACCCTTGGATTTCGATGTAGTCATGTACGCCTTGGACCGCTTTTGCGGCATTTTATGTACTCTTTGGATTATACTTCGTAAATCAAACCATAAGTCGTGAGATTAAAGTGGACCGCTATGGGCGGATATTGTGCATGTGGACCGCTATGGGCGGATTATACGTATGTGGACCGCTGTGGGCGGATTATGCTTATCGTGGACCGCTATGGGCGGAGTGCAAGTACCATGTGGGCCGCCGGGGCGGATTTGAAATCAGTTTTGAAGGATAAATAAATGTTTTGAAATCACTTTTGTATGTAAAAAGGAAATCAGTTTTGAAATCAGTTTTGTATGATAAGGAAATCAGCTTTTGAATCAGTTTTATGTGAAAAAGGAAGTCAGTTTTGAAATCAGTCATGTGATAAGAAAACAGTATTTGAAATCAGTCTTTGTTGATAAGAAAAAGTACCTTTGAAACGAGTTTCAGTTTTAAATAAGAAAAGGTTTGATTGTAACATTGAATCTATGTTTCCTTATGATAAGATGTGAATGAGTATTGAAATTTCCTCTACTGAGCTAGGATGTAGCTCACCCCTTCGACTATACGTCACAGGTATAGCTTCTACGTGGACACCAGACTTGCAGATTGAGGAATTGAGGAGGGCTATGATATTCGGGGTCGTAGATTGAGTACTTTGTGGAGATTGGTGAGTTCAGACTTGGTACCCTTTGAACTCGTATATAATTTTATACACCACTGTTTGGTGACATTGGTACATCACTGGTGGCCATTGTTAGTTATTGTAATATTAGATGTTAGAATTAGAGATTTATTCATGTCATATGTATTATCTGCTTTGATTTCTGCATGCTAGGTTTTGTACCAAGCATTCTGTGTTCGGAACGTGTTCTACGACCCGACGGTCCGGGTTTTCCCATTCGTGTTTGAAAAAAAAAAAAAAAAAATGTCTCAAAATTCAGGTTGGGAAAATTTGGGTTGTCACAGAAAGCATGATTTCTCCATACCTAGATCAATCGTACCACCATGATTAGATTCAGATCCCAACAATGATGATGATTTTAAAAGAAGGTGAAGGCCGCTTGAGAATATACACCAACGTCTCACCACACTTCCAAAAGAAGGGTTCTAGGAAGATAGATCTATAATTTCTTCTCTAAGGTCTCTCACGGCTCTATTCTTAAAAGGGACTCTAAATGAGCTTATAATTTAGGGTTCTCCGTAAGACACTTATTTATTACACTTTGGAGATTATCCGGTGTTAAGCCAACACAATAAGGAAGAGTGTATAGGCTTTTATCTCAAAGTCTAAAATAGAGGTTTAAAGCACACATAACAAGGTTTGATCCCTAAACCTCTTATCTAGAATTTAAAGCCTTTAATCAATAGGCTACCACATAACTTGTGTTTATTAATGACGAAAATAAATATAAAAGCTTGAAAAACCAAAACATGCATTTTTAGATAAAACGTTTTGAAAACTCAAGGTATGCGGGGAATACGGTATTAAACACATACACATATTTTAGGTGTATCAAAGGTATAAAATTTAGATCATGACATTACCGGAGAAGCTCAACCTTATATCCATACACATGAGCACCCATTCGGTAAAGGATCTAGTCAACCACCTGAGAACACTGCTAGTGAATGGTGTAGTCATCCTCAACCCACTAATGAAGATACCTTAGAAGAAGATTATGATGGTGAACATAATGAGTTTATAAAAGAGGATCCAAAAATTTTTGTGAGAGATATTGATAATCCCCTAGTAGAAGGAGATTACGAAGTATCAGAGATATTGAGCGACTCCTCCGATGAAGAGGTGAAAACTGAATACCGGAATTGGACATTTAAAGTTGAAGAGATCTTTAGAGACAAACAAACATTTCAAAAAACATTAAAAGTGCACGCGGAGAAGAAAAACTTTCAAATTCGGCCTTTGAAAATCGCTAGTTATCGAGTGAGAGCAGGATACTATGAACCCGCTAATTTATGACGAATACATGCGTCTAAATTGACTGGGCTCGAGTCTTTTAAAATTAAGATATTCAATAGTACTCACACATGCGGGGCTACTAAGATCGGACCGCACGATCATCGTAATCCAACAATCTCCTTTGTAGTCAACTATGTACGAGAGAAACTTATGGAAGGATTCGACTATACATCGGCGTCGATAATGTTTGATATTACAAAAGCTTATAATGTGTAAATCTCATATGCTAAGACTTGGAGGGAGAAAGAACTTGCCCTTAATAATATTAGAGATAATTAGGAAGGATAATTTGTGGATCTACCGGCCTACGTAAAGGAAATAGAGAGGATTGATTTTAATGTATGAACGCCCTTTCACCTTACGCTTGACTGTAAGTTTCAAAGATTTTTTTTGGGGTTTTGACCCGTGCATCGAAAGCTACCGCAATACACTTCATCGCATTTTGCTTGTAGATGACACACCTACGGGAATGTTTCGAAGGGATCATACTTATCACATTGGCGCAAGACGGTAATGACCATACATTACTGTTAACAATTGCCGTCGTCGAGTTAGAAGAAGAGGATATGTGGATGTAGTTTTTTGAACGGGTAGGCGTGTTTGTGATCGATGAGTTTCACGAAGATTTCGTTATTATCACGGATAGGTCGAAGGATTTAATAAATACGATCAAATATATCTTCCCTAATGCATACCATAGCTACTGCATGCAACATATGACACAAAATTTAGCATACAAGTATCCCAGGAACGGTGTGAAGGGTCTATGGTAGAGCGCTGCATGTGCATATTCAGTAGAGAGATTTGATCATTTTATTAACAAAATGAAGAAAGATGCTGGTGATCCTCAGGCCGTGGAGTACATTTTTAAAATAGGCCCGAAGCATTGGACACGTGCATATATAAAAGGAAGGCAGTACGATTCTCTGAGTACGAATAATATTGAAAGCTTAAACATTGTACTAAAGATAGCTCGAGAGAAATCGATTATTGACTTAATCAGAACTACTAGAGAGAAAGTCACTGATTATTTTCAAAAGCATCGACAGATATCTGAAAAGTGAAACACCCTCCTTTGCCCAAAAGCAGACGAGCACATGAAGATGGTATTGCAATGGGTTGGTAGAAAGAGATCATACGGGCACAATCAATTCCAGGAATTTCATTCATCATGTCGACTTGAAATAAGATATGTACCTGCCGCCGTTGGTACATTCATGGTTTCCCTTTCTCATATGTCGTTGCGGCCATCAATCGGAAAAGTTTTGATTATCATAACTTCTATGAGAAGTGATTTTTCACCGCTTGCTTTAGACAAATATATGGCGTACAATGGCTTCCCATCCTCGATAAAAGTCAATGGGAATTATAAGCTGAGCAATTGCCTGAAAATATGAAAGTGAGACCACCCTAAAATTATCAAAAGCAAGCCGATCGTCCGAGGAATGAAGGATACGGTCTAAGGTTGAGGTTAGGGACCTATAGTGTGGCAAGTGCAGTGAATATGATCACAATCGCAGAAGTTGCACGACAGTAGGACCGATAGGTTGATAGTGTATATTTTTAATAGTGATAGATGAAATATAAATGAGACAATATATATTTGCTCAGAAACTCAGAATCCCGATATTTTTTTTTCATAATAATTATAATTTTAGACTGTACACTTGCTCAGAAACATGAAACGTGAAATGTGCAGATGAGTCGTTAGCGACTGTATATAGAGTCATTGACGATTGGATATACAGTCGATGCGGATTATATGTAAAGTCGATAGTGACTATATATAGTCGATAACGGCTCAATAGAAAGTCGATAGCGACTATATTTAAAGTCGATAACGACTCAATAGAAAGTCGATAGCGACTATATATATAGTCGATAGCGATTCTATATAAAGTCGACAACGACTATTTATATAGTTGATGACGACTTCATTGGAAACTTGACGTAGTTGTGGTTAAATAATTAACAGTAGCAACTGAAATTCGAATGTACAGAACATAATTTATATTATAAGTTATCATATATTTCAATTCAAGTTTCATTTATATTATAAATTTGAGGACAGAACCATTAGTACTTTTTCACTAAGGTCATGCTGCAATTCTTCTCCTCCATCGTCGGTATATTTAGTCAGGGCATGACCAATTTCTGTCCTGAACCTACTCATATCTGGTTGCGCGAAGTCAAATTTTTTTTCCGATATGAAATACTCTACATACTTCAGCACAAACACCCCACAATCATTCTAATTGGTCTGTTGGGGAAGACGTTTGTATCGGCAGTCACTTGATGACCAAAGATAGGTCTTCATGTTCAGTGCAGTGGAGTTACCATATGAATATAAAATCGCGAGAAGGTATTGCGTCTGTTTCAAAATAAAGGAATGTCAGATATGCTAAGCTAACAATGATGAAAAATATGCTAAGCAAAATATCATACTAATATTTTCAATTGGTTTGGATATCTTTCCTTAGAGGGTCTATTAAAAATAGGGTCGACGACCAATATCGATCGTTTGAGTACCTTCACGATCGTAAATGCCCAGTGTAATGATTGTTGTGAATGAAGTGAGACAACTATCTATAAAAAATTAATGTAATCTCAAAGGGTATAATTGAAAAAATTATAAAAATATTGAAAACATGCTGTGCTACAATCGTGAGCCCACAGATTCTGAAACTGATTGAAGAAGAAATTTTACAGCAACTTCTTACCTTAGTTCTTTTTGAGTTTATGGGCAGCCCATCGTTTGATTTATATCTCGAATGATTTCTTGTACAATTTTTTAGTAAGAAGGAACTTGTTGAAATCGTTCAGTTCAAAGCCTATGTAGGTCAGAACGGTAGAACACATAAAAAAGCATTTATCCTTTCCATCAGGATGAATAGTGTCATCAATGACTTCCAAGTGTCTCATGTAGGCACCCATTATCTGAAACCAATGCAGTTACAGTTAAGAAAATAAGCGACATTCAAAAGAGTCATCATCGGTCCTTCAATGTATTTGGTCGTTGACGACTCGAAATAAAGTCGTTATCGACTCTATAAGTAATCGTCATCGACTCGGTACACAATCGATACCGACTCCAGAGGGAATCGATATCGATTTATTGTAGAGTTGCTAACGACGGTATAATGAATCGATGACGATTACTTATAGAGTCGATAACGACTGTAGGAAGAACTGATATCGATTCGTTATAGAGTCGATACCGACTCTGTATAAACTCGTCGTCGAATTTATTTTGTCTATTTGATGCTTACAGTAGCAATAATGAAATAACTAAATTATATGAGTTGTAAGGTTACTTTACTTATATTATTATTCAAGTAATCCGTGCCCTCCAAACATCCCTCCAAACATTTGAAAGACTGTACCACCAGCATATAATCACTGATGGTGCTTACGTAAGTGTTGCATAAATAACGGCTAACGTAACTTATTTTCGTAAGAAATAATAAACTAGGGTAAACTACTAACTAATTGTCATTCCTAGGAAGAATGACTTACTCGTCCTCAGATTTAGGCTTGTTCCACAGTTTCATCATGTATTTTTGCTCTGCTGTCAGCTCAGCAGTAGCATCAATCATAGGTCTAGGCTCAGTAGTAGCATTAGCCACCGGCCCTTCAATGGCCTTCTCCGTTACAAGTTTTTTCGTTGTTGCTCCCCTTCGATGTGTCATAGGTTTGGTGGCAATTGATTTCACGTGTTTCCCTTGCCTAGGTCTTAAGCGGGGGACCTTATTATTGAGACAATTGGGAAGAGGTTTGCTCTTCACTAACTGGACCCTTATCGGCTTGAGACTCAGGCTGCTCGTCAGTAGCTGCCGCCACCTCATCCGTGAGAGGATCCTCATGCATGGGAAGAGATGGTCCCTTATCGGTGGGAGGATCCTCATGCATGGGAGGAGATGATCCCTTATCGAAGGCTGCGCCAGACACCTTTGATATCAGCTCTGAAATAGCGACATCCCGAATATTGAATATAACATTATTAGAATTAGAAACCTAGTTGAAATTATATTCACTTATACAAACTACGTTACAACACATACCTTAGGTGTTGCTTCCAAAATATTTTCAAGAAGTTCTTTCAGATTCCCTTGGTCCTTTCTGACGAATATGTTGTAGTGAATCATCTTCTGTAACTCCACATCCCTTGAATTAAGCTGCTCATTCAAGGAGTTGCATAGTTTCTCTACGGAGGCATAACGTGTTGCGAGGACTACATTTTCTCCTTCCAAATGGCTCACTCTTTGGGTGAGTTTCAAGTTCTCCATCACTAGACCGTCGATCCTCCTCAACAACGACTCATTGGAGGAGGTCGATGCAGCTGAGCTCTTTTTCATGGCTGGGCTTTCCTTTATGGCCCCCTAGTTCTCGGCTGCTCTATATGGACGGGGCCCTTTACCGAGGATGATTCTTTGTTCCACGTCGATTGGATGTCAAATTCTTCCTCCTCAGTATTCTCAATCGGAATGTAATTTCTCTTTTTCTTCGGCCGCACAACTTTCACAACTTTCTTAATCGGTTCATATGAACCGCTTCGTGAACCTCTTTTCTCTTCCCCCCAACGACCTTTTGATCTCGTAGATATTCTTTTAGGACATATATCTTTAGCTCAAAGCCAACGTGTATGAGGGGAGCACAAACCTTTTAAAAGAAAGGAAACATCCAAAATAACAGACTAAATTGATAATATATTCTAAATATAAGGTATCTCTAACTCAAAGCCAAAAGGTACAAGGGGAGCGCAAACCTTTTGAAATAAAAGGAAACACCCAAAATAATAGATTAAATTGATAATATATTCTAAATGCAAAATATTGACTCTTTAATAAGTCGTTATCGACTAGTTACGAAGTCGTTATCGATTATTTACGAAGTCGTTATTGACTATTTAAGAAGTCGGTATCGACTCTATATAGATCGTTATCGACTTTGTAATAGATCGTCATCGACTCTTTAATGAATCGGTATTGATTCATGATGAAATCATTATCGACTCGTTAAACAGTCTGTACCTTTATTGAATCGGCATCAAATCTCTCTACTCCTTAACTTTATAAATTTGAATTATTTAATAGATATCATACATTCTTGTTCAACATCTGTCCGTGAGTGTAGCCTTTGATCATTGATTGCGCCTTATCTGATAATTTCAACAATCATGGGAAATGGTCCTTAAGGGCTATCCGTACATGCGAGATATCTGACAACATCTCATAAGCCTACCATTGAAGTACACATATGCATCCGTAGGTGTTGTACGTCTTAAAGGTTTTATCCATCTTGGTCATCTTTCTATTTACTGCGCCCGTCATTATATACTCGATCAAGTCATGGTACACGTGGAGACCCCACGAAGTTTGGTTGAAGTTCTCAACATTATCGATGAGGTCGACGTGATCTTCCGCCAGTTGATGGTGGGAGCTGAAAAAAAATATATACACAACACATATAGAAGAGACAACTTTTCGAAGTCGTCATCACTTTCCGCTCTCTAAATTGCACCATTTATATAAGACCGAAGAATTTTTTCAGGAGGCATTTCACGAAAATATTTGTATCGAATGATTTGTTCTTCCGATGGTTTAATGGACGATGTATACTTTTCGGGGCCAACTACGGTAAGGTCCAGTACCAATGCAATATCTAACTTTCGAAGATAAACATCAGTCTTTCTGATTCAGAAGTGATTTTTTTAACCCAAAAGATCAACATCACATAAACTACATCTCTAAGAAATCTCACACCTTTAGACATTTGAAATATTCCACCGAAAATTGATGCTCTTAGCAACTCCTTTCGTATTGGGCTAGCGGTATCGTAGAAATTCGAAATGGCATTGGGGGAACATTTGGCAATAGCCCGATGTACGACCATCTTGACAGCTTGTTCAAATGAACTGTAATAAAAAAGAAAGGACTGAGTCCCTTACTAACACAGATTGTTTAAATGTTAAATGAACTGTAATATATAATCAGGCTGAGATAATGATGCCGTCCTTAGAAAAATTCGATATCGAATATGTATACAATCGATATCGACTGTATAAAAAATCAATATCAACTATAAATACAATCGATAATGACCGTATATATAATCGATATCGACGCTGTATACAGTCGATAACGATTTTATATACAGTCGATATCGATTATATATAGAGTAAACTTAAAAAATTATATCAAAATGTACACCGACGAAAGAAGAAGAAAAAACTCTACAACAATGAAAGATAATTTTATTTCTAACTTATGTATTTGGTGGCTTGAATCGACACTGCCTATCCACCAACTTCGAAAGAAAAAGTAAAAAGTAAAGAGTTGAATAAAGGATGACGATTTATTACATTGGGTAATTTCGGCATTTCCTAAAGGCAGGCGACGGCTCGGCGCGCAGCTGGTCGGTTTGGGTAAAGGTAAAAATATAGGGTCTTTGACGTAAAAGGTGTATCTGACAGGGTCGATTAGGTAAATTTTTCCTTATTTTTATAGAAAAATTTAGGAAAACAGGATTCATTGGAAATCATTTCACAGTATTATGCAACACAGTTATACTCATTTGAAAACTTTCAGCAAAATGCGATCAATACTAATTTTGAGGTTCCCAAAAATAGAGTGTGAGCATGAAAAATACTCCAGTACCCTTCTCTCCCAAATGTCCCAAATGAGAGAGAAGACAGGCTTGGACGATTGAATAGCTTTCTATACAATTTTTTTTATTTTCTTCTCTCTTGCTTCTATTAAAACCCATGAGATTTCTCTCATTTTCTTTTTCTTCTTTCATAAACCAAGAGTATCCAGTAATGGTGCCTTTAGAGAAACTGGGAATGACGTCATTAATGACCTCCATTAAAGGTTGCTTGTGGCTTCAACCTCTCTTTAAACTATTTCTCTCTTTAATCACACTGGGCGCAATCTGTTGAAGAATAGATTTGTGTGATCTTAGGATTGGAGAAAGACCTCCATGAAATCAAAACAGAGAAAGACCTCCATTAATGAGGAGTTCTACCATCAACAAAAGTTACTAATGAATAATGACAAAATCTTCTACTGTAGAGTATAGGCCCCAATAATGGTTGCTCCTGGTTTTCAAGAGAAAAAAGATCCCATTAAAAAAGTCGACCTAGTTCAAGTCTTGTTCAAGTTATATTGTACAGGGAAGATTGCTAACCAAAATCAGTTGTACCGTAGAAGATCTATCATGCTAAGCCATGAAATCCATTGTTTCTTATTACACTGGCGTAGCCACATAGGAGGGTATGAGAGTTCAAGTCCCCATTTAATTCCAGAGTTTCCATCAAGGGATATGAGAGCTCAAGTCTCCATTTAATTCTAAAGTTTCCATCAAGTAGTTCCTATATAACCTTTGTTTGTAAATAAGCCACCAAATATATAATGTAGAAGCCTTCAAATCAGCTCAAGGCCCCATTTAATTCTAGAGTTTTTATTTCAAGTTGACCAAAACACTTTTTTAGAACCTCATACACCGTGTCAATCCTTTTATATACAACCTTTTTGAATTAAGTATAAGAGGTTGAAACCTTTTAGGAATATTCCCTTTTTTCTAGAACGCCCTTATTTATAAGGCAAGATTCTTCAATTTGGGCTGTGTATAAATTTTGCTTACACTTTCGCCCTCTGTTTTTTGGAGATAGGGCGACTTTATTCACAACCCAAGATTATTTTTCTATCTTGATTACAAGTCTTCAATAGTTGACAACAATGAACGAGGCGATGGAGATGGCTTTCATCACAATCTCTAAAGAAATAGATTTTGAGTGCATAAGGCTACCATCAGACTATCCAATTTTATTTCAATTACCAAATTGTTTAGAAATCTCTGAGATTTAATGGTTGATACAATATAAACATCGTTTGTGTACGTGGGTACTATCATAAAAGGAGGAGAGATAATATTATAGGATATTAAGTTCTTAAATAAGTCAGCAACAATCCAATTCTTTGTTATAAAAAAAAAACAACAACAACAATCTAATTGGATGATTTTATGTACCTGTAAAGTTTAAAGATAATTAGAGAAATATGCCTTAAAAACAAATTTTTTAATAAAAAAGACCCAACTTTAAATATTTTAGAAAAATAGTATTTTCACGGATTTTGGAATTTCAGAAAACTGTAAAAACACAATTTTTTTTTTAGAATTTTATGTTTTTGAGGTATTGGTTTTTAAAGTGCCCTAAAGTTTATTTAGTTAATGTTAGCCTTTGTTTTTTTCTCAACTTTATTTTTGAAGTCACTTACCTTTTTTAGTTTCATCTATAAAGAACAACCTCTTGAAAATATAAACTAAGAATAGCCATTATATTGAAGGGCCCTCTACAAACGAATATGATCTCTAATTTTAATTTTTTGAAAGTCTAATTGCTTCTTTCTTTTCTTTTGTAAAATAAAAAATTCAAAACGGTTCCCAATTAGGCTCCAACATTTTGTATGAAGCCACGATCGTTTCAATTCATCACACGTGCATTTTGATATATATATATATATATATATATATATATATATATATATCGTTGGGAGGCGGCTGTCTGCCGTTGCAGCATTTTGTAATTTTCCTATAAAGATTTTAAGGATATACGTACAACTGGCCAGAGTCCAATTAAAAAAAATGCAAAAGTGAAGGAAATCTCCTAATATGATAAGGTACATGTTATGACCCGGTATCTTTGACTCAAATGAATGGCGATAGATCTAAGATACACCAAGAGGGGTATGTGTACGCACACTCTATCTTGACTCACACAAATACTAATTTTAGGAAGTTCTATTTTATTACATTTACACTCTAAAGTATAACTAAATTATTTTCACCAAATAAGAAGAGTCCCAAGAGGACTCCTACTCCCTTGGAACTTTTGCTCTTTTAGGATTTGAAACTTACCAAATTCAAGTCACCCACGTCCTTCCCTTTTTCTCTATTTAAATATGAGGCAAAGACTTTTAATTGCAAACCTATCTCTCTCTATCTCTACCCATTAACCAGCAGCCGTTCCTCCCTCTCTCTCCCCCTCTCTCTACACCCAACAGCCCAAATAACTTAAGACCTCTCTCTCTCTCTCTCTCATAATCACACCAAAACAAGACTGCCCCCTCTCGGCTCCTCATTTTTGGCTGAAGCGCAACCACAATACACCAAAGGCGAGCGAAATCTACGTCGGGGCAACGCTTAAGAAATCACATCTCCGATCTATATCACGCGCACACTTCGACAGGTGAGTGCCTTTAAATCCACCATAGGATATTCAATTTTATTTATATATATATATATATATATATATATATATATATATATATATATATATATATATATATAAATAAATCTGTTTCAGTTTCTGTTTTGTGTTGAACTCCATTAATGACTGCTTAGTCATGAAGAAGAAGGAAAACTTTGTGTATACATATAAATATATAATTAAACAAATATAAAAATAAGAATAATAATAATACTAATAATAGTATTATACATATATATGGGTGTGTAGATTACACCAGATCCAACCCCTCAGCCGTCTTCTTCCCCCAACTCTCTAGTCCGATCTTTGTAAAAAAAAAACACTTTACACAAGCTTTGCCATTTAAGGCCTAAAGATCTTTGAAGCATACTCTTACATGAATTAATCATGTGCCAAATGTTCCAACGGTGACCAAGGAATCATATGAGAGGGCTCTCTAATCTTCTTGGATTCTTTTGTCAAAATGATAGGCCCAACTCCTGCACTCTACACGAACTTTAAGACCATCTAAAACCTCTCTTCCTAATATCCCCTAGCATCACCGCCTACACATCTAATGTTCTCCCCGTAGAGCCAACCTGAAATTGCAAGCAGTACAAGCCGAGGCCCACGCCCACTAAAGGGGACGCTTTAAAAGCTTCTATTTGTACTTTATAATCTATCACCATTCAATTTCAGGAGTCGGACGGTTTAGATGCACTTGCTTAAACCTTAACGCTCTTTTTTGAAGTGCTTACCTTTTTCTCTTATGTTTCTCTCTCTACAAGATAAAAAAAATAATAAACATTTTTTGCACTATATATATATATATACATATATGAGTTTGTGCTTGTGCTCAGCTATGGGATTAATCCCTTCTTCAAAGTTTTTTTCTTCTAGTTGTGTGCCCACATTCCTTGCATCAGAGATCACTATTAGTGCATAAAATAATAGGTAAATATATACGTATGTAAGTATATCACATAGAAGTTAGAGACAAAAAGTGAAGACCCATCTTATAACGCCAAAATTTAGAGAGAGAAAGTGAAGACCCGACCTCTAACACATAAAATTAGAGAGTGAAAGTGAAGACCCAACCTTTAGCACATGAATTTAGAAAGAGAGAGAGACCATATTTTTAGAGAGAGAAACTCTCAAGAACTTCCTCCTATTTATATAGTTGGTTTCTCCGACAACTTGTATCGTCGGATGTAATCTATCGGCGATCATCCTGACCAAGAATACAGGTGCTGACTGTTCTAACGAGTTTTGGCACATGATTTTATAATGGGTGTGCGTTGCACCAATAGTTCAGTGCAAAACCCCTGATAGCTGTTGATTTGAGAAAAATTAAAATAATAATATACGAAACCTTATGGGCCCTAATTGGAAAAAGTTTTAGCGACATAACCCCTTAAAATTGTCCAAACTTTCAATCCAACGGATTGAAATTTTAGAATCGGACCCACCACGATATGTGTTCGATCCAAATTTATGATCCGTCAGTTTGGGTCGGGAATCACACCCCATTTAATGAACGGGACCTGTTTGGATCTTGGGCTCTTGATTCGAATCTAACCCAACCCGATTAGTAACTAGTTAGCCGAACTGACCCGTTGCAGCACTGTGCACATAGTCACCTATATAATTATTTTAATGGCAAATTGCCACAGATATCCTCATTGGCCATTTGAGTCATGATAGTTATGAACTCATTCTACACTTTTCTAAAAAAAAAATTTATATATATAATAGAAAAAAAAAAATTAGTTTTCATTAATTCATCCGGTTATAATATAAATTATTATCACCTTTTTCTAACATGGTCAAACTTTGAACCGTTCCCTTTTTAACTCTGTATTTAACCCGGTACTATTTCTTTATAAGAACTTTATTCTATGGTTTTCATATCAATTTTATTTATGAATATGCAATGTTTAGGGTGCATGATAGTTTCCTTTCTTTATATGTTCATCATCATCATCTGACATTTATCATATAGAAAATCACGATAGGGCATACGCATATAAGTTAAGAATAAGATATGACACATGATATAAGCCTTCGTCAGGGTGGGGTTTCTTTCACGGTCACGTGAAATCCCTCTATGGTAGTATGGGATACCACACGAAGTACATTCAGGTTACTACGGAACCCGTCCCTTGGAAAGCGTGGTTTAGTGAAGCCTATCGCACCGTGGCCCATTCTAACTAAGTTTTAAAAATAAAAAAAATGAGAAAAGAAATTGTTAAGACACATGTATGTTAAAAAAGTGAGGACTTAAGCCCATGCAAATATGAAATCGGGGAGGAGACCTAAGCCCATAAACGAAAAATTATATAATATGTAAGACATGCTGTGAAAGTCAGCTAAACATTAATTAAGTTCTACACGTGTCATACCTTACGAGCCACCATAAGGGTCCAATGTTTGTAGCCAAGAAGGGTCTTAAGGACATCATAGCCTTGTCTCGAACTAAGGGGACATCGTGGTTACTATGCCGGCAATCTCATCTGGCTGGATGGTGATTTATGTTATGATATGGATGTTAGGTGGTTATCTATACGTGGACTTCGCGTGATAAGCTCGAGCAGCGATCCTGACACAGATCGTTTAAATAAGATAAGATGCGAAGTACGTTGTGTAGGCGTATGAAGTAATTAATAAGACTTACGATATGTCACGTATGCTAAGTTGAAGAGACAAATAGGAAAAGAGATAAGAAAATTAAAAGCATCATGTACCCTTCATGTTATAATATGTTTTTCAGTTGAATTATGATACGTTATAAGTTATGGATAACTTAGTCATTTTATTTAAATGCTAATTTTAGTTTCAAAATATACTGCAACTCAAGCGATTGCACACACGATCACCTGGGTAAGTTATGGTGGATCGATTGTGCAACCTACTGAGTTCACGCGACTGAGTAACCTCACCCCGCTCCCAAAATCTAACAGTTTCAGGTGAAGATTCCATTTATCCTATTCATGATGACGCGAGAGCTACTGTTCCGGAGGCGGCTTACGTAGATGGAGACGTTGGCTATCATCCGGAGGAGAGTGTAGATCTAACAGATTTCTACGAGCCTTGAGAGTCCTTTTGCTTTAAACTTTTATTCTTTGAGAGACATATTCTAGTTATTTTGATATTTTTGTGAGTTTACGTTTTGGATCATTTTACCCTACCTGAAACTGATTTTGATTTGATATCCTAAATGCATGGTTAGGATTAAGTATTTCATTATATTTGCCTACGTTTTCGTTATTAATTTATGGGTCATTTTATCGTTTAATGCTATCTTTAATGCCCTAATCCATATGCTAAGTCAATTTATAGATAATGTGTATGCCCGTTTATCGCCTTAACCAGCGTGCAGTGTCATAACACGAAATTCTAGGCCCTCGATATCGGGTAAGGATTTTGAGTCATGACAGTACATCTATTGGATTGCAAAGGATTAACAAGGAACACAGATCATTGTTAGCATAGTGACAAATTTCACCGAATTTCGTGAAAATTAGCAAATTGAGGGTCAAATGAAAATTTCGAAAAAATTTCAGGATTTTTCAGTAATTTCAGTTTTTTTGACAAAATTTCATAAATTTCAAAATTTTCTTTTTTTCTTTTTCAATATTAGTAATTTAATGCTAAATGGCAAGAGCATAGTATGCTCAGTGCGCACCACAAGACGGTGCTGCTTGCTTAGGTGAAAAGTGAAAAGTATAACCTATGATATAGGTGAAAGGAGTTTCCACTTTTAAAACTTCAACGATGTGTGACTAAAGGCAGTTTGCACTTTGTCTTTTCCTGCTATAGCTCTATGCTTCAGCGGCACTTGGGGCTTTTTCATTACCAAGGTTCTAGAATCGTCTTGATCACCTTGGCCGGTATGCAATGAGACTCATTTAATGGACACCGGCCTGACGTTTGTTGCAGCTGGATTGTTTCGACTCCTTTGATTTTTAAATATGAAAGTGCCTTGAAACTTGGTTGAGCTCGCTATCAAACTCGATCACTAAGGTTGCGTATTTCTACATTTGAGTGTCCCTACTATAGTCCTATTTGCACTTTGTCTATTAGTACTTGGAACAATTGCTTAAATATATATTTTTATATATTTTTAATCCTCGAAAATTTTCCGAAATTTTACCGAAATGTATCGAAATTAATCCGACATGTACCGAAAGGATCCCCCACCGAAAATTTACCCTCTTATTAATCGTTTCCTACTCATCCATCTAGTTGCTAGGCCAACCCCATTAGTAATGGGGTCGGGTACGAGCTGTTGGATATTTACCAAATAAATATTTATTACTTTAATAATATTTATCTATTATTAATTTAATAATGTTTATTTATTTTTAAATGGTTCCTTAAAGTGATTGGTTCCATATTAAAAGGATGCTTTTAACCTTCAAGTCAAAATTACTTGAATTTTGAATTAATATTGGAGGGAATTTTTTCCCACCATAAGTTTAAAAGTGTTGTAAATGTTTTGTCCCACCTCACTATTTTACAAGAAATATTCATGGCTTATATATGGAAACTTACCTTCCATATTGTTTGGCTTAATAAGAAGAACCAATTATAGCGGCGGGTTCGCCGCCGCGCACAGTGCGATGTCGATGTGCGAATAGCAATTAGGCGCTTTTGCACTTAGAGGTCAGAGGAGGGATTCTAAACACTTGTAATTTCCGAATCTTACATCTGAGCCCTCAGAATTTGTGTGCAAACCAGAGCATTCTGCGTCTTCGTTTCGTTGGGTCGCACACTCTGATTACAACGTAGTGTGTGTGGATCGGTTCTTCAGAGCCTTCATTGTATCCTGGAGGCGAATTTGCCGATATCCCGTTGCATATAGGGGGCAAATATTGTCTTAAAGACAGCGATCTAATCGCGCCTTGAAGCAATTTTCCGGTCTATTTTCTATCAATCTTTGTGCAATACACTAACACTTTTAAGACAATAATACTATGGCACAAAAGATGATGGAACTCTCCAACACGAAGATCACGAAACTCGAGTGCTTTAATGGCACCAATTTCAAACGATGGCAATCAAAAGTACATTTTTTACTCACAACTTTGAAAGTCGCATACGTTCTCACTATGGATTCACCATCATTGGAGAAAGAAGATGAAACGCTTGAAGAAGGTAGAATCCGTACGAAATGGGAAAGCGACAATTACACATGCAAAGGCTATATTCTCAACGCTCTTGCCGATTCTCTTTTTGACGTCTATCAAATTTATAAAACTGCAAAGGAGATATGGGAGGCTCTTGAACGTAAGTACAAAGTAGAAGAGGCCGGCGTCTTATACTTAGTAAGTGAGTTATTTAATTTTAAGATGTATGATTCTAAACCTATTTTAGAGCAAGTGCACCAGATGCAGATTATCTTCAACAATCTTGTGACGGAAGGAAGCACAATAGACGAAGGTTTTCAAGTCTCTGCGGTTATTGCAAAATTACCGTTGGGATGGAAAGATTACCGTAAGAGTTTGAAACATACGAAGGAAGATCGTACTATGGAGGAACTCTTGACTCATCTTCGCATAGAAGAAGAGGCTCGTCTACGTGACAAGGAAGAGGAGAAAACTGAACTCGTCTCCAATGCGCACATTGTTGAAGATGCATCCACATCGAAGAAGAAGAACAAAGGGAAGAACTTTAAACTGAAGCCGAATAAGAAGGTTTTCAAGAGAGGACAATACAAGGAAAAAACAAAGAAGGGTACTTGTTTTTATTGTAATAAACCCGGCCATTTCAAACGTGATTGTCGAGAATTTTTGAAAAATAAAAATCAGGCAAACATTGTGGGTGAAGAAGATCTCATTGCGGTGATCTCCGAAGTCAATATGGTAGATGGTGGAAATGAATGGTGGCTCGATTCTGGAGCTACTAGGCATGTTACTTCTGATAGGAATAATTTTATATCCTATGAGGAGGCTCATGATGGACATGAATTGTTCATGGGAAATTCCACTACTGCCAAAGTGGTAGGTCAAGGCAAAGTTGTTCTACACTTTACTTCGGGAAAATCTGTTACCCTGAATGATGTCCTTCATGTTCCTGAAATCCGGAAAAATCTTGTATCGGCTTGTATTCTGAACAAACATGGATTCAAAATTGTGATCGAATCCGATTCCATTGTACTTTCTAAGAAAGGGATGTTTGTAGGCAAGGGGTATGCCTCTTGTGGAATGTTTAAGTTCAATATCAATGAAAAATCTGCTTCTTCGGTTTATATGTGTGACTCAATTTATTTATGGCATAATAGATTAGGGCATTTAAATTTACGTTCTATGGATAATATGATTAAATTAGAACTTCTTCCTAAAATACATATAAATTATGGTAAAGATAGATGTAGCATATGCGTCCAATCTAAAATGATTAAAAAACCATTTAAAAGTGTTGAAAGACAATCTAAACTATTAGATTTAATTCATACTGATTTATGTAGTTTAAATAATATTACTACTAGAGGAGGGAAAAGATATTTCATCACTTTTATTGATGATTGCTCTCGATTTACATATGTTTTCCTTCTTCAATTAAAAGATGAAGCATTTAGTAAATTTATCTCCTATAAAGCCTTAGTGGAAAATCAATTAGATTTTAAAATTAAGGCATTACGATCGGATAGGGGAGGTGAATACATGTCACATGAATTTTTGTGACAAGTATGGAATTATTCATGAAGTCACCTCCATATTCTCCTCAATCAAATGGAATTGCGAAAGGAAAAATCGGACTCTAGTAGAAATGGTAAATTCTATGTTAACAAATTCGGTTTGAATTCAAATTTATGGGGAGAAGCATTGCTTCTTGCATGCTATATTTTTTAAATCGGATACCTTTTAAAAATCTTCTAAAACTCCATATGAAATTTGGAAGAACAAACCTCCCAAATTACACTATTTAAAAGTATGGGGTTGTAGAGCATTAGTTAGGGTACCGATTATAAAGCATAAAATTAGGTCCTAAAGCCATTGAATGTATTTTTGTGGGATATTCTATTAATAGTCCTATATACTGATTTTTAGTATGTGAGCATAATAATATTTTGAAAAGGATTCAAATTTTGAATCTAGAGATGCAGATTTTATGAGAATACTTTCTACTATTTCTAAACCTCTTGCATCCTCTAAATTAGATGAATCTTCTGATTCTCTTCATCTCTCTGGTAGTGAAGATGAAAAGATGGAACCTAGAAGAAGTAAGAGACCTAGGAAAGCCACCGATTTTGGGTCAGATTTCTATGTGTATCTTGTAGAAGGAACCAGAAATGAGAAAACTAAGAAAATGAAGTTTGTTTTTAATATCGATGAAGATCCTCAAACTTTTGATGAAGCTGTTAAGTCTATTGATTCTGCTTTTTGGAAAGAAGCTATAAATGATGAAATGGATTCTATCATGTCCAATAATACTTGGGAATTAGTAGACTTACCACAGGGATCTAAACCTATAGGTTGTAAGTGGATATTTAAAAGAAAACTTAATCCTAATGGCACTATAAACAAGTTTAAAGCTAGACTTGTTGCCAAAGGTTTTAGACAAAAGCATGGTATTGATTATTTTGATACCTACGCTCCAGTAGCTAGGATTTCTTCCATAAGGATCTTATTTGCTCTTGCTATATATAAACTTCAAGTTCATCAAATGGATGTTAAGACCGCCTTTTAAATGGTGAACTTGAAGAGGAAGTATATATGGATCAACGGTTTTATCATGCAAAGACATGAAAATAAAGTTTGTAAACTTATTAGGTTCCTATATGGTCTAAAACAGGCTCCTAAATAGTGACATGAAAAATTTGATAGTATTATTTTATCATATGGATTCAAGATTAATGAATCAGATAAATGCATTTATAGTAAGATATCAAAGGGTAAAGGAATAATTATTTGTCTCTATGTGGATGACCTCTTAATTTTTGGTACAGACTTAGAAAGTATTATATACAAAAGTTTTTGGCTTCAAAATTTGATATGAAAGACATGGGTGAAGCCGATGTAATTCTTGGAATAAAATTATTTAAGCAAGATAATAATATTATTTTATCTCAGTCACACTATATAGAAAAAGTGCTAAAGAAATTTAAACATAATGGAAAATTAGCACCAACACCTTTTGATCCAAGTATAAAATTAAAACCCAACGATAGTAGAAGTGTATCTCAATTAGACTTTTCTAGAGTAATTGGTAGTTTGATGTATGCTACTCATTGCACTAGCCCTGATATTGCTTATGCGGTAGGGAAATTAAGTAGATATACTAGTAATCCTAGTCATGAACATTGGAAAGCAATTAGTAGAGTATTAAGTTATCTTAATAAAACTAAGGATTATGCTTTACATTTTGTTGGTTATCCTACTGTACTTGAGGGATACACAGATGCTAGTTGGAACAATGATCTGATGAGTCAAGGTCTACTAGTGGATGGGTATTTACACTTGAGGTGCCGCAGCTTGGGGATCAAAGAAACAAACATGCATAACACATGCAACTATGGAATCAGAATTTATTGCTCTTGCGGCAGGGAGCAAGGAAGCAGAGTGGTTAAGGAATTTACTATTAGAAATTCCTATTTGGCCAAAGCCTATGCCACCAATCTCTTTATTCTGTGATAGTGAAGTCGCTATCTAAAGCTTATAGCAAAATTTATAATGGAAAGTCTAGACATATAAGTTTAAGACACATTATGTTAGTCAATTACTCGTGAAGGAGTAATTACTATCAATTCAATCTGGACCTTTGCAAATTTAGCGGATCCATTTACAAAAGGTCTTGCAAGAGATGTAGTTATTAAAACATCGGAAGGGATGGGTTTAAAGCCTAATAGATTACATCACCTATGATGGTAACGACCTATTTTCTAAAGTCCGACTAAAGGTTCAATGGGAAAACAAATCATATGTAGTGATTGCACATTATTGAAAGTGCGAGTTTACAACTCAACCATCTCAAGTAATAATGTGGAACTTGTAACGTAAGGAAGAGGTTGAGGTATTTCTCTTAATCACCTATAACATATAATGTTGAAATGTCTAAGTTACAAGAGCATTTCTGATAGAACTGACCTATATGAGTTATGAAGTGTGGCCGCTTCGAAGAAAGATAAAGGCTTTTCTTAAATACAACTCATGAATACCGGGGTATAAGCACAAGGCCATAAAACGTCTTTGGTATTAAAATGAAATGAAACTTAGATTACTTATGTGATATATCCGGTTGATTATACAAGAAAATTAGTTCAAGAAATTAGATCACTAAAGTTCTTTATCAACTTTGATGTATTCTCACTAAGTGAAGGTTCAATTCATTAGGACACCTTCATTTATGCATCTGATGAGTCAAGAAATGCTCAAATTTCTTTGGTACATATATATATCTTGTTTTTGGATATCAGATTTAAGAATGACTCTCAGTTTCTTTATTTCCAAAATAGGGGAGGATGGATATTTATTTTGTAAATAGGGGAGGAATGTTGGATATTTACCAAATAAATATTTATTACTTTAATAATATTTATCTATTATTAATTTAATAATGTTTATTTATTTTTAAATGGTTCCTTAAAGTGATTGGTTCCATATTAAAAGGATGCTTTTAACCTTCAAGTCAAAATTACTTGAATTTTGAATTAATATTGGAGGGAATTTTTTCCCACCATAAGTTTAAAAGTGTTGTAAATGTTTTGTCCCACCTCACTATTTTACAAGAAATATTCATGGCTTATATATGGAAACTTACCTTCCATATTGTTTGGCTTAATAAGAAGAACACTTATGCGGCGGTTGCCGCAGCCAAGAGCTGCAAGCGTGTGCGATGAAATGCACTTTGTTCGGATGTGAACCATTGGATCCTTGCAACCGTTGATCGGATCGATCAGGGCCCTCGATTGCAAGAAACCGACAGACACAACCGCCCCTGAAAAGGTGCTCTGAAAGTTATAAATAGAGGTCAGAGGAGGGATTCTAAACACTTGCAATTTCCGAATCTTACATCTGAGCCCTCAGAATTCGTGTGCAAACCAGAGCATTCTGCGTCTTCGTTTCGTTGGGTCGCACACTACAGTGCAACGTAGTGTGTGACAGATCGGTTCTTCACCGAGGCTTCATTGTATCCTGGAGGCGAATTTGCCGATATCCCGTTGCATATAGGGGGCAAATATTGTCTTAAAGACAGCGATCTAATCGCGCCTTGAAGCAATTTTCCGGTCTATTTTCTATCAATCTTTGTGCAATACACTAACACGAGCTAGTTCCAACAGACCCTATTATTAATCAGTGCATATAAAGGCTGACCCAGCCCAATCAGACCCCACTCTAACTATGGGTGACTTGGAGAAGTGAGCCTGGACCATGAGAGGTGCTTGAAACTGGGCTTTTGTTAACTAATCAAAGAGAATAAGGGACATTGGATCAGCTCCCGTATTTCTAATTTTCAGACCCAACATGGCGCTTAGTGTCTAAGTGGCAATTATCCTCTCTAGGTTCACTCTTTGCGTAAACTCGAACTTTTTATTTATTTATTTATTAAAGTATTTGCAGTAGATGTTACAAGGTAAAAATAACCGTGTATTGATGAAATATTTCATTGTGCAAATATTAATCAGACTATTGACCATTCATTCTTTAAACAATTGAGTAAGGTCGCCAATAGGGTTGGGCTGGTCCTGGCCCGTCCGCCTGCTTGGCTAGACCCTAAAATCTTACAGCTAGGACTTAAAACTGGCCTAAGAGGGTCAGGAAAGAGCCTCAAATGAAAGAGCCCTTTGTGTGTCGCACTGGGTAGGGGTGCAAACAGGTCGGGTCAATTCTACGGGTCAAAGGCCTAACCTGCCACAGTTTGAGTTTGAGTTAAAATTTTCGATATGTCAGAGGTTGGTTGAGATATCTCCAACCATTTATGAAATGGGTCGGATTCAAGCTTTAGTTTTTTGATCCAAACCGATCCGACACAACTCCTTATAAAGTATTTAAAAGAAAGACGTGGTATTTTGGGGACCTTTATCTTGTGAAAATCCTATACAAGTTGTTTGATTTAACAATTATGGTCTAAAGATCTTTAGATGATGGCCTTGACAACATAGGGCATAATGTTGTTTTCACATGGCAGAGGGCCCCAAAATGTCAAGTTCATCTTTTATTTTGTTTCGGCTTGGCCAACTGTTTGTGTGCAAGTAATAGCACTCAGTAGAGGACATTCACCGCCATCCAAGCTCTCGCAAATAGATGTCATGTAAAACTCGTTTTCGTACCACAAGGATAAAGGAGATAATATACAAATTAATATTTTATATATGAAACATCAAAGGTTAAGGGGATTTTGAACCTGGTCAAGTCGAGTCCACTGGTCAGTTTGTAATTTTGTATTGGGTAATGTCCTAGACTCATCGAGTCGGGTTGACATTTAAACTTGGTGGACTTAGCCGGCTCGACAAGGGTAGCATAGACGTGTGTTATAGTTTTTGGCATAGTTGAGTGTTATTGAACCCTTTCAAAATCTCAAATCAATCCGCCTGAGCGTGCAACATTTTAATAGATCCATCAAACAAGAGCCGCACAAGATAATAATTACTAAATAAAATAAGGGCAACGATTAGGTCCAACCAAATTGAATTAGATTTGAGTTAAACCACATCTCCACCCTTGGAAATTGAGTATCTTGACTCCATGTCATCCTATAAAAAGGTTTTACAAAATTTCTTCAAAATCGACATTTGTGGAGCCTTAGATTTAATGCTCACATATTGACGGACGGGATTACCTTGTGAGTCTTGAGAAAAAATAAATTTCCCAGCATAGAACTGCCAAACAACTTATTTTTGACAATTATAGATTTATAAAATTTACATATGCAATGACAGAAAATCTGTGCAGTGCGCAGCCAGTAAGTCTACACTTTGGCCTCGTTCAAAAGCCTTTTTTGCCCAGATTCTGAGAGGCTTTTGCAAAATATTAGTAAAGCCCACGTTGAGAGTTTTTGTTGGGAAGTGGGAATTGGAACTTTTTCCGAGTGACAACGATGTTTGAACGTCCGGGCAAACCTCTCGGATTAGCTCAAATTCTGAGCTCAAATTTCAGCCAGTGAAGTATACTTGTCTCCATCTATGCAGCCGATCCAAACTCACCGTCAACAGTCATGAGGTATGTGTCTTCCTGAAATAGCTACGTAGTAGGTTCTTTGAAGCTAAAGCATCGTCTTCCCCAACCATCTAAGTCCCAACACAGATCCTCCAATAAGCAGGAGATCAAAAGAGAAGCCAAGAAGATGGGTATGTTGGGTAAAGCGATCTACACCGTCGGATTTTGGATTCACGAGACCAGACAAGCCATCGATCGTCTCGGCTGCCGTCTCCAAGGGAACTATTACTTTCAAGACCAATGTATGACTCCTCATTCCCCTCCTATTTCTAACCCTAACTTCTTCTCTATTCAATTTAATATCTTTTAACAATTTCGATTAAGCTTTACTCATTTATTTGTTTAAATTTTTGGTTGTTTAATTTCTAATTTTAGGATTCCCATCAAGTTTTTTCGGCATTTCGATCCCTTTATGGGGAAACCCAATTGAATTCCTCTAAATAAATTTTTTTGGATAGAAATTATTTGGTGATAGTTATGAAAGATCATGTTTATGGTATGAATCTGCTTTCTGGGTTACTGAAGTCTTGGGTAATTTGATGCACAACACAGACTTCAGTTAGAGCAATTTTAGTGTATTTGATGGTAGGTTTTATATGCTTTTAGCATATTATAGGATACATGTGTTAGGATTTGTAGTTCTTAATGTGGGAGCGGAAATTATGCAAGTAGGAATGTGAGACAGAAGA
This sequence comes from Chloranthus sessilifolius, assembly GCA_021018995.1. Taxonomy (NCBI): domain Eukaryota; kingdom Viridiplantae; phylum Streptophyta; class Magnoliopsida; order Chloranthales; family Chloranthaceae; genus Chloranthus; species Chloranthus sessilifolius. The sequence continues at coordinate 161,547,383 of CM037585.1, forward strand.
CAGGTGGAGATGGAATATCGTAGAGATTGTTTAATTAATTGATCAGATAAATTACAAAATGATATGCATTTGGTTGGTTAATCTCATTATTACAATCTTATTCGACTTAAAAGTAAAAATTTTACAATAAGATTTGCCTCTCTTTTTTTTTTTCATCCAAGTAGAAAGTCTCACTTAATTAAATTGAGTCTTGCAAGGACCTCGAGCTGGATGCCTGAGACACTTTGGCTTCTAAGAGAGTTAGTATCGAAGTATTGAGTCAGAGTAGTAATTGGGTTCATTCCTTATGCATATGACAGGGTAATCTTTATGATTGTTTACATTTTCTCATGTGATTACCACCAAACTTATGGGTTTGTTCACTCATTGTAGAATATGAATGTAGAATTATGTGGGGTAATGGATGATGTTACCTAAGTTGCATATATTGAGATGGTGACGGACAAGAGCCAGGTTGGAGGGATAATTGTTCCATGCACACAGTATTTTGCACGGTCTTCTCAATTTAAAATGGGTTTTCTCACAACACTGTCTATTAGCCCAGCACCGTCCTCTTTCATTTGGTATTCCATATGGAGGAACATTGATCCCTCCCTCAGTCGTTATGTTGTCCTTGTATCCCCCCTATGTCCATTGTCGATTAGTTGCTTGTGTTGTATAAAAAGTACTTTTCGAAATTTTTTCCCCCTACCTTTGAATCATTTTTCTCATAGCCCCTTGCAGGTTTTTACCATGTTTGATTATCTCTCATTTTTTGCCCCAAATTTGCTTTTGGGTTTTCAATACGTTTGCCGTTGATTTGATGTTGCCTATCTCTTGACAGATTTGCCCTTTTCTCCTGGCATCCTTTGAATTTTCACTAGGCCGACTGAGAGTTCCTGTTTTGTCAGTGGTATTGCTGTAGTGTGGAAGAGGAGAAAAATTAAAATTAAAATTCAGAATTTCAATATGCGACTCACTTTTATTTCAGCAAAGATAACTAGAGAGAAGAGAGGAGAAAGACCATGCACTAGAGTTTTCAAGAACCCAATAGAAGAACCACGTCTCCATGAGATTAAAAAGATTTTATTCGCAAATCTTTTCTAGGCACCTTATAAGCGACAATCAACAATGGTGTCAAATTGTTGTGAATAGTAGGTTAGGGCTCTCACATCATCATAGATGTATGTGGGCAAAGAACGTCTAGAGGCTATGTATTTCTTGGAATGTAGGTAACTAGGTATATTAATTGGGAAGAGTGTCGAGTAGATATATGCTACAAAAGTAAGATTAATATATCGTTCTTCCAAGAGAGAAAGTGGAAAGGAGAGAAGGCTAAGGTCCTGAGAGATGGGTTCAAGCTTTACTATTTAGGGAAGAGTAACCACATAAAACACTACAAAAAAAAAGACTTTTGGAGACGATTATTGGAGACGGCTTTTTGAAGCCGTTTCCAATAATCATTTATTGAAGACAGATACTCAAAAGCTATTTCGGATGCTTTTATTAGAGACGGCTAAAGCCGTTTCCCTATATAAAATAATATATAGAGACGGTCATGACCGTCTCGATAAGGTTCCCTTAATGTATAAGTCGGTGGAAACTTTAGAGACTAAATTAAAAGTTATCTCTAAAAGTCGTGTTAACACCAATAGCGACGACTTCAAGCCGTCTCGGTCATTATTTTGGTGTACAGGCTAATGATCAAAATATCGGTAAACCAATACGTATCGTCTTGACCTCTAGGACGATACGTATCGGGTATCGGCCGATACATTCAATGTATCGGTGATACATTGAATGTATCGATTTGATACATTAAATTTTATTTATTTTTTTTCAATTGTCTACACAATCGATGGCGATTGTCTACACAGTCGCCATCAATTGTATAGACAATCGGAAAAAAAAAAAAAAAAATATACATATTATCGGATGATACATTGAAATTATCGTCTGATAATTTCAATGTATCGTCCGTATAGTCCGATATGGGCGATACATTACCCGTATTGGACGATAAGTACATTGTTTTTAAGGGGGTATGATACAATGCCTTTATATCGTACCGCCCAAGTCCAAAACCGATACGTATCGGACAATACGTATCGGTATCGAACGATTTTTTAACCCACGGTACAGGCCTTGCTACTTCTATTTAGCACTTAATAACATCTCTTCCCCTATAAAATGAACTCAAACCACGACCTTCCATTCCATTTCTCCTATCGTCAGCTTTCGATTCCTTGGATCCTTCGAATTCCATTTCTAGACAATACAGAGCTCTCTGAATAGTTTGAAGCAGAGAGCTAGGGTTTGAGACGAATCTAAGGTTTGTAGATCTAAATTTGGACCAAACTCTTCCAAATTGTCTATATAATCAACACAAGCTCTCCCAAATCTGTTTGCTTTCGATCTGACCTTCAATGGTTTGATGCAAAGAACTAGGGTTTGAAAGGAATCAGAGGTTTGGAGATCCAAATTTGGCGTTTGTATAGGGTTGGTAGATCGAAATCGAGATTTGGAGCCGAAAATCCACAGTATGGAAGGTCGAATTCGAGATTTCTATTATAGGTAATTTCCCTTTTACTTTCGCTTAAGTTTTGGTCAATCGAATTAGATCGTTCGTCTAATTTGGTAGGGATCTCAGGCCAAAGCTGTTGCCAAGGATTTTGATTTCGCAAGTGAACAATTCACATTTTTCAATTATTTATGCTTTTGTTTTCCTAAGTGAATGATTATTTTATCTCAGGCAAAATCGATTGGTTTTTCTCTCAGAAACTGAGTTTCATGGTCTTACGAAGATCAATTGATCAATTGATTTGTTTATTGATCGGTTGATTGAGTGTTGGAAATGAGTCCAGGGAGGCAAACAGTTTGAGACCTCGTCGAGGAAGGGAAGAATTGTTCATTTGCTTTATCGGACTCTCTTATCTCATGTCTTGTAAGTTTTATTTTTAAAATTCTGTTTATACTTTTATAAATTCTTTATTTAGGGTGTTAATTCTTCCATTCAAAGTTGAATTATGTAACACTTGGGACTTCTGATTGTGTTTTAGTGCTAATATGGCGTGGAGATCTTATGTCCTGTTGAATTGGGAATTTAGAATTGATAATGATCTGTAAAGCATTGTTTTTTACTTAGTTTTTCTAATTTTATCGTATAAAAGTTCTTTCTGATTTCGATGTAGTGCGTAATTGGGTTTCAATTGGATCTTAGGGCTTCATGTAACGTGATTGGGTTACATTATTTGTTGAATTAAAGTAATCACCCAGCTTCCATGAGAGAATGAATTGTGTTGGGCATAATATACATGTTTGCAGCTACAACACTGACCAGTTGGCATCTGATGGTCACCTTCTGCACTCTCCACGTGGCGCAGCGTTTTAATTTGTTTGAGACCAAATCCATAGACTTCATGACAGTCATGCTCTTCGGCATTCTAAACGGCGTCTCCATCGGACTCCTGAACCTCAGTCTTGGCTTCAACTCCATTGGCTTCTATTAGGTCAACTACTTGCCCAATTCATCATGCACACGTACGCCTCTCCACCTAATTGATTTCTATTTGGTAAATGGTACACTGGCAGTGTGCCCACACTGATCTATTTCATTGCATTTAAAGAAGCATTGAAGTTCAGGTGTTTTTGATTTTTTGGTGCCTAATTCGTTAGGTTTGAGAAAAATCAATTTAATTAATTGATACTGCTTTACAGGCGGAACAATTGGCAGCTGTGGGAGAATTTCAGCCAAAGTCGCCATGGACATCGGCAATTTCGGCCAGGTGAATTTCATATTTGTTTGTCGTCGCTAACTCCTCTCAAATGTAAGATAAATCAATCTTCTTTGCAATGAGAAGTGATGGCTTCACTTTGTGCCCCCTTATGTGAAGATTTCATGCGTGTTAAGATAAAAATATGTGTAGACACCAATAGAGAGGACCTTTCAATTACATCTCACTTCCTGGTGGATATGGGAGGCTTTGGCTAGATCATGCTTAGCACCTAGGCCAATGATTTCCAAGAGTGGGATATTATTTTGGATTGACTATTTTCCAGAGAGATGGTGAGTCAAAACTAGATAGATGTAAATGGCCACTCTCATCTCCTGTTTGATCCTTGATCATTGACCTCGGATTCCGTAGAGATTACAAAATAACATAAGTAGGCTCTATTGTTCAAGCAACTGATTAGATCTAGGAATGAATCAATGCTTCATAAGACAACCCATTCATATTGTGGTGATGGTTTTTACAAAAGAACTTCGCTGTTGATGGATATAATCCTAGGACTTAGTATCCCTTTGTGGATCTGTATCCTAGAATTTACATGGATCTTTGCAATCACTGTATTTTTTAGTTTTTTTATATCTTTTTAAGAACTATGATGCTACGTTCCTACCATTGTTCTTGTGCCACACCAGTAGTATAGATTTGTTGGTTGTGGGCCTTGGGCCTGTAGCATAATGGAAGGTTGACAATATTTCAACGTCAAGATCGCATGTTCGAGCCCAACTTACGTATAAAAAAAGTAGTATAGTTTTGTTATGATTTCTATAACTTTCCATGCCAGAAGTTTCGACGTGATTTATTATTTTTGGCCAAAGGTGTTTCCTCTTCACTTATATGATGTAAACTATTATATATTAAAGGCACGGACGCTGTGGCGTACCTCAGCTGTCATGCTTATATATATAATAGCTTGGCAGCCAGGTATACTGAATGCCGCTGCCAAAGCATTTAATATGAAGCAGGACTGTATTTAAATTACTTGGCGTGAGCCATCCAATTATTTGTTCAGCAAGGCCAAATTATAAAACTGGCAATCGGTTGGCAAGAAGTGGGTTCTGTCCATGCACCAATCATTTGGGTGAAATCATTTTTCATAGCCTAGAAGTGATTCTAGGTCCTGAAAAGCATTGCCAAACTGAATCTGGTGATTGCCAATTTTGGGCTCTCTTTGGGCTAGGGCTGTCAACGGGCCCAATTTTTAGAAAGTTAATAAACGACCCTAGCTTGGCCCGTATAAGAAACGGGCTCGGATTCGGGCTTCAAAGTTTAAGGCCCAGCCTGTTTAGCTAAACAGGCCGGGCTCGGGCTACATAATTTTAAATCGGGTTGAGTCCGGCCTAGCCCGTTTAGCTAAACCGGCCGGGCCCAAAATTTTTAAAAAAATAAACGTGCTGGGTGAAAATCTGGCCCGAACCCGGCCCGGCCCGTTGACAGCCCTACTTTGGGCAGCTCCGTAGCGGGTTCTGTGTTACTTAATTCGCTACTCCACCCTGCAAATGGCTAACTGGTTGGAGCAAACCAGTTTGCCATAAAAATAAAAATAAAAAAAAATAAAAATTCATTCTACCCCTGTAGAATCGGGTTCACTTCGACGAACTCGAATTTGAATAGAGTGAATTGCCAATTAAGTAACGTAGTCCCAGCTTACTGATTAAAAAAAAAAAATCTTTTGTTTGCTTGTTTCTTTTCTTTGGATGGGTAAACTGGGATTATATTTTATTGTATAAGTAGTCATTTGGAAACGTTTTTAAAATCTGATTGCAAATCAATGTTTTTTTTTGCTTCTGTTCTTAATATGGTAGTGTGGGGGGCTTCAAGTGCAGAAAGAAGACCGTTACCATCTCTTTATGGAATGATCTTGCTACAAATATAGGGCAGGAATTGCTGGACATGGTCGAAACTTCCCCTATTGTGGCAATAAAATGCCTTAGAGTGGGAGATTTTCAAGATTCTAAAAATGATCTGTTTCCTTTTTTCTGATTGGAAGACTTGCTATACTGCTTTGATAGTAAACTTCAATGATTTATTTTAGGGGTTTCTCTATCAACTTTAAGCAAAAGCGCCATAGTGATAAATCCGGACTTACCCGAGTCAAAGAAACTTAGATCCTGGTAATACTCAATTTTCAGTATTTTATATTATTATTTATTAGGGAGCCATTACTTGCACATGAGAATTGTACCACGGCACATGGGTTAAAAAGAAAGACTTGGGATTCTTAGGATTTGTGCCATGTGGAACACAATCTCAGCTGACTGATTTGAAGATCATGATGTAAAGATCTTTGTTGCCAAAGATTGGCACAAAACTTGATCGCTATCGTCTGATTTCTCAGTCAACCATTGAATCAAATGATGTGATTTGATTGTGTTGAATCAGATGACATTATATGATAGGGGACACGATTAGTGCCAATCTTTGGCACCAAAGATCTTTACATATTGGAATTTACATCATATGACTTAGATGCAATTCCACATGGCACAAATCCCAACAAAACCAAGTTTTTCCTTTTAAACTATGTGCCACAGTACAAATCTTGTGTGCATAGATCTATTTCCCTTATTGTTATATGTAACCTATTTTCATATTTTCTCTGTAACTGCAACAGGTATGAGTCTGAAGGTAAAGGAGCTTCTATGCCTTCAGTTGGCTCTAGTGTAGTCTCTGCATCGAAGAATGGATTGAGATCCATGTATTCTGACCAAGTCTTTCTTTCTCACATAACCAACAACCCATCTTTGGGGCAGGATAAGGTAAGCCTGGAACCATCATCACCTTACAGAAGAACAGTTAAAATTTGTTTTCGTATAATGCAACAATTTAAATTATTTTATAACTTTGTTATTCTTGGATGGTTAGCTAATTTTCAACTTCATGGTCAGCTTGTGTTCTTCGTTGTAAATGCTTATATAAGTTTCATCAAGCCCGATCAGACGATGTGGTATCAGACATGTGAAGTGTGCAACAAGAAAGTTACGGAGGCTATCGGATCCGGGTATTGGTGTGAAGGGTGCCAAAAGAACAATGCAGATTGCAATCTAAGGTCTAGAGTCTACACTCAAAACAAGTTTATATTTTTTCATTATAAGGGCCTAATTCAACACATGAAAGAAATTTTTTTGATGGTATCTGATGCGGTTTTGCTTGTAGATATATAATGGTAGTGAATGTTGCAGATGCAAGTGGCAAGGCGTGGCTTTCTGTTTTCAATGAACATGCTGAAAAAATTATTGGGTGCTCTGCAGATGAGCTTGATAGGATAAAATCAGAGGTAAAATTTTAACTACCTAATAGCTATAAAAACCAGTTTCTCTTTAGCTGTCCTATAAGTCTGCATTATATAACAATGTTTCAGTCATTGGACTAGGCACTGAACCAGCTAATAGCTCATTGCATACAATGTGCTAATGTCTTGTTAGCTATATATGTGAAGTGAATGGTGAACCTTGAAACAAAGAACATGGAAAACACAAGCACTATATATATATATATATATATATATATATATATATATATATATATATATATATATATATATATATATATGGCTATGATGATGAAATATGTCATGCACCACTCTGATTTATTCAAACTTCAAAGTGATGATAAACGACTAACCCATTATCTATTTGAGTCAAACACAATTATATATATATATATAAGCAGGTCTTAATTGGGCCCGATGAGCGTGCCATAAGTGTCTATGTTGAGCTCATCGTGCCCCTAACCACTGTCCTATATGGAAAAGAGATGCATGCCCTAATAGGGCACATCGAGCGTGCCCCAATGGTCTATGTAGAGCTCTGTGTGACACTTAAAATACTATTTGGTAACTTGTGGAGTTCGAATATATTGTTTAGATCAATTCTATAAAAAAAATGATTTAAGGCAAAATCAAATATTGACTGATTGAATTGTCTAGATTTCAAGTCTAAAAAAAGCAGTAGAGATGAATTTTTGATTTTTTTTTTTAATTATAATGATGATCTAAACAAAATAGTCTTGCTCCACGTGGACCATTGGGGCACCTAACCACTTTCATATATATATATATATATATATATATATATATATATATACTTGGCAACACTTTTCATGGCTTTGTAATCACTTTGGAGTCCCGAAGTGCAATTCTGTATATATAATTGGCATTTTGATAAGAATCTGCTTCTCTACCAATTGATTCTTGCTAAGCTAAAGAAGAATAATAGTGGGTGAGGATCTTGAGCTGGTTCTGAGCTGCTTCCAAATTCAAGCTTTGGCAGGAATCAGAAGGCTGTAGCGACATTTTCTCCCAATGAGGGACCTATATAAAATTACTTGCTTTATGTGGGTAATAATATGAATTCCTAAAAGAAATTTTCACCTTTTTGTCACGGACTAATACAGGAGGGAGATGACAAAGCATATCAAAACAAGCTGAAAGAAGCTATGTGGGTTCCTCATCTGTTTCGGGTTAGTGTAGCACAGACTGAGTGCATGGGAGAGAAGAGGCAGCATATTACTATCAGGGCCCAAGCTCCGATTGATTGGGCAGCCAAATCGAAATTTCTCGTTAAAGAAATGGCTAAATTGAAAACCACTTAATTAGGACATGTTTACGTGATCTTTCACCTTTTCATTATAAGTAATGAGAGCTCTTTATTTTGGAGATGTTGATGGGGTCAATTGGTAATTAGATGGGCTATGGCTTCTCTTATAATTGCTAACATGTAATATATATGTTTCTGACATCCAACAATAGTGAATTGATCAAGTTTATTTCTTTTATAAAATAGAATAATTATTTCTTTTATATTATTTGCAGGTTATGGATGTATATTGCTGGGCAATATGACGTCTGGAGCTAAAAAAATAGCATTAAAAAAAATAATTTTTTTATTGGAGACAAGTTTTGACCGTCTCTAATAACAAAGTAAAACTTATTGGAGACGGCTGCATGCCGTCTCCATAACATAGGAAAAATTATTGGAGACGGCTTCCAACCGTCTCCAATAACAAAAGAAAACTTATTAGAGATGACTTATAACAGCCTCTAATAAGCTCAAATATTGGGGACGGTCAAAAGCCGTCTCCAATGCTTGATCTCTAAAGACATTAGAGACGGGGCTATCAGAGACTACATGGAAGCCGTCTCCAATAGTATTGGAGATGGCTTAGATATCTTTAGAGACGGCCAAAAGCGGTCTCCGATAAATATATTTTTTGTAGTGATAGGATATGGTGGATAGAGATTTGAAGGATAAGATTGTGGATGCCAACCAAAAGAATGCTCGAAATATGAAGGCTAAAACATTTTAAATAAGAAAATATTAAATTTTATCACCCCAAGTTGAATTATGTGAAAGTGTGAAACAAGAATTTTGACAATCAAAGGTTGAACTAGTACAAGCATACCCAATAGTGAAATTGGAGGTGACTTTAGTGGTTACATAGGGAGGATAGAGAACGAGTATGAAAGAATACATGGAGGATATGATTTTGGCGAATGGAATGAGATGAGGAAAGTTATTCTTGATTTGCAATAGCTTTTGATCTGACAATAGTTAGTACTTTTTCTAAGAAGAGAGAAGAACATCTTATAACTTTCAAGAGTGGAGCAAAAGAACTCAAATAAATTAGTTTTTATTAAGGCAAAGAGAATGGGCAAATTGCAAGGGTTGCAAGGTCATCTCAAGAGAGAGATTTATGGCCATCGTATTAAGTATCAATGGATACTGATACATATCAGTGATACTTATGTATCTATTTCGCTGAAAACCGATATTGATACTAGCCCGATACTGGCATCGGACTGGTATCGGTGTTGATATCAATATCTCGTATCGGTATCGGCAACATCATCAGTATATGCGACACCGCATCCGTATTGGGAGATTATCCATTGATTTTTTCTATGCAATACTGATTCAATTATCCACTGATTCTTCAATTCACATAGCCTGATTATTCCATTAACCACTGATTAAATTATTCAATCGGAGTGCCATCCACAGAGAAATTGATACAAAAACAGAGCAAATAAGAGCTAATCTCTCTTTACCGGCAAACAAAGGTATTTATTTAACAAAGTTAGTTAATGTACTAAATTTTATAGGTGGGGCTATTGAATGTGGATGGATACTACAATTCCTTGCTTTCTTTCATTGACAAAGCTGTAGAGGAAGGCTTTATTAGCCTAAGCGCACACCATATCATTGTGTTTGCCCCTACTGTAAAGGAATTAGTGAAGAAACTAGAGGTAGTCTTCTTTATTCTATTTACAACTTCATTGTTCATCACTGCATCTTATTTCTTGCACAATATTATTATTACACTAGTAATGCATTATTACACTAGTAATGTTATATGACCCTACAAGGTTTGAAGCTCTCAACATAGAAATAAGGAATTAGTGAAGAAACCATGTTGTTAACTCTTTTTTATCCATGCCTGATTATCCTGTACCTTCTACAGTTGAAGATGTAAGCTCAGCAGTATCATCGGCTGCTGCAAACTTGTAGCAACTAAGTTTACGTGAGGAGGAGCTTAGTGCACCACTTGCAGAGGATAACCCATATGCATCAAAGACCTTGATGATCCAGAATAGTGCTACTTATTCTGGATCATATGCATCAAAGGCCTTGAAGAGTAATTTGGATGCCTCAGTAGCAGCTAATGCATCTTCCATTGATCACGTAGGAACTAAGTGTGCACTAATCTTGTTCACTTCCTTTGTCAACAATCTTAAGCTTTGGGAACTGTTGCAGCAATCTTAAGTTTCATGCGATCACTTAAATGATCACACCTATTATTAAGTAATTAATTGGGTCTAAGCCAATTCAGACCCAATTCATTTGTGCTCATTGCCAACTTTAAATTCAATTAATTTTCAAAATTAGATGCAAAATGCCAGTTTGCCCGAAGCATATGCATGCTACCTTGGTTTCCATTCCATGCAATCAGCTCCTCAGGTCCATGATTTTCATATCTTGTATTGTGTTGTTTGCCAAGAAACTGCTCTAAATTTTTTATGGATCGTCTTGTAGGCTATTAATTTATTTGGATATGGTTCTCAGGCAGCTCAGCAGAGTCAGAAGATCTCACCGCCCAATTGTAGCAGTGGACATTGCAATGGAGAAGTTTCTTCTGGCAATATTCAGAACAGCAAGATGGGTACGATAGAAAGAAGGTCTATTTCGTTGGAAAAGAGACATCTAGTCCTCAATACCTTGTGAACCAATGCTCTTTTACAATGACTCCTGCTCCATTTAACTGTTTTGTACATAATCAAATTATTTTTAGGTTTATTTATGATAGATATGCTTATTTTTCTTAAAGAAAAAAGTATAAATCCCTATTTTTTTTGTGACAAATAAAAATATAAATGAGAGATTTCATTATCATCATAGCCTTAGCTCATCTATTTGGAGTGGGTAATTCTCTTCATAGGGATTTATAAGGAGCTTTTTACGGCTGGCATTAACCTGACATTAGCACTTCTTTCTCATCCGAGCTTGGGACCAGCAATAACAAACTTAAGAATGAGTTATTGTTATCTTCAAAGGTTAATGGGTTCTCGATTGTGTCACATTGTTGCTTTAGTGAGAATGAAAATCTTCCTTTTATAATTTTTTTTATCTTCAAAAGCTATGGATCTCTAATATAATTTAATACCAATTTTTCTTGTTAAATAAGTGAGGCACACACATTACGCCAATGGTACAGTGGCCCAACAAATCTTTTCACTTGGACTTGCCCAAGTCTTAGCGTGACAACGATTTTGTCTCATTGCCGCCATTTGGACAACTAATAAATTTGTAACAAAAAAAAGGCCTACGCTACGCCGACGGCATAGGAATCATTAATGACAAAGACTGCAGCTGTTGGCATAGACGCATTTATTTAAAAAAATAAAAAATTAAGCCGTCAGCGTAGAATATTTAAGTTATGACTACGGCTTACAACCGTCGGCATATGCATTCGCCGATGGATATACCGCCGACGGCTGGAAACCGTTAGTGTAGAGGTTTCAACCGTCGACGATGTTCTTTACCGACGGTTAGTGTAATCTATGCCGGCGGATGCCAGCAGTCGACGTATGTACCTTATTTATAGTGTTAGTGGTCAATTTTGAAAGTAATGGTCATTAAATCAGATTTGGAAAAAGACTCCGTCAAATATGTTCAATCCCATCTCGATTGGTTGCATATAAATTTTGAGACAAATCCGAATACGGCACATAAAACGATGATTAGATCACGTTTCTATGGTTATAGCATAACCACTGATTGAATTGATTCTGAAAATTTTCTGAGAGGAACTTAAAAACAAAGGATTCTGAGTTTTATACGAATATGTCAGGAATCTAAGTAACTTAAGAACGCATATGGGAAAAATCAGGAATCTGAGTCTGCTGAGAATCTGTCAGGATTCTGAGTGTCCAAGAATCTGAGCTTTTCTGAGAAAAATTAGGAAACACCTCATTGAGACCTTATGATATCATTGATCTACCAAATGATTTACCAATTACCAATTGGCTGTGTTCATGTCAGCTACCTAATATCATGTTACCTAAGGACACAAACCTGTTGAACAATCCATAAAAAAGAAAAAAGAAAAATAAAGCAATCACCAACTGGTTTATTTATCTGTTAAAGCAAACGCCTCTACTAAAACTTACCAAAAACTAAATCAGCATCTAATATCCACAACCGAACTTCCAATAGTGGTAACTGGGACTTGTTATTCTATGCACGGGAATCCAATTGTTGATGAAAACACGTCAGTGAGAACTGATCTTGATGGCAAGGAAGCCCTCAAAAGAGACAAACCCTAACAAAGTAAAACCAAAAAAGAGACAGAGAAACCAAGTTTATTAATATATATACAAAAAAATATACTATAACTTATTTAAAGTTAAAACTGATGTCTTCACGTAATAAAATTAGTGCATTCTATAATCCGCTTATGCACTAAGAATTTACCATCATAAAAACAATACGAAATATATGGTTAAAGCATGTCTCACAACGATAAAAATTTAGAAAAAAATGTCAAATTCGTTAAATTCGAAAAATATTAAGAAAAATTCGAAGAATCGAGGACACAAGAAAATATTCGCGGAAAAGTTAGGTAGACAAACTATTGGGATTTTTTTTTCAAAATGTTGGTTAATCCAGAGAATTCTGTACCTTATGGGGGTCAACCGCTACCTCCATCTCTTTTAATGCACCCAAATCTTTAACGTCACACTTCTTGATAACAGAAATGCTGGAAATGGGAGACATAAGTGTAATCTTCAAATCATCAGTTATCATATACTTGACCCCACCTTTAACATACCCGCCTCCCACCATGTCTTGTGGGTTGTTATAGGCCATGGCTTGTTGGTTCTCATAGATCGCCGCGAGCATAAGTGGATAAATTTGGCCAACATTAGTTTGCTGCGGAGTGGCACTACTGGCAGGGAGGCAGGTGACTGAAGAACCAATTCCTCCACAAGGATGAAACCTAGGGGCAGCTTCCTTCTTGTTCTTCAGAAGCCATGGACGGCGATGGGAGTTTGGGGTCTAAAAGCAAATTCTTGTTTGCGTAAGCGGGTTGCATTTGAGTTTTGTTCAGCTCTTCTACTCTTTCATAGAGTTTCCCCATACATCCCAGCATCTGATTCTCAGTAATCAGTTTTATTACAGCTCCAACCTGCAATTCAAGGAGGCTAAGAAGGAAATCCACGAAATCCTTTTCAGCTTCAGCAAATAAAACCTTCTTGGTTTTTGTGTCTACCAAGAGCTTTACTGTAATATGCTTCATTGTTGCCATGTCGCCTGTTCAAGGTAAGCTTGTGAGAGATGGACAGTGGATATAAGTACAATGGTAGATTTCTGGCAATGATGAGGATGGATGGCAGATTATGACCCGTGGCAGAACCAGGATTCTCATCTAGGCGGGGCGCAAGATGAATTAGGTATAAATTTTGTATAATGAATATAAATTTTAACTAATTTATATTATAGAATATAATTTTCATTAAAAGTTCATACAAAAAAAGAAATTTTTAACAAGAAGACATTGACAATTGTCTATCATTTATCTAAAAAATTCAAATTTTGAATCCATTGTCAACTGTAACGAAAATTTCTTTTAAGGCAATTGTCCTCAACGATTTATTATATTCTCAAAGTAATTAGCAATTGTATTATTATTGAGACTATTAAATATATTTTTCTCAATGTATGTAATCAAACAGTCACTCATAAATCAATTTCCCATTTTATTATGAAGCCTATTCTGCAGAATATATATAATAGAAAATGCTCTCTCAACAGTAGCGGTGGTGACTGGAAGAACTGATGCCAGAGTTATGAGCAAATAAACCACATCACATCATGTTGAAGAACCCAAGTTCCCAACAAAAAAGATGATGTCATCCACACCTTGTTACTCTGCATAGACTTATTAATGTCGATTAGAAAGTGACGTAAAAGCCATGAAACGTTATAAAAAAAAGCCATGAAACCTTATTTTCTAATTTTGTACATTTACTCAAAATGGAAATATCAAAATCTTACAGGCAAATTAGCTCAGGCCAAGTAAAGACTCCTCGTCAAGAGCATTGGGATTTTTGTTAAGCATATAACTGCTATTCCACTTTAAGTTAATGGCACCACACCTTTTGCTTTTGGTATAGCTTTTATGATGTTCTAATTCAAATCTCTTCAATAACAAAGTCTTGTTAACCCGAACGAGCCGAAACCGATCTGAACCGACTATGTAAACCAAGTCCACAGAGGTCTTGACGGCTGTTTCTCACTTACTCAACGATTTCCGTCAAACATGAGACAAACATTGATAGTGGGGGCGACAATTTGGGACATTTGTATTCTTTGGGGGTCTAGGTTGGATTTCCTAAAGTTCAAATGATTGTGAGACATTGTGACGAGATTTTGGGACGCAAACCCTAAATTGAAACAGTTTCGACCTCCACTGAAACCGATAAGTTTGGGCCGAAATTTTGAAATTTTGGCCGAAATTTTGAACCATAGTCTCGTTGATCCCGACGACATGAGATGTAAAACATGATCATACCCAAGGTATCAAATATTGGCCGCTACCGATATGTATCGGTTTTTCGACAAATCGATACGTATCGGTATCCAACTCGGTATCAGTATCGGCCGATACGTATCGGATATCAGCCGATACATATCCGGTATCGACCGATACCTATATATATTAATTTTAAAATAGGCCGATATGTATCAGTATTGGCCAATTTATATCAGTCCTTAGTATCGGTCCCCAAGGACCGATACCCGATATTGATACCAATTTTGATCGCACCCATTAGTAAAAGGACCCGACTCTCCTTATTGTTATTTAAACACATGATCTTACACCATCACAGTTTAAGATTGGGGTGCGTACCATGAAAAGATAGATTGTAGGGGTTAAATAATGCTATTCATTATTAAAAAAATTATTCCTAGGGTCTTGTTTGCTAGTTTCCTAGCAATGTTCGATGGATAACTATATTTGCAGCAAAAAAAATTCTCTAAAAGTACCTAACTCGTAGTTTTGATGTGTTCAAATAGGGCTATCCATTTTTTAGTGGGTGCAAATACCCACTCTCTCTCTTCATACTAACTTTGTTTTTTCTCTCTCCACGTCTCTCATATCGCTGCCTTTCCTAACCCGACTCTCTCTCTCTCTCTCTCTACGTCTCATCTTCCTGGGCGTGATCTGATCCACAACCGTTTCCCGACGTTATCTCCGGCGATGACGCCCCATTTATTCACATGCTTCGGCCGGGCTCGTCGTCTTCTGGGAAAGAACCATCACTGAGGAACGCCACGACCGATCAGACTGCTGAGGAGCAGCAAAGGACCAGCCCTGTGATCGTGGGGCTGTTCTCATCGCAGGGATGCGCCGCATCATCGGAGGTGGAGTTGCAGGGGAGATTTCCAACTTGAGGTTTCGCCGAAGAGAGCGGCAAGCCCTTGGGAAGCGAGGCGCCGAAGAATGGAGATCCGACAATTCAAGTTCAGGACTGGCACCCCAAAATCAAAAGATCATATGATTTATTTTTACAGGCGTTTGATGAACTTTATTTTATTTTTTCCACCGATTGATGAACTTTGATATTAGCTAGTAAAATTAAAAAAAAAAAGATTGATGTTATAATCAACATATCAAATGGTTTATTTTTACTGGCAATTGATGAACTTTATTTTATTTTTTCCACCGATTGGTGAACTTTATTTTATTTTTTCCACCGATTGATGAACTTTGATATTAGCTATTAATTTTTTTTTTAAAAGATTGATTTCATAATCAATAGATAAGATGATTTATTTTTATTTTATTTTTTCCACTGATTGATGAACTTTAATATTAGCTATTAAAAAAAAAAAATGAACTTTATTTTATTTTTTCCACCGATTGATGAACTTTATTTTATTTTACCATAAATTACAAATCAATTGTATTGCCCAATCAACATAATAATTATAATAAAAATATAAAATCTAACCTAGAATCAAATAATTGCATCAAAATATGTGTATGAAAAGTACTTACAGGTACACTGGGCAATGGACTTTGTTGCGGTACTGGGAGCGAAAACGAAATCTCGCCGTGGAGAGCAGCAAGCCCTTGGGAAATGAGACTCCGAAGAATAGAGATTCAGGGATTCAAGTTCGCCAATACCCCAGAATCTGAACAAAAATGTAAATTCGTGTATGATTTTTTATTTTTATTTTATTTGAGTTAGGGGCTAATTTAGAGTCCTAGTTTAATTAAAAGATTTTTAGAGTCCTAGAAAGAATTCTGTTTTAGGGGTTTTAATTAGAAGATCTTTAGAGTCCTCGAGAGAAATCTGTCTTCGTGGTTTTCGGGATATGAGTTAAAGGTAGCTTTCGGGGTTTACTAGTAAAAAGGTGCGTGCAAATACACGTGGTCATTAGGACCTTGATTGAACTTGATTTTTAGATATCTATCGAGTGATTTGAACATTAAAAGAATATAATATTTCAAGTGTTCGTTATTATGTTTTATGATTTATTAAAGACCAAAAAAAAGAACTGATTATTTCATATGCCTTCATTATATGCAATTTAAAATTATAAAAAATAAAAAAATATATAACTTATATTATCAACTAAGTATAACTTATAAAATTTATAAATAAAAACTAACAAATAAGTATAATTTCGAAAAATTTAATTAACATTGACTCTAACCAATGGATATAATCATGGGAGTAGATTTAGAAGCGATGAAAATCACTTTTTAGGATGTGTGTTAAGTGAAATCAAGATATTAATATTATGGGATGGAATCCCGTAATATCCAAAAGTCATAATTTATTGTGTGAAACGTTGGGACAGAGAACGTCTCTATCCCCGATGATTTAAAAAGTCACACGTTCCAAAACCCTAGTTGCAATGGAAGGATCTTGGGGCTGCCAAAAGAGAGACCTTTCAAATTATTATGCGTGACCGGTTTGATGGTTGGGGTTTGGTCCTACTTAAGTGGTGTTTGACTGCGGTTGAGTGGACCTCTAGCTCAACTATTGCAAATATCAATCCCAACTTTGCCATTGACTGCCTGGTCGTGTAGATGAGGCTATCAACGGTCATGATGGTTTGTTGCCTATTAGATCCATCATGACTTTGTTTTTAATTGAGTCAGGCCATAAGCTAAATCCATTGGGCCAAGCCAGAAAGGTAGTATCCATCCTGATCTTTGGTTCAGGCAAACCCAAAGATAGGGATCGGGTTGGATCATGCAAACCCAACACGAGCTGACCCAATATTTCAAGGGATTCACCCAAACCCAACCATCGAGTTAAATTGCACCCATGGGTCGGGTTGAGGGCCAAAGATTAGGTAGACCTAAATTTTGACCTGGCTCAATCTGTTCATTGTCTACTTTCTTTTAGACCAATCAATTTGAGCCGACGGTCACTTATTTAATATTTTAATTAATTTTTAATTTTTTCTAAGTTTTATTTAGTTATCCATTAATATACATCATTGCGGTTCTTAAAGAATTGGGCTGGGCTGTTTGATCACAGCCACAATTGACTCTGGCCAAAGTTGCATGCCCAACCAATAAACATTGTAATTAAAAAAATCACAATCATAATAGTGTGATCAACACAAAAATAAAGAAAATCAATGACACGGATTAGATTACAATCAGAAAATTCCAAGAAATCAGAAACCATTCAATCCATATTATAAATCCAATATCATCAAATACCAGGAACTCACATATAGAAATTTCTTAATCACACATAATACATCAGAAAATCACATACAAAAATCTATTAAATTACACGCAAAAAAAGATGCAAACCCAATACCTAGATAGAGGTCTCATGAGATTCCTGCATAAACGTTATCATGAAATAAAGAAAAACAAATAAAAACAAATGAAACCCATATCATAGAGAGCAAAAAAAAAACGATTCTTCATTAAATCATTGAAATTCGAAATGGGTTATCTTAAATTTTAAATTTTTGATACGCTGATAAACCAATAATCGAAATTTTGAATACCTCTGTCGTTGACGTCTAGAGAGAAGGATTGATCATCTACCAGAAAACGTGTCTACAAGAATGGAAGCTCACTACGTGAAAAAGCCCAAAAAACCACTGCCTTAAATAGTGGTTTTTTCAAAAAACTACTGTCTTTGACAGTGGTTTTTTTTCAAAAAACCACTGCCCTAAACAATTGTAAAAAAAGGAGTGGTTTTTTTTTACCACTATACAAGACAGTGGTTTATGAAGTTTATAAACCACTGTCTTGTATAGTGGTAAAATAAAACCACTCCTTTTTTTACAACTGTTTAGGGCAGTGGCTTTTTTATGCAAAAATTTTTTTAAAAAAAATTACGTCGACAATTTTTTATGCAAATTTTTTTAAAATAATATTTTTTTTATGCTTTTTTTTAATGCAATATTTTTTATGCTTTTTGTAATACTTTTTTTTAATGTAATTTTTAATGCTTTAAAAAAAATTATATAAAAAAAAAAAAGCTATTAATCTCATATTCAAGCACATCCATAAATAAAATAGATGCCAAATTCTTTTATTCAAACAAAATATTGCATTTCAACCTATGATCCAACCTTTCAAATCAACCAAATATTTTATACTTTACATGCTCAATCCTTTTATTCCAAAAAAAAAAAAAAAGAGTTAACAATCTAAGGACCCCATGACCTAGTTTCATAATTTAAAAAAAAAAATATATATATATATATATATATATAAATATATATATGCTTCGCCTCTCCTGCCAAATATCCCCGTCCCCTAGTGATCCGTTTGAGGTGAGCTTCAAATCGAAAAGTTTTGCCTGAAATCAAAAGGAGAACATAATTAAATATTTATGATATTAAGCAATTAAATTGAGATATTGATGACTTCTCATTACAAAAAGAGGGACCTACACCACATGCTCTGAAATCTATTTAAAAGCAATCTGTTTAAACAGTAGTTTATTTTATAAAGCTATTTGATGACTGCACGACAATAACGCTCCCACAACTTTATTGTAACATTTCCTTTAGTTACCTTACGCATATTGAATCCAACCTGTAGAACACATTACATGCAAAAGCATGGTTGTTCCTGTTCTGTACGAAACTATACGAAAAATGGCATGGTTGTTCCTATTCTGATATCTAGTGCTAAAACACAAATATCAATATAATTGAAAAGAACACTTACATCATCAAAGTCCATTGAGATGTGGGAGTACTCACCCATGAACCACACCTAGGCATAACATGAAAATAAACAAATTGCATTAGCAAGATTTTTAAGATGATGGAGATCATTTTTCGACCCATTCTTTCACTTAACTGATATTTAGATTATGGCTCACCTATCAATAGTACGATGTTGATTTCACATGGCAAACATCTTAAAAATCCCGTGAACACAATCATTTATTGGGTGTATCCCACATGGAATCACTATGCGATTGTTGATAGGTTAGTGATCTAAAGATTTGTTGTATGCAAGATTTGAAAATTAATTTTATCATCGATTCAAGACAATTAATTATTTTCATGTGTGAAAATCTTAGTTGGGAAGACCCAATCTTCAATTGCGAAAATCGGTACACTTCACTCAAACCTCATGAAATTTTGATTCATTTTGCAACGAGCGAGTTTGCAATTTGGTTTGGCCTCAAATGAAATTGTTCATGTTTTCGATTAGATCTAATTTGCCTTAATTTTAAACATTTTATTTTAAAAATATATAAATGTTTGCATGTTTGAACAAAGAATCTAATTAAATTAGATTCTTGATTCGACCATTTAAGTGAACATATAAAAATAAGGTATTCCATATTTGTTATAGTAGACAATTTTGGCAAATTTACTTATGTGGTGCTATGTGATTGGTTGCACACATAGTGGGACCCAAGCACTTTTCTGACCCGATTATGCATGTCACGCCACATAAGCTGCACAAATGTTTATAAAAAATGGTCCACCGTTTATAATTTTCCTTTATTCAACCCAATAATAATAACTAAGATATCAGAGAATATATTTTATAACTATAGCATTATTTAGTAAATACTAAATTCCACTACCAAAACCCCATGATTTTCAAACAAAGAGGCCCTCGTCACGGTTAGGGTTGATGGAAGTTATGCATTTCCAATTCATCTTATTTACGTAAATATATTACTCAAATATCAATAAATAAATATATACTAATAATTCACTTATATAGTAGGCTATAGTTATATATACCATGTATATCCTCTCCTCACACAAGGTAAAGCATAAAATCGAAGAGTGGGTGTTCAAAACAACGTAATATAGCCTATAGTTACGGACGGTGTTCATTAAAGAGGACTTGGCGATTCTATACAACCTTTTGCAGAAAAGGCCTAATTAGAGTTGGTATAAGGTACTGAATTTGAGTACCCTAGGCATTGCTTGGTAATAATTTTTTGAAATACTACATTTTAAATGATGTTCGCTCTGTTTTCATTAAGAAGAGAATACATTTAATTCAGATTTCAAGAGCTCTTTACTAATTTTAAGTTTTTAAATTACTTACTACAATGTTTTAAGGCTTCCCAACTCTAATCTTAAATGCTTGACCCATATATCACTTTCTCATATGTTTACTAATTTTTAAGTTTTAAATTACTTACTACAATGTTTTAAGGCTTCACAACTCTAATCTTAAATACTTGACCCACCATATCACTTTCTCATATGTTTGAGTTTTAAGAAAATGGATAAGTTGGGTTTGGATCAGAGCTCAAGCTGGAAGGTTGAGAATATTGCAACTTCATGGTTGACTTTATCCAGCTTAGCTATAAAAACAAAATATAAGAAATGCCTAAAAATAGATAAGTTTATGCAGACTAGTGTCCACGAAGGAAATATTAATTTTGGTGAGAGAAAGAAACACATCGAGAACCAAATAATAATAAAGCTGTGATCATAAACTAGGAAGGCCCATTTTTACAATCCAAAAATGGGATTTTTGCTCTCTTATTTTATTTCCTTTAACCAAGGTAAAGTTTTCAGAAGTACCTGTAAAAAGATCGATCTTTCACCCTTGGAGAACCCTTCGAGGATACAATTCCCCACTACAATAACTAGAAGGAACGACTGAGATCTCCGGTCTTCCTCTCCATTCTTCGCCGGGTTTCAGAGTGATGGGCTTCGAAACAGCTGCAGCTTCCACACATAACATGTGGCTATACTCATCATCCCCAAAATCTGGCATCGCCTTTCCCTTCTTATCCCAAGGATTCCATACCACTGTAGAAAGAGCAAAAAATGCATCGAGCAGTCAATATGCCCCTCTTATTGTAAGAGGTTTTTGTTTACCTAGACTAAAATTCCAAAAAAATCAAAGAAAAAAACAAAGATAAAATTACTAAGTTAATCATGCTTTGAATCTAGCAGCATGACAGACCATATTTTATAGTCTGTCTTACATTAGCCACATCATTTTGGCTACCATAACTGCTGAAAATGCTGATGTGTGCTTCAAAAGAATTTTTTTTTCGCTAAAGGGCAATTCCCAACCAAGGAAATATAAGAAGCGCCTCAACTAAAGGGCAATTCCCAACTTCAAATTAAGTGGCTAATTAATTAGATTAAAGGTAAACAACCACACTTCAAATACCAATTAAAAGGTAATTTATTCATAAATAAAACGTATAATTTATTCAAAAAACAAATGTACCCAAAGCAGAGAACAGCATACCTGGCATTGCACATCGATGCCACCCTTCTTGTACTCAACATAGAGGCATCGTGAAAACTGATCAATGTACCTAAAAATAAAGAAAATTAACAAGCTGTCATTTGAAACTCTTAAATAAAACTAAAACAAATCCCTCCTACTACTAATTTCCTCTAACTAACAATTATGTAACCGTTCTAAAAACACATGAAAATGATAAAAGAAAAAGTAGATCCTTCTATATTAAAAAAAGAAACAAAAACTAAAAGTAAAACAAAAAATGGGTTCGAGCACAGCCTGCTAATTTGAATGGGTTCCTAATTTGAACATGCTCTCCTAATTTGAATGGGTTCGAGCACAGCCTGCTAGAAGATTGGCACGAGAATCCGGAAAGCACCAAGTAGTGCCAAATATCTTGGCATATAACACCTATTTTCCAAGAAGCCGCCTTATCTTTTGATGTGATTTAGTGTGAGAATCTTGTCCCAAGCCATTTTCCAACAAAGAACAAGTACCTTGTTAGAAACTAGAATGTTCCAAAGGTTTTTTTTCCTGTGAGAGTCAATAAAAGGTTGACAACTAAAGAGAGAGAGAGAGAGAGAGAGAGAGAGAGAGAAAACCCACTTGACTCAAAGATCCACACTCATCTTTCTTATTTACTAGAACATACACGTCATCTAACTTATACAAATGAAAAGGCAAAGGGGATCCTCACATTCATTTGCCTGGTCTAACAAGCAACTATACTCCATCAACTATGGCACACATCATAACATATGTGATATTCCATATCTGATGATCAATGAAAAATACCGCACAAAATTAATAGATATAGATATAGATATAGTTTTCAAAAGTACACATCAGCAAAAGACCTCTACTATTTTCTGAATCATTGTCATTGGTTCAAAAATGAGGGCCAGAAGTGTGACCATTGATGTAACATCTGATCCTATATATTTATGCATCATTTTCTAGTAATCATCATTTTCAGGTCGAGCCGAGCCGAGTTGTCGAGTTAGCTCGGCTCTGTTGTAGCCCTACTCCTAGTGAATAAGGATTCTTAAATTAGAGTTTAGCATCAAATGTCTCAAAGAGAACTTTGAAATAAGCTAGCAAAATATTGTATTAGATAATCCTATGCAAAGTTAAGCCTCGTGGAAGTTGTTGCATTAATATATACCTAATTTGATCAAGTAAATTAAAAGGAGCAGATCTTATGACCCAATCGATTCCCTACCTTAGAAGATGAGGTATCTGTAGGGCAAGCATCTTCATCATCCAAAAATTTATCAACAGGTGAGGAGGTCCCATCAAAATGCTTAAACAAGAGTCCCTGTTTTCCACTAAAAAAGTAAGGTGGTCATAGAGCAGAACACATATTACTACAATACTATAAAAAAATGATAGCAGAAAATCCAAACAAAATTAGACCAAAGAGTAGACCTAGTTTCCTTATTGATACAATTTAACTGTGAAATAAAGAATTGGTACCGACTTTGTAGCTACCCAATTTATCGTTAGACAGAAACCAGCTCCATAGATATATAAATTTTCATACAAGATACATTCACACAATTGTACATGCATATGTGGATGTGCCATACATACATAGACCTATGCACACATACATACATCTATCTGTGTGCACAAGGTGCAGCTTAATCTAAATACTCGATCATTAAGTCATCCAATAAACACACCATCTTAGGCTTTCAAGTTTTAATAGATTATCAACCAAGAGACATTGATCGGTCTTTGGGCATATGCTCGATAACAATGTAAAGTTGATGTTAACAAGATTAGCTATTTATCATTACCATTAATCCAAATATTACCATCTAATCAAACTACAAAATCCTCACTAAAAAATAAAGAATGGTATGGTATCATCGACACTAACAAGTGAACATGTTCCATAGTGGTTTGATGTCACTAACTAATACAAAACATACCTAAATGTATGGCTGACTTGCTCGGTGTTCAAACAACTACCAAATTGTTGATTTGTGGCGATTCAATTTGGCGTTTTCCTTTGAATCGGGTAGAAACCCGATTTCCCACAACCTAATAGTTCCATCGAGAACATGTTGCAAAAGAAACCCACAACCTCTAGCCACACATCCAAGAGCTGGATCATGCATGCTTTTACAAAAATATTTTGACATCCCATATGCATGCACGATGGGAAATGAGTACACAACACCTACTAACACGAAAATACCAAAAAAATCTGCATCAAAACCTAATAAGCAATAAGATTTAACCACTCAAGATTTCCAGATTATAAACAAGAAATTCAGGGCTCCATGAGGAGTTGTGGGGATGGACATCTTTGGATTAAGCATTAAAATAAAGAAATTATCGAGGTTGTATACCATATGACCAGCAAACAAGAAAAAGTGAAAAAAAGGAGAATATTGAGGAAAATTCACATGTAAAGATCACCTTATGAACATCCCATACATATATATGATCTTCATAAGCGATCCGAGAACAAATATTATGAGCTTTAGGATCCATCCATGGAAAGAACGAATTGTAATACTAACTATGGAGAGAATTTTAATACTCAATTGCTCACCAAGCTTTTACGAGGTTGAGAATTGGCAAGCAATAACATTGGGCATCGAGAATTATTAACGAGAGGATTTTACATGACTCATATCGACACCCTATAGTGTTCATTTGTTTAGAATATTGCAAACTTCCAAAGCATACTTGAGAGAATCAACAAGAGTTGCACAATTCCATTATCGAGCAGCACAAGCAATAAGCTTGTTGGACATGAACGTGCAAAACCCTTGTCAACTGCAATTTGAGTCCTTAAAGCTGTTATAAAGAAGAACATTCATTGACTTCAACAAATAAAGTTTTAGATTGTACCTTTAAATCAGCCCATTTACTAATTGAAAATCCAGGACGTATGAGACATAAAATGCTTGCAAGTTAGGAGTAAATAATTAAACCATTAAAAAGTGCAGAACGCTCATGGTATCAAAACTCGGCCGATACTGATACCGCCCCAACACAGGTATCGGGTGGTATTAGTATCGATATCGGTATCAAACCAAATCGTCTGATATCGACCAATACTAACCGTCGACCAATTTTATTGTATAAAGTGTAATTAAATTCAGCTTAAGAATTTGGATTGCCTTATTTCAGCCTCTAAAGCCTAGTAGTAGAAGACCTTCTGGAATCAGCCCACAAAAGTTGAATAGTCTATTTTAAGGGTTAATCTGCCCTAAACCAGCACCTAAAAGATTAAATAGTCCCTGCTTAGGGGCTGCCCTGTTCAATCTATCAACCCTACATGAGTTCAGCAGGGTGTGGTACTAGTCAAGCACCATTAAGTGATGCAATGAAGTTGATTACCAAAATAGATGAATCACATAACAAGTGTTTTATGCTTGTAGCACATGAACAATAATTGTAAACATTTGAAATTACTAAATGCAGTTTTGAAATAGTGATTACACATTTTTGCTGAAATGATTTTATCGTATAAAGAATTGAAAAGAAAGGTATATACATTCTTATAATCAACATAATGCATGATAAATATTGGTTTTAGCCTGCATATGATTGCGCATGCAATCTGATAGAGATGATAATATGTAAAAGAGTATAGAAATGCATAAAACCATGATTCGAAAACCAAACGAAATGGTTTTATGATATTGCTGACATGACTATCATAGAGAAAAGGTCGTGGTGAATCCACGGATATATGGAAAGTGTTAGCCAGCCTATGCATACACTTTAGCTTAGGCCTGTGACAGCCCAATCGTTTTAAAGTGGTTAATGGTTTAGTAAAGGAATTACCATAAAGGACCAAAAATGTGTTAAAAAAGAACAGATTTTTATTCAAAATCATAGCATCCGGCTTACAGTGTGTTGAAAATACTAAAATAACTCATATGTTTTATTCAAAGCATCACTTTGAGCTCCAAATCAGTGAGACATCAAAAAACTACTCTTTAGCTGAGTTGTGTGCATATAAATAGTTCGGCAACTCTTGAGGCTAATTAGCCTTGTGTGGTGCTTGAGTCAGGTACGTAATGTCACACACACACACACACACACAGACAGACATATATATATATATATATATATATATATATATATATATATATAAGCGCTTATATAATTTTTATTAAGAGCCGTAGTTTAGGGTAGAACTCTCTTTTCGAGACAATCGGGTTCGTTTGATGGTGTAGCATGATCTCAAGATATATTTTGTAGAAGATTGAAATAAATAGAGTCCTCGATCAATTTAAAATAAGACCCGTTTTGGATTGATCAGTCGTAGAATATATTATTACATTAGCCAAGTAAGAATTTCTCCCTTTAAACAAAAAAAAAAAAAGTAAAAAATTTCTAAAGCACAGTCAATTCAATTGCAAATTCGAAGATTAGGGAGATACCTGTTTGGGCTAGGGTTCTTTCATCTATTATTATTTTTCTTGTTCCTTGTTCTACTTTGATTTCCTTCTACTTGATCTGACAACACCAAAGTGCTATAGCTTTCTCCTTTGAGTTACAGAAAATTCAAGAGGGGAGTGGTGTTCTTTGATTATATTTGTAAGAAGAGAAGAAAGGGAAGATGGAAATGGATTTAGGTGGTACTTAGTTAAGCACGGAAAAAAAGTGGTTTCATTGAGATCAATTAGGATCTCAAATATCTAATATAATCATAAGAGAGAGTGCACCGGGACAGACTCCCATACAACCCTTTTTAGTTGGGATGCTTACTTTAGATTAGAAAAGCACGGTCCTTTAACCATTTTTAAAAGGGTATTTTAGAAATAATTTTTACTTATATATATATATATATATATATATATATATATATATATATAAAGGCTGCAAGTGCGCTGCCGAATTTGCGTCCGCACTAATTTGGCGGATGTGAGAGGATTTTTAAATTTAGAGTACCTTTAAATCCAATCATAGAATCTTTGAGTTCACCCATGCTGAAACATATTGACTGTGTTGAATCAGACGATGGAGATTGTTTATCCTCCCAATCTTTCACACGATGGATCTTGAGATCATGTGCGTACCATTTGATGGTAAGTGTGTTTTATTTCTAGTGGCACACGTCTGAGAAAAGTGACCTTAACATCATGTGCATGCTTAATATTGATTTTTGTACGTGTCTTTTTACTAGTCAGTAAAAAAATTAATACTATATTTTTAAAATAACTAAGTTACCTTTTTGGTTGCACCCGAAATAGAAAACCCTAATCACTGTGAAAAGCAGACAAAATTAAAGAAAGAGAGAATGTGGGAGAGAGAGAGAGATAAGAGAACATTGTGGGGAAATAGAGGTTTAGAGAGAGAGAGAGAGAGCCTGGAGAGAGAGAGAGGACCGTGGAGAGAATTTCTCTAGCTTCTTTCAAAACCCTAAACGCTTGCAGCCCTTATCCTGTACTTCTGCAGCTATCTTGAGCGGGAAGTTTATTAGGCATTTTACAACATATATGTGGTTTTTGTGCAATTTGAATAATGGTATCATTGAAGTTGCCCAGGCTCCTTTGCCGCTAGTGTTTTGAAGTGTGGTAAGGGCAAGCTTTGGCTTGATCCAAATGAAGCTAGTGAGATTTCTATTGCTACTTCCAGACAAAATATAAGTAAAGCTTGAGAAAGATGATTTTATTATAAAGAAACCGATGAAGATCCACTCACGTTCAGGTGCTCGCCAGGATATGAAGAGAGGAAGAGGAGGTATATATTCTTGTATTTTCCATAATATATGCTTTGAGTGAGGCTTTTGAGCTCCTTGCTTTTACTTTTTTAATGAATTTTGGTTCATAAAAATGAGAGAGAGAGAGGGAGGGGGGAGGGGTTAGAGAGAGAATTACATAGAGGGAGAAAAAAGAACCTTAGAGAGAACAAGAGAGAAAGATGTGGGACAATGCAAAATTTAGTTAAGGTGCAATTTTCTTTTAATTTTATGTGCAATCACAAGAAGCATGTATAAGGAACAATTTTTATTAAGTCGATGCAATCACTTGAAAAGCGTGTGCAAGTAACAGTTCCCTTTAAAAAGCAGGTCATCAAGGTAAATTGGTGAGCCAGCTGGTCGCCTGGCCTAGTCAGCTTGAATTGAGATTGGTTTGGCTAAAAAACTAATAAGCCTGATAATTAAATACGTTCTTTTTTTCTATGATGCGATATAGACAGCCCATATGTAATGCCTAGGCAAAATAAGCTTGGTCCAGCCTGATAATTATATACGTTCTATTTCTCTATGATGCGACATAGACAGCTGATATGTAGTGCCTGCGTGTAAGCTTGCCCACATAGAGGAACCATACTTGTGCAGCACGCTGAGAGGGAACCACGGAAAGGGTTACTATGACAAATTATTTTCACCTTTCCGTTAATTTTTTTTTCACTTTTTAAACTAAAAAGCTTTTACTTTAGGATCGTTTGACTCCATCCAAATTGATTTTTGGGCTGCCCAATCTGCAAACCCACAAGCTTAAGAAGAAACTCAAGCCGTTGAAATCCCTCACTTTTCAAGGACTTCAGGTTTTTCCGAACAGTTACTCAACATTTGGTTGAGAAAACAAAGTCCCTAGTCCCAACGTATACTATATTAAATAGGGGACTTTAAAAAAAATGCCCATTTGCAAACATTTGAAGCTATTATGCAAGAAAAAAAAGTTTTAGGTAATAGAAATATGAGGTTTTAAGAGATATGTGATACAAAAAGTTTCCCATATACGAGAGGCCTTGTATATGTGAAAAGAGTACTAAAGTACTATTATATTTATTATTAATATAATAAATATTTTAATAATTTAAAGAAAATAAAACTTTATTTGATTTCTTAGTTTTGAGTTGGGTTTTTAGGCAATAGTTATTCTCAAGTTTTATATGTAAATGAATAGTCCCACATTGATAAAAATAAAAAGTACCTAGGCTATATATAGAACCTTTCACCTTCTATTATTGTTTAACAATAATAAGATAAGAGTGTGCCTAGCCGCGAGCCGCCGCGTTCGCGCACACGCGTGTGCGTGGCGATTGGCGTTTAGGCGCATTGGCGCTTTAGGCACTTCGCACGTGCGCATCGTCGCAAGGAGATGTTTGAATTTTTGACCAGGCAGATCCAACGGTCAGATTATTCGTGGGTTGGGTCGGGCCTAATGGGCCACTATTCAACGGGTCAATTCGGTTCTATTGGGCCAAACGGATTGGTCAAATGTTGACTGTTGGACCCAACCGTTTCATAACCGCTTATAAAGGTGTATAACCGTTCGAATTTGAATTCGAAAAGTTACAACCTTTCATGCAGCGGTTGAGATCTTTGAAAGATCTGAGATCTGAGCCGTCCAAAATATGACTGTTGGTCCAACAGTCATATTGAAATTTCTATATAAGGAGGCCTTAGGACACAGATTAAAACACTCTGAAATCCATCGGAATCCTTGCATAAAACTTGAGAATTCCTCTTGCTATCTTCTTTTGGTGGTATTCCATCGGATTGAGTTTTCTGGGGCGATCCTCTACTGTTGCAAAGTAACGGATCGCATCCAAAAGATTGGGCTCGTTGTATCCTGGAAACGTCTCGCTGGAACCCTTTTGCAAACTCGAAGATTTACTCGAGTAGGGAGCGAATAGCGTTTTAAAGACAACGATTACGTGCCTCGAGTCCAATTCTCTTGCCCTTTTCATCATTTTCGGATTTCTGTTCTCTGCTTTATCTAACAAATACCATTATATTCTCCAAGTGATGAGGTCGATTTTGGGTTCATCTTCTCCGGTGCCGATGAGGTTTGGGTTCATCGTCTTCGGCGCCGATGAGTTTTTGGTTGCTCTTTTCCGGCACTTGAAAAAACTAATTGGCGTTAGAAATGTTTTAGGTTGCCGAATTTTTGTTTATCTTCTCTGACACCGATGAAGTTTTGGTTCAACGCCGCCGACTAATTTTTTGAGCGCCGAAAAATCATCATCGGCGCCGGAGACAATGAATCAAAACTTCATCGACACTGGAGAAGATGAATAAAAAATCAGCGACCCAAAACTTATCCGGCGTCGATTAGTTTTTTCGAGTGCCGAAAAAGAGCGACCAAAAATTAATCAGCACCAGAGAAGTTTTGGGTCGCCGATTTTTTGTTCATCTTCTCCGATGTAAATGAAGTTTTAGTTCATTGTCGCTGATTAGTTTTTTGAGCGCTAGAAAAGAGTGACCAAAATCTCATCGACGCCAGGGACAATGAACCAAACCCTCATTGGCAACGGAGAAGATGAACCGAAACCGCTGATCCAAAACTTCTCCAACATCGATTATTTTTTTCGAGCCCCAGAAAAGTGTGACTAAAAACTAATTGGTGTCGGAGAAATTTTGAGTCGTCGGTTTTTTATTCATCTTTTCCAGCGCTGATGATAAGTAGAGAAGACGAGGACGATAGAGCGAGAATGATGGTTGATGAGTAGAGAAGACAACGACACGAGATTTTTCAAATGGTTTGAGCGGAGAAGCCGACTTGATGATGGGTGATGGAGCAAAAATAGTGGTTGATAAGTGGAAAAGACGACGGGTTCCCATTTGAAACTGACCCCTCTTTCTTCGTTCTCCTCCTAATGTGCCCTAAAAAGAGAAGGATAAATGAGACTTTTTATATTTACAGGACTTTCCACACATGCCACTTATTTCCGATCTCACACCTCTTAGAATTCTAAACTTCTATGAAACCTTTTTACCTAAAACATTTTTTCTAGTATAATACCCTAAGGGTCTGTTTGGATAAAAACACAGGAAACGTGAGAAAGTAAAATAATATTCCTATATTTTCCCATGGATACTTAATTGGTAGGAAACTATGGTATTCCTTTGTTTCCCTTTGTTTTTTGCTGTTTGAATAACCACATTGCTAGCTGGGAAAATGCAGGATTAACTAAATCCTGCGTTTGAATACATATGCAGGAAATTGTAGGAAAATAACATATCTTAACAGGAAAATAGCCAAATGACCAAAAAATTATATATGTATTAAGTTTTTTTTTTATCTTCACATATATTAGTGAATTGCTCTAGTGGTAGACTTGGTGCTTTGTAAAGGTTAGGTTCTAGGTTCAAATCTTGTTACATGTAATAAATTGTATATTTTTTTAAATGTAGAGTCCCTTGTGAAAGAAATCTCTCCAAAACTAAGTCGTGCAACACCTAAATAGATGGAGGGGAGCTTAAAGAGAGGCCAAAATTGTGATATTTAATTTTTTAAATTAATTATATTAGAGCATATACACCATATATGTGAGTATATAGCTCTACAACATAGTAGAGCCCCTTTAAGTCCGTGCTTAAAAATAGGCCAAAATTGTAGGATTTAGTTAAATAAAATCAAAGAAGAAATATTTGTTATGAAAACAAATACCATAAAAAAAATTGTTTGAAGATTTTTGATAATTTTGGGTGGTCAAGATAATTTTGGGTGGATGAGAATCCACTAATATAAATTAGGATCCCTAAAGATTAGTAATAAATTTTTAGAAAGTTTGGGTGGTCAATTGTCATAACGTAGTTTTGCCTCTAATATTTAGGGATGTGTGCTATATAGAATTAACATCAGACCGTCTGATAGGGGCATCATGATCTTAAGATCTATCATGAGGAAGAGTGAAAAAAAAAACAATCTCCATCATCTTATTCAAATCAGTCAATGATTTTCGTCCGGAAAAAAATTGTGTTGTATTACTAAATGGGTGAGAAGAGTCATCCGGATGAAAAGTCCGAAGAGTGGGTAAATAGAAAACCGAGGGACCCCCTCGGCATTTGTAGTAGGGTTTTAACGTAAAATGGGAAGATAATTTCTGACCTTTTCGATGTCATCCAAACAACGGGAAATGCAGCAATTCATTTCCGGTTTACCAGTTTTCCCTTCTTTCCCCTGTTTTCCCTTGAAACCAAGCAGGTCCTAAAGAGTACCTTTAAATCCACCCACCCAATCTTTGAGTTCACCCATGCTGAAACACATTGACTGTGTTGAATCAAACGATGAAGATTTTTTATCCTCCCAATCTTTCACACGATGGACCTTGAGATCATGGGTGTACCATCAAACGGTTAGTGTTTTATTTCACGTGACACACATCTCAAAAACGTAACCTTAACATCACATGAAAGCTCACTTTTTTAGGTGTGTACCACGTGAAATAAGAAAATGACGGTCTGATAGTATGCCCATCATCTCAAGATCTATCGTGTGAAAGATTGGAACGATAAACAATTTTCATTGTCTGATTCATTGCACTCAATGTGTTTCGGTAGGGGTGAACTCAAAGATTTGGTAGGTGGATTTAAAGGTACTCTACCCTAAGGCTGCGGTTGGGAACATGGGTTTGGATTTGGGGATTTCAAATTCAAATATTTCAAATTCAGAATTTGAAATATTTGGATTTGCAAATCTCTTGTTTGGATGTTTAAGCATTACCTTAAGATTTGACCCAATGATTTAAATACTTCATTTGGCTATTTTTTTTATAAAAGAATTTATATTTCATTCGTTTCCTTCATATATACTATGTAAGTAGGGATGGAAGTTTAGTGTACCGAATCAAATCCAATCCAATTTCTTCTGTTTTTGGTTCGGTACACCACAAATCGAAACCAAACCGAAATATGTCGGTTTCGGTAAACCGAATTCCTCCAACACATAAACCGTTCCCGAACTGAAACCGAATTTTCGGTGTTAGATTCGGTTCGGTTTGAGTTTAGGGGAAAAAATTAAAAAACGGGTGCAACCAGCAATATTATTTATTTTATTTTTTTTCTGAATGCAAACCGAAGCAAAATCAACCGAACGCCGAAAAATTCGATTTTGGTACACCGAATTCCTCCAACACAAACCGTTCCCAAACCGAAACCGAATTTTTCGATGTTCGACTTGGTTCGGTTTGCTTTGGTTTGGGTTCAAGAAAAATAAAATTGAAAATGGGTGCAATCAACATTTTTTTTTTCTGAACCCAAACTAAAGCAAACCAAACCGAACACCGAAAAATTCGGTTTCGGTACACTGAATTCCTCCAACAAATAAATCGTTCCCGAACTAAAACCAAATTTTACGATGTTCGGTTTGGTTTGCTTCTGTTTGGGTTCATAATATTTATTTATTTATTTTTAAAAAAAAAATCGATAATGGGTGCAACCAGCAATTTCCTGATTGCACCTAGGGTGCACTATACAAAGGTGGGCTACAACGACCAAAAATTAGTCGTTGCAGCCCAACGGCGACTGCAATGGCTAGTTTTCTAGTCGTTGTAGTAACTACTTATGCTTGGGTTGGGTTCGGGTCGAGTCTGGTTCAGTCTAGTACCGGCTCTAGCCGGTTCATTTACCACCGGTTCAACCCGGTTCGATTCGATTTAATTCGGGTTGCCTCATGCCTAACCCAACCAGTTTGATTAAGCTTAAAAATACTCAGCTCAGGCGGATCGAGTATCAGGTCGAACCGTATACAAATCCACTTTTTTACAATACAAACATGGATTTTTAAATTTCGGTGGATTTACCAAATCCAAATCCAAACACAAAAAGGTGGAGCCAATCGGTGGATTTGGATTTAGGAGATCCAAATCCAAATCCACATAACGCAACCTAAAATGTTTTCAAATGGGGCATATTTTCCTAATTTTCTCTATTAAGTAGGCCTTATTCGATTTAATTTGAGTAAACTCAAATTTCTTCAGATTCCATTCCTTGCTTTTCTACTTTTCTACCAAAAGCTAAGAATCTAAGGGCTAGAAATAATCGGCTGTGCCGAAGAATCAAAGGTTTTCTTATGTCAAAATCTGATATCACCCAAAAATTTATATTTGACTGTTTTAGTGGTTTTGATTATCAAAGGCCCTCCGTATAATTTGCACTCGGAATATGAGTCAATAACAAGAGAGGAACGCAGACAGCGCCACATTCCAATTGAGTCCCATGGGCCAAACAAAAGTTGGATTCATTAGGCTGCGTTTGGGTTAGATATATCCTTGAGGCCTAACAGCAGCTCTTTGACATTTCGGCTCTCACAAAGAACTGCTTTCACGTTTGGCAGTGCTATTCCTCACCCCATTTTCTCATACAAATAGTTGTTTTCAATGATAAAACTGCTCTCCGCCTATTCCGATACGAAGATTTTTTTTAGGAAAGCAATCTGATTCTAAGCATTTCACGAGAAACGTAGAAGGCCACAAAAACAACATCGGACCAAGAATATGACATCGGTTAACTTTACATGGACTTGCAAAAAGTCTATTAGAGATGTGTTATACAGTGGATAATATTTGATAAACAATTTTGCAGACAGCTTATGTGACGCAATGTGATTAGTTGAACACATAATAGAGCCCGAATACTGCAACCAGTCACGTCGCACTACATAAGCTGCCTCCAAAATTGTTTATAAACAACTGTCTAATGCTTATAATTTTCCATTTAAGAATGCTAAAAAAAACTTACAACAATCCACGTGGTCTTTCGAAACGGTAATTCGGTAGCGCCTACATTCATTTATGTAAAGACCCGTATTTTGAACCAACCCCATGTGTGTATTCGACTCGGCGACCGACGTCACCATCTATTTTGGATTTTTATCTAGATGTGATTGTGTGGACAGATTTTGATTTATAGCCCATTTGGACCCTCATGCGAAAGTTGTGCACCGACCTCGGTGTGGCCGCTCAACACCGGGCTTGAGTTTTAAAATTAGAAGTGTATAACACAAGAGGTGTGTGTGTGTGCTTAACTTTGTGAGCAATCCTATTATAAGAAAGAATTGCACTCCCGTATTATACTAAGTTTTGTTAAGAGAGGAAGAGACGTGAGTGCCGTGAAGGACCGTAATCGTTTGATAGTTGTCCAACCGTGCGAAACTCCGTCTTCTCTCTTCTTCAATCATTGTAGGAGATCGGTTTAGGAAACCTCTTTCTCTAGAACCCTCTTTGTTGAAAACCCTTGAACGTTAGAAAGAACTTGAATCAACCTTGGATTCGTAGTTGGCTATTGGGAGAGGTTGAGATAATTGGGGACGTGTTGGAGTTGTCTCTGTGAACTCGTGGGATCGATCGCGGTGCGAATCGTCGAGGAAACCCGCCGGTTTTGCTCCGAAGCCCCGTTCGCGTGACTTGTTTCTAATCAAGGAATCCTTAGACTAAAGGTACGTTTTCATTAAATTTATTGATTAAAATCATTAGATTAGCCATGGGTTTTGCTTTGGGATGTATGGGTTTCGATTTGGGTGAAAACGAGCGAAATTGCGTCGCTGTAGCTCGCTCGAGTGAGCTAATATCATCGCTCGAGCGAGGATACACCAAAAGTTTGACTTTAAAAGTCTTATACTCGAAAAGGTGTTCCTTGCCCTCGCTCGAGCGAGAAATTTCTGAAGGATCTCGCTCGAACGAGGTATCGCTGAATTCCGATACTGTCTTAGTATTTTAGTTATAATTTTTTTATCTCGAACTCCGATGGAGACAATTCTTTTTCCGTTGGAAAGCTAACAAAAAAATTTACAACTTTCATGTTTTGACCAACTCATGAATCAATCGTCTTGATGGTAAAAAATATATGAGAAGGTTACGTCAAATTCTAGGATTGACGCAACTTGCCTGTTTTGACTTGTTTTTGAGGAAACACTTAAATAGGTCTATATTATTAGTGATTAGAGTTAATTTTAATGCATGAACGTATATTGTGATGTAGATTGAGGGTGAGAGGCTATCAATAGGACTTTGCTTGACTTCGCGTAACTCCGAGTTTTGGTAGGAGAATCTCATATTTACAGTATTTTATTTTAATTCGCATGGATATTTTGAATTAAAATATTTGAACTTGCATATGCTATTGAAATCACATCTGTGAACTGAAATTGATATGAATGACTGAAAATCTAAATTTACCTGAATCCTGAAACCTGAATCTGCTTAAGCTCTGAAAATCTGAAATCAAGAACCTGAACTATGTATAAGAGACTTGCATCTGATTTTTATTAGTATCAGCATTTATTTTATGATCGACCTGAACGACCCCTCAAAAATTCCTGAACAACTTCCTGGCACAAGTTTCCTTCATTACGCAAGGGCTTGTTGCATCCTGAAAAAGGGTTCATGAACGACGATGGTAGGTAGGGGTTCCCATCGGCTATATTCCTGCTCTCGAGATATAGTTTACTCGGGAGGTATTTTAAGTTGAGGATTAAGTCATGAATTACTGAACATTGCATATAGAAGTTAGAGAAACAAAGACACTGAAACACTGCATCTGTTCTTGAAACTATTTTCACATATTTAGAAATTAATCTTACATATGATTTTCGTACTTAAATTTAGTTTATTATCTGCATATATGTTTGACAAGCTATATTCCGGTATTTGTTTTGAAACCATGTTAGTTGAAGTAAAATGCCGTAGATGTATTTCTTCTACTGAGCTTTGTTGGTTAGCTCACTCCGACTATACGTCACAGTCGAGATCTTGGCGTGGTACATTGTAGTGGTGATCTGACTACGTCACGAGGAAGAGCTTGAGGTTCCTCCTGAGGAGTTTTTCCCAGTATAGAACTTACTGATTTTCTTACTTGTGGTGAGAGTTAGACTTGAATTTGTGGGCCCATTTTAGTTGGATATCATAGTTTTATACTTGATTTTGATTTCTGTTTTGAGCCATGTTTCAATGATAATCGGCCATCATCGGTGGTTCTTTACTTTTAATTGCTTCTGCATTTATTTTAGCTATGGATATTTATTACATTTTACTCTGATATGTGTCCTGTTTGTCCGGCTTATCGTTTATTCGATAGGTTGGCGAACCGGCCTTTCCTATACCTGAGGGATTGGAAAAGTCGGGTCGTCACAATTTCAATTTCAAAATATCTATGAAGGAGATAAAATAGACTAGCTTGTGCTGCTGCACTACAAAGGATTTCTTTATATTAAAAGAGCTTGCTAGCTACTAACACTTTAAACTTACTTTTCATTTAAAAAATTCAACTTGTATCTTGCTACCCGATTACACCAATATATATAAGGATAAAAGTACATTGAAAAAGTAAAAGACACTTTGAAATATTAAAAGACACCTAGAACCTTAAAAAGACATCTAGGAAATGACTTCCAGGCAATGACTTCTAGGAAACAAAACAAAATAATTATTTTTTTCTTGAGAAATGAAAGGTCTTCTTGACAAATGAAAAGTCACCTTGTAACTTGAAAAAGTTACTTAAAGCATATCCCAAAATAGTTTTTCAAGGTGTGCAACCCAAGACCCACTTTACTTGGGTTTGTATTCCAACACTCCCTCTCAAACCCAAGTTTCGAAGATACTCCAAGTAAAGTCTTCAATCCTTGAAATGTATGAAACTTTAAAGGCTTCGTAAAAATGTCCGCAACTTGTTCTTCGGATTTGTAATAGATGAGGTTGACTTCATTCTTCTTCACTTGATCTCAGATAAAATGATACTTTGTGTCAATATATTTGCTTCGACCATAAGATACGGGATTCTTTGCTAATGAAATGACTGATTTATTATCAACATAGATCGTTACTGATTGTAGAGTGATGCAACTCCTTTAATAAATTCTTCAACCAAATAGTTTGATAAGCACATGTTGCAGCAGCTATATATTCAGCTTCACATGATGAGAGAGCAACAACATTTTATTTTTTTGATGAGCACGAGACTGCAGCTAAACCAATATTGAAAACATATCCTGATGTACTTTTTTCTTTATCAGGATCTCCACCAAAGTCACTATTTGGGAATCCTACAAGATCAAAAGCATTAATAGACTTATAAAATAAACCATGATCAATTATACCCTTGATGTATCGCAAAATCCTTTTAGCAGCCAAGAAGTGACTGTGTTTTGGTGCTTCCATGAATCTACTGATGATTCTAACACTGTGAGCAATATCAGGTCGAGTGACTGTTAAATATCTAAGACTTCCAACCCAGCTTTTGAAGAGTGTAGGATCCACCGAATCACCTTGTTCTTCCTTTTGTAGCTTCAAACCCACTTCCATAGGTGTGTTTGTTGAATTGCAATTGTTCATTTTAATTTTTTTAAGAAATTCTTTTACATACTTTTCTTGTGAGATAAAAATTTCTCCCTCTGTTTGCTTTACCGGTATCCCAAGAAAAAATGACATCTTGCCAATGTCGGTTATTTCAAATTCATTGATCATGGATTTTTTAAAATCTTCAATCATAGGAAGATTGTTCCTGTGAAGATCATGTCATCAACATACAAGCAAATAATCATTATATCTCCAACACCGTTTGTTTTGATGTATAAGGCATGCTCATATGGATATTTTATGAACTCATTCTTTTGGAAGAATTCATCGATGCAAGTGTTCCATGCTCTTGGTGCTTGTTTGAGCTCATACAATGCTTTCTTTAATCTGTAC
The DNA here is from genome assembly GCA_021018995.1 of Chloranthus sessilifolius. Classification (NCBI taxonomy): domain Eukaryota; kingdom Viridiplantae; phylum Streptophyta; class Magnoliopsida; order Chloranthales; family Chloranthaceae; genus Chloranthus; species Chloranthus sessilifolius. The sequence continues at coordinate 161,585,785 of CM037585.1, forward strand.
ACCCATGCCTCTTGACCCTTTTTGATGTATCCCTCCGGTTGCTCTATGTATACTTCTTCTTAAAGATAGCAATTCCAAAATACCAACTTTACGTCCATTTGAAAAATAGTTCAACCATTTTGGGTAGCTAATGCTATAAGGAGCCTTATAGTATTAAATCTTGTAACCGGTGCAAACACTTCTTGATAGTCAATGCCTTGACGTTGTTTGTAGCCTTTGACGACTAGCCTCGCTTTGTATCTTTCAACTTCACATTCTTGATTCTTTTTTGTCTTGTAAACCCATTTCACTCTTATCGTATTTTTTTCTTTTGGTAGAGTGGTAAGCGCCCATATATCATTCTTTTCTATTGCTTGGATTTCTTCATCCATAACATTTTGCCATCTACGATCAATAATAGCTTCTTCAAAGTGCAACGGATCACAATCCGTAAGAAGACAAAATAAAGTGAAATCGATCACCTCCGTTTGATCGTAGATATCATTGAGACTTCATTTTTATCGGTGCCCTTGATTCACTACTTGATGATGCAATATCGGCCAATGGAAATGATGATGGTGAATAAGGAGTTTGGAGAAGAGTTGGAGGAGTTTGGTTCTCCTTATCATTTTCTTTGATGACTTCTTCATCAACTTGAATTTTTTCTATATTTTGTTCTTCACATGTGTTCCATTCCCAAGATGTTTCTTCATCAAAGATAACATCTCTAGAAATAATGATCTTCTCGGTTATACAATGGAATAATTTGTAACCCTTTGTAAGTTCATCATATCCAAGGAAGATGCATTTTTCTCCCTTGTCATCAAGCTTCGTTAGTCTTTGACTTGGAATATGTGCATATGCAAATACTTTGAGGTGCCCAACTCCGGGTTTGTAGCCGCTCCATGCTTCTTGAGGTGTCATGAACTTGACACTTTTGGTGGGACTTCTATTAAGCAAATAGATAACACAAGTAATTGTCTCTGCCCAAAACTCATTTGGCATGTTCTTTCCTTTGAGCATACTCTTTGCAATGTCAAGAATGGTGCAATTCTTCCTTTCTACGACGCCATTTTGTTGAGGAGTGTATGTAGCCGTTAACTGATGTTTGATTTCATTTGACTTGTAAAATTCTTGAAACACACTTGAGGTGTATTCACCATCTCTATCAGATCTTATAGTTTTAAGAAAATAACCACTCTATTTTTCCACCATTGATTTAAATTGTATGAAAGTCTCAAACACATCTGATTTTTGTTTGAGAAAAAACACCCAAGTCTTTCTGCTGAAATCATTGATAAAAGTGAGAAAATATCTATTTCCTCTTTTTGATGTAACTTCCATTGGACTCGCAACATCAGAGTGAATAAGTTGAAGAGGTTCAAAAGCTCTTTTTGATTCTCCCATCGGAAAACTCAATCTTTGTTGTTTACCCAAAATACATCCTTCACATAATTGTTTTGGATGCTCTATTTTAGGTAAACCTTTCACCATATTAGTTTGAGATAACAACTCTAGCCTGCTAAAACCAAGATGTCCGTAGTGCAAATGCCATAACCAAGAGTTGTCTTTCACAATAGAGTTAAAGCATCTAACTGCTTCATTCTTGATGTTTAAAATGAAAAGTCTATTCTTTGATATCTCCACTTTTGCAATGACATCAGTATTATAATTTTTAATAAGAAGAGTGTGGTCCTTCATGTGTATGTCATAACCCTTTTGTAAGAGTTATCCCAAACTTAGAATATTGCTTCGCATTGCGAAAACATAATAAACATCGAAAATATATTGATGATCATCATTTTTTAATTGAATCATAATTTTTCCCTTTCCTTTTACTGGAGTTTTAGATAAGTCGCCAAACGTCACATCACATTTTATCGATTCATCAAACTCGGTAAACATTTCTTTTTCATCACACATGATTACTGGCCCCAGCATCAAGAAACCAAGTGGTTTGATTTCTTGATTCATCTCCCTTATATGCAAGTAGCACAGTGGTTACTTGTTCAACCTTTTCTTCAGAGAGATTAGCTTGTTCATCAACATCATTTGTAGATTTACTTCTACATTCATTACTATAATGACCAAACTTTTGACAATTATAGCATTTGACATGTGATTTATCATACATTGGCTTGCATGATGAATTGGAAAGATCTCTATGACCTCTTCCTCTTTGGCCTCGTCCTCGTTCATTTGAAAAACCACCATGATCAGCACGTCCCTTTTCATTATGGTAATTACCACGCGGCCACCACGAGTAAAATCTCTGCCTCGATATCCTCTGCCACGCCCTCTGAAGTTCTTTTTATCTTCTTTAAGGATCAATTTGCTTTGCAAAGCTTGCTCTACTTCTTCATTAGAGTTTTATTTCATTCTTTGTTCATGGGCTTCAAGTGATCCCATGAGTTCATCAATTGAAAGAGTGGACAAATCTTTCGCTTCTTCAATCGCCACCACAATGTGTTCAAATCGTTATATCAATGATCTTAGAATTTTTTCTATTGCCCACACATCCTCCATGCTTTCACCATTTCTCTTCATTTTGTTAACAATAATCAAAATGCAAGAACAATATTCTGAAATCGACTTACTTTTGTTAATACGAATGGATTCAAATTCAGCTTGAAGACGAACCTTTTTTGCTTTATCAACTCCATTGAATGAAATTTGCAAGATCTCCCAAGCTTGCTTAGACGATGTTGCATTTGATATTTTTTCAAAATTTGATGTTTCAACTCCTTGTTAGATTAAGAAAAGTGCTTTCTTATCATTCTTTCGTACCTCTTTCAATGCTTCTTTTTGAGTTGCCGTAAGTGTCGCTTCCGCTTATGGTGATTCCGGTTCATTATAGCCGTTATCGATGATGTCCCATAAATCTTGCGATCCTAGAAAGACTTTCATTTGGATGCTCCAATTATCATAGATTTCTTTTGTTAAGACTGGAATTTGGGGTTGAATCATATTCGTCATCTTAATTGAACGGTGCTCTAATACCAATTTGAAGGAGATAAAATAGACTAGCTTGTGCTGCTACACTACAAAGGATTTCTTTATATTAAAAGAGCTTGCTAGCTACTAACACTTTAAACTTACTTTTCATTTAAAAAATTCAACTTGTTTCTTGCTACTCGATTACACCAATATATATAAGGATAAAAGTATATTGAAAAAGTAAAAGACATTTTGAAATAATTAAAGACACTTAGAACCTTGAAAAGACACCTAGGAAATGACTTCTAGGCAATGACTTCTAGGAAACAAAATAAAATAATTATTTTTCTCTTGAAAAATGAAAGGCCTTCTTGACAAATGAAAAGTCACCTTGTAACTTGAAAAAGTTACTTAAAGCATGTCCCAAAATAAATTTTCAAGGTGTGTAACCCAAGACCCACTTTACTTGGGTTTGTATTTCAACAATCCAGGCTATAAAAAATTGAAAAAGCAAACCACTTCACTGAAAGGAAATATTGAAACCAAACGATCAAAGCAACCCAACAAAGAAAGAAAAAGCAAATAAACAATGCTAACAAAAGTCTTTGCTCTTTAGAGCATCCAAAATGTAACTCTAGCACTATTATCATGTAGACTATGATCCAGTGGCTACAATTATTACTCCCGAAAGGAAACCATTTGTGAGAACTGATGTTGATTTCATGGATGCATGCAACACTGCAAGGCCCTAACAAAGCATGTAGAGAAGTTCAAGTCAGCTTTAGAGACTAGAGAGAGATTTGTAACGCTCCGAGACTAGAGAAGTTCAACATATAATTGTCGTCTTTGAGTGGCTCAAGTTGGTCCTATCAGTCTTTCCTGGTCTCACTAGCAGCCCTTTCCCTTCAAAGTTTGGTTTTTGGAATAGGCCGTCCCCTAGTCTAAGCCGCTACTCTCACCCAATACACGTCTTACATGTGAGGGGGAGACATTACTTATGCTCCAAAGTCATGACAACTTCCTTCATAATATATCACTTTATAATCTCCTCATCTTGTAAGAGAGTCGTTCTCAACTCTGATATCAGGGAATGTTGGTGAGACTCAATGGAGCCACTTAAAGAGGACAATATCTTGATATGTGGAGTCGGGATGTTACAAGAGAGAGAGAGAGAGAGAGAGAGAGAGAAGAGAATAGGTGTATGTTTGTTCTTGGTACTTCTTCCAAACCAATTTCAACAACCTTTACCTCCAAGGCACCAACTTCTTTGACATTAAAACTGTTGAGGAGGGCGATGGTGGAGATTGTGGACATAGGCGTCACTTCCAAACCATTGGTTATCATGAACGTTACCACCCCCATAACATACTCTCCAACACCTACACTTGCCGTTGGAGATTTTGGGAGAATGATAGTTGCTTCTCTGGTCATTGAATAGCCGCATGGACAAATTGCCCCATGAACCCTAGTTGTATGACAACAAGACGAAGACTTATGATACTTCTCCGTGGAAGTGTTGGCATCATTCTGGAGAAGTAGCGCCATATCTGGGGAACTGATCATAGATGAGGAGATATTGGGCTGCAAAAGCCCGGTTTTGTTTGTGTTGGCCTGCATGAAGTATTATCCAGATTTTGCACACTTTGGTATAATTTTCCTATAAATCCCACCATTGATTTCTGGGTTAGAAGTCTGACTATGGATCCCAGTGGCAATGTTAGGAGACTAAAGAGAAAATCCACATCTTTTCCCGCTTCAGCAAAGAGTACCTTTTTGGTGTTCTTGTTTATAAGAAGCTTCAAGCTAAGCTTCTTTGTTTCCATGATGTCGTACGTGGGTTGGGTTTATAGCGACGGATAATAGTATATATTTATAGATTGAGTTGGAGTAACAATCTTTGTGCACGCCTAGACCCTGTTACCGATGAAAATTTGTGGGAACAGTGAGAAAACAGTAATAAAATAATAATAAGCAAATAGAAGTGCAGATAACAAGTAATGCCAAAGCACAAACGATTTTAATGTGGTTCCGTGTCTAAACCTAAGTTCACGATCAAGATTTCTTAATGACCGGAGACATCTTTCTTCTTACGCAGGATTATGTTATAAAAGTTTTGCACTATTATAGTAATTCAAAAACTCTTGCGTATTCAGGACTCCACAGGAATTTTGGGTTCAAAAATTTGAGTATTCATGGATTTCATACTAGTATTCATGGATTTCAAGGACATTGGAATACGGTGCATCCTGATTATGCAAAACTTTTTTATTTCTGTATATTATTGAAAAACGCTTTCTTCCCACTCCTGTTTCTATAATTATGCCTATTATCTTCTTTGTGGAGGTCTTGTCCCACATTTTCTTTGGCCATTTATTTTCCTGTGGACGTCTTTTTCCACACTTTCTTTGACCTTTTTTAATTCATGAAGATATTTTTTTTCATCTTCATTGGCCTTTTATAAAAAATTGGAATTTAAACGTTCAAATTCCAATTTGAGGGGGAATATTAGTGTGCATATTATTTAATAATTACCACACATCAGGTCAGATTATTGGAAATTTGTTACATTCTATATTTTTATCTTCTTCCCTCTTTCAACTTTTTCTTATTTTCTTCTTTATTTTATAAGTTTAATATGGTCTTTTGAAAAATATTTCACACCAACCATATGTCGTTGTTTTTTGATCATAGGTAGTCAATTTTTCTATAATAATGTCACGACCCAGAATCCTTACCCGATATCGAGGGCCTAGAATTCCGTGTTATGACACCGCACGCTGGTTAAGGCGATAAGCGGACATACACATAATCTATAAATTGACTTAGCATATGGATTGAGGCATTTAAGATAGCATTAAAAATAATTTACTCATAAATTAATAACGAAAAACATAGACAATAATAATGAAGTATTTAATCATAACCATGCATCTAGGATATCAAATCAAAATCAGTTTCAGATAGGGTAAAACGGTCTCAAATGTAAACTCACACAATATATCAAGGCTAAAACAAGTCTCTCAAGAAATAATGAAAACTAGAGTAAAAGAGTTCTCAATGCTGGTAAAAATCTGCTGGATCTACGCTCTCATCAAGGTGGTAGCCAACATCCTTGTTTATATGAGCCATCTCCGGATCAGCAGCTTTCAAATCAACAAGGACGGGATAAGCAGAATCTTCACCTGAAACTGTTAGATTTTGGGAGGGGGGTGAGTTTACTCAATCGCGTAAACTCAGCGGGTTGCACAATCGATCCATCATAACTTACTCAGGTGGGCGTGTGTGCAATCGCTTGAATTGCGGTGCATTTTTAAAATATAACCAACATCTTAAATAAATGAAATAAACTTATCCATAATTCATAGACTATCATAATTAAGACTGAAAAATATACTAATATAACATGAAGAGTGCATGATGCTTCTATTTTCTTATCTATTTTCCTATTTGTCTCATCAACTTAGCATACGTGACATATCATAAGTCTTATTAATTACTCCATACGCCTACACAACGTACTTCGCATCTTATCTTATTTAAACGATCTATGCCAGGATCGCTGCTCGAGCCTATCACGTGAGGTCCACGTGTAGATAACCACCTAACCTTCATATCATAATATAAACCACCATCCAGCCAGATGAGGTTGCCGGCATAGTAACCACGATGTCCCCTTAGTTCGAGACAAGGCTATAATGTCCTTAAGACCCGTCTTGGTTGCAGACGTTAAGCCCTTACGGTGGCTCGTAAGGTATGGCACGTGTAGAAACTTAATTTATATTTAGCTGGCCTTCACAGCGTATCTTAACATATCATAACATTATTCGGTTCTGGGCTTAGGTCCACTTGATTTTATATTTGCGTGGGCTTAAGTCCCCACTTTCTTAATATATATGTGTCTTAACATATTCTTTTCTCATTTTTCTTAAAACTTAGTTAGAATAGGCCCGCGATGCGATAAACTTCACTAAACCACGTTTTCCAAGGGGCCGGGTTCCGTAGTAACCTAGATGTACTTCGTGTGGTATCCCATACTACCATAGAGGGGTTGCATCCGTACATGGATGCCTACATTCCAAGTTTCACGTGACCGTGAAAGAAACCCTACCGTGACGAAGGCTTAAGTCAGGTGTCATATTTTATTCTTAACTTATATGCGTATGCCCTATCGTGATTTTCTATATGATGAATGTCATATGATAATGGTGAACATATATAAGAATGAATTATAACATAAACCTTAAATATTTCATATTTTGGAAGAAAATTAATAAAGAGCATAACATACGAAGTATTAAAGTAAAACAGAAAATAAGAAATATTTAACTATATTTATTTTACAATAGTGTTGAAACTATACTTCATTAAGGTTAATTATATTCATGAAATTTGGTGATTGACTGGTATAACGATCCAACCTATTTTAAAATTCTAAAGGAGCGCATGTGTCAATTCAAGAATTGTATGAGGCTTAGAGGAGGTAATAGAATGGTAAGTATTGAAAAACGTCCATATTTGACCCCTTAAACTTATAGATTGTTATTCGATGTAAGCTATTTAATGTATTTTATTTAATCTTAGCGATTTATAAGTCTAGAGATAAGTTTAGCGTAAAGTAGTCCAAGAGTTAAAAAAATAATGTCAAACCCGTGTAACCTTGGATCATCTAAAACGTATCCCGACTTGCAGCTCAATTTTGACCTTAAAAATATTAAATTCGTGAAATTGTTATTTCAAACAAAGTTATAGATTTCGTTGTCTTCTTTCTAATGCCGTAAGAATCACGTCAATCAGAGTTCGAAGTAAAAAGTTATGGCCAAAATACCGAGGCTGTATCTGTTGAAGAGTTTGGCCGAATTTCACGAAAATCTGGGAAAAACGATCCTATCGATTTTGGGCCTAATTTCTATGTTTTTTAGACCCGAAATTTATCAAAATTTAAGGAAAAATTAGGGTTTTCTTTTTAAGAAATAACTGAATAATTTAAGATGGATTTAGAGGCACCCACCTGTTGAAGCGTGATTCGAATCCTACGATGATTTGGGTTGATGGAGATCGGATTCGAGAGACGATATGCCCGAGTCTTTTCGTGAGAATTCCTTTCTTATGATAAATTGGTCGCGGCGATGAGAAACTTTGATGGTGTAAGATTCTCTGATAAGATCGAAAATCGATGGAGATCCGACGAGAAATTATGAAAGATGGCACTTTCAGAGCTTTTGCAGAGAAGAGGGGATAAAGAGAGACAACCGAGAGAAGAAGTAAATATATATCTAATTTCCTGTATAGGTTAACTCTAATTAGGACTTTCCATATAAGATTTAATAAAATAGTAGTTTTTACACGCAACTTGAGAAGAGGTTTTGCTCCAGCGCTTTGTGTAAGCACCAAGGTAAATGGTGATTCTCTCCCGAATTTACAGTTGTGCCCTTTAACCCGCTTCACTCTTCAAACGGGCATAACTTTTTATATTCTTATCGAAAATCGACAAATTATATATCGTTGGAATCGTATCGACGAGTACTCTGCAATGAGTCTAATATTGATATATAAAAAAAATCAGACTATTTCTAAAGTGAGTTTATTCAGGTGTGGAGCGTTAGCACCACGCACTGTGTGATACATCATCTAATACCATTAAATAAAATTCAAAAATCTGGGTTATTACAAATAACTATATGTTTTTTAATCAATAAAGATATATTTTCGTGAGACAAAAAAAGATACATCTAGATCAAAGAATACAAAAGGCGTATAGTAGGGCTCGAAGATCCTATAGTAGGGCTCGAAGATCCCCAAGAAAGAAAAGAAAATCATAGAAGGAAAGGAAAAGAAGCCCAAAAAAGGGAGAAAAAAATAGCCCTCTGGGTGGAGGCAAAACAGGAAACACGACTAACTCCCCACCTACATCGAGTCTTAGATTTCCCTATTTTCATACATGGAGCAATCACTGAACTCCTTCTGCAGTCAATATGGAAAGAAGAGTAGTGTCCTTCGAGGATTCAAATGTACGTTCCTTCCAACCTGTCTAGACAGTAGGCGATAATTATATGTTTCCAATTTATCAACAATAGCTCATCAAAGTCGATTATATATATATATATATATATATATATATATATATATATATATATATATATATAATCAACAATATCTCGTAGGTGTGACAATTTTTTACAAGTTATCAATTTTTCGATGATACACTGCAGATCTTTTATGAGCTATCGTCATTAATCAAGGACATCACTACAAAAAATAAGACTATTAGCGGCAGTGTTTTTAACAAAAAAACTGCTACTATTAGTCTTGTCGCTACCAAAAACTGCCGTTATTAGTTTTGCCGCTACCAAAAATTGCCTTAACAGCAAGTGTCGCTAAAACACCCTATTTTTGTAGTGCATATAGGCTTCACCACTAGTTTATTCCAAGCTCGTTGTTTCTCTTCCTTTCATTATACATTTTGGTTCCATTTTATAATGCTAATCGTTCACTTTTTATAGCATACCAAATGAGATAAATTTGATTCTTGATTATAGGGAGGCCAAATCAACAACTATCGTCGATTTGGGGATCAAAGACAAAATGTATTGTCATTTTGGTGATGACAACGCAGGTGTGTCATAAATTTATTGATGATAGCTCATCCAAAATTAATGATTTATTGTCAAGAAATTGAGGAATTAACAAAAATATTCAATCTACTATATCAAGGTTGTCACGACATAAAAAATATCAGTAAATATGAAATATATAATAATATAAAGGCATTATTACAGAAATAAGACCGGGAAGAAAGCGTTTTGCGCTATTATACTGAAACGGAAAAGTTTCGCATAATCAGGACGCACTGTATTCCGGTGTCCTTGAAATCCGTGCATATTAGTTTGAAATCTGTAAATACTCAAATTTTTGAACCCAAAAAATCCGTGCAATCTTGATTACGCAAAAGTTTTAGAAGTAGTATAATACTGTAAAACTTTTATAGTATGAATCCTCTTTTCCTTAAGTACCCCAATATAAATATCAAACAAATATGAAGTATCAAATATATTTTTGGGTTTCATGAGAAAGCCCTTGAGGGAGAAACCCATGAGGAAACCAAAATATTTAGGTTTCTAACATTTGCAAGTTCATAAAAAAGCCTTATAAAGGGTCAAAAGCCTATAAAATTTTTATCAAAATGACAAAGTTATCATGGATCAAAATGCCGAAAAATCGATACGTATCGTCCGAGTCCAAAACCAATATGTATCGGACGATACGTATCGGTACCGAATTATATCGGATGATAGATTGAATGTATCGTCCGATAAATCCATATATATATATATATATATAATACCAATACAGTACATTTAATGTACCGTATCGGAGACCTCGAACGATACGTATCGGTATCGGAAGAAATTTTGATTCATAAAAGTTACCCACAATATTCTAAAATGCCTTAAATGTTTTTAACCAAATAGCATCCACGGCATCAACATGGCAATGAACCAATATGGTTACAGCATGAGTCGCTATTTGGTATTCCTTTAGTTATTTAGCCTGTATGGCTATTTTAGTCACCATACGTTAGAGCCTCACCATGGCACGAGGATATATCGTTGCTTTAACTATCATGCGATATATTACTGTTTTTTTATGAGCTATCATTGATAATGGATGATTCATCGGTTTTTGGACAACAATCATGCATAAACAAAATTGACGATTTATTAAAAAAATTATTTCAGATCAATTATAAATCGTCGTTTTCTGACAAGCCGTCATCATAGTTGATGATAGCTAGGTCGTCAATATTTTGATGATAATTATTTGCTAAGTGACATTACAAGGATGAACATAAAGATGAAATCAAAATTAGTAGCTATTAATCCTGTCGCTACCAAAAATTGCCGCTATCAAAAAATGCCTTTATAGCAAGTGCCGTTAAAACCCCTTATTTTTGTAGTGAGATCAAAATAAGCAAGACATAACACTAATCCCAAAAAAAAAATATAAACCATAATTACGATCACCAAAAATAAGGGAAATGGACACAGATATTCGCTATCATCAATGAATGGAAGCTTGCTTTCGCGCTCTTACATATTTTACTGTAACTCACCCACTGTTAACAGCTTTCTGTAGCAAAATAAAAGGGCACTTTTCAAAAAGAGAACTTATATTAATAAAGTTTCTGACCATTATACTGAAAGGGAAAGTTTCTCGTAATCAAGATTGCACGGATTTTCTTGGTACAAAAATTTGAAAAAGCAGGGTATTAAGGTCATTTCATTAATCACTAAATAATATATTTTACAGATTTTGAGGACCCCGAAATACGGTACATCTTGATTATGAGGAACTTTCCCCTAAGAGTTGCTACCCTTCTCCCGTTTGTAATTGCAAAATCTGATAATTAAACTAGGACTCTAAAAATTTTCTAATTAAATTAGGACTCTAAACTAGCCCATAACTCATATTTGATACAAATTATAATTCTCTCTCTCTCTCTCTCTCTCTCTCTCTCTCTCTCTCTCTCTCCCATGTATATGAATCTCTCTCCTAAACAATGGCTAATAAATATTTCCTTCTCCTCATTGAAATTTTATAAAATAAAAGGTGGAAAAAATAAAATAAAAATAAAAAATCATACACAGATTTTCGTTAAGTAACACATTATTTTTTCTCCGATTTCAGGTATGTTTATATGTCTTTGTTTTATTTATATCTTTTAATTTACTTTGATTTATTTTTGACCAGTTTTATATTTTATTGATGACATGAATCTGATCCAAAATTTTGTATTTTTTTTATTCATCCTGAAACAGTTAGATTTCCATTCGGGTTAACTGAATGTGGATATTTATTTATATATGTTATGAGATTAACTGTTGGGGATAATATATTTTTTATTTTTTATTTATCAATTGGGGATATGGATTTATTGTTTCACTCAAAAAGATCATATCTTTATATTATTCTCTGTCTGGCTCTGATGTGGAGACAATAGTTATAGGCATAAGAATTATAAGATACAATTTCGTATCAGATAGTTTGTAATTTTTTATCGGATGACACAAATCGAAACCAGTTTGTTTTCATGACGGTCCGATATAGAGGTGTATTTTTATAATCAGAAATCTTTATGCATGACTGTAAATGAGATTGGATTAAGAAATATCATATGGGTTTTTGTTTATTTTGTATTTTGATACAATTATTATTTTTTTCGAACTTGAATCGTTGGATCTCCATTCTTCGGCGTGTCGCTTCCCATATTTGAATCACCGGATCTCCATTCTTCGGCCCATTAAAAAAAAGACTAAATCACCACCATTAAAATTAGAATAAGATAGAGTTTATATACCGTTCGAGAGAAATGATCAGCGAGAGATGCACTCCAACCTCCATCTCCAAACGACTCTTCTGTGTTCGAGTCACCGAAAAGAATTATCTTTAGTCGCATCTCTTTCTTTCTCTCTCTGCAAATCAACTCAAATCAAATCTTCAATGGGTTTCTTCATTTCTTCTTTTATTTTCGTCTAGGTTTGCTGTCTGTTTGTAGATTGAAATATGCTAAAGGATACCAGAGTAGTTTAATAATTAGAGTTTTAAAAATATAAATATATTAATTAAAAATCCTAGGTGAATCCTAGCCATTGAATTTAATTTTAGTTTCAAGGGATGAGATGAATTCAAATCTTGCAATCCACGCGTATTTGCACGTGCATCCTTACTAGTATTAGTAAAAAAATTAATACTATCTTTATTTTTTAAATGACTAAGTTACCCTGGTGGCTGCACCTCGAATAGAAAACCTAATCACTGTGTAAAGCGAGAGAAAAATAGAGAAAGAGAGAACGTGGAGAGAGAGAGAAAGAGAGAAAATTGTGGAGAGCGAGGTTTAGAGAGGGAAAGAGAGACAGAGGACCGTGGAGAGAATTTCTCCAGCTTCTTTCAAAACCCTAAACGCTTGCAGCCCTTATCCTATACAGAGAGGGAAAGAGAGACAGAGGACCGTGGAGAGTAAATTGATTAGGCATTTTACAACATACACTACAAAAATAAGGTGTTTTAGCGGCACTTGATGTTAAGGCAATTTTTGGTAGCGGTAAGACTAATAGCGGCAGTTTTTGGTAGCGACAGTATAAATAGCAGCAATTTTTTTAACAAAAAATTGCCGCTAATAGTCTTATTTTTTGTAGTGATATATGTAGTTTTTGTGCAATTTGAACAATGGTATCATTGAAGTTGCAAACGCTCCTTTGCCGCTAGTGTTTTCAAGTGTGGTAAGGGCAAGCTTTGGCTTGATCCAAATGAAGCTAGTGAGATTTCTATTGCTAATTCCAGACAAAATATAAGTAAAGCTTGAGAAAGATGATTTTATTATAAAGAAACCGATGAAGATCCAACCACGTTCAGGTGCTCGCCAGGATATGAAGAGAGGAAGAGGAGGCATCTATTCTCGTATTTTCCATGCTTTGAGTGAGGTTTTTGAGCTCCTTCCTCAGTGCTTTTCCTTTTTTAATGCCTTTTGATTTATAACAAGAAGGGGATAGAGAGAGAAAATTACAAAGAGGGAGAAAAAAGAACCTAAGAGAGAACAAGGGAGAGAAAGATGTAAGACAATAGGGTGGGGACCCTCCAACCCCTTTACCTATCAAAAAAAAATAAATAAAATACAAAATTTAATTAATGTGCAATATTCTTTCAATTCTATGTGCAATCAGAAGAAGCATGTGTAAGGACCAATTTTTGTTAAGTCAGTGCAATCACTTGAAAAGGTGTGCAATTAAAAAATCAGATCATCAAGGTAAACTGGTGGGCCAGCTCGTAGCCAGGCCTAATCAGCTTGAATTGAGATTGGTTTGGCTAAAAAACTATAAGTCTGGTCCGTCCTGATAATTAAATACATTCTTTTTTTCTATGCCGCATAATAGATAGCCCATATGTAGATAGCCCATATGTAGCGCATGTGCAAACTCACACCCAGAGAGGAACCATATTTGTGCAGCACACTTAGAGGGGACCGCACAAAGGGTTACTATGAAAAATTCCCGTGAAACCCTTTTACCTAAAACTTTTTTTCCTAGTATAATACCCTAAAACACTTTCAAATGAGGCATGTTTTCCTAATTTTCTCTATTAAATAGGCCTTATTCGATTTACTGAGTAAACTCAAATTTCTTCAGATTCCATTCCTGGCTTTTCTACCAAAAGCTAAGAATCTGAGGCCAAAAATAATTTGGCTGTGCCGAAGAATCTAAGGTTTTCTTATGTCAAAATCTGATATCACCCAAAAATTTACCTATATTTGACTGTTTTAGTGGTTTTGATTATTAAAGGCCCCTCCCTATAATTTGCACTCAGAATATGAGTCAATAACACGAGAAACAAAGCTCCTAGGAATTCAGACATCGCCATACTCCAATTGAGTCCCATGGGCCAAACAAAAGCTGGATTCATTAGGCTGCGTTTGGGTTAGATCCTTCAGGCCTAATAGCAGCTCTTTCACATTTCAGTTCTGACGAAGAACTGGTTTCACGTTTGGCAGTGCAATTACTCGCCCCATTTTCTGGAACAAAGAGCTGTTTTCAGTGATAACACTGCTCTCTGCCTACTTGGATACTAAATTTTATTTTAGGAAAACAATCAGATTCTAAGCATTTCAAGAGAAACGTAGAAGGCCATGAAAATAACATCAGATCAAGAATATGACATCAGTTAGCTATTACATGGACTTCCAAAAAGTCTATTAGAGATGTGTTATACAGTGGACAATATTTGATAGACAATTTTGCATAACAGCATATATGATGCAATGTAGGGCCCAAGTACTACAGCCAGTCACGTCGTACCGCATAAGCTGACTGCAAAATTGTCTATAAATAACTATCCAACGTTTATAATTTTTCATTTAAGATGTACTAAAAAAACCTTCCAGCAATCCACGTGGTCTTTTGAAACGATAATTCAGTAGCACCTACCTTCATTTCAATTTCAAAATATCCAGGCTACAAAAAACTGAAAAAGCAAACCACTTCACTTAGGATATGAGACCAAACGATCAAAGCAACCAAAAGAAAAGATAAAGCAAATAAACGACACTAACAAAAGTCTTTACTCTTTAGAGCATCCAAAATGTAACTCTAGCTCTATTATCATGTAGACTCTGATCCAGCGGCTACAATTGTTACACCCGAAAGGAAAACATCTGTGAGAACTGAACTTGATTTCAAGGATGCATGCAACACCGCAAGGCCCTAACAGAGCATGCAGATATGTTCAAGTCAGCAGTAGTAGCAGTAGAGCCTAGAGAGAGATTTGTAACACACCCACTCCACATGTCATGATATTGTTGGGTGGCTTAACTTGGTCCTACCCGACTTCTCTTGCCTCACCAGTAATACTTTCCCTTCAAGGTTTTGTTTTTTGTATGGACTGACTCTTAGTATAGGCCATTGCTCCGAATCAAAACGCGTCTTACATGTGAAGGGGAAGCTTACTACACAATGTGGGACTTTACAATCTTCCCATCTTGTAAGAGAGTCTTCCACGGCTCTGATATCACAGAAGGCTAATGGAACTAAGTGGAGCGACCAAAAGAGGACAATAACTTGACATGTGGAGTCGGAGAGTTACTACAAAAAATAAGACTATTAGCAGCACCAAAAACTGCCGCTATTAACAAAAAAAACTTGTTATTTCAATAGCGATGTGACTATTAGTGATAATTTTTTTTTGTTAATAGCAGCATTTTTTTGTGTTGCTAATAGTCATATTTTTTTTGTTTGGCGTAGGTTTGTTCTTGATACTTACTTCTTCCAAACCAACTTCAACAACCTTTACCTCCAAGTCACCAACTTCTTTGACATTAAAACTGTTGAGGAGGGCGATGCTGGAGATAGTGGTAGTGGACATAGGCCTCACTTCCAAATCATCGGTTACCATGTACGTTACCACCCCCATAACATGCCCTTCAACACCTGCACTTACCATTGGAGATTTTGGAGGAACGATAACTGCTACGAGGTTCATTGAATAGCCGCATGGACAAGAATACCCGGAAAACCTAGTTATATGACGACAACGCGGAGTGTTTGAAGGCATGTAATACCTCTCAGAAGAAGTGTTAGCATCATTCTCGAGAAGTATTAAGGTTTTAGGCTGCATGTAAGTTTTGTCCAGATTTTGCAGACTTTGGTATAATTTTCCTATACAGCCCACTATTGATTTCTGGGTGAGTATGGATCTGGGTGGCAATGTTAGGAAACTAAAGAGAAAATCCACGACATCTTTTCCTGCTTCAGCAAAGAGTACCATTTTGGTGTTCTTGTTTATAAGAAGCTTCAAGCTAAGCTTCTTTGTTGCCATGATGTCGTATGTGGGTTGGGTTTATGGCTAGACGGATGATAGCATATGTTTATAGATTGACGGAAGCACCTCACTTGCTTTAATACCATTGAAAATTAACTTCTTTGCGAAGTTTATAAGCCTCGTGATTTGTGAACCGACTTTAGTCTGGACTGATTTAATAGCTCTTTGTAAGTTTGATGAACTGTCGTTTCAAAAACATAAAATAAAATAAATAAATAAATAAAAGTTTGATGATATGTGACGTCCCACCGGTTCAGCTTCCTTTAAATAATTCTTTTCGGTATTAGTGTTTAGAGAAATTTTCATTTTCCGCCCTATAAATTTGTTTATTTACAAAAACAGTCTTATAATTTGAAACTTCACAAGATAAGTCAGCTTCAAGTTAAGTCGTTTTCACGTCACTATGTACCTATTTTTTTATTATATATATGTTTATATTTTTTTGTCCATTTTTTAAAGTTGGCGGTTGCCATCTAAAACCGATATTAGATGATAATTTATTTTAATTACATTTATGGTATGAAATCTCTGTAAAAAAAAAAAATCGCTAACATAACACTACCTTCAAAAAAAAATTGTCATCTACATTGTATGAAATCACTGAAATAAAAACTTTAAAGAAAAAAAAAAACTGCTATCTTGTTGCTAACATATCGTTATCTTAAAAAAAAAAAAAAAAAAAAAAAGATAATAGTATAAAATCATTATTAAAAATAAAAACATAAAAAATAAATAAATAATCGCTATCTTACCGTTAATATACTGCTATCTTAAAAAAAAAAAAAAAAAAAAAAAACACGTAATCTATATAGTATGAAATCATTGTAAAAAAAAAAATCCGCTATCTTACCACTAACATGTTCGCTATCTTAAAAAAAATAAAAAATAAAAATAAAATAAAATAAAATAAATGATGGTAATCTACATGGTATGAATTTATTGTAAATAAATAAATAAAAACCTGTTATCTTACTGCTAATATACTCGCTCTCTTAAAAAATAAAATAATAATAAAATAAAAATAAAAATAAAAATAAGGATGATAATCTACATGGTATGAAATCACTGCAAATAAATAAATAAAATAAAATAAAATTTCCGCTATCTTACCGCTAACATACCCGCTATCTTAAAAAATAAAAAATAAAAATAAAAATAAATAAATAAAGGATAATAATCTACATGGCATAAAATCTCTGTAAAAATAAATAAATAAATAAATAAAATAAAAATCCAGCTATCTTACCGCTAATACGCCCGCTTTCTGAAAAGAAAAAAAAAAATTTTAATAAATAAAATAAAAAAAAAGTTGGTAATCTACATGGTATGAAATCACTTTTAAAAAAATAAAATAAAATAAATTCGCTATTTTACCGCTAACATACCCACTATCTTAAAAAAAAAAAAAAAAAAAAAAATGGCAATCTATATGGTATGAAATCACTGTAAAAAATAAAATAAAATAAAAATATGAAAAAAATAATTCGTTAACATACTGCTATCTTTAGATAGCGACCGCTAATATACCGCTATCTTAAAAAAAATTAAAAAATAAAAAATGATAATCTACATGGTATGAAATCACTGTTAAAAAAAAAACCTGCTAACATATCGCTATCTTAAAAAAAAAAAAAAAATTTAAATAAAAATAATAAATAAAAAAAGATAGCAGTATGTTAATCCGAACTTTACGCTATTTTAAAATAGCGACCGCCAACTTAAGATAGCGGCCACTATCTTAAAATAACGGTATGTTAGTAGATTAAATTTTTTTTTTCTTTTTTGTTATTTGTATTAATGATCGCCATTGTAAAATATCATCAGCAATTATAAGAGGGTGAGCGTTATTGTAGTCGGAATTGAAAAAATGAGCATGAAAAAAAATAAAAAATAAACATATATATAATGAAAAAGCAAATGGATGCTAAAGTGGAAACCGCTTGGCTTGGAGCTGGCCTATTCTGCATAATTTTAAATAATAGAGCCACTTTTGCAAATAAGTAAATTTGTAAGGCTTAAAATACAAATTTCCTTGGTGTTTATGTTGATTTGTAGAGTACTGAAATGGGTGAAGGAGTAGCCTAAGAGCTTTTGATTAAACCCTTCATGATTTAGACTTTATGGTAAAGAATTCAAAGGTCATTTTTCGTCTCAATCTTTTAGATATTAAATCTTGAGATATTCATGGCTCGCATATTGATTTCATGTAGTACATTTCACTAAAGCGACTGTATATGATCATTGCATACCATGATTTATCGTGATCACAAATATTTGCCACGTCTAATAAATATGTCCATTTGAGCAGTGGAATGATTTATCGTGATCACAAATATTTGCTACGTCTAATAAATATCTGACCATTTGAGCAGTGGAATCATAAGTGGCGCGGCAAGATTTAGTGGTTGCACAACCTGCCACCCAATTGTTTATAGGCTACAACAAAGATTTATTTCCAACCGTGTAGGTGTTTTCAGACTTCAGAATACTAACAATCATAGTTACCGAGTGAGAATTTGCCAAAAAAGTGGATAAGGCAAAAAAAAACGAAAAAATGTAAAAAAATGGGTAATATTCGGAAAAACCTCAGGAAGCATTTGAAAAAGGTAATGCAAATATTGAAATTACTAAAAAGTAAATATTATTTTGATGAAAAAAAAGGAAAAGAAAGTTTCAGCTAAAAATCGTAAAAAAAACACATTTAGAACGTATCTGGTATTTTTAAAAGTATGAGTATTTTTAATTGTACAAAAAACTCGTTTTAAACATGTTTCCACTTTCATAAAAAAAAAAGTTGTTTTAAACGATTTTTTCATAAAATCAGAGATTTTGATAACTACTGTAATAACTAGGGTCTCAAAGAGCCGGGTTGCCCGATTGTTAATTAGCCCAGTAGGTGCTAAGATAGATAAGGGTCGAGATAAAAGTTTCTGGAGAGATTATGGTGTTGATCGTATGGTTAGCGCGCCCCCCCCCCCCCCCCCATCCTGGGGGTGAAGTTATAGGGATCAAGTCTCCACGCTAATTTCTCTCCTTTGAGTTTACAAGATGTGAGTTTGGTTTGTGTGATTTGTCATTACCAATTTTGTTGGTATTGTTCTCACCACTCTCGTTGGTGCTACTCCTCAACTATCACATCTATATGCATACACTCTTCCCCAAGATTATCTCAACCGTATTGCCGTATCAAAAAAAAAATTTGTTGTCTTTAACATCTATTGAACAATTGGTATTGTTAGGTGCATTAGGTCATGTCAAATTTTCAGGGCATTAGGTCATATCAAATTTTTTGGGTAAGGGTACGTTGAGTCTAATCCTTGGCTGGCCAAAATATTGATATGATCTATAAATAGTGAATGCACCCATGTAACCTGTCCCTGATTGGCAGTTGGCAGAGTGACATGCACACATGTGACCTGTCCGTGATTGGCAGTTGGCATAGTGACATGGACAGCGTCTGGGCTTGATACCTAAGAGCAATGATCAAGTCCAATTGATTGAACCTTATTGGTGTTCAACTGCATTTGCAGTCATTAGATATGTGAGAAACATGACAAAATGTCATCCTATTACAATGGAAATTGTAGAAGCTAAGTTTCTCTTATCAAATGATTGCAAATATGGTTGAATACGGATTGAGGCTCAACCAGTTGGACCTGATTATTGACCGATGCCTAATACCAACTCCTCTTACATGAATAGATGTGCATAGGGGTGCAGCTGGGATGGGTTATGGTTTAAAATATCGATATCACCCTCTGGATTGCCCGCCACAAACCGATGTGCACCGTTGATATTGATTAAACGATTTGGCCACGACTTTGAAAGAAAATAAATTGTTGAAACATATATAATAAATAAAATTTTCTTGCATTAAGGATTCTCATTTTTCAATTAATTAAAAGAGATGTGGCCTTTACAGCCCGACAACCAAATTACCTTTTTTTTTTTTTTTTTTTTTTAATGATAACTACAGCCAAATTACTCTGTTTTTCTTTTTATGATAACTACAACCAAATTACTTTGGTAACGGTTGAAGGTATTTTCCATCTCAAAGACTCGAGAGTAAGAACTCACGAGGAAAGAATATAGCGATCTCCGGAGAATGGTCTACAAGCTGTGCACCGTATGGTGGGCCGTAGAGTCCATGGGGGCATACGGCTCGCACCCTACCCACCGACGATCGGATCCGTCGCTATATATTAGTTTATGACTTGACTTAAAACTTAGAAGGAATTTATTTTTATTTTTATTTTTTTTCCGATTCAACTTAAATCAGACAACGCCATGGGTAATCTCATAGTAGCAAACTGTTCAAATTTTTGAAGACTTACATGTATTTTATGAGCGCAAAAAAAACTGTAATAGAATGTTTAGATCAATTTTTATGCTCTCAATTGGTATCCTCTTTCCTTGTGGAAGTTACAGATGGGGGGTCGAATCACCCTAATCTCACACAATGACTCTTAAGCAAATGAGCATACCAGGTCAGTTTTTTATTCTAAGTGGCATATATCCCAAAATAGTGGCCTAGAGTGGACTAAAATCATATGACACAGTCACACTCTAATGTAATTTGAGTGTATTTTTTGGGATCTATGCCACATGGAATAAAAAATTGATCATTTGATGTTGTGCTAATGTGCTTAAAATTCATTGTGTGGAAGATTGAGGCGAAAAATGATCTCCATTGTCTTATTCAATGCATTCAAGGGTGCCATAGAAGATTCCATACACTACGTGAAAAAGTCAAAAAAATCATTGCCTTAAACAATGATTTTTTTTCAAAAAATCACTGCCCTAAACAATTGTAAAAAAATGAGTGATTTTTTTTTACCACTATACAAAATAGTGGTTTATGAACTTCATAAACCACTATCTTGTATAGTGGTAAAAAAAAATCACTCCTTTTTTTACAACTGTCTAGGGCAGTGATTTTTTTATGTAAATTTTTTAAAATATATATATATTTTTAAAAAAAAAAAAATTACGTCGACAATTTTTTATGCAAATTTTTTTTAAATAATATTTTTTTATGTTTTTTTTTAATGCAATTTTTTTTATGCTTTTTGTAATACTTTTTTTAATGTAATTTTTTAATGTTTTTTTTTTTAATACTTTAAAAAAAATTATATAAAGAAAAAAAACTATTAATCTCATATTTAAACACATCCATTCAACTCAAATGCAAATCATTCAATGCCATCAATAAATAAAATAGATGCCCAATTTTTTTATTCAAGCAAAAGATTGCAGCTCAACTTATGATCCAACCTTTCAGATCAACCAAATATTTTAAACTTTACATACTCAATCCTTTTATTCAAACAAAAAAAAAGAAGAAAAGAAAGAGAATTAACAATCTAAGGACTCCATGACCTATTTTCATAATTTAAAAAAAAAAAAAAAATGTGCTTCGCCTCTCCTGCCAAGTATCCCCGTCCCCTAGTGATCCGTTTGAGGTGAGCTTCAAATCGAAAAGTTTTGCCTGAAATCGAAAGGAGAACGTAATTAAATATTTATAATATTAAGCAATTAAATTAAGATATTGATGATATTAAGGAATTAAACAAATAATACTCCAAGCACATAACAAATTTCAAACGCATACTTCACATAAGGACAGAAGAGCCATAGAATCAGTCTTACTTTTGCGATACAATTGAAATCCCCACAAACAATAACAGGAGCATCATTCCAATCCCTAGAAAAAATAGATAATTCAAATGCATGAAAGATATTTTGGAATATATATTTGCAGCTAGAAAAAATAGATAATTCAAATGCATGAAAGATATTTTGGAATATATATTTGCAGCTAGAAAAAATAGATAATTCAAATGCATAAAAAATAAAATTTACACACTCAACGACAACAGCTTTTGCTGTAGAGAAAAGGAAAACCATGACATAGAAATTACTACTTACCCATAAAATAAAATAAAATAACATTTCAGCGGATTACACAACTTTAGATAGTTTTAGAACAAAAATGGTCGTCATGAATTCTAAGGCCCTCCAAAGCTCATTCGGTTAATTTATAAGGGAAAGGGGATTTGAAATTACCAAAACGCAGCATAAAAGTCATTTGGTGAACATGAAAGAAACCTCAGAGAGTTAAAATTATGAAAATATCTTTCATTTAATTTCCTAAAACAATAATGATATCATGTATTTTTGAGAGAAGCAACAGTCAGATACCCAATGACGAGTTGCCTTGTTTTAGGGTCCAACACCATGTTAACGAATACTATTAATACGAATACAGTAAGAACTACCACCAATAGCCCTGACATTCTCACCTGCCATTACAAGATTTAGAGTCTAAATAAGTTTAAGGTTTGGTAACCCACATATAACAATACAAGCAAATTACTACGAGAAAAAATCTGTACCTTTTTTGGATTCTCAGCATACATAATGAAGAGGAAAATGTACATTAATTGGAAAAAAAGCCCCGATTGAATTGACAGTGAAAACTAAGATAATGTCGGATGATACAAAGGGAAGGCCATACCATGAACAGATCAAGCAGTTCAAAAGGGCATATATATAGGGCAACCTCGAGAATGAAAAAGCTTTTGTTCTTCCTCTATCAATATAAACAAAAGTATAAACGAAATCAATTGCAGGAAATTTATAAAGAAAGAGTAAACTTGCAAGGTTTATAAGTTAAGCACAGCTTACCAAATTTCGAAACCAAACCAAGAAAAAAAAACCACATTGTCTCCATAATCCTTATTTTTGACGTCAATGTATGAATCTGGCAATACCCAAAGAACTCCAGGTAGTCCTACATAAAGAACCGAAATAAGTTGATTCTTGCTACCCAATGAAATCCAAGTAAACCCCTTGCATGATATTTGATTCAATTGAATAACTACATGGATTTTCACTTACCCTTGAATTTTTCTGATGTTCTTCAGATACAATGCACTGAAAGCCAGTGTAAGTGGTAGTGCTAAAAGCATACATGTTCTTCTTGGCTTCTTCCATGCTGCAATAAGGAATGTCTAAGAGAGAGGAAGAACAAAAGCTTGTAAATGAAAAACTATTACTGAATGAAAAAAGGAAATGAAAAAGTGGGAGTTATGAGGCTTACCTCGGCGACACAAACAGGACAAAAGCAAAGAGGTTCCCTGCACACAATGGGTTGTTGATTATATAATTTTTCAATGAAGCATATTATAAATTTAGAATCAAGTTTAATCTGCATCTCTTCAGAAAAATCACCCAAACACCACAGCATTCCCAACCCCTTTATACAATCATTGTGTTAAGGTCAAAATTAATACTCCAAAAATGCACCAGCCGGATCAGCATGGGATATAAATCCCTAGGGTGGACTCAGGGGGGGGTTCGAACTCAGGTCTCCCGCTTCCTAAGGCAGGTACCTAGCCAGCTCACCTAACCCCATGAGGTTAAAAATTATATAGTTTTTGTTCTAAAAGTTCCTAAATTCATGCCAGAAGCTAAAACCCACCTTTGGTTGGATAAGATCATAATTTTTGAACGAGCACCTTTTCCTAGTTTGCTCGAGCTTTTCTTTTATTATGCAACTAAAATCATTAGCACCGCAGCAGAAATCAACTATCTGGAAAAAAAAGGCTAGCAGTAAAAAATCCCACAGAAAAAAATTTCCAAAAATTAATAAAGCTGATAATCAAGTACTATAAGATTAAAAAAGTTCATTGAAACCACATCTATGTTGACATCTATCAAGAATTTCATACATTCCTGATCATTTACATATTAACTAGAAAGGTACCTCTGCTTTTATCATTATAGGTTACAGACACTGAGCAGTGAGCAGTTATGAATAAAGTGAAGTCATTAAACAGGTCTTAGTTCTAACTACATCAAAAACTACAAGTTGAGCAAAAAATTATTATATTTTACCTCACCATCTAAATAGTCAAATTTGAAGGCCATGATTTGACTCAATAGTTGACTGGATTGAATCATAAGATAGAGATTATGCTAATCTTTTGTACCAAAGATCTTTACATCATGACCTTCATATCTGACGGCTCATATAGTGTTTCCATGTGACACAAGTCCCAAAAACTTCAAGGGGCTGCTCTATTAGCACGTACCGAATTGTTGAGGGCAACTATGCGGACAACCCTTGGCTGCTTTGAATCAAATGATGGTGATCCTTTTTCATCACAGACTTAAGCGCAATGGATCTTGAGAATTGACCACAGGCAGAAAATTTCTTATTCCACATGTCATGCATCCAAAAGAGTGACCTAAAGGCACATTTAAGATATGTGCCACATGGTATAAATATACCACTGACCATCTGAAGATCCATTGTGAAGAAGATTGAGATAAAAACAGAGCTCCACCGATTGATTCAAAGCCTCCAACGGCTATTAGTGCAGGTGCCCTCAGTAATTCGGTAAGTGCAAGTAGTCCCTCCCTTTAAAAAGTATAAAATTGCCTTTCAGGGGGAAGAATATCTGTTGATGATAGTCCTTGATTAAATAATTAAATATATCATTTTCCAGGCTTTTATGTACATAGGAGTTGGTCATCATATATGTGCGTCATATGACATAATAAATCACATTTTAATGGTGTGGGATAAAAAGTCCAATTTTAATGGTCTAAGATAATTTAGAAATTTTAATGGTGTGAGATAAAAAGTCCAATTTTAATGGTCTAAGGTAATTTAAAAATCATTTTGGTGTTTAAAGGTCAAGTCAGAGCCATCATCCCATGTAAAATTCATATTGGTAAATGTTTGACCATATATACAGATTTTTGACCATATATAGAGACTCCGAGATTTGATCAAGCCCATGAATGCTTTTATTTCAAAGGTCAGGTCCAAGTGGTTAACCTCTAAGAGGCTCAACTGGTTTTAAAATTGTTGGATGCACCAGATCCCAAAGTCGAGGTCAATTTATGAAAATCAAAGCCAATGTTTCCTTTATCCAATGGTTCCGCAATCAGTCGAACCAGTTTAGGGTTGCAATTGGCCAAAGGCCAAAACTATAATATAAATATGCAGGCTACATCTAAAAATACCATTTTACCCGTAAAATTAATTCTATTTCCTATGAAAAGACCAACAGAGACGCTGTGACTTTTTGTCTTGATAGGGTCATTTTATGAAAAGCAATGCAAAGAGGGAAATCAAGCCTAAAATGAGTGCCGCTCATAGTCTCTATCTATAAGTGCTTCTTATAGCCCATTATTCCTCGTGCATAATATAATATCTAACTGAAAGATCATTTCACAAACCTATCACTGCCTGAATACAGTTGAATTATTGAGTTCTATTTTACAATGAAAGAGCTTCAAAGTAAAATAACATGAATGTAGACATATAAGCAAAGAAAGATAACATGTATATGTGCACTACAAGTATATAAATATCTAATGAGCACAATGTCCAAGCCATTGGAGTTGAGTTTACTAATACTAAAACTAGTTAATGAACAATGAAGAATGACCCTGCGATCATTATCACACACAATAGTCAAAGAATGACTTGAAACTTGAGAAAGGGAACATGCACAGAAAAATAATTCCAAGATAAAGAGCATGTACATGGCAAGATATGTAATGTACTTACGCCTTTATGGTCAACAGAGGAAGAGGGGAACAGCTGACAGACCTCTCTCTACATCATGCCAAACAAAATACGATCATGAAATACTTCAAACAATAAAAACAATTAGAAATAATAATATAATAGGTAGCTTACTATACAAAAGGAAGATAGTTTAAAATAATAACTCACTTATTTTCTACGAATTGAAGCTGTACATGGCTTGAAAAAGCTCAACTATTCCCGCCAATGCCTTCTCTCTTGTAGATCCCCTTTATCAGGAAAAAGAAAAAGAAGGGAACTTTATTCAACTTCAGATAAGAAACACTACAGATTAGAAGATTGTCTATACTAACATATAGTTCAAATAAAAGATGACAGAACAGATCAAAACCCAAAAGAATAATAATAATAGCATGACACACTACAATTTTTTTAATCTGACCACAATGAATGTACCTATTTGGAAGTTGAAGGTTGTGGTGCAGCAAGTTTAAGTAAATTTATCTGCATTTGCCTTTCAAGAATTTATTTAACTGTAGTGTTATAATTGAATAAAGGAATAGTGTTGTAGGATATTGTGGTAATTGATCCAAGCTCAGATTTGTAACTCAGTCCTAGCTAGGTATGCTGAAGGTCACAGAAACTTTGTAGTTCTCGGTTTGTACATGGAGAAATTATTAGGTTATGACCTTATAAAAATAATAATGGATCTTTTGTTATTATATAAGCTCACTGATTTCATCTACTGATGTAATATTCATATTTCTAGATATGGGATCCAGCTGATGTAATATTCATATTTTTGAGAACTGTACTTGGCCTTTGAAAACTTGATTATTTTCTAGCTAGTTTCATGAACTTTTGGTTAAGTAACCAAATGTTCAATTCCTATGAGACGGTACTATATTTCAACTTAAAACATCTCCACCAAAGACCCTCTATAATGAAAATCAGATTCCATTAGCGTAAATGAACCAGATCATATGCAGCTCTAATACCTTTTGATGTAGACTGCAGCCAACAATAATTAAAAGAGATGAAAACCTCTCTAATTCTCATACATCGTATGACAATATAGTCAACACTCCCCTCTAATTTTTGTATAAAACACACAGCTTAGATCAGCCAAGAGATCTGTGGGAAAACACAGCTCACATCTGCCAAGAAATCTCTATAGCAGTATCTATAGTTAACATTTGGAACATATATTAGGAGTCAAATGGCAGCAGTAATATTAGTATAAGACCATCAAAAATATATATATTATTTTGAATAAATCAATAAATGTTTACATATAATTGCAAATAAGTTCAAAATACGAAATAAGTATGATATAATTTGAAATTTTGAAAAAGAAATCCTAATTACATAAGGTCTACCATTAGCTAGTTATTTATATGGTAATATGCTAACTCTTAACTCTAATATCTTTTTTTAACCAAAGAAAAAATGTTTTTAATAAGACCGAAATGGCTAAGGCCCCTGGTTGGCCCGGTCCGATTTTCTAATCACTGAAACTAACCTCCTACTTTCTAGGACTCCAAAATGAAAAAAATACAAATTTTAGACTCCCTACAAATCCTTGAGAGCATTGTAGGACTTGAAATCTCAAAGAAAAATAAAAACTTTAATACTGAGACTTCCCTAAATTTCGCATAAGGAATTCCCGAGAAGTAAATATCGCCTATAAGTAGCTCATGTGACCCCTATCTTAGTCCAAATTCTGGACCCAATCCCTATTTCAGTCTCAGGTCCAGCCCCTTTTATAACTATATTTCTGGGCTGCTTTGGGTCTGATTTAATTCAGTGTCGAGCTCAGAAACATCAGCTATTTTTATTTTGATTTTGTCAACTTTTAATGCAGCACTCTCACTCCTCTCCAACTCTTTCAAATTTCTTAGCTCCAACGCCTTATATAGTAGCTAATCAAAAGGTTCCGACCTAGGCAGTGCACGGATCAATCTCCCTTTTCCAACCTAATCAAACCTCTAGAGATGCTCAAATAAAAGGTAAAAAAATGTACCTTCACTTACTCAGCAACAATCACTTTTAACTATTTTAATCATAGTAGCAACTATCACTTTTAACTTCTCCCTTCTTGTGTGACTCTCTACGAATTCAGCTTCTTCAATTGAGCCTGTCCTCCATTTTGTGATTCTGAACCTTGCCAATGGATTTCCAAATCCAAGCTGTAAAAGCCCCACATAATTAGTTTCACTGATTGTGTGCTAATAAATAACAAGGCACTTTCACCGATCCCCACCACCATCAACATTGCCTTGCACCATCAAAAATTCTAAATAGCTGAGCTCTATGATGATCCGATGGTCCATATATAACAGAGAATCAACGGCGTAGATGCATTAGCTTATGTCTAGACCTTTTCTATCCCATTTAAAAAGCTAATTACAGATATGGAGTACATCTAACACTGTCCAATTCCCAAATCAGCAAGTGCACGTTGAGACAACGAAATAACTATCGTGCAGTAAAAAATAAAAATAAAAATCTCATGCTCACAATAAATATCGTGCAGTATGCACTAGCAGATAAAGAAACTCTCCTACTATTTATCTCCTATTTACTTGGGCTCTAAAATCACTTGAAATAAGAAAAGGAAACACAAATTCTGAGACAAAAAAAAATATAATCACTGAGAGTCCTACTTTCTTGGACTTGAGACTTCCAAAATTAAAAATGGTTATGGCCTTTAAATCACCAACTCCAAAACTTTTAAGTGGTTTTGGTGACCATGTAACTGGTCAGGTGGGCAAAAATTTCTATGAAGACCGATCAACATTTTACCCCTGTTCTAGCCCAATTTAAGACCCAATAAACTCCGATAAATCTCCCCTATTCCAGCCCAGTTCAAGCCTCAAGTCCAGCCCCTCTAGACCTATATTTCTTGTGTTAGATTCACCGATCACCTATATTTAACCGTGAAACAAGTTTTTTACCCGTGAAACTAAGTGGGTTTGTGAATCATATAATTCACTGGAATCGTAAGATTCAAGTCAAATCCTAAGATTCACAAGTTGTGTTGTAGGATTCATGCCCAACAACGATTTTACTCAACGTGGTAGTGTGCATGGCACTGAAAAACAGATCTTGTTCGTGCATCGATGCTGAGTGAAGCATAATGTTTATAAAAATATGCTGATTTGAAATCCAAATGAGAGATTGATTAAAAATGTTGCCCAAATAGATGGGATAAGAGTATGATGATTATGATGTTAAAACAAAATCACATGTTGGGATGCCATATGTTGCCTGCTAGATACAACATTTCAATCATCACAATGTAGATTCAATTGGGATGCCATATGTTGCCTTTAATTGACCAAGAAAAAGGCATTGCAGTACAGGAATATACAACTTCAGTGCCATGCACACTAGACCAAGAAAAAGGCATTACAATCAAAACATTGAAGGAAAAGAAGTACCTCAAACAATTTTTTCCTACTTAGACCATCCCAGATAATAGTGTATCGGTCATTATCTCCAGTGACAAAAGTACCATAGCTGCTAAACCAACCATATCATATCAATGCAAGTTTAACACACTATCTATAAAACCACATTTAGAAGAGAAGAACAAAGGCATACCGCGGATGGAATTCAATGGCATTCACTGCTGTCAGATCATATCTTCCATGTTTCGACTTAGGATGACACCAGAAAACATATCTGCTATAAAATATGTCAAGTAGATCATAACCACAGAACATTATTCAAAACGGATGACATGCTGCAATTTGAAAATGGAATCTTAAGGAACTAAATAAATGTCTATTTTTCGGTGTTGAATGCAAGACAAAGCACAGTAGTTGAACCGTTCTCCTAAATATCGATTCGATTTATCGGACCTGTGAAAATCTTTGAGGAGAGAGAGACTCCAAGCGTTTAAAAAGGGAAGGATGAGAAGATTTTGAGATTAACAGAAGCATGACACAGCTAAAACATATAAACCCGACTCCATGATAAAAAGTAAATTTCAGCCTAATTTACCTTAAACTCATCTGAATCCTTCCCTAATATTAGATCTAAATGTGTAAAATTGAAAACTAAGTTGATAAAGTCACCAAAACATAAGCCATATTAACAGGGAAATTGCCTAAAAACTGCCTAAATTGAGAAAACAAATTAATATAAATCATGCTAAGAGATATGAAATTAGAAGAAGATGGATGACCTTCGATGCTGTCGGATTTGGGCGCCATCACTTGATTTGATAAAAGCAGGGCTCAATCTGCTACCCGATCTCCAAATTATGCAAGAGGAAATTGGAGGGAGATGGAGCAAGAGAGAGGGGCAAGCCAGTCTAGGGTTTCGAAGAGGGAGATGGAGCGAGAGAGAGGGGAGGAGCCGGTCTCTGCGTTCTTTGGAAGAGAGTTAAAGGCGAAATGAAATGGTTTCACGATATATATATATATATCAGCGTGGGATTAGGGTTAAACACATTAAACGACTGGCTTAGCATAATAAACCATTGATTTTGGTTGTGGCTTATTATACTACTGGTACGGCAGTGGCACTTTTGATTTTGTCAAAAGTTGCTTTTTAGCCATTTTGACGTAGTGATAGGAGTTAATAAAGCTAGTCTAATTTTTATTGAGGAATAATTTAACGATACGGGTTTTGGCAGCACCGAAGATTCAGTCTTTGCAACAAATAGTTCCACCATTAAATCCCTTGATTGATTTGAATTAGATGGAGATCTTTATTCATTCAAATCTTTTAAATAATAGATTATGAGACCATGCCCAAATATCAGATGGTCATTTGTTGATTCTACATGACACACGTCCCCATAGTGATCGTGGTCATGGCATGCTATGTCGTGTTCTCTTGGTCATTTTAGGGGATGTGTTCCACGTGGAATGGGGAATTGACCATTTGATAGGTTGGCCATGATCTTAGAATATGTTATCTGAAATTTGAACGAAAAAATGATCTCTACCGATTCAAAGCAGTCAGCAATCTTAAAGGTAGAATTATCAGTCGCAAAGATCGAATCGTTGGTTGCAAAAACCCATACCCAAACTCCCTAAGTTTAACTCTAAATAATAACAAAGAAGCAACTAGTTGCACGCAATACATGATATGTGCTTTTACACAAGAACCCTCTATTTTTGACACTCATGCATGCATGCCATCAACCTTTAATTTATTCACGTGTAGAGTAAACTCTTCCACTTCTCAAGTCTCTTCGATAGCCGAAAAAGCTTTAAATTTGTGTTTAAACGTCGAAGTTCTACACTAAGCACCGTAAGGGCGAGTATTTAAGGAGTCGGTGAGGAGGTTTCTTCTGTCTTCTCTCTAGCATTTGCGTTTTTCTGTTCCAAGTTTAACCATGGCTGCCAAAGAAATCAGCTTAAAACTTTTTATACAGAGAGAGAAAAATCGAGTGGTATTCGCCGAATCTGATAAGGATTTCGTCGACATTCTCTTTAGCTTCCTTACAATTCCCTTGGGAACCATGATCAAACTAGAGGGCAAGCAATCGACGATTGGGTGCATCGATAAGTTGTACGAGAGCGTAGAAAATCTAGACACCCGGTATCTACAGACGAAAGCTTGCAAAAGCATGTTACTTCATCCCAAAAATGCATCTGAAGCACACTGCGAGAATCTAGCCATAAAGATTATAGATAACGAATCTAACAAATATTATACGTGTTCCAACTACGATATATGCCGCCGCAAAACTAGGAACTTATTGAGCACAGTTAGAAACGGCCAATGCTGCTGTGGGCGAGAGATGGAGAAGGAGCTATATTTAAGTGAACCAAATGATTTTTCGTTTGGTGAGGGCGTGTTTGTGGATGGGACCACGAGATTTCTGATCAGCGATGATTTGGTAGTATTACCCGGTTCAACCGAGGCTACCCTCTTGATGGTTAAGAAGGCTGAGGTCGACGACCCAAGTGCACTAGAGGAGAGGCAAGTGAAAATAGGCATAGAAAAGGTAACGGGCTCTCATCTCTTGCTCCTACTCTAGACTTCAATAACAGAAATTTCTTCTTTCCTTTCTTCTCCTTTTCACTTTTTTGTTTTTTGTTTCCCTTGGTTAGGCTTGGATTGAAGGGTTGTTTAGAACATAGGACAAGTGAAAATGGTTTTAAATGATTATACATAGGGGTGCAACAGAGCCGTGCCAGCTCGACAACTTGGCTCTGCTCGACCCAAAAATGAGAGCTTTTGTTCGAGTATTTAAGTTCGGGCTTGGCCCGGCTGGGTTGCAATCCTAACTTTTTAGGGATGCAAGCTTTGAACCGAATCCCGTAATCTAACCGAAAAATGACCTTCCCAAACCTTCCATTTCTGGCTCCGTTTCCGTTTCAGTTTAGGGTGTCAAAAACTGAAAACCGAGGAGGTTTGATGGGAACCGAAAAAAATAGAAGAACTGGAAAAACAGAAATATTTTGGTTTCAGTTTCAAAAAACAGTATCAGTTTCGGTCTGGGGTGTACCGAACTGACTACCAAAAAAATGGGTATCAGTTCTGCTCTGTTTGGTACACGAACTGGCATCCCTATCCTACTTAGGAACAGTTTTAGCAAAGAGGATTTTCAGGACTTTAGAGGCAGGAATTTGTAGCAAAAGTTGATCATCTATGTGGCACATAATTTTTATTTTTTAAATAAAATTTAGGTATATTCCTGCTGTTCATTTGATGGGTCAAAGATAGACTACACCCAAATGGTGCATTTAATTTGGGAACCTTTGATCACATTTTCAAGGGTGAATGGGTGTCTTGTGGATGGCCAACAGAGTTGAGCATATTGTTCTAAAATTGTCAAAAGCTTTCCTAAAACTGTTCAAACTAGGTAAGCGTGTAATTCTAGTTGAAAATTTTCTCCTCTTGGTAAAGTAAGCCCTATCATATTACTTCAAAAATTTCTCCTCTTGGTAAAGTAAGCCCTTTCATATTTCTAAAATTTTGTGTATTCACGGATTTCAAATTAGTTTTCACCAATTCTGATTATGCAATACTTTTATGTTTATGTATATTACTGCAAAACTTTATATTCCCAAATCTGTTTTGGTAATTATATCTAAATTAATTGCATTGAATTTTGTGTCTTTAGGTGTTGAATCTCCTCAGGAACTCTTTACTCTCCAGGACCCCGCTGACAGATTTATTTTTTCTGCGGCATGAAGATGAAGTGAGCAATTACACTATATTTCCATCAGGAGGTATCATTTTTCGACCCCATCGAATGGTCGTAAAACTATATATAAACAGCTTCGATTATAGTCTTCTGTATGCCGAAGCACAGGAAGACTTTGTCGATCTTCTGTTTAGCTTTCTAACTTTTCCCATTGGACACATCGTTGATCTCTTAACTGAAGGTTCTTCCATCAATAACTTGCGCAGCAGTGTGGAAGAACTAAGTGCTTTGAATTACATTAAGTCCCGAGACTGCCTAAATAGGTTCCTCAACCCTGAGCTAGCACAATTTCATGGGTCTAAGAACCAGCCAATAAGTATAGCGGAAGACCATACCTACGACAAGAGATTCTATGTGTGTAGGTCATGCGGTTCATTTGGTTTAAACGATGAGCCAACTCATGATGACAAATGTGTGCGCAATGAGGTATATCGGTTGCACCTTTTCGACCCGAAGGTTCCCAATTTCACAAAAGCAAGTGGCGTCAGTGACAGAGGCTTTTTGAAGGGTAAAGAAACTTACATCATAACCGATGAACTTGCAGTGATACCCTTCTCCGTTGATTCTAGTATTACGCTTCTCAGCAAATCCAATGTGCCCGTGGAGATGGTAGAAGAGAAGACGGTCTTCATTGGGGAAAGGGAGGTAAGGCCACTTTCCATCACTTCGTCATAATATGGTAATATTAGGTAAAATCCTTCTATATCATACATCAAAAATTACTACCATTCATTTTTTAGGGCTTTGGAGCCAAGAAAGTGTTAGATTCTGATTGGGAACTCACAAAAGTCTCAAAGGCAGGGCTTTTCTGAGCGTTTCCACTGTTTGGCACTTCCCGCGAGCCCCACAACCAACATACCACTTTCTTGAGGATAGCGATTTTTCTATTTTAGATCAAATGTCTCAGGATTGCCCGAATCTGAGTTCTATATCGTATAGTTGTCATGGGGATATACATGACGACTTTCCCGACAGATTCACCAGCCTATTAACTGTCTTGGGGATACGTTATTTTGCTAAACACACCCCCCCCCACCCCCCCGCCCCCCGCGCCCAACACAATATTTTAGGCGATTTTTCAGAACGTATAGTTGTCTTGAGGATACCCTTATTTGTAACCATTATTTTAAAGAACTGCTTCGGATTGCAAATAATGGGCCATAAATTGGGCCATTTTTGTCTCTACCTCTCAATCTGTTTAGGCGAGTTTTATCTTGAGGATAACTTTATTTGCAACCATCATTTTAGAGAAGGAATTAGGATTGCAAACAATTGTACCATAATTAGGGGCCTCAATCGTATTGAATTGCTCCAAGAGCTATTCTTCGAGAGTATTCTTCTAGAGATTTATGCCAAAGGGGCTCCGCTATAGCATAGTGCTAAATTTCGTTTTCGGTAATTTTTCAGTGGGAGTCCTTTTGGTACATTTTGAATTAATTTCGGTACATTTTGGATTAATTTTGTGAAAGTTTTAAGGATCAAAAATAGACGGCATATACAAATAAGCACTGTAGCTAAATCATAAAGTAGACGCATATACAAAAAAGTGTAATTTTTTTGTAACTTACCTTTAGTCATTGGTTGTAGAAATTTGGGCACTCTCAGCCACCTATATATAGTAGACAACTAAGTGCACTTAATTAAGCACTCTAAAGCTGCGTGGTGATCGGTGAGCACAGGGCTAGCCATCTATTAGTAAATTACTAATAATTAAAATAATAATAATAATAATAAATTCTAAAATTTTCTAAATTTATGAAATTTTGCCGAAAAAATTGAAATTTTTGAAAAGTATCGAAATTTGTTTGAAATTTTTGTTCGACCCCCATTTCAGCATTTTTTGTGAAATTTCGCCGAATTTCGGCGAAATTTGTCACTATGTGCTATAGTGTGGTGCAATAAATTCACATATGGTGTCATAATTAATTTAAAATTAAATAAATAATATATTTTTTATATTTGTAAGAAGGTTTGAACCTAGAACTTAGGTTTCACAAATCAATTAAGTCTACCACTAAGTTATATAAAAAAATAAAAAGTTTAATAAGTATATAATGTTTTAAAATTGAAATATTTCATATGTATTTTAGAAAATATGTTAAAATTATTAAATAAAAAAAGGTCGAGTTTTTTTACGTAATCCACCATTGGAACGAATATCAGCCCAAGGAAACATATTGTTAGAACATAATCACCAGTGCAAGTATTTTAAATTTTGTGCAAGGGCAAACTTTTGGAGTGCAAGTAAATGCTATCACTTTTGTGGATGTGTGCCACATGGAATCAATATGTGACCGTATTATAAAAAAATACACCGCCTAATATATTCTACCTTGTCTAGATTTTCAGCCCGTAAAATTTGGTCCAAATATGAGTTCAAATCATATATCGATGATTAAATAGCATGTCTATGGCCGTAGAACATATTTCAATCGATTATGAGTATTTTTTAGATGAATCAAGAATAAGAGTGATGTAAGATTGCATATGGGAAAAGCCACGAATCTGAATCTACCATGAATCAGCGAGAATCAGAGTTTTCAATTTTCAGAGAAAAGCCAAGAAACACCCGTAAAAGCCAAGAAACACCCGTACAAGGCCTTAGAAGTTCATTATGATGTTTTGTTTTACCTACAATATTTTTTACTTCTAATTTGGTAAAACAAAAAATTAATGTAAAAAAAACATTTGGTTAAATAAATTCAGGATGATGAAGAATAAAATAAAATAACGTATAAAGTAAAATTTACATGGCTCCCATAAGTTAAATTTTACATTGGAAGGGATTACCACGAACTGAATTTGCCCTATTCTATTTGAAATATGATTAGGGGTTCGCCTACATCCTTTTTTCGTTTGTTTTTGTTTTTTGCCCGTTGGGTTGAACATGCGACCTTAAGGTTGCAATGTTGTCCACCTTTCGTTGGGCTACAGCCCAAGCTTTACCGCTTCATTTGTTTGTTTATCCTATTGGAAAGCCATTTTCAGTTCTGCCTTGGCTCATCAAATGACATCAGCACCTCCAAATAACAGGTGGCCAAATGGCTGTTCGTAAAGTTGATACGCTACTGATGCCTTTGACTTGAGCTATTCTAAGTTTATGTTTAAGCGTTTCTAAGTTTATGTTTACTTGGACCTTGTTTCTTGCATTGTTGAAGGCCATAGACCTCCTGAAGGCCTTCTTGACTTCGAAAACGGTTTTGACGGATGCCCTACTCCAGAAACCATGGAATAGCGAGCAAGCATCAGATTTATTATTGAGACGTGAGATATTAACAGATCTAGTTAATATGGGCATCCCATTTCCGTGTGAATGCGCGAAGTGCCACCGCCTGTTTTGGTTCCTCCGATTCCCATAAAAGCTTGACTTTTCAACTGCAGGGGCCCCTATACTCTATAGAACCTTCATACTTAAACAGCGCTCTTTATCCAGTTGTTGATCCTGTAAGCAGTTTCTATTTTGGTGGCCATCACTATGGTCAAACCCGTTGACCAGTGAATGGTATAAGATCAACCTTAAGATGTACAATTGCTATTCTGGTGAGTTTGAAGAGAATAGGCAACTGCTTATTGTGTCTTTCAGTTAAGGTATGATTGTGATTTATAATCACACTATAATTAACAATTTCAGTCCTTAATGGGATAGGACTCTTTGGCTATAAATATAAGGGGTGCCTGGTCCCAACGATAGCTCGACATAATTCAATCCTCCCTATTGGCGAGAGCATCCCCATTGTGCTAGGAGACATTGAACGCGAGAACATCGTTGAAGATCGGCAACCAACCATCGATGGCTAACGCTCAAGGTGCGCATATTTATAGTTTATATATTTATTGTTTTTGATTGATCATGCGCCTAGATCTTTAGGCTTAATTTTGGATGGTCGAATCGTTAGATCCATTTAGATTCCATCAATTGGTATCAGAGCCATGATTGGCGTTATGATCGGTCAAAGCATTAACATATGGGTTCAAGCGTAAAACAAAATTGATGCGAGCGATGACGTGTTTGCGTTGCCATGTTTTAAATCGGCAAGCAAGTGCACCGTGCACGGATTTCTGTGGCAAAGACGGTTAATAATGTTTGTTTTTTTTTTTTTGGATTTAAAAAAAAAAAAAAATTGGGTTTTTATTGGCCGACGGTCCGGCGCCGGTGGGCCTTTTCCGGCCACCGGACTGGCACCGGCCGACGTACGGCGTCGGGGCCGATCGGCCGGTGCATCGGACCGTCGGTGCCGGTCAACGGTGGGGGCGCGGGTAACTTTGGGGCTGCTGTGTATACATCTTGCAACTTCAAAAAAAAAAATTTTTTTTTTGGGGTTTGTGGTCGTCCCGGCCGGCGGTGGCCATTTTCCGACCACCGGTGCACCCCGACTTCCGGCCGGGCGATAGGCATGCAATCGGCAATGACGGTCAATGGTTGGGGGCGGTTGTGCATAGGCCACTGGGGGCGGCTGTGAAAAAAAAAAAAAAATAGAAAAACCAAGGAAGAAGAAGAAGACAAGGGGTTTTTGGGGCGGGTCCGTTGCCGACCCACTGCCCGACCTGCCTGGCCCTTGTGGCCTGCCCGACCCTTTTATTTGACCCGTCTGGGCCTTTTTAACCAATGCCTAACCACTGGGCCTCTTCGACCCACCCGACCTGTTTTGGCCCCTGACCCGTCTGGGCCTATTTGGCCCGACCGACCGGCCCAACCCTGCTGGGCCTCTTCGACCCACCCGACCCGTTTTGGCCCCTGGCCCGTATGGCCTATTTTGGCATATGGCCCGACCTGTATGGACCCGTCTGGCCCTTTGGACCATGGCCCGACCCGCATAGCATTGGCCCGACCCACTGGGCCCTAGGCCCATTCGGCTCTTAGCCTATTTGGTCCGAGTCCGCCCGACCCACTGGGCCCTTGGCCCACTCGGTCACTAAGGCCCATG
This sequence comes from Chloranthus sessilifolius, assembly GCA_021018995.1. Classification (NCBI taxonomy): domain Eukaryota; kingdom Viridiplantae; phylum Streptophyta; class Magnoliopsida; order Chloranthales; family Chloranthaceae; genus Chloranthus; species Chloranthus sessilifolius. Next base: position 161,623,730 of record CM037585.1, read on the forward strand.
GCCCGGTTTTGGTACCCGGCCCAACATAACCACCCTATTTCCTAATCTTTTCGGGCCTTTTCTGAGCTATTTACAGGTCCGATTTTCGAACATTATATATGCATTTTGACTATCTCGGACATTCTGGATCCGTTTTTGAGGTCTATTTTTTATAATGAGCTCTCTATTATGTTATTTTCATGACCTGATGTTATTTCTTCCATTTTTTAATTGTGTAATCAATTTTTGTTCAAGTATCATTCATTAGAATTGGGTAGTGGAGGTTGTGCTCTACCACCATGGCTGGTACTTATACATTATAATGCTCGTTTGTTGTCTATTTTTGACACCTCCTCATAACACGGTTTGTGGTCTTCTAAAATATTATCAAACCTAATTTGAGAACATGGCTTGGAAAGATTCTTCTGCCCAACGGTGATGGCCTTTCCTAGTGCCGTGGTTTTCATATTGAGGTTTAATTTTGTCCAAGACCATGTTACAAATCCAGTGAAAGTGTGTAGTGAACGTTGGCGTTACAACATAAGGGATTCTTCTGCCCAACGGTGATGAATCACTTAATGTTATATGATGGCTGTGTTTCACTATTCAATATTTTGTGTGTGAGGGTACTGCTCGCGTGTTGTGCCTCAACCCAACGGAGGGTCATAACGACGCAATTAGTACCACCTCATTAATATAGATTGAGGAAGCGGCTAGTGTGTTATGACTCGACCCAACGGAGGCTCATAATGACACAAATTGTTTCTCAATAAAATCACATTGGTTTTACTTTTTATATTCCTTCACATATTTTAACTTGCGCGTCACATACTATAATTATAACCTTGTGAAATTGATAGTTACTTCGATTGTATGTGGACATAATAAAACCCTTAATTATTGTGCAGCATTGAACCCGTCTATCATAACCAGTATGATTGGTGGAATTGAACTTTTGAGTGGATCAAATTATAAGAAATGGAAGGAACAAGTTGCAATTGTTCTAGGCTGCATGGATCTTGACTATGCTATACGATCTGATAAACCCAAGGTGCTCACCGCTGATGCCTCGGCTGAGGATGTGGCAGTGAACCATACAGACTTAGAAAAATGGGATAGATCAAATCGTATGAGCCTCATGATCATAAAGAGTTCCATTGCTGATGCGATTCGTGGAGGTATTCCTGACTCGCACACTGCAAAAGAATACATGCAAGTCATTAAGGAACAATTTCAAGGGACTTCTAAAGCCCTTGCCAGTAGTCTAATTGTTAAAATGGGAACCATGAAATATGATGGTCATAGCGGCGTCCGGGAGCACATTATGAAAATGAGTGGCATGGCCACTCAATTGAAAGAACTGGACATGGGTTTTTCTGAGGGTTATCTTGTTCACTTCATTATGACTTATCTTCCTGCGCAATTTGGCCCGTTCAAGATCAATTATAACACGCAGAAAGAGAAGTGGAAGATGAACGAGCTAATCGCTCACTGTGTCCAAGAAGAAGATCGACTTCGGGCTGAAAAACCTGAAAGTGCCCATTACGCCGCTCTTGGCCCATCGAAACGAAATTTCAAGCGAAAATCGGGACAATATAAAGGAAAGAACGTGAAAGCTCCGGAAACCAAACAAGGAGAGGCTAGCACATCTACTTCTGGCATCAAGTGTCACTTCTGTAAGAAGAAGGGACACATTAAGAAGAATTGTCAGAAATACAGAGATTGGCTAGTTAAGAAAGGTAATGACCTTGCTTTTGTGTGTTTTGAATCACTTTATGTTGATGCTCCACACAATACTTGGTGGATAGATTCTGGTGCAACTATTCACATAAGTAATTCAATACAGGGATTTCGATCCAAAGAAGCTAAGTAAAGCGCTAACGCACCATCAAACTCGAATGGAGGAAGCACGTGGAGGCCATTGGGACTCTCCGTCTCATTTTAGATAGTGGTTTTATTTTGGATTTAGTTGATATTATTTATGTTCCCAGTATCACTAGAAACCTTATCTCAATTTCTAAATTGGATTCATTAGGTTTTGAATTTAAATTTGGACATAATATGTTTACTCTATTATTCAATTCCGATATTGTGGGTGGTGGCTCATTAATGGGTAATCTTTATCAGTTGAACTTGGATTCATCTTACGCCCAATCTTTAGTTTCTATGCATGTGAATGATAAAATAAGTAAGAAACGAAAACGAGCACTCGATAACTCCTCCATTTTATAGCATAAACATTTGGGCCATATCTCTAAGGATAGAATGGAGAGGTTAATTAAAGATGATATAATCGATGCGCTCGATTTCTCTGATTTCAATACTTGTGTTGATTGCGTTAAAGGAAAACTCACAAAGACTAATAAGAAAGGGGCTCTCAGAAGCACGAGTTTGCTGGAAATAGTCCACACTGATATTTGTGGACCGTTTCCAACTCCCGCTATTGGTGGTCAAAAATATTTTATTACCTTCACTGATGATTATTCTCGTTTTGGTTGTATATTTCTCATTCACGAGAAATCTGAGGCCCTGGATATGTTTAAAATCTATAAAGCCGAAGTTGAGTTACAACTCAATTCGAAGATTAAAATTGTGAGATCTGATAGAGGCGGAGAGTACTATGGTAGATACTAAAACAGTCGCCAATCCGGGACCCTTCGCCTCATCTACAAGAGCATGGCATTGTCGCTCAATACACTATGCCGGGAACACACAGGCGATCGCAGTGGATATGGTGAGAAGCATGTTATGCAACTCTCGTTGCCTACGTTCTTGTGGGAGAAGCCTTGAAAAAGCAATGTGCATATCCTAAATCGAGTTCCTAGTAAGGCAATTCCCAAGACTCCTTATGAGCTATGGGTAGGAAGAAAACCGACTTTAGGATATTTACACATTTAAATGTTTCTTTGAAGCAAAGGTGTACAACCCACAATTAGGAAAATTGGACCCTAAAACTATAAGTTGTCATTTCATTAGTTACCTGATAGATCAAAAGGCTCTGATTTTATTGCCCCACTCATAGTACGGATTGTTGAGACTAGACATGCAAAATTCTTTGAGGATCGTGAGATGGGAGTATAGAGCTTAGGAAAATCACTTTTGAGGAGAATCGGGTTATAATTCCTATCCCTTTTATCCAAGAAAAAAGTGGCACCAACACGATTATTCAAGCCGGTGTTGATGCTGTGGCTATACCTATTGACACACCCACATTGAGGAGGCTCTTGCTCCCATGGCGATTTGATCTACCATTTTAGATCGGAGAGAGCAAAAAGCGCCATTTCGATGACTATATAGTTTACCTAAATGAGAGTGAGTTTGATTTTGGAAAGGAATGGGATCTGTTTCCTTTAGCCAAGCCATGAAGCGACAAATCCACTCAATGGCTCGAAGCCATGAAAGATGAGTTGGAATCAATGAAACATAACTCGATGCAGGATCTTTGTGAGTTACCTAATGGAGTCAAGCACATGGTAAATGGGTATATAAAACCAAGCAAGACTCCAAAGGTAATATAGAAAGATACAAGGCTAGGTTAGTCGCTAAAGGTTTCACTCAAAAAGAGGGAATAGACTATAAAGAGACATTTTCTCCTGTCTCTAGAAAGGAATCCTTTCGGATAGTCATGGCATTAGTAACTCATTTTAACTTAGAATTGCATCAAATGGATGTTAAAACTGCTTTTCTGAATGACGACTTGCATTAAGATGTCTTTATGACACAACCTGAAGGTTTTCAGGTTGAGGGGGAGAGTCATTTAGTTTGTAGACTCAAAAGGTCTCTATATGGTTTAAAGCAGACATCTCGACAATGGTACTTAAAATTTCACGAAGTCATTTCAAATTTTGGTTTTAAAGAAAATATTGTGGATCAATGCATATATCTTAAAATCAGTGGGAGTAAATTTATCATCCTTGTTTTATACGTTGATGATATCTTACTTGCGAGTAGCCATTTGGGCATGTTATATGAGACAAAGAACTTTTTATCAAAGAGTTTTGATATGAAAGATCTTGGTGAAGCTTCCTACGTGATAGGAATTGAGATTCATCGAGATAGAGCCCGTGGCATATTGGGATTGTCTCAAAGAGCTTATATTGATAAAGTTCTTAAAAGGTTTAACATGCACAATTGTTCGCCATCATGTTGCCTTAGTCTACTTCAGAGTCCCAGGATCGATCTGGAGAGAAAACAGATGGAGATAATTCCCTATGCATCGGCAGTTGGGAGTCTCATGTATGCACAAGTCTGTACTCGTCCGGATATAGAGTATATAGTTGGCATGCTTGGCAGGTACCAATTTAATCCTGATTTGGATCATTGGAAAGCAACTAAGAAGGTTTTTCGCTATTTATAAGGGACTAAAGGACACATGCTCATATACAAAAGGTCGAATAACCTTGAAGTTAATGGTTATTCAGATGCTGACTATGCTGGGTGTCAAGACACTCGTAGGTCCACATCGGGTTATATTTTTATGCTTGCAGGTGGACCTATATCTTGGAAGAGCGTTAAACAAACGCTGACTACTTCGTCCACTATGGAAGCAGAATTCGTTGCATGTTTTGAGGCAACATGTGAGGCGATATGGTTGAGGAATTTTTTCTCAGGGCTTCGAGTTGTTGATACTATTTCAAAGCCACTGAGAATCTTTTGTGACAATTCCGCTGCGATTGCTATCTCCAATAACAACAAGATTAGTGGGGGTTCCAAATATATTGATATAAAATATCTTATTGTCAGGGAGAAAGTTCAGAATCAAATTGTATCTGTTGAAAAGATAAGTACGACACTCATGTTGGCTGACCCTCTCACTAAAGGTTTACCTCCCAAGCTCTTTTTGGAGCATGTTGCGCGCATGGGGTTAATGGATAATTTTTATAACCTTTGAGAGTGGATATATGCGAGTGAATACATTTGTTTAATTGATTCAGAAATAAAATTTCTTTATTTGCTTTTCCATTTTTATGCAAATATCTCCTTGGAACATATGGTGCCAGTAGATAGCAATAAAGTAGGACCAATATTAGATTGCGTTTACATGTAATCACTATTCAGTTATGTAAACTTACAATCTATGTGAAATCATACTAGTTGGAATCCATGTCGGTGATGACTTCCAATACAGTAACTGATGAGCGGTCATATATCGATGATATGATATATTGACTATATTGATTTTGTGTTAAAATTCTCACTGGACCGGACTGATAATAAAGACTTTGATTGAGATTGATTGTGACTTACCATTCAAAGAAAGTTAGCTAACATTGGGTAATCGGAGTTTATTGACATAGTTTGGCCAAGTGGGAGACTATAAGCAGTTTCTATTTTGGTGGCCATCACTATGGTCAAACCCGTTGACCAGTGAATGGTATAAGATCAACCTTAAGATGTACAATTGCTATTCTGGTGAGTTTGAAGAGAATAGGCAACTGCTTATTGTGTCTTTCAGTTAAGGTATGATTGTGATTTATAATCACACTATAATTAGCAATTTCAGTCCTTAATGGGATAGGACTCTTTGGCTATAAATATAAGGGGTGCCTGGTCCCAACGATAGCTCGACATAATTCAATCCTCCCTATTGGCGAGAGCATCCCCATTGTGCTAGGAGACATTGAACGCGAGAACATCGTTGAAGATCGGCAACCAACCATCGATGGCTAACGCTCAAGGTGCGCATATTTATAGTTTATATATTTATTGTTTTTGATTGATCGTGCGCCTAGATATTTAGGCTTAATTTTGGATGGTCGGATCGTCAAATCCATTTAGATTCCATCAGATCCTTCCATATTAAGAGTCCTGTAGCATTTCGATCATTTGGCAAAATTGTTTGGTAGATCGTGTACATAAGTGGTAAACTACCATTGCTACTTTTACTGTTTTTAAGAGAAGATTGGCTATTTGATCTCTGGAACGTGTGAACTATATATATACACAGTGACCATTTTCCATATGTTATAGAAAATTCGGTGGTAGTGCTCCTTAGGTAGAGCATTGAACGTGCAAGTAATACGTAACCTTTCGAAGGTGGATCATGGCTTGAAATCTCGGATTTTTGGGTAGTCTCGGACAGCCTCGAGACCGAGACCGCTTGTAATATGGTGTGAAACAAAAATATATAGTCTTTTAAATGAACTTATCCATATTTTCCTCCACTGCAGATTTGTGCAAGAAATCTGTTGTTTCTTGCTTTTGTTTGGCACCTCTTGGGTCATTGTTGACAATGTTTTTGTGAGGTTGATTTAAAAGCCTATGAAATTCTACATGGTATCAGAGCAGGTAATCATGGATGTAGAGAGACACATTACACATGAGAGGGTGTGAATTATAGTCCCACATCACTTTAGTCAATGGCCTTGGGCAGTGGTGGGCGCACGTAGGGGCGATTGGGGGCGTCCGCCCCCATTGACTTTTAAAAGAAACAAAAAAAAATAATGGTTTATCTAAGAAGAGTCCATAGAAAAAAATATCTTATATTTTGCTTTGGGTATCTCGGATCGCACCCATGCCACCTTTGAAAGCGCCCACATCCTAGACTCTTTGAAGACCATTAATTGCTTCAGATTAATGATAAAGATCGTATTTCAGCCCAATATTTCACAGAATAGATCTTGGGATCATAGCACACCTATCAGATGATAAATTTTTTTTCCATGTGTGACTGATCCCAAAAAATGGCCCTAAATTGATGCTTGGGCAAGATGTCTGACATATGATTCAAAGACCATTTTTTGGGATTTGTGACACTTGGAATAAAAACTGACCGTCTGATAGATGCATCATGATCTCAAGATCTCTTGTGTGAAATAACGGGATGAAACATGACTTGCATCATTTTATCCGGCTTAATCAATGGTTATCAAGGGGTCTAAGATGTGGGGATTAACAAAGGTACCCCTTTTGCTTTTCTTATAGAATAAAAGATTTCTGTTTAGCAATAATGTGTGGTCCACTTAATCGTTTTTTAAGATAAAATTAAATAAAATCTTTAGCTAAAATTTAGCTGATTTTTTTTTCGCCCAACGTTGTAGCTAATATGTGAAGGCGACTAATTCTCTTTAAATCCACCCACCGAATCTTTGAGTTCACCCACATTGAAACACATTGACTTGGTAGAATCAAATGATGGTGATCGTTTATCCTCGTAATCTTTCACAAGATGGATCTTGAGATCATGGACCTATCATCAGATGGTTAATATTTTATTTCTCATGGCACACATCTCAGAAAAATGACCATCACGTGCACGCTCAAAATTGATTTTAACGTCCCTTTTTTGGGTACGATCATGTTCTCAAGATCCATCGTGTGAAAGATTGAGACGAAACAGTCTCCATCGTCCGATTCAATATAATCAAAGTGTTCCAGCGTGGGTGAACTCAAAGATTTGGTGGGTGGATTTAAAGGTACTCCTAATTTATTTGCAATCCTTAAAATTCGAGATTCTTTCTTCTCAACTCAAGTTTTACATGCGGCAACCAGTTGGCTATTTCGAATTTGATGATAAAGATATATTTTAAGCCTAATTTCTCACACAAAAGATCTTGAGACGATGGACTTGCCATCAACCGCTAGTTTTCTCTACATGGCACACATCCCAAAACGTTGCCCAAATTTGGTGTGATGTGTGCCTCATGACTTTTTAGCCACTTTATTGAGATTTGTGCCACTTAAACTAAAAAATTGACCTTCGGATGGTACGCTCATAGTCTCAAGATCCTTTGTGTGGAATATTGGAGTGAAAAACGATCTCCATCGTCTAAGTCAAATCAATCAATTGTCGACGAACAGAAGATCCTATGAAAAAATTAAAATCGATGATCAAAAGATCATATGTAGGAAAGACCATCTAAGCCATCAAATTTGAAAGTCATGATCGAAAGATCCTACGTTGAAAAAATTGGCACGAAATACGATTTTTATGATAATATATAATTTAAATATGATATTATATATTTTAATATCTTTTAAAATTATAAATATTTATATTTATATTTTTTTTAATCCCAACAATTTTTTCGAAAGTTATTCCGAAATGAATCAAAATTAAATCTAATTCATCTTGCGCCCTGCCTGGATGAAAATCCTGATTCTGCCAGTGGCCTTGGGCTATATATCAAAATGGAAAAAACCACATCTTATAGGTCGGTTTTGTGAGGTTGAGTTAGGCCCATGGGATCCTACAGTGGACAATTTGCTCTCCAGTTGGAGGAGAGCTCCTTTCGGAAGGAGGGGCAAAAATTTATGGAACTTTACCCCTTCTGCTGTCCTGTTGTTTGTGTGGAAGGAGAGGAATGCCTGCACCTTTGATGGTAAAGTGTGTAGCTCATTTCTGGATTTTTTCTTTGGCCAGGGTGAAAATTTTCGATTGCTCTTTCTCTTCGATAGCTTTTAAAGGTGCTTCTAGAGATGACTTTCACAAAGATTGGGCGTCGGTCATTGGATTGGGATCAAGGATTAAAATTTTGGGTAAAATTTTGGTTTCATGCTTGGCCGAAATCGAAAATTTGAACCGAAATTTCGGCCGAAAACTGAAAATTTGGTTGAAATTTCGGCCAAATTTTTTTGTCCCATACAAAAATGACCGAAATTTCGGTCCATAGTTATCGTTTCGATGGGGACCGAAACCGATAATTTTGGTCGTTGCAGCCGAAATTTTGATCCTTCATTAGGATCTAAGATAGCTAAGGTAGTCACGTGGTCTCCTTGTTAGATCAAATCTATGTTAGGCAATTAATTTCAATCAAGATCCAAGCATGCCTTGCCGCTGAGAATGGTCGTTGAGAATCCGATGAGAATTTCGATTCCGATAAGCACCGTTCGCTTATAGTTTGAGGACAATACTACCTTGCTTCTATCTCCCTCTATATGATGGGCACGATTGCATTGAGTGGAGATGAAGAGGGGACATTGTCCTCTATATAGCATGCCCTTGAATCCTAACCCATCAAGGAATCAAGGGAGAGATATATCACTAGAAAATAGGGATTGGCTTACCATAAACCAATAATGCCGAAACCGACTCCTAAAGTTGCGTGGAGTGGAATTACGTTACCAATGAAATTCCAAAATCTTTAGTCAATCACGTTTTAATTAAACTAAGAAAGGGTAAAGTTATTGTGTGAGTCACAAATACCCAACAATCTCCCACTTGAACCACATATTAACTTTAATAATATATATATATATATATTTAAAAAAAATAAAATAGAAAACAAGGAAAAAATCATAATTAACTTAGTTAAAAAATGGATGACCATTATTTAAAGTTTTATAAAAAAACATTGACTTTCAAGACTTCGATGTAACACACATTCTCTCAAGCTCACTAATAATCTTACTGTCGGATCATAAATGCCGATAATGTATCATTTTTTCAAATCTCATTATGATAGTTCCATGGTCAAAACACTAATATCATTAATAAACTGGAGAGCTCATTGTGGTTTTAGTGATACCAGAAAATATACATTTTAATGCAACTTCTTGTGTATATCCTCTCATTCGTCCTGCTTCATACCCTAAGGTATGTTATCCTGATATATTACGATATGCGCCATGTGAAAACTATCACCCACCAATCATGACAAAAGCTACACAAATCGTGGTGCCTAATCACGATATCTCAAGCAATCTTATTTCAGCACTTATGCTCTCAGACAATAACATTACATATGCACAAATGATAATAATAATAATAATGGTACCAAAATAAATGCATCAATTAAATAAAATATAATGTTTGCATAAAAGTATTATAAAAGAGAATAATATATTGTGAAAGCAGAAACTCCCACTCAAATAGTATACTCAAGTGTCTCTAACACTCCCATCCGGATCATATGCACCTTAAAAACTTTTGGAGCTAATCCTTTGATAAGAGGATCAGCAATTATCTCTTCAGTTGAAAAATGAGAAATTTTAAGAACCCCTTCCTCTACTTTCTCGCGAACCATAAGGTATTTAATTTCAATATGTCGGTTATTCTTGGTAATCCTCCCACTCTTGATGAAATCTGTAGCAGCCTTGTTGTCATAAAAAATTATAATAGGTCTTTCAATAGAATCCACAATCTTTAGTTCTCCAATAAAGCTTTTCAACTACATAGTATGGCTAGTAGCCTCATGGCATCCTACAAACTCTGCAAACATGGTGGAATCGATAGTTATGCTTTGTTTCGAGCTCCTCCAAGATACAACACCATCAGCAAGCTTGAAGATGAAACCCGAAGTAGACTTTCGAGTTTCCAAGCGCCCAGCATAGTCAGAATTTGTGTATCCGACAACCGCAAGCTTGCTCGACCTTCTGTAAACTAGCATGAAATCCTTAGTTCATTACAAGTATCGTAAGATTTTCTTCATTGCTTTAAAATGAGTAATATCATGATTTCTTTAAAATCTTCCAAGCATTCCAACAATAAACCCGCTATCGGGTCGTAAGCATATCATTACATACATTAAGCTTCTAACAACATAAGCATATTAAAAGACATTTACTTGTGCTTTTTCGCTTTCATTTTTTAGACATTGACTTTCATTAAAAATATCGTCTTTAACAACAGGAGCATCACGGGGCGTACAATTTTCTATATGAAATCTTTTGAGAACTTTATTAATATAAGCTCTCTGTGATAAGCTTAAAAGTCCAGTACCTCGATCGCTATGGTTCTTAATTCCAATAATATATTAAGCATTCCCCATATCTTTCATATCAAAACTCTTTAAAAGAGAGTTTTGTTTTGTGGAGGAGATAAATATCACTGCTAGCAAGAAGTATATAATTGACGTAAAGAACAAGAATGATGAAATGCGCTTTAAATACCATTATCGTGAAGCCTACTTTAATCCATAAATGAATCTCTTCAGTCTGCAAACAAGGTTCTCTTGTCCATAGGCAACAAAATCCTCTGACTCAGACATATAAATTTCCTCTTCTAGATCATCATTCAAGAATGTCATTTTTACGCCCATTTGGTCCAACTCAAGATCGTAGTGAGCAACAATCACAAGGATGATCCGTAGTGAATCTTTTGATGAGACGGGAGAGAATGTTTCATTAAAGTTAATGTCAGGTCTCTGTGTAAAACCTTTGGCAACGAGTCTTGCCTTATACTTTTCAATATTTCCCTCTGAGTCTCTTTTAGTTTTAAAAACTCATATGCATTTAATTTCTTTATGACTTTCAGGAAGAGCAGAGAATTTCCAAACATGATTCTTCTCCATGGATTGTAACTCCCCTCTCATGGCCTCCTGCCAATATTGAGATTTGTCGCTCTCCATAGCTTTGTGAAAGGTAGGAGGGTCATTAAAATCTAGATCAACATCTTCATCCTCTTACAAATAGACTTTATAATCAGATGGTATGACAGATCTTCGCTCTCTAGAGGATCTTCTTAAAGCAATTGGTTGCTCTTCAGGAGCAGATAGAGCCAAAGTGGATGCACTCGATGTCCCTATATCATGAGGAACAGATACTGATATTGAAGGTCCAACAAGAATAAGAGCCATAGAAAAAGTAGGTAAGGAAGGTCCAACGGGAATAGGTAAAACAATATTTCGGTCTTGTTCGAAGATAATGTTTCTCCTCTTTTGACTCCCACTAAAAATATTATCTTTAAGAAATTTTGCATTTGAAGTCTCCACAATCTCTAGTGGTCTTGAAGGGCAATAAAATCTGTAGGCTCGAGTACACTCTAGATAACCTATAAAGTAACATGTGACGATACTATGGTCAAATTTCTTTAACTCAGGATTATAAAGTTTTGCTTCAGCTAAATATCCTCACACATGGAGATGATTCAAACTTGGCTTGTGACCGTTCCAAATCTTGTAAGGAGTTTCAGGAGCTGCTTTACAAGGTACCCTATTTATAATATAAATCGCTATTTTGAGAGCATCTCCCCAAAAAATTTCAGGAAGATCTGAAAGACTCATCATACTCTGTATGACATCCTGATATGTACGGTTTCTCCTTTTAGATACGCCATTTTGTTGTGGTGTACCTAAAGCAGTGTATTGAGGAACTATGTCATGTTCCTTTAGGTATTAGATGAAGGGTCCGTGATTTACACCGTCTTTATCCACTTTTCATAATATTTACCTCCACGATCTGATCTAAGACTTTTTATCTTTTTATCTAACTGTTTCTCTACCTCAGTTTGAAAGATTTTGAACATGTCGAGTGCCTCGGATTTATGATGAATTAAATACATATACGTGAATTAGATACACATATCATGAGAAATCATCTATAAAGGTGATAAAGTAATGTTGCCCACCATAGAAAGGAGTCGAGAAAGGACCATAAATGTCAGTATGAATGAGATGCAGTAACTCAGATGATCTTGAAGCTTCAAACTTGCATTGTTTTATCATTTTTTCTTTAATATATTGAACACAAGTTTTAAAATCACTAAAATCGAGAGGTTTAAGAATATTATTTTTTGCCATAATCTCTAGTCTTTTTCTTGATGTATGACCTAACCATCTATGTCAAAGCATGGAAGAATTTGCTGCCAAAAGTGGACACTTGGACCCGGATGAGGTGGAAGAAACATATACTGATAAAGAAGTAGAAGCAATATCAAGAGATAGCTGAAATAACTCGTCTATCAATAAATCATGTCCTACTAAATCAGAATGTAGAGTAACAGATAAAACACCGCCAGAAAAGTTGAAACAATATCCATGAGCAAGTAATCTAGATATATAAATAAGGTTCCGTCGGAATGAAGAAATAAAATAAACATCCTGCAGTGTCAAAATATGGTCAGAGTTTAAGACAAGGCGGTAAGTCCCAACGGCCTCAACTTTAACTGCTTGTTCATTTCCTAGGAAAAGCCTCCCATCTGGTCTTGGGCTTCTCCTGCTGATTAGCCCCTGCAAAATATGAGAAACGTGTACAGAGGCACCTAAGTCAACCCACCACAAACCTCTGAAACATTTACTAGATTTGATTCAAAGCAAACATGTGCAAAGTTAATACCTCATCGCTACATCTTCTTCATAATATTTTTCTTCAAATAGCAATCTTTCTTGATATGACCTTTCTTTTTACAGAAGTGTCAGTCATCATCATCGTTGACCTTAATAGCTTTGAGCTTAGAGTCTTTCTTAATTCATTTATCGTTGCGGTATTTTTGGTTCTGACCCTTCTTCTTGAAATTTTTCTTGTGAGCTGGCTTATAAGTCGGATTATAGTGAGAATTGTGGCCAAAATTAGCGGACTCGACTTTGTTTCTACAAAGCCTCTCTTCTTTGATTACGCACATTAAGATCAATTGATTCAAGTCCTATTTGTCCTTCTGAGCGTTATAATTCGCTTTAAAGGTATTAAATTGCTTAAGAAGAAAAGCAACAACTAAATGCACTACCGCGTCTTCTTCGATTGTAATTCTTTGCTCTTTAAGCTTCATAGTCAACATAGACATTTTAAGAATAAATTATCGCACACTCCCATTTCCATCATATCGCATATTGACCAATTGCACTAAATAGCCGTACTGTAGGAATTTTACTGTTCCAACGAACTGGTCTTGGATGATCTTCAATAATTCTTTAGCAGTTTCGATAGTTTTAATACCACCTCTAATGAATTCAGTAATAGAAGCACGTATGATCATCATTGTCATACGATTTGCCTTGTCCTATCGAGCATATTGGGTCTTTTAAATTTCAGTGGCGTTGGACGATAAAGTTAGCGTGTCTTCTTTAAGAACAAAGTCATAGTCCATATATCTAAGGGTCAAATCAAGACCCATTCGTCATGTGTTATAATTGGTGCTATTAAGTTTTTCAATACTGGTCATCTGTTGATGTAAAACTGATCCGTCCATAGCTGATATGAAAAGGAATAACTATTAGCACATTGTTCAATTAGAACTTTATAAAATAAAAAATTCATACTTGGGATCAAGGTTGAATTAATCAGAGTGTAAACAAGCATGTGCAAAGGAGCATTCATTCTAAGGGACAAACTTCACTCATTGTCTCAATATCACCTTTGGGCAAAAGCTTTGACTTATCGTAAATCTCTCTAAGTTGTGTTTAAAAACACACATAAACCTAGTCAGATGTATTTTCGGTTTGATCAAAGATATCCATCAGCTTAGGCCAGAAGTGTTGCTCTTCTCTCACCTAGACACACATGACTATTCTACTCATTCCATCTATATAAATTTTCTAAATCTGCTTTGGCAAAAAATAATAGGTCACACAGACGAATGCACATGCAATCTTAATTAAAAAGAATTTCAAAATTTAAGGATAACGTATCCTCCATAGGTCAATCACCTTTGGGTAGACTGCAAACTTATTTTGGCTATGCATCCCGAAATGATTATTTTACCGTTTTATCTAAACCCCTTTATAGATAGAACTACAGCTGCTAGGTATTCTGTCATGTCAATAGTTCATATTTTCATTCTAAAAGAATGCTCACATGCCAATTTGATTAAATTTAATTTTGTGAAGAAAGTTCATGGTAAAAGACATTGTATGTGTTCTATTTATAGATTCATACACAAGAAAATTGTATATGATTTTACTACGAACAATGACATGATAGTATAAAAGTATCAAGTAGAAAAAGTTCAATAATTTTTTGTATTATATGAGGGAAACGGGTATAATTGTATAAAATAAATTTAATAAACTTTAACTAAAATTCTCAGGTCCAAAACAGTCTCAAGCAGTCCAAACAAAGAGTCCAATAGGTAGAACTTGTCGAGTAGATAAAAAATGATAGGTCATATGTATAAATCGGAACTATATATCTCCAGATATTGCATTCTAAAGGTTGAGCCTAAATTAGGCTTAATGTGGTGGTGAAAACAGGTTTACAGAATTAAACTATTATTTGCAGTCGACATAAACATAGGATAAAAGTTTAATTGGAGAAGCAACAAAATTTTAAAGTCGGTTGTTGGATGTATTTGAAATATTTTATATATAATAGCAGCTTTGGTGTTTTGGTGCTTTAGGTATACATGGAATAGGCACCCTTATAAGCCGGTTGCTATTAGCTTTTGTGTGTGACTGTGTATTATATATAATGTAATATTTTTATTTTACAACGTAGTACAACTGCTTTTAGCTTTTGGCTATATAATATATAATGCAATATTTTATATTTCAGGTGCAGTACGTTGAAGTACACAACAGTTTTATTATATTACACAGCAACTTTTATATTAAAATACACAACAACAGCTTTTATATATGAAGGAAACAGCGGCCTCTATGGTTCTAGGGCGCACAGGATCGCCGCCTCGCCGACGATAAGCTGTGATCTGATAAGTAAGCGTCACTAAAGTGACTGTGCAACATGCACTACAAAATTTAATGGTTTTAGCGGCGGCTAAAAACCGCCGCTAAAGCTAAATCAACCGCCACTAATACTCTTAGTGGCGGTGACTAAGAATATAGCTAAAAATGGTGTCGGTAATTTTTTTAGTGTCGATTTTTGCGAAATCGCCGCTAAAAGTGTATTTTTTTAACGACACTTTTTGACCGCCACTATATCATTTTACCGACAATATTTGACCGCCACTAAAGGAGCTTCTACGGGCGGGTACTAGCATAATAAATCGTCAGTAATATAACCTTTTAGTGGCGATTTTATAAAACCGCCACTTAATCTTCTTTTTTTTTTTTTTTAAATTGATTCTAGTCACACATATCGAATCTCAAGGGCACCCACACCCAAAAAAAATGACCATTAAATCACATGTACACATGAACTAGTTCATGTGCACATGTGATTTAATGATCACTTTTTTTCGCCATGCGCCATATGGAATAAAAATTTGATTGCCTGATGGTACATATATAGTATCAAAATTCAATCTATATATGAACAATTGAAATGAAGTATTATATCTATCATCTTATTTAAAGCAATCAATCCACCCTTCAAGATTTTGTAGGTGCAGATATAGCCACCTTTTTCCTCATTCTTAATAGATGTACCCAACAATAATAAGAATAAAGAAGATTAAATTCTCTAAAAAACTTGGAGCATGAGGCATGAGGCATCCAATCTGAACTTCAAGTCAGGTCAGATGTAGCATTAGGTCGGGTTGGGCATTTCCATTAGGCAGCCAAAATTTTATCCCGACCTAATTAGCACTATCATTAGTCTTTGGGTCTCTAAAACTAAGACCGTATTTGGAAACGAGACGGACAAGCTCAAGTTAGTGAGCCACTCGCTCCCCAACAGAGCACGTTTTACTCGCTCTGGTAAAACCTTCTCTATCTAATCATCCCCAGTGCCCATCAGCTCTCCGTCCCCTCCCTGCGGGACTCCAAAAACACGCTCCAGGCTAACACAATACTTGAACGTAGCTGGGAGAGGCCAAACACAATTATCATACAAAAACAGTATAATAATAAAAATAGCTTCATTAACAACATAGAAAAGAGATGAGATGGATTGGGAAAACTTTCAGCCCTTCTAACAGCTAATATCACTACTATTTATGCAATAAAACTGTTGGTAGTAAAAGTAAATGGCAGAATACTAGTGTCACTAATCCAACACTTTTCAGTTCTTTAAAAATAATCAATTAAAAACACTACTAATAAAATGAATGTTTAAGCAAAATAAGTTATCATAATTCAATGCTAAATAAAATTCTAAAAAAAATAGTTCAAATGCTCTCTCCATATACCACAAGTCATCTCTATATACCAAGACCTCCATGTCTCCATAGTTATCTTCTCAATCAATATGTGGTGCTGCATTATTATTTTCACGAATCTGTAAATTAAAAAATAAAAAATAGTTAGACAATGTATCCATGAACCAATTAGTAACAAAATTAGTTATCTATTAGTTAATAAACCTAATAAAAATATTAAGTTTGCTGGTTGATAATCATGCATGCTCACTTACAGCAAGTAATATATTCTTAAGATCTGCAATCTCGGCATCTCTTCGTGTTGTCTCAGCATCTTTCTCTTTCAATTTCTCCTCCATTTCCTTTAGCTTTCCTTGAAATTCAACAAACTCAGTAACAGAGGGCCCACCATGGACCGAAGATGATCCCCACAATCTAGTTGGGGTCATGCCAAATCCATATCCCCGGACACGACCGGGTTTCTCTTTTCCAAAAATTTGAGCAATCACATCATTTTTGGCAATCGGATCAAGCGAACTCTCTTGTTTTTCCATGACATCTTGGATCTTTTGCTGTAATCAAATATGTTTCAACTTTTTAATTATTATTAAATGACAAAATAAGTGGAATATAATAGTTTTCTACCATAAAAAATGTTGATGAAAAGGTGTAAACTCACGATCACTTGTGCAGCTTCATTGTTCATCGGCAAACCATCTTTGTGAGTGTGAGTCTTAACAAAAAAATCAGCACGGCCAGGCTCTTGTTGCATCAAACTCTTGCATGTCTGTATCAATGATATTAGAAGATTTGGAAACTATAACACTAAAACAGATAAGGGTACAAAATAGTTAAGCATACTAAAAACTGATATTATTACTTCTTCATATCGTAAGCTCGCAAAACTCTTTGTCCTAGTTGTATGGGGTAACTTTTGGCATGATCGATTCCTTTTATTTATTTCACTTCTTTTCTATTTCAAATTAACTAATTAATTTATCAGTAACATATTGTGCAAATTTTAATAAAGGATTATATCAGCATCCGTCGTTGTTTGCCAATTGCACATGTAGTATCAGCATTATATCGGAAGTGGCGATCTGGATCTATATTGGTCCGGGTTGGCTGATTTTTACCAATATGAACTTGGGATCGGTTGATTGATTCAATCGATCCCAATTGATCCTAAGCATGTTGTGTACCGTGCATATGCATTGCTCTCAACTGTATGTTTTGCTCTCCTTTCAAAGCCAAAAACCAAGCAGGAGGTTTACTGAAAGTGCCAATGTCGGAAACCCCTTCAAACCCAGTGATTGCTGCTAATCAGCCATTGGAGATCGGTGTTTTTCACTCCAATCTTATACACAATGGATCTTGAGACCATATGTGTACCATCAAACATCAGATGATTAATTTTTTATTCCACGTGGCACAAATACATATAAGGTGGCCCGAAGATCATATGGCACACATCACCCTCAAGCCTGACTTTAGGGCCATGTTTTTGAGACATGTGACATTGTAATAAAAAACTTACCGACTCTAACTACTCTCCTCACTATAGTTGAAAAGTAACTTGTAGCTGAAATCGAAACCAAATTCAACACATGTATATCTACATTTCTGTAAATTTTTATCTACCGTTTTATCAGTTTCAGCAATCACCACTTCAGCAGTTATAGACACAATAAGTGGAAACATTGCGATAACTGCAGTTTCAACCATCAATGCATCATCTCCTATAACCTCGCCATTTGTCCTTGAGGCATTTTCTGAATCCAGATGTGTGGACCATCGACATAGAATCTCCTAAGGGCAATCCATACAACCATAACCATTATCCCCAATACTGCATTCAGAAAAAGGACTACAACACTAAATTTTTCAAAGAACTTTTTTCTGTGACCGGATATAGCATCCTTGGCTTGGCAGGATGCATCACGATAACTGCGTTCCTTCAAGAATATCCAAAGGACAAACTTTGATTCCTCCACACTCTCCACACTCAGTCGACGTTTTCTTAGTACCGTTTACTGGACTATGGGTCCAGCTAAATCAATCAACTAGTTAGCCAATCGTTGCAACAGTTGAAGTGTGTTAGTGGGCAATGAGACCAAAGCATGTGAACATTAATAAAAAAATCATTCAATTCTAGATAACCATCAATCAGATCTATCTATATTATTGAAAATCTAATCATTGAGATGAGTTGTGTCCATTTAAATCGGTATATAAACTGTTTTCAATTTCGGATTGTTGAAACGATTAGTCCTATATATGCCATCCAAAATGTGACAATTATAAAACAATCATAGCGGTTGTTTAGATAACCACTAGGTGACCAATAAAAGAAATTTGTGGGCCCAGATCAAGTAGACCCACTCTGCTCACATACAAGGTTAAAAATCTCATTTTCTTAAGTTTTCTTACTGCTTTTTGGTGTTTAAAAGTTAAACTTCTAGACAATTCTCCATCTTTGCGAGCCGATGAATCATGGTCAAGGGGTTGGAATTGTTTTATCCTAGAGAAGATTCATCATAACCCTTTTTGTAAACTTAATCGTAGACTTGAGTAGGGAGCGAAAAACATCTTAAGAAAAAAAATTACATGCTTTGAGTTGGGCTAACTTTCCTGTTATTTATATTGTTTTCAGACTTCTAACATACCTACCCTAACAAACTCTACGTTAAACGAGAAATGGAACAAAGGAAATAAACCTCCTCTTTATCTTACAAAATCCACTCTCTCTCAATCCCTCTATTCACAATCGTACCCTAAAAGAGAATAATAAAGACTATTTCTACGCGGCTGGCTAGGGAAGGCTTGGAAGGCTAGAGTACAAAAGCTGGTCTGAGTTGGGAACTAATCTCAACTGTCAAAACATATGGTCTACATTTTTCACAAGATGGGATTACATGCTTTAAATATAAGAAAATACCCTCCAGTGGTGCTATACTCAAACCACCTAGTGGGAAGCTCCACACCTCCCACCGTGGAAAGGGTTTCTGAAATCTGTCATCCCCAATCAAATGGGGTTCAGCGTTGTGGGGCTCACCTCTCAGCCCCAATCAAATGGTCTTGAATTGACCTCTCACCTCACTTGCAAATTGCATCCTTAAACACCATCGAAGCATTCAAGTTGAAGTAGAGGATAATAGCAACAGAAATTAAACTGCCTTAATCGAATGGTTTAAATTTATCCTACGATGAGCATGGTGCTTAATAGGATCACTATGCATTTAAACTACATTCATTTACTACTGTAATTCTGAATTTTGCAGCCAAAGAGAAATGATTTGGATATGAACCACCACATCAACAATGTCAAGTATGTTCCATGGATGCTAGAGGTAAAAACTCATTCCTAAAAATCATCAAATCCCTAGATTTAAAACCCATCAAATACCTAAAAAAAAATCATCAAAGAGCTAAAATCAAAACCCAATAGATCCCTAGATTTAACACCCATCAAATCCCCAAAAAGAAAACCATCAAATGGCTAAAATCAAAACCCAATCAATCCCTAGATTTAAAACCCAAAAAACCATTAAAATGCACAGCCCAAGTAAATACCTAAAATAAAAACCATCAAATCCCTCAAATGCACAACCCAATAGATCCCTAGATTTGACACACATCAAATCCCTAAAAAGAAAATCATCAAATTGCTAAAAAACCCAATCGATCCCTAGATTTAATACCCAAAAAATCCCTAAAATGCACAGCCCAAGTAAATCCCTAAAATAAAACCCTCATATACCCAGCTGAGTAGATCAATCAATATAGTAAAAATATAAATTTATGCTGCATACCTGCTTCTTTTCTTCTTCTTTCTTGAAGAGCTTGAACGAGTATGCGAGAAGATATCATCCAAAATTCTGAAAACTTGGAGCGAGCGAGAGAGAAGATATAGAAGAGAGTCTGCGAACTTGGAGCGGGCGAGAGAAGATAGAGGAGAGTGTGGGAGAAGTTTTGCATTATATCCCTAAAAAAAAATCTACCATATATATATATATAGGGATAAAACATGGGAAGAGTATAACTTCTCGCGCCATAAGTTTGGCGCCCCGACTTTTATAGATGTTTAGTCACACATATTTTTAAATTGTGGCTAAAAATCATCTTTAGCCACACATTTAAGTAAGGTGCCACTGAGATCCGCCACTAAAACCCTTAAATTTTGTAGTGATGCGGGACAACTGCCACCGATGCTATGAATCAACCGGCACAAGTCTGGTGGCCGTCCGGGGAGCCGAGAAGGCATGCCGACGACTGTAAGGTTAGATAACCTCACCGTCATCTTCTCCAAACAATTTTCTGTAAAAAAAAATTATATTTTTATTTATTTATTTGCTATCTGATGGGCGGCCAGTGGGTATTCGATAGATCACCAGCCGAGAAGCGAGAAATCACCACCAAAATCGCCAGCGAACTCCCTGAGTTGGTAAAACAGCCGGAGTCTTCTTTTTTTTTTTGTGATTGAAAATAAATCAGCCTTAACCTGCTTTGATACTAATTGTTAGATCAAATCTATATTAGGCAATTAATTTCAATCAAGATTCGAGCATACCTTGCCGCTAAGAATGATCGTTGAGAATCCGATGAGATTTTCGATTCCGATAAGCATCATTCGCTTATAGCTTGAGGACAATACCACCTCGCTTCTATCTCTCTCTATATGATGGGCACGATTGCATTGAGTGGAGATGAAGAGGGGACATTGTCCTCTATATAGCATGCCCTTAAATCATAACCCATCAAAGATTCAAGAGAGAGGTGTATCACTAGAAAATAGGGATTAGCTTATCACAAACTAATAATGCCGAAACTGACTCCTAAAGTTACGTGGAGTGGAATCACCTTGCCAATAAAATCTCAAAGTCTTTAGTCAATTACGTTTTACTTAAATTAGGAAAGGATAAAATTATTGTGTGGGTCACAAATACCCAACACTCCTTCCCCATCAAATGTCATAAAGTTGAATTTTGATGGATGCTCATTTCTCGACACGGGCTCTCGGAGAGGGCGGAATCATTTGCAACCATGAACGTTGTGTCCTTGCTTGATTCATTTCTAGTTCAGGGAGTGCTCAAATAATGAAGCGGTGCTTAAAGCTGCGGAATTTGTAACGACGCTATTATATATAGCTCCACTCTAGAGCCAAATAACCAATGAGCCGCTCTTTGGTCACGGAGGATTAACCCAATCGCAGCTACCAGAGCTGAAAATGCATATTTATGGTCCAATGGTGTAAATATCTAAATGAATAATGGGTTGATACCTAAGTTAGGCCCGATTTTCTATTTGAAGAAACATATGCACAGTTCTTGATAAATGTGTATTAAATATAAAACATATAAAAAACGCATCAAAAAATTAAACCATAGATTTTAACTACATAACTATAGTCTGTTACTATTCGAAGGGATTTGTATGACTAATACAATGGAATGAAAGAAAATTAAATACAATTTTTTAAGAGAAAATGAATAATTTTTAGGGAGTTGAACCAAAATTTTGGGTTGAACGTTTCAATTGAATCTAATAAAACAAGTTTATCGTGTAAGGCATGATTTTATTTGAAGGATCAGAGACAATTTTAAATAAAAAAATTCACTAGAAAGAATTTTATTTTATAGAGTAGATTAAATTTGTGACTTGTCATACCGTAGTTGGAGAAACCGAGGCTGTGTTTGGCATAGTTCTCTACTAGCCCCCGTCACAGCAAAGTTTACCTGCTTTAGTTGATTCACATTCTCTTTTCTAACTCCTTGCAAATGAGGATTTTCCTGCTCTATCAGCAACC
Source organism: Chloranthus sessilifolius (assembly GCA_021018995.1). Taxonomy (NCBI): domain Eukaryota; kingdom Viridiplantae; phylum Streptophyta; class Magnoliopsida; order Chloranthales; family Chloranthaceae; genus Chloranthus; species Chloranthus sessilifolius. Next base: position 161,646,142 of record CM037585.1, read on the forward strand.
TCCCTGCTCTCTACTAACTCCCTACCAGAGCAAATAAAATATTCTCTGACAAAGAGTGAGTAGAGAGGAGGGTAGAATTGCTGAACAGGTAAATCCTGCATAAAATTTTGCCATGCAAGGAGTTACCAAGGAGAAGAAATACCTATTAAAGTAGGTAGCAAGATGTTAGTAAAGAGGATGGGAATCTACTAAAGCAGGTCAACTCTGCCATGGCAAGAGCTAGCAGAGAGCTATGCCATACGCAACCCGAGTGTCTGTCCTCCATCGTCGCAAACCCACTCTTGTCCCTTGACACTTATGCTCAATAATATATAGTGTCCATGAGATGATCCATCTTCTCGAGTGAGTGATGCATCTTTTCAGCGAATGGGTGACTATTATTAAACTCAACTCATATGAAGCATGCACATAATCTCTACCAGTGAAAGTGGTGGAGCCACGTTGTGGATGGGGTGGTCAATTGATCACCCAATTTTAGTAAAAGTTTCTTATTAACTTTTAAATATCCTAATTTATATTAGTGGATGCTTCTCCATCTAAAATTATATTGGCCACCCAATTTATTTTAAAACTTGAAATAAATTTTTTTAAGTGTTTGTTTTCATAACACACACACACACACACACACACACACACACATATATATATATATATATATATATATATATATATATATATATATATATTTAGAAACTAAAATCTCTCATCTCTAGATTCTCTCTCTCATTTCTCTAATCCCTATCTATTCTCCACACTCTCTCTCTTGAGATTTTCTCTCTCTCTCTCTCTCTCTCTCTCTCTCTCTCTCTCTCTCTCTCTTAAGATTCTCTTTAATCTAATCTCTATCTCCGCACTCTCTCTCTCTCTCTATTGAGATTTTCTCCACACCCTCTCTATCTCTTGGGATTTTCTCCACACTCTCTCTATCTCTCTCTATTCTCTCTAAATCTAATCTATATCTTCGCACTCTCTCTCTCTCTCTCTCTTGAGATTCTCTTCGCATTCCAAATTCTCTCACTACACGAGATTGGAGATTTTGTGTTAGCATCTTCACGGATTTGAAATTTAGCTCGTAAGAACAAGCAAAAAAAAATTTTGATTAATTTTTTTTTTTTTTTTCTATTGTGGTTTTCTTATTGAGTTATTTTTATGATTAGATCTTTGAGTTTTTAGGTTCTAATTAAATAATTATGAGATTTTAAGTATAGCATGACAACATGTTTATTATATAACATTTATGAGTTGTTTCTAAAGAAGACGATGCATCACATGATTTGTTTGTTCTGATTATATTTAGATTTTTTCAATCTTAGTATTGTTCTATTAAGTTTAAAAATGATTCTGTGGAAATCGACACTTTCATCAAATGTGTTTGATTTGATGCTCGATTCGATCCTGAACAATACGTTGATTGGATTAGTGATCTGAGTTAAACTTTTTATTTGTGGAAAATTATTGAGGTTGGGGTAGAGTGCAGATTAGGTTAACCAACTGAACTAAATCGAAAATTTCGGTATGGTTAAATTTCGGAAACTTCAGACCGAAATCGGAAAAATCGTTTTGGCTCGGTTTCCTTTTTTCATTTTATTTATTTATTTTTTTCCGATTTTTGTGTTGAATTTCTTAAACAACCCAATCAATTATTTTTTTATTATTTTTAATTTTTTTGATAGGTAAGCTGAGCCCGAACCTGTACCCAAAACCAAAACTGAAACTAAACCGATTGGTTTTCGATTTCGGCCATCCACGACTGAACTGAACAGAGCTACCCTTAGATTAATGCTAAAACTCGGATTAATTTAAAACTCTAATACTAAAACTTTATTACCCTAATGTAAATTTAATTTCATCTAACTTTTTATTTTTATATTTATTTTTTTAATTTTAGTTAAGACTCTAATCATTAATGGATTTGAACTCTCATTCTCTCAACCCATATAATTTTTAAAAAAAAAATTTTGGAACCCTAATACTAAAACCCTAATTATCTAGAACTCTCATTGAAAAAAATTATTATTATTCTTAATCTGTAATAATTATTCTTAAGTTGAAAGATAGTGGTCCCAAAAATCAATATTTTTTCTAAAAAAATTAATCATTCGATATGGACAGTCTAATGGATTTGATTAGATGGAAGATGAATTGATGAATGCTTGTTTAATCACATATATCGAGAAAGATATTTTTAATAGCATCGATGATGAAAAAATCATGAATTACTTTTAGAAAATGAAAACTCGTCGTGGACAATTGCCATAGTAATTAACAATGATCTATGAAAGATACATTTTTGGTAAGTAGATGATATACTTTGCTTTTATTTTTTTATATATTTTTAATACTCTTTTTTTATAAATATATATATTTTTAGCGTTTGCTTAGGAGAAAAAAATTTATATAATTTTTCAACAATAATTGATTAGATGACCACCCTATGAAGAAATCTTGGCTCCGCCCCTGAGTGGAATCTCTACCACTGGGATTGATGACTCTAACATCAACGGCTTGAATATCAAATGATGCAAACCTCTAATTGCACGAATTTTTCTTAAAATAAATTGAAGTAAAAAAAGAATAATAGTGAGTTTAGCTCCTCGTGGCCTAAGAGCTGCTTTTGAGCTCTGGTGTGGTGCTCTTATACTTGGAGTGTTTGGTAAACCAACTCCTCGACCCATTCTAGCATATTATTGGGGTGTATTGACTTAGCATATAGGTTGATTCCGCTACATATCAGCTAATTTATTATAATAGGCCAAATTTTAAACCTTCAGTTGAGACCTCCTAATTTAGTTTGGGGCACTTTAGAAAAACAACTTTGGAAACCAAACGTTTTAGCTTAATATACAAAACCTAAGGGCATGTTTGGATAAAAACACGGGAAACATGGGAAATACTATTCCTATATTTTCCCATGGATATCTTAGTTGTAGGAAACCATAGTATTCCTTTGTTTTCCGTTGTTTGGATAACCACATTGCTAGCTGGGAAAACTTAGGATTAACCAAATCCTGTGTTTGGATACATATGCAGGAAATTATAGGAAATAGCATATCCTAACAAAAAAATAGCCAAATGACCAAAAAATTATATATGTATTAAGTTTTTTTTTTCTCATTACATATTTTAATGAGTTGCTCTAGTGGTAGACTTGGTGCTTTGTGAATGTCTAGGTTCAAACCTTGTTATATATAATAAATTGGTTATTTTTTTAAATTAATTATACTATAGCATATACACCATATATGTGAGTATATAGCTCTACAATATAGTAGAGCCCCTTCTGAGAGAAATCTCTCCAAAAATAAAATTGATCACCCAAATCATAACGTGGCTCTGCCTCTGATTTTTGGAGATGTGTGCCATATAGAATCAACATCAGGTTGTCTGATAGGGGCATCATGATCTTAAGATCTATCATGAGGAAGATTGAAAAAAAAAAAAATCTCCATCGTCTTATTTAAATCAGTCAATGGTTTTCGTCCGTGAAAAAAATGTGTGGCATTATGAGAAGAGTCATACGGATGAGAAGTCTGAAGGTTCGGAAGACCGAGGGACTCCCTTGGCATTTCTTATCGGATTTTAACGGAAAATGTGAAGATAATTTTCGACCCTTTGGATATCATCCAAATAACGAGAATCTCGACAATTCATTTGCCACATATGAGTTTTCCCTTATTTCCCCTTGTTTTCCTTAAAACCAAACAAGCCCTAAATATTTTAGAAAAAAGGTTTTAACATTTTTTTGAACTTCAGAAATCCGTGAGATCTCAAATACTCAACACAAGTGGATTTGTGAGTTTACAAATTTGTCTCTAATTATCTTCTCCACTCAAACCAACTCCGACGAAACTAACTCCGACGGCGAGTTCACCACGACACTCTACTCTCCCCTGGTTGTCTTCTCCACTCAAACTAGCTCCTGCGGCGAGTTCACCCCCGACGAAATGAGTATTTTCAAGGGAATTAATTTGAAGTTATTGGCAATGGAACAAATGCTCAGGCAACATCCAAAATGGCAGCGAAGGGCCGTCTTAGTTCAGATTTTGAATCCCGCAAGGGGCAGAGATAAGGACCTTGAAGAAATACAAGCCGAGGTACCGGCAAGTTGTAGGAGGATCAATCAGAAATTTGGACGGCCAGGTTACGATCCGGTGGTGTTCATTGACCGGCCAGTTTCAATCTATGAAAGGGTTGCCTTTTACACAATTGTCGAATGTGTTATTGTCACGACTGTGAGAGATGGGATTTACTCCCTACGAATACATAGTGTGTAGATAGGGGATCGCTGGATCACGGGGTAAACTCGCCGCTGGAGCTGGTTTGAGTGGAGAAGACAATCAGGGGAGAGTAGAGTGTTGGGGTGAACTTGCTGTAGGAGCTAGTTTCACCGGAGCTAGTTTGAGTGGAGAAGACAATCAAGGACAAATTTGTAAACTCATAAATCCACTTATATCGAGTATTTGAGATCTCGTAGATCTCTAAACTTCAAAAAAATGTTAAAACCTTTTTTTTTAAACATTTAGATTTTATATATTAAACTAAAACATTTGATTTCCAAAATTGTTTTTCTAATTTCCCCTTTAGTTTGCTTGGAACAAAATAATCTCATTCAACCTACCTTCTCAAAGTGATGACAATCATTTATAGACTCTTACGCACAAATTAGGAAGATGGATATGAACTAATAATACTAAGAAGAAACAGAAATAGAGGAGAGGAAAATCAATATTTGATGCTAGGGGAGTCCACGAGATATGGTATTAAGCACAAAGAACTTAGGCATGTATCACATCGTTAATGTTAACGTTATGATTATAATATTGTGATTGATCATCTCTCATTGTAACATAGTCACCAAGTCGAGATTTGAAAACAAGAAAATTTGGAAATTTAACAAAACAATTGGAAAGATTCGGAAAAAATTGAGAAAAATAAAAAATTAAGGATAAGATTGAAAGGCATGAAAAATATAAAGAATATCCAAAAAATTGTGATTTATTGAAATTTTCATAAATATAATTAATCATAATTTAATCGCAAAGTTCATATTTTTTCGAAGAAATGCAATTTTTGAAAAGTTATTGTTCATTTTTTTATACGGCACATTTTATTTGTCGCTTTTTCAAAAGTTAAGAAAATTTGGTGACTGCAATTGAAAATTTGAAATTGCAATTATAAAAGAAATTCCCCAAAGTTGACTATAGAACTTTTCTCTACAGTTATAACGAAAGAACGCTGAATATTAAATAGTATTGACTATTGAAAATATCCAAATTACCTTTTAAGTGGTTCTTACATGACACACAATTACATTAGAAAGTCCTTTAACCTAAACATGCGGGGGCATTAAAACCACGAAATTTACCCTAAAGAAAGAGAAGTGTTGCTCCCACATATGTTGTTTCCTTGTGGCACACACCTCAAAAAGTGATTATGAACCAAGATTGATGTACACCATAATGGCATTCACTTTTTGGGATTTGTGCCCTATAAAAACAACATCTAACCATACGATGGTTAGCCGATGATCTCAAGATATATTGTGTAGGTCATTAAGATAAAAAAAAATCTTTATCATCTTATTCAAAGTAGCCAACATGTTTCATTTGGTGTGGCAATAACAAAACAGGATGTAGCAGTGACATTCATCTAAAAAAAATGATTCTCCATCAATTTCTCACTATCAACCGTCTCTCTATTTCTCTATTCTTTTCAAACCATAATTTCCATTAAAGGAAAGAAAAAAAAAGCACCTTCTCTCTAAAGTCCCTCTTCTTTTCTTTTCCCTTTTTAGGATAGGCAAGCTTGACGTTGGACGGACCTCACCCAATCAATAAAGGAAAATTTGAGATACAATACAACACCCCACTCAGATTAGACGGCCCTCTCAGGAAAGCATTAAAAATAACAAAAAAGGTTACAATCTAATAAAGGTACAATCCTTATCTCTGGCTAAAAGCAGGGCCTGCCATGAGGTATGGTGACTGTGGCGGCCACCATAGGCCCACCAGAAAATTAGGCTCAAAGGTAATTTTTTATGTTTAAAGTTGGGCCCGAATTTTTTTTAAAGTAGGCCCTATTTTGCTTAAAAGGCTCTCAAATTTATTTATTTTTAATTTAATAACTAAGTTTGGTTGTTAAAAAAAATAAAAATAATTATGCAACATTCCTAAGGTTGCTAATAAACTTTCCTTTTTTTTATTTAAAACTAAAAACAAATACCCCAGCCACCCATCTCTTTCTCATCTCTCTAACTCTCTCTCCACCATTGACTACACTCTCTTTTTCTTTAGTTTTTTTATATATTTTGTTTCTATTTTATTTTATTTTTAATATGAGAATATGTTTTGTTATTAATTCTTTATTAAAAGGCACAATTACCAAATCAGGATTGGGAATATAAAGTTTTACAGTAATATACCAAAATCGAAGAGTTTTGCACAATCAGGATATATCGTATTCCGGTGTTCTTGAAATTCATGAATGCTCAAACTTTTGAACCCAAAAAATCCGTGCAGTCCTGATTATGCAAAAGTTTTTGAATTAGTATAATAGTGCAAAACTTTTATAACATAAATCCTCTTTTCGCTAGGTGCTCAAAAATAAAATTTACCGTAAATATTTTTTGGGACTGTACGATTGATTGTTATTATATTTTATCACTTTTTAAGTTTATTAATTTGAGAAAATTTTTATTTAAATATAATAGGCCCCATTTTGCCATAGGACTCTGAAATCTCAGGGCCCGCCCTGGCTAAAAAGCCTAGCCAGATCAGCTGGGATCTCAGAAGGGCAACCGAAGTAGCCAGCCACCTGATGCCGGATTTAGCAACATATTCGGTGCATGAGTTGGCCTCTCTCCATAGGTGCTTCAGTAGCCCCATAGATAAGAAGTCTCTTCTCCATCTTGCCTTGGTGAAAACAAAGTCTCATCTCTCCCAGAGCCCTTGCCCCGGGATTACCAATGTAACTTTAATTATTATTTTTATTTTTTTTAATAACTTTGAATTTTCATTCTTTTCTTCATTAAACTTGCAAATGGAAGAAGAAAATCTCTAAGTACCACCCCATCTCTCAACCACCTTTCTTATTCATTTTTTCTTGCTATTTATTGTGTTTGTTATTTGAATTGATTATTGAGTGTATTTAGTTTTATTAGATTTTGATGATTAAATTGCAATTTGAGTTTGTGATCATGGATTTGTGAGATTCATGTGCTTAAACCAGTTTATTATCATTATTTGTGTTATTTATTGAATTCATTAACAATAGAACAAAATTATTGCATAATCAAATCTTCATGACGATTTTCAAAGTGATATTCCACAATTTTATTTTATTTCGTTGTAGGAGACCGATTGGTTGTGGTCTTGCACCCGATCTATCCGTCGCAATCTCGTACAAGACTGATCTTTTGCATTCTTATACGAGATCGATTTGTCGCAATCTCTTATAAGACCGATAAATATCATTTAAAAATGCGCATATGTTTTAAATTAAAGGGCATTTCTGTACATTAAAAAAAAATAGACAGACTGTACATATAAATCGTTTTAGAAAAGTTAAAAGGTCCCAACCTTTAGATGAATAAGTCAAAAAAGGACCTTGTGGGGGTAAAAACTACATGGCTTTGACTTTTTTGGCACTGTAGCTTTTGTCAAAATATATAACTATTAGGCAAATATCAATTTATCATCTCACAAAAAACAAAAAAAACAAACAAAAAAAAAAAAGATAAATATCAATTTATGAAATTTTTTATTTTAGAATTTAAAAAGGCACTACTTTTGAAATAAATTTATTAAAATGATAGTTTTTGCTTTTTATTACCAACTAACGCTAGAAGGGGTCATAGATGGGCCTTGGTAGTTGGTACACGAGAGTTGTGCTTGACAGACGCAAGGATAGCGGGAAATGGAAGGCCCAGAAGCACAACCTAACAATTCTTATAAACTTGTAGGTCGAGGACTCGAGGGTGGCACCTCTTGAGGCCGGGGGACTCAAGGATCTCACATACGCCAAAATTTCTTGTTCTATTTTGAATAGTTTCAGGATACGCGCATCTAACTACACTCCTCGATCGGTAATTTTTAAGAGAAAAGTGCAAAAACGGGCCCCTCACATTTTTATTACAAGAAGGGTAAATTTTTTTTATTATTATAATTCAGCGCCCCATATAAGCCAATAAGGGCCGTATTCACAGGGTGTGGATATGTGGGTTTACCAGTATTTTCTTTGATGACAAATTTGTCCCTTTAAAATACATTTAAAAGACTATAATGCTCCTAATCTTTTTTAAATTATCGATATACCTAATAATAGATTTGTAGGGGCGAAAGGAGAACTTGACTATGGTCATCTTCTCTGATGCAACGAAAGAGGTTGTCTTCTCCACATAGTTAGGGTTTCCATTGAATGAAAATAAAAAATAATAATAAAACAATTTCGAAGAGGCGTGGGTCTTTCATATCTCTTCTCTGACTACAAACAGACATCATTCCGAACTCATCCAATACTCTATATCGGCTGCCAAAGCCGTTGGTTCTGCCGGCTTCTCCTACACCGTTTTCAACAACGGTTAGATAATCACTCGCCAAAAAAGAAGAATCAACCAATTTTGATCCCTTACAGAAAGATTCCGACAAATTAGGTACCTCTACGATGATTTTGAACCATTGGATCTCTACTCGCCATCTCCTAGCCAATCAACTAAAGGGAGATTTTTTGACAAGGGTACAATTGTAATAGGCGATTTTAATTGACTTGCGCCATACTTGGGTTCATATGTACGACTGTCTAGTCTTCTTACATTGAAGCTTGATTAAGAAACAAAAATAGGCGCCTTTATGTAAAACCCCTATATTTTAAGGGATAATAGCTCTAACCGCCATGGTGTTTAAATGATCTTACACCATTAAAATTTCACATATTATCTAACACTATTGAAGTGTATTTTATCATTGTGCAATGTGCCACATATCAATCTAAATTGTCAAGCGACAATCCATCGTTGGAAATATGCTCCAGCCTAAGGATCATGCTGATAAGTGGATGTAAAATCATCTGATCGGTAAACTTTAATATCAGCCATCAAAATTAAGAATTTTGAACAATCACGAGTATTAGAGTATACAAATTAGATGATTTGAAACTCCCAAAAATTTAATTTTTAGACTCATAACCTTACGATCTTTGATGGTATAGATTTTTAAGATAATAAGCTAATAAATGGTGTAGGATTGTTTAAACGCAATCTGGTGTTTAGATGACGATCGGGACTTGGGACTATAGTGACAATTTTTGTTTATGGCAATATTTTGGTAGGGGGTCATTTTGGATCATTTCAGATAAATTTCAAAAAAAATTTAAAAATTTTGGAAAAAATTTCAGAGAGTATAAAAAATATTAAATATAAATTATATTTAAATTTTATAAAAATTTTATTTTATTATTTAAAAAATAATAAAAAATAAAAAAGATTCATTAATTTTCATAAATTTTTATTAATTTTATCCAAATTAATGAAATTTCAGTGATTTCGACAAAAGTTTCGCCTGACCCCTATTCAGATAAATTTCTAAGAAATTCCGGAGAATTTCGGAGAAATTTGTTAATATCCTCGCGAGAATACTAATAATAAAACAGCGTAAATAGACCGCCGGCCATGACATCAATCCGTTCTTCCACAACGGCATATATCTAGCCTGAATGAGCTCCACTACTACTAACCTCTAAGCTCTTTGTTTCCGTAAAATCCGCGCCTAAACCCTTCTCTCTCTCTCTCTCTCTCTCTCTCTCTCTCTCTCTCTCCTGATATTTCGCGCGCTTAATCTACCCTTTGTCTTTTTCCGTCCGATTGCAGCGGCGAACAACGACGACAACTCCTTTTCCAGGTATCTAATCTCCAAGTGCTATGCTTCTATAATTTTCATAAAAAACGCCGTGTTTCTCTTTATTTATTTATTTATCAAAATGAAACTTATGGATCATAAGAAGACCCTAAATTCTGTTCAAAGTGGAAAGGCTAAACTGCATCATTTGTAAAAAATAAAATAAATTTTGGCTTCTTTTGTTGTATATATTAGGTCTTTTCTGTTTATTGAGGTGATTTTGATCGAAATTTTTCTATTCAAATCGTTAGATTAGGTTTTCTACGTTAAGCGTGTCGCTGATTCCTACTTATTTGGAGATTTGAGTATTGGATGGCAGGGGCCATTTGTAAAAGGCTTGGGCTGTCAAACGTGAGGAGGCAGGTTCGAGTCCTGAGAGCAGGATGATGTGTGAGGAGATGATTCTCTGTTTTTTCTTTTTCTTTTTATTTTTATAGATCAATTAATGAGGAGCTGATTCTAAATTTAAATTTGATTAATCTATCTCAATGTGGGAATTCTTTTGTTGGCATCCTCTTTTTTTTTTTTTTTCATTTGTGTTGAAGAAGGATCAATATAAAAGTATTGAATCACATGCCCATGATAAAAAAAGAGACAAAAAATAGGGAAATTTTATAGAAAATAGAAACAAATATTAAAGATTTTTCAACATAAATATGAGATATTTGTAGATAGCCAAATGTAATTTGTACTGATATGGAGTCTCTTCTTTTTTCTTTAAAAAAAAAAAAATGTATACTGTCCATCCATTAATTCAATATGTATAACTATTGTAATTATACAATATTTAGGCTCTTGGTTGTCATGACATTAAATTTTTCTAGTTTTTAGCATATCACTCATGGCATTTATTATGAATTAATTCATATTGAGGGAAAATATTTTACTCTTATTTTTTATGTCCTTCTTTCCTTTATTTGTTTACTTGGCAGCCCTAGTTTGGATGGGACATGGCTGAAATCCTCTCACCCTTAAAAGAGAACAAAGCGTGGCAATGGATTTTCTCTGTGGTCGGGATCATGAGCACTTTAGTCATTTATGGCCTCTTACAGGCATGTCTCTTCTCTCGGCCACTACATCTATGGATTATATATATATATATATATATATATATATATATATATATATATATATATATATATATATCCATTTATGTTAATTATAGATGAAAAACATGGGATGAATCATTAACAACTAATCTATTCACTTGAATGTGCTTTTGCATGATTTTTTGTTCTATAATCACAAATACTTTCTGGTTTCGATATTTCAATGGAAGCACAAAACCTTTCACGTGCATACACAGTAGCACTCACTCCTACAATGTTCTGTAAGATCTTATTTCTGCTGGAAAATGTATATCACTTTGATAAACAATGGTGGGCCTACTTAAATAAAACAATTTTACTTGAATGAGATGAGTGGGTTCTATGTTTTAGAATATTGTAGCACCTAAATTTGAATAAACTGTCGTATTATATGAATCCCAATCTGAAGGGATCTTGGCCATCTTTTAGAGGACACGAAGAAGGCTTCTTTGTTCTCTAGTTTGAGGGTTTTAGGGGGATGGGGTTATGTTTTTAGCTACAGTGGTTCTTTACTTCACAAAGTTTACACTTTTTTTATATCATTTCATCTCAATTTTACAAAATATATGGGCCTCAAAATCTTCTTAACCTGACAGTTCCAGGTCTGGTCAAGATTAATATTTTGTAAAGTGACAAGATCTTTTTATTTGTACCATTTGTTGTAGGTCTCTGTGGTAACCAGTTCCAAGGTTCACTTGGATGCATTGATAAAAAATGTTCCTATGGGTTTCTGGTTTGTGGCTGCACTTTGATTTGAAGAGAATTTGTGATTAAAAAAGTGCAGAATATCCCAATTAAAAATGCTTTTTAATCAATGAAACATGAACCATAACGTTCGATCTTAAGAAAAGATCCTAATTAAATCATTGAGGTTCCCCGACAATTAATTATAATTGAATAACTCTTTCTGAATGACCATAATTTGGCAAAACATTTATATGATTATTTATTATTTTATATAACAAAATAATCTTTCAAAAACAATTCGAGAAAATTACCTGCCAAGGGTTTTATGTATATTTAATAACTATCCTCCCAGAACTTAGATATTCTCCCATTGACATGGGCATGAATTCCTTGTTGGAGACTTACTATTTACTCAAGGATTTATTGATCTATCTTAGTCTTGAGAAGCTATTTGGTGGTAAATTTCGATAGGATGCTTCTCCCGTGCAATCAGTTACTGTAAAATTAAGCACCCATGTGTCGTAATCCACATTCCACACTGTGATAGTTTGAGAATTAACTACTACTCATCTAACGATAACTTCTAACACTATGGGAAACATATAAATGAAGTGCCCAACTCCATTCATAACTGTGACCATTTTAGGCATAAGGAACTTGTAAGCTAGTTCTCTCGTGGCCAGAACCTAGTTGTCCTACAATATTACTTGAGGACCTTGATGGTATCACATTTCTCATATCATGATCGACAGAAAAAGGCCATGTACCCAAATACGATATATGAAAAAATGATCACATAAAATATATATATATATATATATATATATATATATATATATATATATAAAAGAATGTCTCAATAATCAAAAGTATCACATTTCATAGATAATGTTCAATAAAAGGACTTTCTAGGGCATTAGTTCTAGCAGGACTTAATTGCAAATGTATTACTTGTATCATTGTATCATATCCTTTGTTTAGTCAACTAAGAATGAATATTCCAAAACCTAGAGACTATGGTTGTCTTTGGCATAGCCCTCTACTAGCTCACGGCCAGAGTATGGTTTACCTACTTTAGCAGGTTCCTTTTCTCTTTTCTAAATCCCTGCTACCTACTTTTCTTGGTCTTCTCTCTTGCTTACTTTCTGAGAGGGATTTACCGCCCAGTTCTCTCGCCTCTCTGCGCCTCGGCAAGGAGTAAGCAGAGAGCAAGGAGGTAGCTGCTAGAGCAGGTAAATCCTGCATAGTAGGGAGTTAGCAAGGAGAAGGGGGGCTGCTAAAGCAAGTATATCCGACTCTGACAAGGAGCTGACAAAGAGCTATGTCAAATGCAGCCTATGTATTTTAAAAATCACCATTTCCCATAGTAGTGGTGATCAGTGTTTTCTTGGAATTTGGCATGGGTGTCATAGATGTTTGGCACTCTAATTTCTAAATATTTCAATACAGCGGCACAGCCTTAAGAAAATAAAATTTTTTGAAATATATATATATAGAAAAAAAAATTGAAGGAAAATCTTAGAAAGCCAATTGAGATATGTAATGAAAGGTACATAACGTATGTCATGAACCTAACTAAAAGTATATGATATTATACAAATCATTTTCAAGGACCCAATTTATTCGATTTACTCATAGCCCATGTATCATGCACAAACAACATATCCAGCGGTTACCTTTGATTAAAAGTAATAAAAAACAGTGAAGACAGTAAACTCTGCTTTATGTTTAACTTAAAAATCCATCAAAAAAAAAAAGAAACTTAAAATCACCTCCATCAGCTTTCTGCCACAAAACTGATCGAAATATAACCCATTCAAATTTTCAGCACCACCAAAACTGTGTATCATTCTTGAGTTGATCATAGCCCAAGATAAACAAAAAATAGGTTTCATGGTATCACAGATCACGGTTTTCCTTAAAAGTAATATCAAATGATATCCAATCAAGAAACAGCTATAACCATTAGATTGGTAGCAAAAAACGACCAACCCATTCTAATTTTTCCTTCGTCAAACTATTCAATTGATCTAGATACCTCAAACCATGAAAATAGGTTTCACTAGTAAAACAAATAATCCATAGAAACATCTTCAAACAATGTCAAAAAAATTTCCAAAAAATGCCATGAAAAAATAATGTCTACCAAATCATACCACTCGTTCCTTGATTTTGGTAAATGTTTGACCTAGGCCTGATGTCAGCACTTATACATGCATTAGCAGCTGATTTTCAGAAGGCATGGATCCAGGAGACGAGATGCTCTAATACCAAGTTGAAGTTGGTAGTTGTAGTAGTGTTTGTGTGATAAGAGTGATAAGAAGAAGACGAATCTCTACCATATCTTACCACTCTTTCCATGATATGGGTCAAACTTTGACCTTGGCCAAAAGTCAACACTAATACATGCTAACTTCGTTTGGAAGGCACAGGTCCACAAAACAAAATGCTCTGATACTAAGTTGAAGTTGGTACTTGTATTAAGGTTTATGTGATATAAGTGATAGGTGGAAGAATAGATATATGTGGAATGGCATAAGTGTCGAATGAGACACGTTTACCCGTTATATTAACTTAAGGAATGAATATTACCAGTATGCCATTTCATGAGGAAAAGTATAAAATGAAACTTAATAAGACTTATAAATTATAACTTATAATTATGTATGTAATACTGACAACAGTCATATCAAAATGACATTCAATTTTTTTTAATTGCCATGATTGTAGACTTCTTTTTTCTATTCAATATCTATATTTTTTTTCCTTTTCTTTTTGATAGGTAAGTTGGGCTCGAATCTGCGACCTTGAGGTTGCAATATTGTCAACCTTCCATTGTGCTACAAACCCGAACCCCAATATCTTGACGCGGGACGGTAACCATAAAATGCGTGATTAATGATTTAATGCAATTTTGCCGAAATTAAATAAATTAATTCAAGTTTAATCGCAAAATTATCTTAAATACCTTAGGGTCTGAAGAATTTGATGGATAAATCACGCGAGATCCGAGTAGGTTCCAGTCCGATGCGTAAGTACTGTTAGATTTAAGGCAGGATCGGGCCTAGAGATAGAACTCTAGTTTTTTCAGGCTTAGGCATTTGTCTTCGATCCAATGTAGGTTCACGGTTCGATCTAGGGTTGTAGAATTGGGTTTAGGGTTCGAATCAAGGTTATGGTTTTGTAATAGGCTTATGGTTTGGTTTGGGTTTATGGTTTAGAAAAGGGTTTTGGCTCTATTTGATTTAGGGTTTGGGGATCGAAATCAATAGATTGAGATTTAGAAAACAAGCAGAGATCGATAAATAGCAATATAACAAAGATCATAGAAAATAATTACCAAAAGATTAAAAGATAGCTTTTGGGAATCGCTCCCTTAGCCTCACACAAAACTCATCTCAGGCAGAAGAATATTCAAGCATAAAAGCATTTAAAATATTCAATAATCTAACTAAATTGTTTTTACAAGCCTCTTTATATATGCTACCAAAATAAAATTCGAAATAAAGAGTCCTATTACTAATAAAACACAAAAAAAGTAAATTTTCGTCGCAACGCGCACGGACGTCTGTAGTGCCCCACGGACGTCCGTGACCTGCGGACAGTGAGGGGTCAAAATCACGGACGTCCGTCACTGTTCACGGACATCCGGTACTGTTCATCACGGACATCCGTCACTGTTCACAATCATTGTTCATCAATTTTTTTTTCCTTGAAGCAGAAATTCTGTTGGGACTCAATTTCAATGCTCTCGATGTTGACGTCCCCGTCATATCTGTATTTGGTTTCATAAATAATTAAATTTACGTGTACTTGTACCTTATTTTAAGAGTTTAGTATGTCTTGTTACTCTAGTACATCATCAATGAAACCTTTAGCCTTATTGAGTAAATAACCGTTGTAAACCTAGTTCCAAAACCACTATGATCCGTATTCTCATGTTTAGGCAATTTGGGTGTCCAATATCAGTGAGCATGCGTATTTTCTAGATGATATGATGGACAACCTCATCATTCTTTGTTGTAAAGTGATCATTTATTTTTTGTGGAATAGATTATTTTGTAAGACTTTGGTGAGGTTCTTTTATGTATTAACCTTTTCAATGTCTTAGTTCATTTACTGATAAAAAAGTTTTAAAGCTTGTTGATTTAATCTACCTACAAGTTTAATTATATGTTGGAGATATAATATGTAATTTGCAAATATTTTGGGGCCTTGTCAGTGTTATACACTTTATGGCAACTTTTAACCTGTTTTTGAGCTATGAATAACATTTTCATTTTTTATTATTTAAATTCCATCACAAAAGAACAGTGAGGTCAGACAAGTCATTTGTGAAGGCCATAGACAAGTGTAAGAACTGCATGTGGAGAGATATTTGTGGTTGCAGTTGGGTTGTGTAAGGGCCTGCTTTGACTCCTTTTTCAATAGCGTTGGTCATGGATGATTTGCTAACAAAAATACTATGTGATTCCTCAGTGTGTGTTGCTTGCAAATGATGTGTTTCCTTGTTAGACAAGAATGCAAATTAAACTATAAAGAAAAAGGGTTTTAATGTTAAAGTTGCTTGAGAATTTACAAAACAATATGAAATATACGGAGTGCAAATTATTGAACATGAGAGCAAGGCGGATGACTTAGTCAACATAGAAAATAATTGATTATCATGATGTGATAGATATAAATGTACTGCCTTTACTATATGATAGGACATTGGGTTCGAGGAGGATATTTCAAACCAGATCAATGCAAGGTGAATGAATTGGAAAGTGGCAACTGGCAAGTGTGATGTTGTGTGATTAATGAGTAGTACTTCAATTGAGCGTGTGCTTTTTTATAAGGTGAGAATAAATATTGCATTATTTTATTCTGTAGAGTATTAGACTACGAAGAAGCAACAAGAAGATAGTGCATGTTGCTGAGATGTGTTTGCTAGGTGGATGTCTGAATTAGCAAAAAAAAATTAGGAGTACGTAGTAGGAAGTTAGGGGTAGTCCTAAGGGAAGAAAGAATCAAGGAAGATCATTTTAGATGGGTTGGGCAATTGGAGACCTAAAAACAAACTTTGTATGAAGGATTGTTGTGTGAGAGCATAAGGAACGCATATGGAACTTGGAGAACAGGAAACTGATATAGATCCAGACTGAGGTAATGAAAAATGAGATGATCTTGAATGAAAGAGTTCAGCCCTAATAAAACATGAGTGGATAGATTTGACTAACAAACTGTCCCTAAATAGATGGGTCAAGGTGATGGTGGTGGCGTTGTTCATGATGAATGATGAAATTCCACTACAGAAAATATGCTTGAAAGTAACCATTAAAAAAATGCTTAAATGTAAGTTTGATTGTCCATTCATCTGGATAATATACTATTTCCTTTCATTTTGTTAGGACAGATACTACTGTTTATTTTTTTATTTTTTTTAATACTACTGATATTATGATATAAACTTTATGACTCTCTTGTCAGAAGTGTGATAATTGATGAAAATAGGTTAATGGGGGTCCACAATATTAAATTGCAAAGGCTAATAGTATTGTTTGTGTATTTGCTACTTAAAAGAAACTGTTATGCATCATTTCTCAAAATTGTCCATTATAACTTTTAGAAGGTGTGTTCTTGCAGGAGAGGATCATGAGAGTTCCCTATGGGGAAAATAAAGAATTTTTTAAATATTCATTATTTCTTGTTTTTTGCAACCGGATTATGACGTGTGCTGTTTCTGCAGGCGCATTACTGGTAAACTATCCAATGTCTCTCAAACCTTCTTCAATTGCGTAGAATTTTTTTTTTTGATAAAATTGTGTAGAATTAGCTGCCTCCAATGCATAACATATTTTTCTCTTTTTCATAGGCAAGTAAAAAAACCTTGGATCCTGTTGCTCCAATGTATAAATATTGTGCGATATCAATCTCGAATATACTGACCACAACATGTCAATACGAGGTAAGAACTTGAGTATATGTTTCTTTAACAGAAAAAATGTCCACACTCTTGTTTGCATGCAACTTTTGTTGGATAATTTGATGAGAAGACTTGCTCATCGCCTCAACCATCATCCCCTTGTCCCCTCTGTTTGAGGTTGGCTCTGTGAGTAATGTGGTCAACCCGGCACCCTAGCCCTACTATAGGTGGGCTTAGAATTTGCACCTGCACCCAATTAATAATCTGCCTAATCTGGGCCAATACGTTGCAACAATTTTACATTTAGGCCCAATCTGACCGAATCAGTCTTGGTCCATCTGTACAATTTTTCAAAGTTGGTCCTGGGCCTGATATTTTATTGCCTCGCCTAGGCCTGATATTTTCATGCTGATTAGTAAATGGCCCAGTCTCAGCCTAGGTTTTTGGCTGCATAAATATTGGGTCATTTCAGATCTAGCCAGAACCCAGATTGGCCTCAGCCCACGGACAATCCTATTTGCAAGTCCTATTGAGTGAACTAAATAGTGACTATTAAAATGGTTGTTTCAGGCTCTTAAGTATGTCAGTTTCCCAGTTCAGACACTTGCAAAATGCGCAAAAATGATTCCTGTAATGGTAAGACAACTATATTTTAATTAGTTTTGCCAATCAGTACTTTTTCCATTTATTCCTGTCTTCTTCCACACATGAGAAATACCTGCTTTTGTCATAAAGTTCTAATAACTGGCACTTGCAAGTTACTGTATACTGACATGCCTGTAAGTTCTGCCTTCTTTCTATTATTTTTTATTATGGAGAACTCATGTTTTTTTATGTTTATTCTGCTCCGTTATTACCATTCTTGTCAGTTTCTTGTCATTGAGTGCCCATCTGTCCTGCAAGAATGCTCAAAGATTGAGAACATTATCAGATTTATCTCCTTCCAATGTTGGCCTGAGGTTATATAGAATTAGAATAACAGATCTATTTAGAGCTAATGTGACATTCTGTGTTCTTTTTTATCATTGATTCAATTGCATTGTAGTTTATGACATATTCTCTATTTGGTATATATTTTTACCTAATAAATCAAGGAAGTATGGTCTGTTTATTGGCTTAGGTGTATTGTCTTATTAGATTGACTCTTAATAGCTAAACATCTGTTGAAATTATTATATATTTATGTCATATTATTTTGGCAAGTATCTCTTGTTAGATTGTTAGGATATAAAGTTTGTTTCAGGTTTAAGTGTATTGCCATTTTCATAGTGTTTTCTGTTTCTTATATATCATTAACCTTTTAAGAATCCAAGGTTTTCATTGTTGAATTCTTCGGTTGTTAAAATTTGACATGACCAAATAGTTACTTGTTCACTTACCACATATAGCCATTATGTCTGTCATTTTGTGTACTGCTGCCTATTGGATATTGACCATAGCTGTAAGCAAAGATATGGAGTATGAACCATCCCCTATCAATATGTAGTAGAGGCCACTAATAAGTTGCCATCATGCAGTTGCTACTGTTGTGTTCTTATATTGGTTCAAAGATGGCCTTATTGTAGAAACATGCCTCTTTTAATCAAGTAATAAATTCTTTGCTGACACAGTCACCGACCCAAAGCCAAAACTAGTACTAGAAAACAGTATAATTTATTACTATTCTAACTCAGTGTGTAATAATGCCATGCTTGTTTATATTTTTATCTTCTTTTATGTAAGTTAAATAATTTTACTTTTTAGTTGCCTAATCCTAGTGTATGATTCTTTACTTAATGTGGATATATATATATATATATATATATATATATATATATATATATATATATATATATATATATATATATATATATATATATATCAATCGGAAGTATTTGGTCCTATGCTGTTCTTACAACTTTGCATCCAATCTTCTCTATGCTGCTCAGGTCTCTATCGTCATGGGAATAAATTTTACTGTTGATCAAGTGATTATTTATTTATTTATTTTTGATAAAATTGGTCTGTAAAGTTACGAGCGGTTATGTTGGAAAAATGACAATGTACAGTTAGTAGTAACAATCTCCCGTATGAGGATGATTTCTAACTAGAATCATAGACTGCAATGTGCAAATTTTCCTACTGTTAATCAAGTGAACTACACTTTGTATTTAAAATCGAGCAAGGATAATTTACATTACTCGTAGCTTCACAGATTGGATTGGTGATCCTTGTGCAAAACTATGGTTGCTCATCCATTCATACCATCAGTTTTTCTGGAATATAAGAATATAGGGTTGCTTAATTTATGTTGTATAGTCTTAGAGTTAGTCATGTCATTGTTTGTATATGTGAGCTGAGTTTTGTCTTTTTAAATCTATTGATCATTCAGGGAGACTGCCCTTAACTCCGAATTTGTAAATGAACATTGAGCTCAAACAATGATTTCAGTTTCATTGATTTCTTCTGCAATTGTCACATAAATTGTCTTGTAGTTAATATCGTTGTTGGTAGGTATTTGAGTGTAAATTTATTTTGGCTCATTACATAATTGTTGCTGCAGGTCTGGGGTACCCTTATCATGCAGAAGAGATATATTGGACAAGACTACTTGTTGGCTGTGCTAGTAACATTTGGGTGTTCATTATTCATTCTATATCCGGTAATGAGTATGATTTTATTTCCTTCTTATAATCTGACT
Source organism: Chloranthus sessilifolius (assembly GCA_021018995.1). Taxonomy (NCBI): domain Eukaryota; kingdom Viridiplantae; phylum Streptophyta; class Magnoliopsida; order Chloranthales; family Chloranthaceae; genus Chloranthus; species Chloranthus sessilifolius. Next base: position 161,666,395 of record CM037585.1, read on the forward strand.
GCCCTAATAGTGTCTTCCTTTTGCTTGTGTATATGCTGTTGTCGCTTCGTAGTTTCAAATTTTAACTTTCAAGATGGGTGAGACTGATGATCATCCATGTGCATGCTCTTGTGGTATCACTTCACACATAAATGTTCTTTAGTGAACTTTCCCTTACTTCAAAGTTGAACCATTAGACTGATGTTTATGTTTCCCCTTATTCTGAACCCAATTATTTAAATCACCATGATGTAAGACTGGAAAGGGGTTATCAGAAGCTATTTTAGGTCCAAATTTCCTTGGGGGTGGAAGTTTGTTAATGTGTATGAAGAATGTACATGGACTGTGCTGTAATCTAACACATGCCAGGACTGTGAGCTATACTACTAATAAGCAAGTTTAATATAGGGATTAGGGAATGAGGGGCGGCTAACATACCTTAAACTGAAGATACAAGGTATGCATTCTAGAGGTTTATTCGATATGTATTAGAAACAGTAAAGGAAAGAAAGGAATAGTGATAGGAAAAGGGGATGGGAGAGAGGGAGGTAGGGAGGTTGCAAATACGGGATTAAAATTCTCCAAGAGTTCTGTTTTCTTCTGTTCATTCCTTAAGATAGTACAAGGATCCAACTCCAAATCAATAAATTTGCACAATCATGACTATAAAAACTGGGATTAAATTTGGGCAACAGCTGTTAAATATCATTAATGAATCTGATCAAGAGGAATTTTTTATAGGAAAAAAAGTAAGGGATAATAGATCACCTCCCTGTGCGATTCTTCCATTTGGCTTTTCAAATTTAACAAAGTTGGAACTAGTATGTGGGATGTAATGATTAACTGTTTTTCCCAGTTTTATTAGGAACTGTAGGTGTATTTAAATCTATTATTGGGTGCTAGAGTGTGGGAAGAATAGTAATATATAACAGATCACCTCTGTCAAATTCTTTCAATTGACTTCTCAAATCACATCATGTGTTAGAGGACAAACTGTGTGTTCTCGTGGAATGCATAGCCATCTTTCCTCCGAATAGGAACCCTGTTCATTTATACCTCTTGAAGTAATACTTGATTTATCATTGTAAGAAGTCGGATAAATTCCATTAGAAGGGTTCTGATTAGGTCAGACGGTGATCTTGTGTCATATATCCAACATGTGGAGTTCTAGACCTTTTTTTTTTGGACTTTCTATAAGCTTATCAACTGCTTACTTTGTTTAATACTGTGAGTTTACATTAAGCAACATGTTAATCATCTAATGGAGAAAGCAATGGACAATGTTTCTAAGCCTCAGGTTTTATATGGCAGTAGGCTAGTTTGTAAGATTTAATGATCCAAAAAAAAGGCTTGTTAATAAGTTTTATAGTAATCCCCCTGCTTACCTTTGTCTGTCTCTCGTTAGTTATTGAACACCTTTTTGACCTGGCTATGAACAGATTTCATTTCAAGTATAATCATGCCATCCATGCTTGCGGTTGATCGTCGTTCAAATTCGAACAGTTGTTTTCTGGGGTAGTTGAAATAACCATCCTCATCAAATGCATTTCTGGAGGAATTAAAGAAGTATTGGGATCAAAAGATGTTAAAATATTGGTCAGACTTTTTGTTCATAATGTCGTGGTAACTAGTAAACACATGGAAAGTTAAATATGGAAAGCTTAATCTTGGCTATAATTTTCTATGTGAACCCGGTGGCATCCAAGATGAAAATCTTTAGTCAAGTTCCACGTTGCTTGGAAGAAATGAGGAATTCAATGTATTAAGTGGTCATCCTAATATATGATATATTAGGATGTGGTATGGACTATTGATCTGATCCTAGTATTTGTGTAATAACCTGAATTTTATATGACTAAAACACCTACTAAAAGGATGCATAACTAGCACTTAATATACGTAAACAATTTATTTTGGATAAGTATGACCAAGGGCAGTATTGGTATTTCCTAAAATATGGAAGGAAAAAAGTAAATTTACCTTATGATAAGATCAGGAGAAAACGAAATAAGTATAAAAAAAAGACAAGGACAAAGGCATAATTGAAATTTCATAAAGACCAGGGGTAAAAAGATAATTTTGTCGAAATGGATAAGGATGACGGCTTAAGACGAGAGATGTGTGAAGTGTGTGCATGCATGTGTGTAAATACACTTTATATAATGCAAATTTCTTTTCTAGACCAGGCATGAAGACATTGAAATTGTTGAAGTCAAATTCTAAATCATTCCTAGTACTCATCTCCATTTAATTTTGGGCCAATTTTAAATCATTCCTTATCCAAAAAATTTACACAAGATTTGACAGTTTAATTTCCCATTGTTTCTAAGTCTCAAGGTTATGTATCATATATGCATATGCATATAGCATTTATCCCAATGCCAAGTATATTTATATGGGCTTTATAGTGTTTATCCTCATGCAAAAACAACTTATATTCTGATGCCGAAGCATCATAGGGATCTTATATAATTTTATTTTAATCGGAGATGTTTATACTTTTTATTATTTATTGATTGATCAGATGAAAAGTTGGGATTAGTTTTCGTGTAAGATTTGATTTCTGATTGGTTTAGGTTGGTATGAATGTTTTGTTTATGCAACTAATTACTTAGTTCTTGAATATTCAATGAAGATAGCATTTATTGGCACTGCATTTCTACGCTACGCTTTATTTGCAGACTGTACAGGTTTAAGGGTCCAAAATAGTCATCTTACAATCTGTGACCTCTTTTTATATGATTAATGATAATATCTAAAAGTCTCTTTGCATTGGCTTTTGAAATATGTTCAAGTTAAGATATTTCTAGATTCAAATGAATTAATACTGTTCGAATTATAAATGTAGGCTGCAGCTGATATTAGTCCGTACAACACAGGGAGGGAAAGCACAGTTTGGGGAATTTTCCTAATGACTGGTTATCTTGGGTATTAAATTCAATGCTTATTTAGCCTTCGGTGTTTTCGTTGTTAAATCGTTCTTACAATCCATGGCATTTCTGCTTGTCTTTCAACATATATGGTTTTTCTCATTTTTACTATATTTCATGCTAGTACTGTTGATGTACTTATGTTTATATGAGTGGTAGTATATATTGGATATGTGTGTGTGGAGTAAGTGTAGGAACTTACATCATTTATGTTAGAATAATCCCACATTGCCTGTGGGCTTGGAGGTCTTGGGCTATATATATGGCTCAGTCCCGCCAACACGTGCGATGGCGTGTTGAAGTTTACTCCCACATTAGGTAAATTATAGCCTTGTCTCTCCCCTTATAATATCCTGGGCCCCTCCACTCATTGCCAATTGGTTTTGAGTTGGATGCACAGATTTACATGGTATCAGAGCAGGTATTTCTCCACTCCACGTCACCCATGTGATTTGGCTTGGCTCAATCCCGCCAACACATGCAGGGGTGTATTTGAATAGTCCCACATTGCATGTGGGCTTGGGCTATATATAAGTTGGGCACTCTTCACCTTACAAGCCGGTTTTGTAAGGTTGAGTTAGGCCCATAAAATTCTACAATTTGCTGTACTTATTTCTTAAAATTTGTGATGTGATGGAGTACATAAGTAATAAATGCATTGGGAAGAGTGCTAAGCTAAGCAACCCCAACCCTAATTTCTCTCTCTCTCTCTCTCTCTCTCTCTCTCTCTCTCTCTCCCTCTCTCTCTTCTTGTTCTTGTTCTTCTTCCTCTTCTACCTCACCTAACCTTAATTTCTACTTAACACAAATTAACTGATACTAATGACTGAGATGAGTTGTATCAGTATTGGCGAGCTTATGAAACATTATTTTAATGTGTAAGCTGTTAGCCTGAAATTGCTGGAGCCTAGCAGTTAAATGTTTATTTTGTAAGTTGTTAGCATGAAATTTGGAGCCTAGCTCTTTTCTGAACTAGTGCACTTTACACCCTTTTTACACTTATATTTTTATTCCAAGAATACTTTATATGCATGCACGCTACACGCACAAGCAGATGTACACACAAATGCTGCACACAAATACACACCCTTTTTACACTTCTATGCTATCTATCCAAGAATACTCGATATGCATGCAACCATGCACGCTTGCACACACAAGCAGATGCACTTGCATATGCTTCACACACCATTTTGCACTTTTATGCTGTGTGGTACACATAGTCCAAGAACAATTGATATGCATGCATGCATACAGACACAAGCAAATGTACCCACATATGCTATAACATAACAGCTGAGCCTCAGTGCGCAAGTATATGATATATCCAGGCCCTGTGATCCTATAAAGAAATAAGTGTAGGTATTTCAAACTATAATTGGAATTTGAAAATGTGAAAAAGAATACAGTTCGTTATAGACATTTCTAAGGCATAACGGTAGATAGTCCAATTCATGACCTGATGGTGGTCTGGGTGTAGTGAGTTTATGTCTCGTATGTTATTGTATATATATATATATATATATATATATGCACACACACACACACACACACACACATTATATCCCATATAATATATAGAAAAGGAAGCGAACAAATTCCAAGACATCAAAATATTCACCTAATAATTCTAAAACCCGCTTTACAATTACTTTAAGAATCTTTTGTAATAAAATAGTAAATCCAACATGTTCTTTTTATAAATGTAACAATTATCCTTAATTTTTCTAATAATAACCAGCTCCAAGACAACAAAGTATTCACCTATTAATTCTAAAGAATGCTTTACAGTTAGTTATAGAATCTTTTTAATAAAATTGTGAATTCACTATGCACTATAATCGAAAAAATCCTTTTAATAAAGATGAAAATTATGTATAATTCCTAATTATAGCCAAAACAACTTAAGAATTATCCATAATTACCCATGCACTTTGGTCACATTTCCCTCATTCTATACTTGACAAGATCTGGTAATATTGACCTCATTCAAATGCTGACTTGATAAATTTCCAAGAAGTATCAGTTTGATGATTTTTTGAGTTTTGACACCATTTGGGACTCGAGAAAGAATGATAAACTCGAATGATGAGATTGAGGTGCTACTTGCAATCAACTTTTGCGAACCGTTTATAATGTGCATGCCTACCCTATTTCATGCCCATGGGATTATACATCCCTGTATCTTCATCTTGCATGTGTCAAGAACCTCATGCATTCTCAAAGTTCAAAACATAAATTGGTCACAAACCTTGAACCATCATTCGTGCGATGATCTTCCATGTGTTATTAACTGTCTGAATCTTGAGCAGCATGTATTATATGGTGATTTTATGCTGAAATTTTTATTTATTTTTATTTTTTTATGCTGAATTGTTATGTCTTATTTTTATCTGCACTAGTTAATTACAGTTACCATTTTAAACACTATGAGAGCATGATTTCAATGACAAAATTGAGCATTTTTCATCTGTTATCCCTCTTTTTGTGATACACAGTAAACACAATGATCTTTCAATTCATTCCATTTCATTCCATCTTTTGGCTTTTAAATTTAAGGAACAACATGTTCAACCAAGGTGAAAAGTCTAATAGTTTTATCCAAACATGCTAATAAAAGAAATTTTCTCCCAATGCTTGGTAGACTATCCATCCTCATGTTTTCACTATAGATCCCTCCCTAAGCTGTTATCTGTTTACCTTGGCTGTAAAAAATAGCAGCTTGTTGTTTCTATCCATGGCACTAGGCTTCCATACTGGGCAAATGTTTACTTGTGCATTTCATATTATTTTATACTCCTTGAATTTTATTCAATAACAATCTTTTATGCCCTCCATTAAATCTTTATGCCCTCCATCAACATATGATAATCTTTTACCTGCCTTTGGTTCTAAATGTTAATTCCAATTGGGATCTTGGCAAGAAATTTGCATCGTGGATCAAACTTGAAATGATTTCAGGCGAATGCATGAAGTTGGTGTTTCATCTCATCTTAGTTGTATCTTACTTGTTTCATAGGTTTGATGGCTTCACCAGCACCTTCCAGGACAAATTGTTTAAAGGATATGAAATGGAAATACACAATCAAATATTCTACACAACATTGTGTTCTTTTGTTCTCAGTTTCAGTGGTAATATAATCTACCCTGCTCATTTTATCCATTTCAGTGTTTACTCTTTTGGTATACGTTTGTGTAACTCATTTGCTTCTTACTGTAAATCTTCTATGCACTCGAATAATGTTTGTGCCGAAGTCATATATGTTATTTGGTTGGTGATCCACTTGAGGCATAATTGTCATATGTAGATTTGTAATTACTAGTCATAAACCTAGGCCGTGACGACTTGTGGAATGCAGAAGCCAACTCCATGAGAGAAATTCTATAAATGTCAACAAAAGCAATGTCATAAATCCCTTGACTGGAACACTTACCTTGAAATAGCTTTACCCACTAGATTTATCTTTTCTAAGTAATAGTTCTATTCCCTAGAAGGACAGTTTGTTTAGAAAAAAAATTCATTCTTCTAGACCTTAAATTTAGTATTGTTGAAATATTTTGTGGAAAAAGGAATGCACGAACAGTATCCACTAGGTTGCACATTGGAAAAGGTTGGAAAGTAACATTCTCGGGGATGCAGATCGTGAGACCTTGTGAGTGGCAAAAACAAATTCCACAAGAGAAACACATTCTAAATCCTGACATAGCAATGAGGTATAACTCTTGTTCGGAATGCTTTCTTCAAAATAGTTTTCGATTCAAGAATTTTCTGGACAGCAGGTCTACTTCGTGGATTGAGACTTTCTTTAGAAGAAGGATTTCTTTCTTCTAGAACATAGAATGCTATAGCTCACAACTTTCTGTAAAAAGGGTCATACCAATATTCAGCCTTTGGATTTCTATTCTCTGCAATCATTCATCCTTGAAGAATCCATTCTTTTCCAAGAAGCATGATTTCTGTATTTCTACCAGAATATTTTTTTGATTTATTTGTTATATCCAGTTAATAAGATGGATTTACTCTGATTGCTGATTTTTTTGAAAAAAAAAATAGGATATATTTTTTACCTATTGTATCAGGAATATAAAATACTAAGGTCGAAAGAATCCTATCTTTTGATTTTCAGTTAATAAGATGAAATTTCTGTCCTGTTCTCACTGCTAACATGTTTCTGATTTTTTTCGTAATTTCCCCAGTATATGCCAGCATAGCAAATTATCTCGTCAATATACAGGCATATTGGATGAATTAACTTCCATAAGCGGAACTTTAGTGTACCTTTTCGAGTAGCAAGCCTCTTTGTTTACCATAAATAAGTGACGTCATAAAATGTGAAAGGGGTGCTAATCACAAAGTGCAGCAGAAGGTAGGTTGATGGGAGGCATTTTCATTTGATGTCTTCTACGTCTACGTTGTCTCCTGACAATCCACTTTTTCATCTATTTATTGTTTTCACTCTAGTAGGGTAATAAACAGTTGAGGAAATGCATTTTTTGAGGATATTATCAATACAAAAAGATGATGAGATTCTTCTAGTAGTTCCCTTGAAAGGGATTGAATCTCCTCATCGACAGGGTGACATGAATAGATTATTAGGCTAATAAATAGCCTTGTAACTATTGATTCCTATAAAAACAACCTTTTACCGATTTCAATTCTAGGGACTCTGAAGTCTGCGAAAATCAATTTTTGACATAATAGTTGAGGTAGAAGGTTCTTCATAAACTAAACAATCAATTGATAGTGTCGCCCGCTCTCTCATTGCTAAATCTGCTTCCTTCTTCGTGAGACAACTCAACCATACTTTCCATCAAAACCGCGCTTGTAGAACACCTCAGACGAGAAGGCATACCTTACAGCTTTCCTTTTGATAGACTGGAGCTTCCAACTTGTTCTCCGGTAACCTACCAAAGGCGATGCAATCAAACAAGGGCTGGAACCAAGGTTCCTCTGCATCTGCGATCATCAAGCATCCCCGCGTGGTCAGGTGTTTCCCCAGATCCTCTGAAAGGAATTTGTCTTTTCCCTGAGACGAAAAACGTGTACCATTCTCGACTCGTCTCCATCCACGGCTCCAACCTTGGATGCCAGAGTGGCTAGACAATCTGCGTATCTGTTTTGCGACTTGGAGACATGTCTGGAGGTCGCATATTCAAACCTCCCCAACAAACGAAATGCCTTCCTTTTGTAAGGCAACAAGTGTGGCTCCTTAACCTGATCAATCTCATGAATCTGGTTGGGCACCAACTGCGAGTCCACATAGACCTCCAATCTTGAAACACCAACTGACAAGGCTAACTCGAGACCTAGAAGAAGGGACTCGTATTCTACTACATTGTTTATACATGAAAAGGAAGGCTGGAAGGAAAAGGGGTTCTACTCCACAAGGCATATGGAACACCATTCCGAGACTTGCAGAGTTGGAACTTGTGGGACAATTTTGCTGACTTCTCGACCCGAGCCGATCCATCACAAAACAAAACCCAGTTTGGTTACTTGACATGGAAAACATCCTTGTCAAGGAGGTCGTTTCTGACAACAAAGTGATCCTCCGCTGGGAAATCAGCGAGAAGATCAGCATTGGCCTGGCCACGAAGACTTTTCAGGAGACAACTTGATATCAAACTCAGTTAACTAGAGGAGCCATTTGAGAGACTCCAGGGTATCCGACTCACCTCAGCACTTCCTGTATTCACCACGATACTCCCTCCCGCACGTTAGAATGTCTCCGGCCCGGTTAGAATTGTCTCTTTGTCAGATGGTCTAAGAGGATGTAATTTTTGGGTGAGATTGTCTTTTGCGCTCGTCTTAATCAATCTGCTTGCCAAACCCCTGCTCCTTTGGGGATTTCCCGAAAATTTTATTTGATTTTCTTCGTAGGGCGGTCGCTCCCAACTAAGCTCGCGAGACCCCATTGACTCGAACGACTCAATGCACCCAATTTCCCTTTCGGTTACCATCATTAAACCCCGTAGTCACCAAAGAGTGATGCCTATTAATCTTTCGAGCCTTCGACATTCCATGATAAATGGAGAACTTTTAAGTGATGAGAAAACACTTATTACCGTCATCAACATCAGTGCCTTATCCCATCTCCTTCTCGATATGGCTCCTTGGTGTAATGGCAACGAGGGCAGGAGAGTTTGGGTTGTGAATCCTAATATTTATGGTGAATTCATTTTACCCCCATTTGACCTGAAGACCTCTTGTCGCGCAAGCTTGGACAGGTATTTGGCGAATATTAGCTCCCCTTAGTTTGCTATTTTATGGGGTGCGCAGCTTGGAAATCGATAAAGACCATCGATACTTTGTTCTGTAGGAGCATGGCTATTCCAAATGGATGTGCTATATGCTACTGTGTGGAGGAATCGGCCAACCACCTACTTCATTAACCGGGTGGAGTCAATTTGCAATTATTTCAGGGGCAGGTTTAGCTTGGTTGGCTGCATGCCTGGGTCTTGTTTGGCTGTTTTAGCAGATGGTTTCTTGGTGTCCATATGCAAGAAGGCTCTGGTGTTCAAATTGCTTCCCAGTGCTATTTTCTGGGTGGTATGAGAGCTTGAAACAGCAGAATTTTGTGCGGCAATAAGAACTCTTCCCACCTTATTATCACGGAGGTTTCCAAGTTCATTCTCTCTTGGGCAGGGCTGGCTAAGGTTTATCAAAAAGAGTTGGCAGGCTTTTGGGAGTCATTTTGTATCGTGTAGCTGTTCACTTCGGTGGCCTTCTTTTTTTCTTTTTCTTTGCTTTTTTCTCTTTCGGGTTCTTTAGGAACCTCTTAAGCTTCTCGCTTAGGTTTGAGCTTGATGTAGCATTTTATTTCAATAAAAAGTCATCTTATCGGCCAACAAAAAAAAAAAGATTGTTTAAACCTGCAAATCACAAAGACATCATTGTTGTTTAATAAAAAAGGACACTGGTAGGCTGTCTCAGCACATTCTTGTGCCATGGCCCTGTGATTGTGATTCTAATATGTTGTGCATTATCGTACTTGATAAGTTGTTTAAGCATGCTAATTCTTCCTTCTCTCTGAATTCCCAAGTACATTGTACTGATTATATTGGCTTTGTTTATTCTTAATGTAGGACTTATAGTACAGGGGAATCTTCTATTGGCAATAGACTTTGTGCATCGCCATCAAGAGTGCTTCTTCGACGTATTACTACTCTCCACTGTAAGCAATCTTTGCTCTAAATTAAGCCCTAAATTAGGCAATCCTTTCTTCTAGCTTCACATCTTAACAAAATGCGTATTCTGAGTGTGTCCAAACTTCTATGCAAATTAAGCCCTAAATTTGTTTCCTATCATCACTTCCATGGAAAAAAATGTCCAAACAAAATCTAACCAAGTTATGAATGTGCAGGTAGCAACAGCCAGTCAATTCTTCATTTCTTACACAATCCGCACATTCGGAGCTCTCACATTTGCTATCATTATGACAACAAGACAGGTAACCCATCTCCTCTTTCACTTTTTTAAAATCGTTAATTAACTTGTTTCCGTGATCTGTGCATATATATGGCCTTGGAAATTCTTGAAATTGGTGAAGTTGGTGAGCATCATGCTATCATGCATCTGGTTTGCACATCCCCTTAGCTGGAAACAGTGGATTGGAGCCGTAAGCACATCCCATCTCTCTACATTTTATTCTGTATGTCTTGTAAAATGAAGTTGGAGTCTGTTGGTCTCAGAACACTGGCACCTCGCCATTAAAGATTTCCTCAGTGGTATTTTAGTTTTTCTTTACAACTATTGTAAATTGCTAAAATACCCTGGCGGCTAGGGCCAGTTTCATGTCTGGGTTCGGCATCTGTGACCATTACCCTCACTCAGTTATCAAGTAACATTTTCAGATATTTGATCAGGGTATAGTCTTCGGCTCCCTTTATGCCAAAAGCTTCCTCAGAAGTAGACCCCAAAAGCTCATTCCATCAAGTTCTGCGCAAGGTGGGGAAGCAAACCACTGTTAGAGGATTTTATAATGTTTCCCATAAAGTGAAGAATATGTGATTTGGGGCATGCATTTTCCCTCCCACCTCTGAAACAATAGGAGCTGCCTTTTCGTTTTCAAGCAAGGCAGTCCACAGCAGATATGTGCGCGTGGAGCAATGGTTGACGTGGTAACCACCGGGTGGACCTATGTTTGACGTGGATACTAACTGGACAGAAGCCGCTGTGTTTCTTCACAAATTAAAATTTTCCTAATTCCTTACCTCTAGAGAGCAAATATGGTATAGCGTAGGATCTGAAAGAAACGATGTTTAAAATGTAAAATTGAGACCATTGTTTCATCAACGAATTATCTGACAGCAATCGTTGTCAAAAAAAAAAATGCCGTGAAATAGTGGAGTTTTGGTTTGGGATCGTTGCCGGTAGTTAATATAGTGGTTAACACAATTGATTGACCAGTTGACTGACCCAATTTTGGGTGTTAACCGGCAGGTATTCTCCAATTTAATCAATGTGGCCAACCAAACAGCAAAAAAAAAAATTCTCAGTTGAGTCAAAATAGCATGTAATTTATGTTGGGTCTTGCGAATGACATTTAAAGCACCTGGTCACCTTCAGGAAAATGAAGTCTGGGCTGCATAATCCAATTGTACGCCTTCCTTTTCAAGAAATATTATTACTTCATAATACATATTATAACTTGTGGGGTATTTTGAAACTGAAATTTTATTAGAAGGACCAGGTCTCTGGACCAGAGTCCAGTGTAGAACTTCGGCTGTCAATGGATTGGGTCAGGCCAAAATTTTGGCTGCCCAACGGGTCAAGAGTATATTCCCTCCCTTGGTGCACTCAACTCGAAAATCTGACCCGACCCAGTTTTTCCCCTACCTAAGGCTGTCAACGGGCCAGGCTGAAGCCTGGACCGGGGGCACAACTTTTTTAAGAATTTAATAAACGGGCTGGATAAAAAGGGGCTCAGGTTTGGGCTGCAAGGTGTAAGACCTGGCCTGGCCTGGTAAAATAAATTCCTTATTATTATTATTATTATTTTTTTTTTTAACTCTTAAAATTTTACTAGAAACCTTGCCCGAACCGGCCCGGCCCGGATAGTTAATCAGGCCGAGTTCGGGTTACAAAATTCCAAAACTGGCCTGACCCGGCTTGGCCCTGTTAGCTATCTGGGCTGGGCTGGGTCTAAAATATTTTCTTTTAAAAATGGGCCGGGTGGAAAACCCGCCCCAGCCCGTTTACAGCCCTGGACCTACCCGACCTTTGAGTCAACCCGATCCGACCTGAAGGTTGGATCGGATGCTCCATGCCCAACCTAACCCGAGGGATAAAGTTTATGTGCCTAAACCGACAAAAATTCTGGATTACGCGGTCGGATATCAAGTCAGTCGAGTGGTTACAGTCCTAAGTAGAATCCTCGTCCAATGTGGGTACCCCAAACAATGGAATGGATGCCAATGGATGTGCAAAAGGTTGATGCGTTATTAATGGAAAATAAATAAATAAATGTTTTTTGAAAACCTTCTAAGGTTAGGGGTAATGGTATCAATACCAAAGTCATGACTCAAATGGACAGAGTAGACGAGAAAGAGGTTAGGGGTTGTACATATGGTGCAAAGTAGGGCAGTCAATGGGTTAGGTTGGGCAAAAACTTTGGCTGCCCAACCCGACCTGATGGCGCACCCCAACCCGACCCAATGGGCAGCAGTATATGCAAGGAGTGACCCGACCTGGTTAAAAACCTCATTTTTATTAAATTTATATATATAGTTTCGGGTTGGGTCTGGTCCACAAACCCAACCTTTGAGTCAACCCGAGCCGACCTTGCTTCATGCCTCACACGACTCAGGCGGGTTGGTCATCAGGTCAGCCAATTAATAGTTCTAGAATGTTATATATAATAGTATAATAATATATATTTTATTATTTCAAAATTAAGTCCATAATTATTATTTTATATTGATAATAATTCAATAGAAACTGTAAAAATTATCCTCTCCAAAGAAGTGTTTTTTCATATTTTGATTTATATCTTTACTGTTGAAAAGACACAATCAGAAATTTCCTCACCATCATCTGAAAATACACAATGGTTTGGAATTTTAGAGATAAGGGTTGCGTATAGCATAACTCTCCGCTAGCCCTTGCCATAATAGAGTTCACCTGCTTTAATAGGTTCTCATCCTCTTCGCTAACATCCTACTATCTACTTTAGTAGGTACCCCTTCTTGATAATTCTTTGCATAGCAAGATTTTATGCAGGATTTACTTATTCAACAATTCTACCCTCCTCTCTACTCACTCTTTGTCATAGCAGATTTTATTTGCTCTGGTAAAACAAGTAAATCCTCCTTTGTAGGAAGATTACTGTTAGAGCAGGTAATTCCTCTTTGCAGGGAGTTAAAGAAGAGAATGAGAACCAACTAAAGCAGGTGAACTTTGTTATGGCAGGGGCTAGGAGAGAGCTATACTATACGCAGTCAAGATTTCCTTTAGAAAGATACAACAAAAATAATAATCTCTCTTCTCTCTTACGTTCTTATTTTCTTTATTTAAAAATCTTTTTATGTATCAAAAAATATGTGTGGCAGGTTTTTTTTCTAGAAAATGCAATCTAGAAAAGAACATACGATTCTTGGTACGATCGGACACTGTTGTATTCTGAAGGCAGATTCAGTAGGAACACAATTGCATCTTCGTTTATTTGACAGAGTGGAGGAGTCTATTGTCTTTAAAACAGTGTAGTGAACTACGTGCCTCAGAGCTATTATTAATATCATTTATATAAACTATTTCTTAATAATTTTAAAGACAACAGATCGTTCTAATAACTCTGTTGTATCCTGAAGGCAGATTCAGTAGGAACACAATTGCATCGTCGTTTATTCGACAGAGTGAGGGAGTCTATTGTCTTTAAGACAACATAGTGAACTACATGCCTTAGAATTATTTTCAATATCATTTATATAACTATTTCTTAATAATTTTAAAGACAATAGATTGTTCTAATAGCTCAGAGCATAAAATTTATGAATCATAATCTCATCAAACTTGACTGATCTGACGGGTTAAATTTCAAAAGATGACAGCAAAAGGTGTAATTTATCTTACGACAATTCAAGATTGCTTATGTCCTCACTACATTATGTCCACCAATTTCTGTAACAGTAATAACAGGAAGTACGACTAGTAGAGGATCAAATACTCGACAAAATGATTGAAAAATGATCAAAATTGTCGGAACCACTTCCTCAACGCACTGAACGATAAGTTATTCAACACATTTAGTAAGTTTACTATAGCTAAAATTTTATAAGGTTCTTTAGAGACGAAATACTTAACTGAAGATGCAAGTACAAAAACTTTTTTAGTCTCTAAATATTTTGATTTCAAGATGTCTGAGGATAAATTGATTATTGAACAAGTTTATAAATTACAGTTTATCGTCACTGAGATGAGAGTCTTATATATTTAATGAAGTGTACTAGAACCGATGTAGTATTTATAGTGAGGGTATTTAGTAGATTTACTAGTAACCCAGAGTCAAAATATTGAAAAGTTATTCGTAGGGTGTTAAGATATTTGAAGGGAACTATGGATTATAGTTTGCAATATAGTGAAAAACTTGAACTCTTAGGAGTTTACTGATACTACTTTGATTTATGACTCCTCTGATTCAAAATCTACAAGCGGGTGAATTTTTACTTTAATAGGAGGAGCACTATCGTGGGGGTCTAGAAAACAAACATATATTTTTAATTCAAGTATGGACTCAGAATATATATCATTATCTGCTGAAGCAAAAGAGGCAAAGTGACTTCAAAGCTTCATAGGACATTTTTTTGGCTCAACATATATATGCAATTAATATTTATTGTGATAATAAAGTTATTTTATACATTTCAAGTAATAAAAAATATAAAGGGAAATCAATGCATATAAGCATTAGATATATCATCATTCGACAGATGTTGAGTGATGAGGTGATCGTGTGAGGCTATAAATCAACTTCTAAGATGCTTACGGATCCGCTTATAAAAGCACTACCCAGAGATATAGTGTTGAGAACATTGAGGGGGATCGACCTAAGACCGATATCTTTAAAAGCACAGTAGTCACTACAAAAAATAAGACTATTAACGGTAGCAAAAAACTATCACTATTAATAAAAAAATTGTCGCTAATACCCTTGCCACTAATAATCCTAATAGTCTTTAATAGGTTTTTTGTTAATAGCGACAGATTTTTATTATAAAAAACTACTGCTAATAGTCTTACTTTTCATAGTGAGTTTAACCTCAACTTAGTAGAGTTTGAGATCTCAAATCCTAAGTTTAACGAGATAAGAAACTACTTCGTGACCCTTGAAAATACGAAAATATATGTTACCTATTGGCTATTCCTATAATGTTAAATTTTATGCACATCTCTTGTAACGTGAGAGAGTGTGTTTAACTCTTAATGATTCTATAGACATTTGTTTGCTAAGATGATAAAATAGTCACAAGAGCACCCATAACAGATTCACCTATATGAATATGGAAGTGAAGTCGCTTCCATAGAGATTCGATCATCTCTCTGAGATACTCATGAAATCAAGATTTTAGCGCATGACTGTAAAGTGCAAGCCTTATGTCACTAATAATTTAAATCATATTAAGTGCATATGTAATTTCAGTTTGTTAGACAGATTTTAAGTTCAAAGCTATAAGCTACTTAAAGTCCTTACAAATTTTAAGTTGTATGTACTAGTCAAAGGCTCAAACCGAACAGTACATCTGATGATGCTTAGTATGACGCTCTGATACACTTTTTTTTTTTTTTGAAACAAGTGGGGGAATGTTATACATATTAGTGTAATAATATATTTTTTATTATTTCAAAATTAAGTCTATAATTTTTTTCATATATTGATAATAATTCGATGGTAAACCTGTCAAAATTATTTTTTCTCCAAAGAAGTATTTTTCATATTTTGATTTATTGCTTTACCGTTACTTGAAAAGGCACAAATCTGAAATCTCTCCACCTTTGAAAAAATGCAATAGATCAAAATTTTCTCTATAAATAAAAATAAGATCTTCATTAGAAAAGATATAATAAAAATAATAATCTCTTTCTCTCCTTTTTCTCTTATGTTCTTATTTTATTTATCTAAGAATCTTTTTATATATCAAAAAATTTGCATGACAAGTTTTTTTTCTAGAAATTACAATCTAAAAAAAGAACATACAATTTGACAAGACCGACTATACTGCATTCTAAAAGCAGATTCGCAGAATATCTTATTGCATCATCATTTATCCAACGGGATGAGAGCGTCTATTATCTTTAAGACAACATAGTAAACTACGTGTCTCATCTATTTTCATTATCATTTACATCAACACCTAATACTCCAAGGAGCCAGATTGGTCAACATCCTAAACGAACTTATACGCGAAGTTAGATCCCTCGAGAAATGGACTCAATAACACACAACTGCTAGCCTACGCCTAACCCAACGAAAGAGCGCCACAACGCAGTTTCTCCTTCTATGTGACCTATTCCATATTAAATTATTGTTTGTCCTTTAATAAAGGTAGTTGGTTTTATGTGTAATGGACAGGCGACTCGGGTCTAATTTGATACTTCATAACAGGGATCAATTACCAATTAACAGCAAGGACAGTCCTAAAGAGAGGGGGGCTAACATAAATTAGGGCAAAGCTCACCTTATAAGCGGATTATATGAGATTGAATTAGGCCAATGAAATTTTACAATTAGGATTATTCTTTGCCTCCAAAGAGTAATTACAAACACAACCTAATTTTATAAATTACTTCGGTAATGAGTTTGGATTTACATGGTATAATACCCTCTTAAAAGAGTGGGTTTTAATTGCTCATTTAAAGAGATCCAAATTTAGCTCTTTCACTCTCTCAAAGAGATATGAGCACTTACAATCAAACACACTCCGATACTGAAGTGCTCTACGTCAGAGAACTACTCTCTGTCTCCAAAGAGCAATCCCAAACACAATCTTAGTAACCACAGCAACCAATATTTAGCCATTGGCACAAATCTTGGGGCGTGGTAGGGGCATTAGAAATGATCCCATCATACAAGTGAGGAGAGATCATTGCCCCCTACAACATATCGTAGACATTTTACATGTGGATTGGCTTCCAATCAAAATCTGACTTACAAGAATTTGAAGGCACTTGATTTCCATAGATGTCAGCTTTTTAGGGGATTTAATAGCTAATTGGCCGTTCATAAGGCCTCTGTGACAAGATGTCTGTTTTTCTAGTAAATTGTCTGATATCTGTAAGACGAAACCTGGATCATGTTAAACGGTATGAGATGCACTAATGACAGCTTCCTTGCTTCTTGAGAAAGCACCCAACAACACCTTCTCTTTTCATAGTAAAGGAGGTCATTTCTGTAAATTCTCATCCTTCGAAAGCCAACACTAGTTCACGCTAGTTCTCAATCGGATAAGAGACGGATAAGCCACAAGAAATAAGCCGCGACGTCCACAGGAGAAGAAATGCCATTGCCGCCTAATTGCTAAGCATAATTTCTTTGTTTTTATATATATATATATATATTTTTTTTCATTATCTTAATATATAAATATATAAAATAAATAAACAATGGCGTCTCTGCAAAATTCACCTGCAATTCATCGGGCATTGTTCTTGAAAGCTTCTTCTCCTCAGGTGTTATTTCTTACTTTGTCGTTATTATTTTGAATTCTCTCTCTCTCTCTCTCTCTCTCTCTCTTGATGGGCTTCTCGTTTATTTTTTGCAGTTGGGATTACAGAGCCCTGGATTCGTCCCTTGCTCAAGAAGATGCGTTCCTCTTCTCATCAGGGCTGATCAAACGACGTCACCTCCACAAGGTTTACTTCTTTTTGAATTTATTGTATGATTATTATAATTTTTTCTACAAATCCGAGTAACAAGCATACAAATTGAATTACTATGTGACCAGAAGGATTTCAGTACACTGTAAAAACTGTTAAGCTCCTAACCAATACTCCAAAATTGGCTAGGGGCTAGTGCAGCGGGAAGAGATTCCCGAATAGGCCAACCTTTCGAACTGATGCTGAATCCATGGGCAACCTGGCCAACTAAAACATCTTAGTAGCCAAGAGGAAAAGAAAGCAAAAGCGATTCAATTAATTCATTGATGCTTTGGGGTCATAACAAAGACCTAGAATTGAAGTACTATCCCTTATAATAATGCAATGTGTTCAACCCCGAGTGAACGATAACAGATTTTTATTTTATTCTTTTAGATAGGCAAACGATGGCATACCTGTAAGATACACGTCATGTGATGTGTATCTTGTAATTTCAGAAAGGAAAATAGGATAGTTGGGTTGATTAGGTTGGATTAGATAACATCATGTGATGTTTAACTTGTAGATATGTTCTAATACTTTACAATGAGACTTTTGTTAGATAAAGCAGAGAACAGAAATCCGAAAATGATGAAAAGGGCAAGAGAATTGGACTCGAGGCATGTAATCGTTGTCTTTAAAACGCTATTCGCTCCCTACTCCAGTAAATCTTCGAGTTTGCAAAAGGGTTCCAGCGAGACGTTTCCAGGATACAACGAGCCCAATCTCTTGGATGCGATCCGTTACTTTGCAACAGTAGAGGATCGCCCCAGAAAACTCAATCCGATGGAGTACCACCAGAAGAAGATAGCAAGAGGAATTCTCAAGTTTTATGCAAGGATTCCGATGGATTTCAGAGTGTTTCAATCTGTGTCCTAAGGCCTCCTTATATAGAAATTTCAATATGACTGTTGGACCAACAGTCATATTTTGGACGGCTCAGATCTTTCAAAGATCTCAACCGCTACATCCAACGGCTGCATGAAAGGTTGTAACTTTTCGAATTCAAATTCGAACGGTTATACACCTTTATAAGCGGTTGGGTCCAACGGTCAACGTTTGACCAATCCGTTTGGCCCAATAGACCGAATTGACCCGTTGAATAGTGGCCCATTAGGCCCGACCCAACCCACGAATAATCTGACCGTTGGATCTGCCTGGTCAAAAATTCAAACCTCTCCTAGTGACGATGCGCACGTGCAAAGTGCAAGCATGCAAAGTGCCACGCTTGCAGCGCGTCTGGCGACTTCGCCGCTAGGCACACTCTTCTCTTATTATTGTTAAACAATAATAGAAGGTGAAAGGTTTTATATATAGCCTAGGCACTTTTTATTTTTACCAATGTGGAACTATTCATTTGCATATAAAACTTGAGAATAACTATTGCCTAAAAACCCAACCCAAAACTAAGAAATCAAATAAAGTTTTATTTTCTTTAAATTATTAAAATATTTATTATATTAATAATAAATATAACAGGTATTAGATCAGTGGTTGTCATCATGTGCCTGAGATCCATCTCAAAATCATAATGATCCAAGGATTCAAAACGTCTGATCAAAGCAGTTTTTGTTCATTTAGTCCAAAACTCCAATGCATTGCCTATACATTTTTTCACTGCCCATTTTCAGGCTCTTCTTGATAAGATGGTCAGTCTCATCCATTCATGTACATTTTGGGCTGCTTTCTTTTACACAATTGAAATTGTTGGAGTAAAATGTTAAATTTAGAATTATATCTACATATTAGTATAATATCATCATCATTATCATAGTCTTATCCCATCTATTTGGGGTTGGCTTTGTATGTCTTATTTGTCCACTCGTTTCTAATTAGTGCTAAGGTCTCTGTAACTTACCAATCCTTCATATCCCTTCTCACTGTCTTCATCAGGTCTTCACTGGTCTTCGTCTTATCCTACTTCCCTGTTCTTGTAGCGTCTCAACCGTTAGTATAAGGTCCGCTTATGGCCTCCGATGAACATGTCCAAACCACCTCAAGCGACATTTTGTAATTATTTTTCTTTTGTAAGTGTCACTCTCAAATTTTCTCGTATTTACTTTTTATGAATTTTATTTTTATTGATACTCCACACCAAGGTTCAAAATTTCGGATTTCGTTTCGGTTTCGGTGGGGACCGAAACCGAAATTTTGGACCGAAATTTCGGCCAAAATCTTGCTATAGTGCTGAAAACTACCGAAATGTAATGTTTTCGTTTTGGTTTCGGTGGGGACAAAATTTTGAACCATGCTCCACACATCCATTTCAACGTGCACATCTCAGATTCATGTACTTTTATCTTTTTGTCAATTTTTCGTAGCCCAACATTCCGCGCCATATAATATGATGTTCTAATGTTGTCTTATAAAAATGTCTCTTCAATCTAAGTGAAACTCCTAGGTCGCGATTCTCCGCTTGATTGCCTCCATTTCATCCAACTTGCATTAATCCTATTTGGGACGTCCTCTTCATATCCATCATATGATTGTAAAGTAGAGCCTCTATAGCGAAATTTATAACAATGTGATATTAAATGATTTTCTATTTTAACTACATCCTCGTCCAGACTTTCATGTTCAATAAATTTGCACTCCATATATTTCGTATTTGTTCTGCTAATTTTGAAACCCCTTACTCAAAAGTTTTTCTCCATAATTTCAGTTTATCATTTATTTCTTTCCTTGTTAGGGCAATTAATACCATGCTTTTAAAACACGAAAACTCGACTCGACTCGACTCAGAAGTCATCTGAATAGAGTCAACTCGGAAACTTGGTCCGACTCGACTCGCTCCGGCCCTTTAAAATCTTAAAAAAACCCCGCCTATCCCAGTTGAATTAGTGATTGAGTCGACTCACCAAGCCGACAAACTCGGTCGAGTTTTCGAGTCGACTGAGTTTGAATCCTTTTCGAGTATATAAACGAGTCAACTCGAAACTGGGTCGAGCCGAGTCGACTCGCCCAAGTTCCGAGTTGACTCGTCGAGTTTTAATACCGTGATTAATACTACGGTCCACAAATAACATACAGTGACACCTATAAATATCTATTTAGTTTCAGAGAAAATCAAAAGTTTGTTTCTGTTTACTTGTTTTTCTCTCATGGGATGATGGGTTTTTGCAAGTTAATGAACATTTTAAGCCATTTGTATGTTAACAGTTATAGGGAAACGTTGTGCTCTTTAAACCAATACCACATTGCAAAAAAGTTAAAATAGTTTCATGCACATACAAGGACGCCTAAACCTCATTTATAGTTGCTTCTGTGGAGATACTAAATGCTCTTGGTGTCGTGATTCCGTGTGTAAACCATGAATGGGCGCTTGTGCCACACCTCCTAAGGAGCTGAGTAGCTCTTTCTTTTTTTCCCAGAGGTTGGTTCGGTCAACTACTGTTAGCAGTCAAAGATTCTTGGATGTCGACTAACCGGGTTGTGTGCATGGTTGGTCAGTCAACAACTAGTGAACCGATTGGGTATGGGAGAGTGGGAGGTGGGTTGACTACATGATTGACTAGACCATGTTGACTCTGTCGCAATGATCCAATTGTGCTAGCGGGCATGAGACTAAATTGTTGGATCCAAGTTCATGACCAATTAGATCTGACCTGTTAAAATTTATCCCATTGGGATGTGTGTGTGTCCATTGAAAGGCCATCTAGGCCATTGCATTATGGACCATGATAATGATCTAAACTATGTAAGTCATCCAAAATATGACTATTGTAAAAACCGTGATAGTGACTGTTCGAACAACCACTTAGAGATTTATAAAAGAGATCTTTGGGCTTAGATCAAGGTTATAACCAAATACACCAAATTTACTTGAATAAAAGTTCAAAAGCCCCATTTTCTTTCAAACTTTCTTAATATTTTTGGTACTTCGAACGAATTGAGTTATCTAGGCGGTTCTCAGCCTTTACCAGCTGATGTATCGTGATCAAGTGGCTGGGCTTATTGTATCCTAGAGATGACAAACTTAAATGCCATAGGGTGTAAATAACGAATGTCTTGGAGAAAGTAAATTACGTACCTCAAGTTTGACTTCTTGCCTATAATTCATTTTATCTTCAAAATTTAATACCTACTCCAAAAAACGAAGAGTACAGGAAAGATTCACTGAAAATTGTAGAGATGTCATGTACATTCTTGTAGCCTAGAATAGATATCTAGAAAAATCTCAAGGATGTTGAACTGTTGGATATGGCAAGTGGCATAATCTAGACCACTCATGGAACTCTCTGAGCAAATAGATTGTTGAGATCTCCTCATCTGGTGAATCTTCAACTTAGTAAGCTTCTCTACATTTAAAATTCCCATCAGCTATGTGTTTACTGATCTCAATTCCTAATGTGTTTTTGTTGCATGTAAGTGTCCTTTGAGGCGAAGTGTCGACCTGCAGCCCCCCAACATGTAAATGACAAGGGAGAAAGCACTTGAAGGAAGAGTGACTTAACATAGAAACAGAGGGTTGCATGAGTGATGAGGTTTTAGAGAAGGATTTTCTGGTTCATGACAATGCACTTTCTATTGGAATAAATGAATTTGATCCTTTATAGAATTAGGCCTTGTCCATTTTTTTATTTTGGAGTTTGAAAACCAACCCTGCTTCCTTTTTCCTTATTTTTTTTCTATTTGGTACCAAGTGGTATTGTAGAAATCAACAATCAGATTTTCAAAATAAGGAAATCAAGAATTATTAGTTTCAGCACTCACATCAAGATGAATCACTTCTAGAATATCATAATGCCACCTTTTTTCCATTGCTTTTGAAATGAATTATACAATCTTTCTGATAATACCCATGTAGCTAGAGACTCAAACTCTAACCTAGATTTTGCACAAGACAACAATCTTGACACAGACATTTTTTTTTTCAAATTCACTACGAAACTTCTGTCGTCTGATGAATGGACGGACTTGACTGGAAAACTAAGAGATTCAAGTAAAATTTCTAAGCCCAATAATCCTAGTTTTCAGATCAGGAAAAAGAAAAAGAATAAATGAAGGAAAACCCAACTTACGAGTTACTACGAACCAAAGAATAGTAATAATTTCAAGTGAAAGTGGCGCGAGACAACGACCCTAAAACACATGAATACCCATGATATGCTAATTTGCTGAATTAAACTAATTAATTGAACAATGAAACACACATGAAAGCGATACCTTAGGGTTTTGTGGAATTCCTTTTGAATGACCTTACTTGATTTGCTTAGAGTCCAATCCGGCTCGTGAGATCCGTTAGGATTTGCGGAAGGTGCGATCCTAAAGATAGAACTCTAGCATCCTCTAGGTCGGGGTGTTCAATCGTGGATCGATGTGGCTTCTCATAGTCCTTTGCTAGGACTTTGAAGGGAATGATTGATCGACACGATTAGAGTGATCTCGAGTCCAACAACAATTGTGGATCAATGGGTATTGAAGAGATTCAACCCACATGGATGGACATCAAGATAACTCAAGATCTAGGGTTTAGGGGGTTTTAAACATTCAAATGGATGCAAATAGAAGCAAAACAATAGCAAAGCTAAATAAGAACAAGAAGTAAAGAGCAGATCAAAGATAACATGGGCATCTCACCTTTGGCTTCACACCAAACCCACATGGGGAAGAAGACTCACTCTTTAAAGCTCATCTCAAGCTCAATGCAAGGCATTTTCATTCATTCATAAGAAATCAATGTTAAATTTGGCTTACATAAAAATATCTTATAGTAACTACAAATGAGAATAAACCCTAAAATAGAAAAATTCAATGTTACCGTAAAAGGTAACTTAACTAAAAAAGAATAAAAGGGCTAATGTCGTCACTTGACTCGCTCGAGCGAGTTTGGTTATTGCTCGAGAGACCTCCTTTAAAGATTCTCGCTCAAGCGGGAACCAGGTTGGCTCGAGCGAGTTTTGGCCTAAACTCTTGCTCACTCTCGCTCGAGCATGGACTCTCGAGTGAACTTGGGCAGAAAGGTTGCCCTCTTGCGCTCCTCTAGGCCCTTCTTCCGCCGCTTCTTCTTGCACCGGAAGACCCGTCGCGGCTCTATTCCATGTCTTTGATGTTGGCGTCCCCGTCAATTCTCCCAGACCAAAAGTGTTTCATTACTGATGAAACCAGCTCGTGGCATACGACCCCGTCAATTGTTTCATCTCCGATGAAACTCGCACGTAGTATCGATCAAATAAGTCAGGACTCAAACGGTAGAACTCCTTGCAACTAGCCCAAGCAACCTCGAAACCTGGTGAGGTATGATCATCATGTTGGTGGATTGTATCGGGGCGCACACGGTAAACCTCTTCTCGATTTACCCAATAATCCGGCTTGCCAACCCACCCTACCATATTTTTGAAGCTTCTCATCAATCCCCTCGGACCCAAAAGACTTCATCACTGATGAAGTGTGATCGTGATATCAGTCGAAAATGTTAGAATCCAAGCGGCGAACATTCTCTTGATTAACCCATGCACTTTTGAAAGTCGGCTCACTAACTCTCTTCACAAAATAGCCTTGATACTCTCTGCCATTGGTGAATGGCACAAGACCATCCAAGATTTTCTCAATGATCTCACTTTTCATCTTGCTCGGAGGAGGAAGTAGTATAGGTTGTGGGATTTGGATTGACTCAAAAGAAATGAACGTTTGAAAATGATTTCTAGGAAGTGAGGTTGAGCATAGATGAGGAACTAAGTCTTCCACATTGAGTGTTGAACTACCCTCATACCTTGAGGTAGCTTAAGCACATATACCTTAGGTCCACTCCTTGCCACCATTCTAAAAGATCCGGCAATGCGAGTTTGGTTTTCTTCGCGATCCCCGATAGGAACCGCTCAAGTCTAACTTGAACCATTTTATGGCCACTTATTTGGATTTCCTTGAAGCTCACAGGCAAATCCGTCAATAATTTGAAATTGTCATTGCACAAATTAATTATAGGCATAATTTCGACATGCAATGCGGAATGTGACTCAAAACCTGTTGTGTGCGTGCACCTACGAACTCAATATGCTCATGTGCGTGTGACATGAATGACTCCAGTGTAGTAGACTCTACCAACACTAGTGACTCATGTGCACTTTGATTCGATTAACTCGTGTGTACTCGATTCAACCAACACCAACGACTCTTGGGTACTCGATTCCATTGACACTAATGGTTCTTGTAACCAGTTCGATGGACTCACATGTACTCGACTCAACGGGCACCAACAAGTCTTGTGTACCCAACTCTACGGACACCAATGACTCATAGGCAAGTGGCTCAATTGGCTCAAGTGTGGGCAACTCAACGTCATTACTCACAACGGAAATAAAAGTCTCCTCAATGCTAGATAGAATTTCTTCTATTTCCTCTTCACTCACCACGGTATTAGGGTCATACACAATTTCTTCCACTTTTTTATTTTTCGGTTCCTTAGAATTCTCTCTTTGAATCAATAAATTCAGAGTGGGAAATTTTGTGAGGCATTGATAAGCAAAGTGCCCAAGTCCTTGGCACTTATAGCACTTGTTACGCCCACAAGTTTGGGGCTCTCATTGAGTGCGACCAACGCGGCTTGGATGCTCCTAAGAACATCGACAAGCCCACTCGTATCCATGGTGATCACGACACACTAAACAAGGGAGCTAGGATGAACAAGCAACTATGAACTAAAAGTAATTGAGTAATTTTAACAAACATAAGGTGAGCACTCAAATGTGAACTACACATCAAGTCAGTAATTTTAACAATACAAGATGTGCACACAAATGTGAACTACACAACAAGTGAGTAATTTTGACAAACACAAGATAAGCGCACAAATGAATAAATAATGAAATAAAATCAAAGAAATCGAAATGGCACACATATGCCCTAACCTAGAACCTAGGCTTTGATACTAAAACTGACGCGGGACAACAACCCTAAAACACGTGAATGCCCATGATATGCTAATTTGCCGTAATTAAACTAATTAATTGAACAATGAAACACAAATTAAAACGATACCTTAAAGTTTCGTGGAATTCCTTTTGAATGACCTTACCTGATTCGCTTAGGGTCTAATTCGGCGCGCGAGATCCGTTAAGATTTGCGAAAGGTGCGATCCTAGAGATAGAACTCTAGCATCCTTTAGGTCGAGGCGTTCGATCGTGGATCAATGTGGCTTTTCATAGTCCTTTGCTAGGGCTTTGAAGGGAACGATTGATCTGCGCGATTGGAGTGATCTCGAGTCCAACAATGGTTGTGGATCGATGGGTATCGAAGAGAATCAACCCACAAGGATGGACATCAAGATAACTCAAGATCTAGGGTTCTAGGGTTGTAAACATTCAAATGGATGAAAATAGAAGCAAAACAATAGCAAAGCTAAATAAGAACAAGAAGTAAAGAGAAGATCAAAGATAACATGGGCATCTCACCCTTGGCCTCACACCAAACGCACATGGGGAAGAAAACTTACTCTTCAAAGCTCATCTCAAGCTCAATGCAAGGCATTTTCATTCATTCATAAGTAATCAATACCAAATTTGGCTTACATAAAGATGCTTTATAGTAGCTACAAATGAGAATAAACCCTAAAATAGAAAACTGCAATGTTACCCTAAAAGGTAACTTAACTAAAGAATGACAAAAGGGCTAATGTCATCACTTGACTCGCTCGAGCAAGTTTGGTTGTCGCTCGAGCGACCTCCTTTAAAGATTCTCGCTCAAGCGGGAATCAGGTTCGCTAGAGCGAGTTTTGGCCTAAACCCTTGCTCACTCTCGCTCGAGCGAGGTGTCACGAGGTCACTCATCCAGCAGTGTCAGCCCGTGCGACACCTAACACCCGATGCGCTAAGTCAGCCTACCTTTGATACCAACTTTCGTGGGGGCGTCCTTCGACGTGCCATCTACACGCGCGGTGCTTCACTACTGCATGCAACGAAGCCAACCAATCTCTTTCATCAGCTCTGATACAACCCGCCTAGAGGACGAGAACTCCCCCTCGTGGTTACCTCTGTTTCGCGGCCTACCATCCGATGTATCGTGTCCCTTACGACACGCTCGATTGCACCATTATTCTCTACTTGGTCTGCTCAAGCTTCACCCTGTGCACTGCACTAGTATCTCACTTCGCAACAGTATTGGCATGCAACTCTTCATGCCATCATGTCTTGCTCGCATACTGAATCAAACCCACAGTCGTGTGCCTATCTCATGCTGCCATGTTCAACGGAGTCCCACGCAGCCCTCATGATGTCGTGCTCTACTAAGTCTCACGCAGCGCTCAAGTGTTCTCATGAAGTTGTTCAGTTGTATGCACCGCAACGCGTTGTCCGGGGCCATACTTCAACCTCGCATTGGGTGCCACACGGCATCGTTGCATAGACGTCCTAGGGCCACCCTTTCAGGCTTAGGAGACACTTACGCCCCCTCTGGCGACTCAAGGCCCCGTGTGTAAGAGAATAGCTCCCGAGCTCCCTTCCCCCATATAAGGGTAAAACAGTAATTCAGCCAAAAATGGCAGGAGAACTTCAAACCCCTTGGTTTGATATACTTTACTATTCACACTGCAGCGCCCCTAATCGCTAGCCCACCTAGCCATGTCGTGTCCGTGTCGCGTCCGTGTCCCAACCCCCATGCGACCGTGTCACGTCCTCGCAGCGCGACCACGTCACGTGGCCCTCCTGGCCCCATACCGCGTGCCCCAGGCACCATGCTGTAAGTTCGAGTATTGACCCCATCACAGAGGACCATGGCCGCTCGAGCGAGCCTAGGCAAAAAGGTTTCCCTCTTGCACTCCTCTAGGCCCTTCTTCTGCCGCTTCTTCTTACGTCGTTTCTTCTTACACCCGTCACGGCCTTAATTCCATGTCTTTGATGTTGGCGTCCCCGCCAACTCTCCCAGACCAAAAGTATTTCATCATCGATGAAACCAGCTCGTGGCATATGTCCCCGTCAATTCCCTTCGACCCAAGAGGTTTCATCTCCAATGAAACTCGCACGTAGTATCGGTCAAGTAAGTCGGGACTCAAGCAGTAGAACTCCTCGCAACTAGTCCAAGCAACCTTGGAACCCGGTGAGGTATGATCACCATGTCGGTGGCTTGTATCGGGGGGCACATGGTAAACCTTTTCTCGACGTACCCAATAACCCGGCTTACCACAACCCACCCTACCAAATATTTGTGAAGTTTCCCACCATAGAGGTTTTGCAAGCTCGAAATGTAATGATTACAAAATAGGTTATCTTTAGGAATTACATGTAAATATTTTATACCTTGTATAGGTAGCTAAGGAACTTAGCTATATAAGTACTGCCGTAAGATAAATAGATCTTTAGATGAATTGGTTGTGTTATAGGCAGTTCTCATGTGAATTATCCAAGTCTCCATTGGTTCAGTGGAAGGTGTCTAGGTAATTTCGGTATAATCTTTTAGTGAAGTGTTTGTCATTTCCTTGTAAGCCCCATAACTAGGAAAGGTTTTTCCCATTGCAACAAAAGCTTCAAAACAAGTTAATGAAAAAAGATGTTACGTTTGTCTCTGCCTCTTTCTTCCTTGCAATGTTCCCACAGCAAAAGATGTTGGGTTTCTTACATACCATGTACTAAAATCAGTAGAGGATAATTCCAATTTTAAAAAATCTGTAGGTTTAGTAACAATGCAATGTCATGTCTTATATGTCCTTTCTTTAATTGAAGTATGGATTCAAGAAACGAAGTTAGATTAAACCATATAATTTTAATTATTAGATTTTTATATCACAGAGAGAGCTGGGAGGCGCCAAGCACTTGCTGTAGGAGCGATTGTGACTTCCGTTTCTCTATTTAACGCAACTTCCACATCATGTGAGTGTTATATTTCCCGTGTCCTATGCAACTTTTTTCTCGAAAGGAGTAGGTTTTTGCCCACTCTTATCTTTAGTACTACTTAGGTAGCATTGACAGCACGCCTGCTGATTGTGTTGGTTCCTTGAATAATGATGGATGTCCTAAGAGAACAACCTTGATGTTACTCAGTTGCTGCAGAAGCTACAAAAGGATATCAAGCAGTCTTAGACAAGAAGGACGGATACTCATTTCTATATCCATTTGGGTGGCAGGTTAGTATTGTGGGATACCTTCTATGTGGAACACATGAGTGGTCTATTATACTTGCAAAGTCTCTTACCCGAAGCCGATTGTGCTACCAGGAAGTTGTGATCCAAGGGCAAGATAAAGTTTTCAAAGATGTGATTGAGCCTTTAGAAAATGTCAGCGTGACCATGGTTTCAACCAGCAAAGAAGATATCCGAGATATTGGATCCCCACAAGAGGTACCCATGCTTGCATTTACTGTTGTAATTATGTTTCATCTGAAATACTATTTTGTTATGTTCATCATATCCATTCCTTAGTCTCTGTATATGTTGGCCCATGACAAGGATATTAATGGATAATTTCAGGTCGCTGAGATTTTAATTAAAAAGGTCCTGGCTCCTCCTTCTCAGAAAACAAAGTTGGTTGAGGCAGCAGAGGTTAGGCTTATAATACGTCTGTGTATTAATTCAATGAGTAAATCACATCCTAGATGTGAGCTTTCAGTAAATATTTGATTCCTCTCTTAGATACTCTCCCTGAGTTTCATGGTCTGACTTAATACCTCGATAGGTGTCATGACTGGATAACCGTAAACCCGATAATATAAAAAAAGATAGTTGTCGGGTCTGGATTTCCCATTTATCACAATAGACTACAGTGCCCTTCTCCATCGCAGTTTTCTTGTTCTCGATATCTTACTGAACAATCTCTCAACCATCAAAACTCTTATTTTATACATACCATCTGGTCCTAATGATTTCCTTTTCTTTACTTTTACCAATGTTGTTTCTAAACTTTTTCCTGACATTTTGTTTATCATCTATTGATTTGATTCTTCTTCTTGTCTACTTCCCTCGCATACTCCTCCTTTACTAAGTTTTTCATTTAATTTTTTCTTTATTTTATCTTCTTTCAGCGATATCATTTTGATTTTCATCCTTAACTCACTTTACCTGTTTAATGTAAAATGCAATAAGGATGAAAATCATATGGATATTGACGAGCATGTAGATATCTTTCATATGTTTCATACTTAACCTTACGCCTTTCTTTGCTTCCTTTTTTCCACCACCTTTTTTTCAAGATCGTATATTCTTCCTACTTTTCTCATTCCTTGGGAGTATGTTTTCCATTCAGTAGTAGAATTCTGAACTTCTACAGTCTGATTTGCATGCAATTCTTTCCTTTGGACTTCACAAGCACCTTTTTTAGTGACCTGGTTAGTAGAACCCACCATTTGTACATAATCATTTAGATCCACAAGACAAATAATATAATGATTCACTTATCTTGCCTGTATTGCTAATCTAAAAATATGGTAATAGATTATATTTGTTAGTTGCTGATTTAATGTAGTGTATGCTTGGTAATTATTTGTATGTGTGAACTTACTGTAAGTTATATTTTAATGGAACAGCACGATGCCGATGGGAAAGCTTATTACACTTTTGAGTTCATTGCTCAGGCTCCAAATTTTACCCGTCATGCCCTTGGTGCAATTTCTATTGGGAATGGTATGAATCTAATTTTTACATATTGGCATGTGAAATGCTCCGTATTTTATACCTAACAAGTGCATGACTACTTCAAGTAACAGTTCTTAGGAGGCAACTATCTCAATGATTTAGCATTATAATCTCACATCAAATCGAATTTTTTTTGTAAAAAATTCAAAACATTACATGTTTCTAAGCTATTTTATTTTTATAAAATTGATAATTTTTTTGGCTATGATATTATTATCTCTCAGGACTCCATATGGGATCCATAGTTTATTTCGAGCCTGATGCTAATCAGCTTTAAAATCAAGTCTGATAGGCATATTTGAAAATGTGTTAAGAGAAATTATATCGTATCTGTGATTGTTGTAAATGCTGACCTATTGTTAAGTTATTGGATTTTCAACTTAGTCCCAAAACAACAACCCTGTCTTTCGTTAGCTATACTTTTATTATGTCAGCAGAATATCTTATTTATAATAATGAAAAAAATTCCAATCCTCAGAAATGAGAACTCAACCTTAAGGGTTGAACTATAATTAGGTAACAGTTTGTGCCTACCACCCTGACAAGTAAATACATCTGACCAGCCATAAGTAATGGTATTTTAAGAGAGTAACTAGTTTTGATTCTCCTTGATCTGTCGAGTATGTTTTGTAATTACCGTACCAATCAATTTTAGTAGTATCAAGTACTCGATCCAAAGATTTGAGTACATGTTTCGTTCTTGTTTTTTTTTTTTTTTTTTTTATGGGTAATAGAAATGTATTAAACAAAACAGAAATTACAAGAGGAACACAGCAGAGCTACTGATGCAGTGAGAAGCTGGAGCAGGGAGCCAGAAACCAACCAAAACACTCCCCTAACACCGGGACCCAATCAGAAGTCCGAAACTAGACTTAGAAGGACCTTCCATCAGCGGAAGGTAATTTAGATTGTGCGCAGGTTTTCCCTCTCTTCCAGATTTTTTTACCCTCTCCCACTTCCACATATTTTTAGTACTCTACTACTTCGTTGTTCTGGTAGTAATAACTTCAGTTTTAATACTCTGTACCTGATCCATATAAATAGGCATATTTTTTTCCCCTGAAGTAGGCTGAATCACTTAGAAACAGGCTGACCACATTCCGAGCCAATTTTGACTTTTTTAACCAAATTAAAACCATAATTTTATTAAGCGAAAATGAAATTACTGCGGTTCAAAAAGATTGCATTCCGAGCCAATTTTGACTTTTTATATCTTAGTAATAACTTTACTTTAAAGCTTTATATAGGGAAACACTTTGTCATTTCAATTTCCCACCCTAGACCGTCCATTTTGTTGAAAGGGAATACCTATTTCCGTTTGCCTTGTAGTCCAACTGTTAATTACGTCAATTGCAAGATAATCTTGATTCTACATCAAATAAAGGAAAATTCCCAATCTAATTTCAAAGAAAGCTTTAAATTTTTTAACGATAAAAGGGATCTACTCTCGAGAACATCCTTTGATGATTGCTGAGATTCTTGAGGAAAGTGTATCTGTGTAATTGTGTTGTAACAGAGTCTTATTATGTATGCAAGTGTTCAAATTATATGTCCTCTTTTTGAAGAGAACCTATGTATCTGTAGATGTTTGATGCCCATGCACTGTGCTTTGATGTGGTAAACTGCCCATTTCATTGGAAGAATAGCTTGGGGATGTGCCACATGTAGAATATTTTTAAGACTATAGGATGTGAAGCCCATAGGGTTATAGCCAAGGAAATGGGCGAAAAGGAGGTGCAACATGAGAACTTGCCAGGAGGCCTCCCATCCTAGTACTACTTTGCCTAAGAACACCAAACTGTGGAGTTTGATGGGATCCACACACACTAGTTCTGGTATGATTGCATCCTGGTATAGCCCATTGGCTACAACATGTGGCCTCTCTCACCGGAGCTACCAATATAACAGCTACGGAACTACTACGAGCATGGGCATATTTCACAGCACCTGATGGTAGTTCGATTGGGTCCCATCAAGAGGAGGAGCTTCCTTGTAGTGACAAACTTCTTGGTCACGGAATAGATCACTGCAAATATATGTATCTCTTTCTGTGCAACGGAGGAGTTTTCTTTTACTTTGCGGTGAATGCAGTCCCTTTCTTTTGCCGTCAAGCAAAAGAGCATCACCGCCCTTGTCAGGGGTCCTTAGTCTTCGAACTATTTCTTTTTTCACAGATTGTTTGTACAATGCCACTGCAAAAGTTCAATGTCAAAATAGTTCTTGCTGACAAATCAACTTCTTTGCTGATTAAAATCCAAATTGGTAAATTAGCTATTTGCTTATCGTGATTATGGTGTATGGCAGGGAAATTTTACACATTGACAACAGGTGCTAATGAAAGGAGGTGGGAGAAGATGAAAGATAAATTGCACACTGTCGTAGATTCTTTCAAAATCTTCAATGTTTGAGGTTTTTGTATGTCTTGGATCACTCTGGAACCCACTTCTCAATGGTGAGCATCAAATGCCTACCATTGTTTCTTTATGAGCTCAGTGGTGATTGGTCCGCATATTTCTATTGTCATGTGCTAAGACGAAGTGATGAATTCTTTCTGTAGATGAGCATTTTTGGCTACCAAAAATAATATGATACATTTTTTTTGTTATTTATTTATCAATCAATCTGTGAAGGCCTAAAGTTCTACTGTGAGCCTTTCCAACCACTAGATGACTGCAGAATACAGCTACACGCTTGGATCTTGATCCAACAATGCAATTCCAGTTGCAATGTGTCAAATCTTGCATGCAGCAAGGGCCTCAGCCATGATGCGATGAGAAATCCACCATAAGATCACAATTCAACGGTGCAACTTCTGCAACATCCACACTGGATTGAGACCTTAGTTGCACGAAGCAACAGGAAGCGTGTAGTAGGTTGGAAGCAGGAGCGTCATCAAAAGCTTAAAATTGAATAGTTTTATGGTTAAAAGCGGGAGTAGGAGCAAGATTCCGAAGCGAGAGCAGCATGCTAAGTAGAAGGTTCCTGCTACTAGGATTAAGACTTATCTATATATTGCATCAGCCCATAGCTTTGAAGAAAAGCACAGTTCATACAACCCTTGTGGGCCGGAGGGGGGCCGCGCTCGGAATGCTCTCCCAATACCTTAAAACGTTGAGTTGTACCTCTTCCGTCACCAATTGGTTTTGGCTGAAATGGTAGCTCAATGGGGTATAAGATCCTACAAGTGGTATTAGTGAGGGGGGGATTGTTGGGTCCCTGTACAACCCTCGTGGGCCGGGGGGCGGCCGGGCCCTCGAAGCACTCTCCCAACACCCTAAACATTGAGTTGTGCTTCTTCCATCACCAATTAGTTTTGATTAAAATGGTAACTCAATAGGGTGTAAGATCCTACAACTTGAATATAGAACTTGTTATGTGGCTAGAGAAGGCACCAATAGCTCCTAGTTCGTTATTAACCATTTACGTTAAAAGACATCTTCTATCATGGGCGTCCAAATCAACTCCCACACTCGAAGGGTGAGGTTCAAGATGTCCATCCTGCGTAGATGGGCCACCCATAGTCGAGTAAATCTTTCTTTGCCAACCTTGAGAAGTGCATAGATATTTTTGAAGGTTAAGTGAAATATTTTAAGCATACTTTCACTAATTTGTGTGCTCATAAATAGTGGACTAATTAGACAAATCAGTGAAAGGTTAAAACCATACTTTCACTTAATTGCATGCTCAAATAGTAGTGCAGCTCAGGTCAAGTGCCTAAAACAATTCTTTTCCTAAATCGAAATCCTATCAAAAAGTTGACTTTTATGCACATCAGGAACCTCATAAGATTATCTCAAACGAGCTCCCAACATGATTTAGTAACTAAAAAGGTGCATCATAAGCTTTATAACATTATGATGACCGTAATTACTAATTAATATCTGAGAAAGTAGACCCACATATCACATCTTAATATACATGGAAATGATTACAAGGGTCGTAGAGCGATGCTGCAACCGTACCTAAGAACAAGGAATGATGATCAGATCTCTCAAATTACGAGTAGTTATCAGGTAGCCGGGTCTGTTTTCTTCCAGACATGGACCACGTGGTGCGAGGATCAATCCCTTTCTTGCCAAACTGGTCAAACCTTGGGCAGTTCAAATCTATTTATGAGCACACAAATATGTGGAAGTACGCGAATTGGCACTTAAATACATCACTGAACCTCGGTGCTTTACTCTAGTATTTTCATGGCATGCATTTCTTGTGGAACCACAATGTGTACGATGTGATATGCTGCCCATGATCAAATGATCCATGCATATACAATTGGGTCAAAAGGTTGTCTCCATCTAATTCAAAGCAATCAAAGGTCTATCACAAGGATCAAAATATCAGTTTCATTTTCGGTTTCAGACATAACCGAAACCAAATATTTGAACCAAAATTTTGGCCAAAAATTTCCCCTCCAAACATATTTTGACCAAAATTTCGGCTCAAATTTTTGTTTCATTGGGAACTGAAACCGATAGATATCGGCCGAAATTTTGAACCATGGTGGCATGGTCCATCATATGTTGGATTTACCTTCTATTGTATTTCCATGATAACTGCTAACTTTAAAATGGCATTTGACTCCTTCGACTCAGATGATGAGGTTGTTTTATCCCCCAATCTTTTGCAACAAAGATCTTTTCATCATGACAAACCTTTCAGGCAGCCCGCATCCCAAAATTATCTGAGTACCATAACACGGCCACTTATCCAATGCCAACTCATCCTACAAAGGCGTTCGACATAGAGCCACCAACCATTACAATCAACATGAACGCAGATTTATGATAACACGGTTGAAATTATTTTGCCCGAGTCCCATCCCATGAAACAGTGGCATCAAATCCAATGATCCAGGGATGCCAGGCAATACTCCTTTCTCTTTCTACAAATAAATACCATGTTCTGCAATCTGCATTACCAGCAATCAGCATTCAGACTCAGACTCGTTCTTAGTCAATTTTTCAACCACCTTCACAGACCATTCTAGAGGATGTGAATCCAGGAATATGGAAATCCAAAAGGAGCATAGTTTATAACACAACTGGATAAGTACGCTATCATTACCTTGGAGTATGAATCTAGCAACCATCACCGTTAATAAGGCTATAAATTGAGAAACATATCTTCCAAACCAGTATCCTCTAAAAAGAGTTGGAAAAAGAAAACCTATTCAACTGAAACAAAATTTAGTCAAAAGGATGAGTCCTACAACTCCAGAATTTTTATCTCCAATTTAAATTATGCCGATCTTGTTGGCTACATCCAAAGCATCGTAGTCAGGTGTCAGCCTCACATACGCCTTTTTAGTCCCGTCGGGTCTGAAATAATAAGAGTCATATAAATGCAGGTGATAGAGAAATCTACAATTAGGAAAATATAATATATTATCAACTGTTATAACGACAAGGTGGATGGATATTTTACCGGATCAAGGTATTGACTTTTTTTGTTTGGATGTCATACATCTTCTTGACAGCAGCCTTGATCTTCTTCTTGTCTGCACGGATGTCGACAATGAAAACCAGAGTATTGTTGTCTTCAATCTTCTTCATTGCAGACTCGGTTGTGAGAGGATATTTGAGTATTTGATAATGATCAAGCTTGTTCCTGGGAGGCGCACTAATGCGAGGGTACTTGGGGTTCCTTTCTTTTTTCAATGTCTTTGGCCGATGGAATGTAACCGAAGTCCTGATCTTCTTAGCCTTCTTCTTCAAGGTTGATGCACCTGACTTCACTGCCTTGGCAGCCTTCAAGGCCTGAGCCTTGGGATCAGTCTTCTTTGTAGCAGCAGCTGCCAAGAACACAGAATTATATATTATTAGCATTTTTTTTTATCTGTAAAGGCACAAACTATTAAAAAAACAGTAAGACACTGGCCAAACAACAGCAATAGGATTAATGGGGCATCACCGACAGCAATAGATTATTTAGTTTTTGAAGAGCGACTTGTCGAAACCTGCACAAACGTTAGGTTTCTAGATATCTGTAAAAGGATGCTTTTTGACTGATTTCAGCATCTTCAAGGCTATTCATTGGCTTAGTAATCTATTAGTATTCAGTCCATAAATTATAGTCTCTTAATAGTAGAAAGGAGCAAAGTTTTACATGGAATACCTTGTACAGCCAATCAGATCAAAGAATATACCATAAAGGATGTTCAGGGAAACATCCTTTATATTGTATGTTATTGATAATATGGTGCCAATTGGCCAGACAAGAAAGAAAGTAAATGAATATGTGGGAACTATTAAAAAATAAATTAGTTAAGGTGTAGTGGTAAGTAGCCAAGCAACAAAGTAAGTAAATGATAAACTGAAACTATAGAACAAAACTTTAGGGTCTAGCCGAATGAGGTAAAACACAATAACCCTACGGGTCAGTTGAATCAGAAATCCACACACAAGTTCAAATGTTTGGTTGAGTTGCACGGTCAAAAAACACTCATTTTCTTTCATTTTTCAAGTCTCAAATTCCTAGGGGTACCCTCTGATTTGGAGAATCAGAGCGCTCAGAACACCAAAGTTTATTAGGTTTCCTGTAGATTTGAGTCGATCGGAATCCATGAGAATCCATGGGATTCATATATCCGAATCCAGCCATTTTCTAGGTTTTTGTTGAGTACCCAACACAAATATATAATATATATGAAATGCGATATTATTGAACATGAGAGCAAGGAGTATAATTTAGTTAAAATAGAAAACTACTTAGTGCCACATTGAGATAAATTTCAGTAATCCTGCACCAACTCTCAAGCGAAGTGGCTCATGCAACACACTACTCGATCCTATTTGGGTAGCCCATCTCAAACCCCATAGTTTGGTGGAGCGAAATTGACTTGTTCACACTCGAGAATCAATGGGTCAGTTACCAATACCAACATCTTTGTTTAAAGGGGCATTTATAAGGTGAAGGTAACATGCACTATTTTAGGATATAATATATTGGCAATGAAACCGTAACTATAGTACAAAATACATGCAGTTGAGAAGGGTACGCTAAGGTGCATATGTTGCAAATGGCATAACGACGAAAGGATACAATTCGGAATGAACAAATAGGAGTTAGCTTAGGGTAGCTTTGATAAATGAGAAAAATCAAGGAACGTCATTTGAGATGGTTTGGGTATGTCAATTGGAAACCTGGAACAACCCCTGTACAAAGGAGTCTATGATACAAGCACAAGTAGAAAGGGGAAGAACAATAGACTTGAAGGGAAGTATTGAAGCAAAATGAAAAATGGCGGAGGGAATGTTTAGCCTTAAACAAGGTCGGGTAAAACTTACAATGCCAACCCAAAATAGAGGGCCCTTGAAATCTGTACATGTCAAGCTTCTAGCGGTGAGATTGAGTTCAACAGTATAATTTATTGAAGTTGGCAACAGTCCATTATATATATATATATATATATATATATATATATATATATATATATATATATATATATATATATATATATAATTTGACTGTTGTTATTTACATTTCACCATGTCTTACACATACAATTATCTGTATATGCATAGATGCATTATGTATCACAAGGTACCAAACATGTAGGTAAATATGACATACAAGTACAGGTTGAGGTGGGTCCGGTCAACCCAACTGGTCAAGCAACATGACCAAACCTGCCACCGGCCGAGTTCAGGTTCATATTTCTGACCCGTCGGGCCAGGTAGAAGGGCACAACCCGTTTATTAAAGGATCAGGTTCAGATTCAGGTTTTTTTCACCTGAATCCCACCCGACTCGACTCCCTCATATTTTAACCCAGTTTGTCCAACCTGACCTGACTAGACAAGCATTTTTGCTAAATGGGTCAGAATGGGTTCAGGTTAAGGCTTTCAATAAACAGGTCGTGTTGGGTCGGATTAGGGTGGAGGCAGTCAATAAATGGGTCGGGTCAGGTCAGGTTGAGGGTTCCAATTAACGGTCCGGTCAAGCTGATCCTGACACAACCCATCTGAACCCCCCTAAATACAAGCTAGTTACAAATAATCAAATTTAATAGCCAAGTGTATTTGTATTTGACGAAGTGATGAATAAAATTAGAAATGACGTAACCCATTAATGGCGTAACCGATTTAGTTGTCGTTCTTGTTCTTCTTTCAACCTAACTCTAACCGTAGATTTTTAACACTAATCCTCTGCAGAAATTCAAGTTGTCAGATACTTCACTATCAGTTACAAAATCCTACCCCACCGTATTCTTGCCACAATTGTGACGTACCTGGTTTCATAGATTTAGCAATTTTTTAGCTAAATGTACTAAACTTATTTTCTTTCGCTCTCTTTTTATTGTTAATCACTTGAGTTCACAAAAGGTGAGGCTTACCACCAAGGTGCAAAGCATGTCAAACAACAAACTTGTAGCGAATCAGGCAACTATAACTGGATAACAGATTATGTCAGGCCCATCTGTAAGTGAAGAATCTCTTATGTCCACTTGCAGTCACAACTCGATACAATGCTTGACACCATAAAAACAAAAGCAACTAAGAAACACTTCCTAGTCCAGGTCATCATTTTATAGTTGGGAATATTAGGCCACATGCGAAAATAATTTCAGATACAAAAAGGTCAAATGCAACAAGTAGTTATGTCTATATCGAACTCAAATTTATAGCTGAGAATGTGCTTTCCAAGAGAATGAAAGTTAGGAAATTAATAATGAGGACTTCAAATTTATATCTGAGAATGTGCTTTGCAAGAGAGTGAAAGTTAGGCAATCAATAATGAGGCCTTCCAACATTAGATAGTTTCTGTAAAAATAATAATAATAAATAAATAAATAATAAAAACATTACTTGCATAATCTAGAGTATTCATGTTGGAAAGTTGCAATAATTATAAAAGTACAAAACAAATCTAACTCAGGAAATGACTTAAGAAAAAATCATCTAGCTAAAGAAGGAACAAACATTACCGCATTCTGAAATATATATATAGTGGTTCCCTTAGAGACCGATAACATATTGCAAATTATGCACTTGTAAAATACAATGGATAAGGAAATACCTTTAGAAGGGGGAGCCATTGGTTGTGTTGTAAAGGATTGATTAAACCTGGAAATACACCAGTGGAACACAATCAGCAATCCAAGAAACTATGAAACATTCAAAGGGGAGGAGAAACTGCATCTCAAGAAAAAAACAATATTAGAAATTAACTAAAGGCAATTTTAAAATCACTACCATTACCATGTTAAATATAATACTATATATAAACGCTGCATCAAAATATAAATAGGAAAACATCAAATAAAAAAAAGGCATGAGCTGGAATTAGTTGCTTGGGTCAAATACATTGTATATGTGCGACACATGTTCACGAATATTAATTGTTGACATGCCAGGCAACTGTTTAGAAAGGACTCAAGCCAAAAATTA
This sequence comes from Chloranthus sessilifolius, assembly GCA_021018995.1. NCBI lineage: Eukaryota > Viridiplantae > Streptophyta > Magnoliopsida > Chloranthales > Chloranthaceae > Chloranthus > Chloranthus sessilifolius. Next base: position 161,706,099 of record CM037585.1, read on the forward strand.
TGACCATGAAAAATTTCCAACAATCCAATTCAAATACTTTTGTAATTAGACCATTCTCATGCATCGTTTCACAGCCCATTTGCATGTAATTGGTATTAGAAGCCAGATTCGACCGGGCACTGCCCGGCAGTGAGCAAATCAATCTCTCTCCACCAACCTTGAGAAATGCACAGATATTTTTTGGGCGCTGAATCAGTGACAGGTCAAAAACATATTTTCACTGATTTGAGTGCTCATAAATAGCTGTGTTCCCCCCAAGGCATGACAATTTTGGCAGAAGGAAATTGATCCAAGCACTACCGGTGCTCGGGTGGAATCCTAATACCAACTCTTTGCAGGTTCATAGTCCATTCAATAGCTAGTCAATATCATCCAATCCATGTCATTTATGGGCTGAATCCCATCCACTGCTCACTTAATTCGCTCAATCACCTAGAGAACTGAGAATTGCATACAATGAACCAATTCGCGGTTCAATTAGGTCCGATTCGGCATACCAAAGGAATTTACAGGTTAATGCTAACTATTTTGTTTCAAAACAAAATTTTAACAGCATAGGAGGAGGATTTGAACTTAAGACTTAATGATATTTAAATTTTATATACCTAATTAAATGGTAATTTTCCTTTCTTTTGTTAAAGAGTTTAAATTTATGTTATAAAAATAATAAAAACTTTTTAAACTCATCCTGACTGAAGCAAATTGGGTTTCCTTGATGGTGGTGATTTGCAAACAAACTAGCAAACTAAGTAACCTTGGTCTCATCTGATCCGTGCATAACTTGGATCAAAGACCGTGTCACATAGACACAAGTCAATGACGCACGCACCATAGCTGGAATTCAGTTGTGAGAACCTAATACAGTAATACCAACTCAAAAAACAATGCCCCGAAGGCCATTGAAAAAATAGGTGTTTCATTGCAGTAACGCCGGCATGCTTATGAAGCACATATTTAACTTCCATTGAATCCTGTCTGAAGCTGACTACCACTGATCTCAGCTCCACTGAAAATCCATGATAGTCAGCTTTTGACAGGATTCAGTAGCTAAAAGGTGCTTCATAAGCTTTAAAACCTCATGATGCCGGTGACGGCCCCTGAAATCCAGAAGAATATAGCGATTTGCACACAACCAAGAACCCAGCTCTATATCTAATTAAATTTAAATATAGTGCTATTAAATGTATTAAAATATAATACTATATATTTTCTTTAGCAGGACTAAATGCTACTTCTATAGGAAAACCAGAGAACACATCTCTATGCCAAGTATTACATGCTTACAGATCCAGTAAAAATAAGAAAAATATAAAAATATGAAGCACTGTAAATCATAAAACAAAATATAGAGATCTACAAATTTAGAAACGAATGCAGTGTCGTATAGATGTCGTGCCGTATCGGCATCTCCATAGATATTCTATTTGTATCTCCAAATGATCTTCAGATAAAAACATGAAACCTAGATTTCTTCTTCTAAATATATCAGCAGAAACCATAATAAAATAAATAAATAAATAATATCAACCATGATATGAAACATATGAATGAAAAAAATCCCTAAAATGAGTCCAGAGAGAGAGAGAGAGACCTGGTTGGAGATGCGGCAGCCTAGGGTTAGGAAAGGAAGTAACTAATGAGAGGAATTTATAGGGAGGTCTCCTACGCGCACCGCACTTTATACTTCCGCACTCTATTTCTATTCGGACACCAACTTTTACTATCTACACATCACTTGTAAAAAAAGAAAAAAAAACTTCCTTTGTAACTAATAAAAATCCAAAACATATATTACTTATTAAAAAAATGTGTTTATAGCAGTTTTTGGGTGCACATAAACTTTTCATAATTTTATTTTTTTATTTTTTAAAATATAATAAACTTCTTTAAGGGTATAATAGCTCTATCTTTATTTGCACCAAATCTTTGAGGGCACCTAATCTGAAAATGAAAATCATTGATTGCTTTTTTGAATCATATCAAGACTGTTTTATATCATCAAACGGTTATTTTTTAATATCTTGTGGCACACGTCCAAGAACACAGACACATATACGTCACATAATTTACAAACTGTAGTCAATTTCTAAAGTTCCATCTAATCTTAGCATAGTGACAAATTTTGTTTTTCGTTAATTTTTTGGTGAAGGGTCCTTTCAGTACATTTCGGATTAATTTTAATATATTTCAGAAAAATTTTGGAAAATTTTTGAAAATTAAAAATATATAAAAAATATATTTAATATTTTTTAAAAAAATTAGCAATTGATACAAGCACTGACACCGAGCTCAAGCATGGAACTATAGAAGAAAAATTGACAAAAGGTACCATTATACTCACCCCACCAGGCTGCTTTCTCACCCCACGTTCTTCAGTCCGCATGTATTGACCGCCTTTAAATCAAATGGTGGAGGTCGTTTTTCATCCTCATCTTCTGCATAATGGATCTATGGATCGTGGGCGTACCATTAAACGATCGGTTTTTTATTACACACGGCACACATCTCAAAAAGTGAACCTTAAATCATTTGACCTCCGTCACGCTCAAGCATATTTTAGCGTCACCTTTTGAGATGTGTGTATGCGTAATAAAAAACTGACCATCTGATGGTATGCCCACGATCCATAGATCCTGTGTACAAAAGACGGGGATGAAAAATGACTTCCACCATCTGATTTAAAGCCGGTCAATAGAAATCAAGTGGAGGTGGTGGGGTAAAAAGTAGCCGTTTTGGGGTGAGTAATGTACCCACTAGCAAACTACTACTGGTTTTTAGTCCCACATCGCTGAGTAAAAAAACTCCACCCTCTATTCCGCCTATAAAAGGCACTTTTCACTTCAACCATTCAATGAGACGTATGGGTTTAGAGTGGAGTTTTTAAACGTTAAAATTTTCAAGGTACTTTTCACTTCAGCTAAAATTTTAAACGATAAAACTTTAAAAGAAAAATACCGAAATTTCGACGAAAATATCGAAATTTCGAAAAATAGCAAAATTTCGACGAAACTTTCGTTGAATCCCCATTTCGACAAATTTCACGAAATTTCGCCGAATTTCGGCGAAATTTGTCACTATAATTCTTAGTTCTTATAAAAGAAAGAAATTATATAATGTAATGAACATGGTCATCAATTTTATACAATTAATAGTGTTTCGGCGTCACTTGATGTAGGGGTCAACACTTCGATTAGCCTTATGTGACGGGGACAGGCGACGTGGCCATCTGAGTTAGCCGTAAGACCATTTTTTTTGTCTACGTTTTGAGCATCAGTGGTGCGTCGAGGCCATGAGAGCGGCACCGTATGTACTGGGCATGAGCCACGATGGCATCGCGACATGTTGGGATGGAGGGTGAAAACTTGGGCGCGACACGGACGCGACATAGTCAGCTGGGCTAGCGTTGCGGGGCGTTACAGTGTAAATAGTAAAGTATGTCAAACCAAGGGGTTTAAGGTCCTCCCGTCATTTCGCCGGAATTACTATTTTACCCTTATATAGGGGGACATGAGTTGGGGTCCCCCGACTCTACATATGCACTAGCCTCGTGGGCTTATGTGCTTGCATTCGGGCCACGCTTGGTGTGTGGTCGTCCTAGCTACGTCGTGTACTAGGGCTATCGTGTTGGTGGTTTCCAACCACCTTCGAGGTGCGGGTTTTAGCCCAAAGGGGACTCGTCGCTTTCTATCACTATATCAATCATCGTTGCCTTAATAATCGTCATTGCCGACTCTAACCTGCCGCGTTACTTCGTAGGGCGAAGTCCGAACGTAGAGGTTGGGGTGAAGCTTGAGTAAAACAAGTTTTCCACCCTTCGTAGGATATGAGAATCCGCATCGCATGCCTCATTTGAAAGAAGTAGGCTGACTTAGCGCAGCAGGCGTTAAGTGTTGCACAGGCTGACACTGCTGGACGAGTGACCCCGTGACACTTAGCCCTATAATTGCATGAAAAAGCGAGCTCTATTATATGATAAAGTGTCTATATTAAAAATAATAATAATAAAATAACAATGAAATTATTTATCTTGTTAGGCTCTTAATTACATGAGAGGGATAGTTTCTAAATTTAATCTTCCAATTAAATCTGATCTAGATGACACCACCCATGGACTAAATATTGATTCTGAAATGTACTAAGGGGAAAATTTCAGCCAAAATTTCGGTTTCGGTCATAACCAAAACTGAAACGAAATTCGATATTTTTATCCTTAGTACCACCATGCACCATATGAGGTGTTGTGCATATAGAAATAGTGAACAAAGGATCAAAATATCCGATTTCGTTTCGGTTTCGGTCATGACCGAAATCGAAATTTCAACCAAAAATTTTCCCTCAGTACCTTCCAAAACCGAAATATAGGTTCTTGGTTTCTGTTTTCATAGGGGCTGAAATTGAAACGTTTCGGCCGATATCTTCATATTTTGGCCGAAATTTTGATCCATATGGTGAATTGATGGCCAAGGTTGGTTACCAGATTAGCCACCTAATAAGGGGGTGCTTTGGTGATTTCTGAAGGCCAAGTTTGGTAACCAGATTAGCCACCTAACAGAGGATTCTCATAATTATTTGGCTCGGAATTAGAAATCTAATGCCAACATACGATTTGTACTTAGGAAATTTTGGGAGAAGCAACTTGGAATTTGATGCTCTTTTGAGTTTTCTCTCAAAAAGTTGATTCTATATTTAACCGAAAAAATGCAGTAGGTCCTGAGGCGGTTGTCAAATAGTAGAATCTGTCGAAAACTCCAATATGTCCGAAACTCCTACCATAAGTAGTTTTTAGACCACCTCGATTTTGAATATATCATCACAGCCCATCTCATCTATTTGGGTTGACTTTGCGAACACTCCTATTTCATCACTTTTTTTACAAGCTTTAATCTCTTTGTAACTTCGTAGTCTTTCATCATGTCCCTTCTCATAGCTTTTCTCAGTCTTCATTGATATAGTTTCAAATATTGGACTAGGTCACCGAATCGGTCAACTCAAAATCGATCTGAATCAGTATTGACAGATCGGATCGGACGATCCCAACGCATATTAAGTTTAAGGGGCAAAATTTAAAATAGGTAAATATTTTTTAGTGTAAGCTGTCAAAAAAGTTGTTCAAATCAATCGTTGATTATTCCAATTTTATGTAGTCCATTGACCGTACATTAAGACAAATTCCAAAAGAGGCAAGGGACTATACGCCCAAACATAGAGATTTCTCTACGCTACCATCAGGTGGCCATCATGTGGCGTCTATCGTGAGGATCAAGTGCCACTACAACTAAGGCAAGGTCGGTTAGATCCCTTTTTTTTTTTTTTTTTTAATTATGATTTTTACACCGTTAAAAATATGGTCAAAGTTGGCGAAAATCAATGCACCAAAGTTTTGGGACGTTACCTTATCTTTGACCAATCAAACGGAGGGCAAAAAAGTTAAAAAATAAAAATAAAATTATTTTTAAAATCACATGTCTCATGGCTAATCAACCGATAACAAGATTTATTTTGGGTTGATCATGCCACATGGCATGTGATCTCGCCACCAAGCAAACGGATCATCCTGTGCTCCCAGGCGTGCTCTTTAACGCCTTTCAAAGTCACCTGTAACCAGAATTCTTTGAAACATTTAGATAATTTTATGTTATTTCCCCTATTCATCATGTATAATAGGGCTCTGAATATAATTTTGCTATTGTTCTTCACCACCTTTTTTCTATGAAATTTAGTAGTAAGAAGAACTCTATGCGAAAGGAAAGACACGTCTCAAAAGATAACCTTAAGCTAGAGCTTTAGAAGATTTGAGTTACTTTTTATTTACATTAAAATTTATATCTGGTATACAAACTCTTTGCGTCGGTGGATTGGCGATCCAACTTAAATATCACTTGGAATTGGCCAATCCAATTTGGATATCGCTTCAAATTGGCCGATCCTTGGCGATCCAACCCATCCTTGGCTGATGCCCTTGTAAAAACGACCCATGGAATTGGTGCCATTTGGGCCAAAACCGATCCGGATCAGGATCGGTCGATATTTGAAATCATCTTCACTGGTCTTCCTATTTCCTTGTTCTTGTAACGTCTCAACTTGTCGTACATGGTTTGCTACTGGAATCTAACGAACATGACCAAATCACCTCAAGTGACATTCAATGATTTCCTCCTTTATAGGTACCGCTTACAAATTTCATTTTATATACTTGTTCATAATTCTATCCTTTCATATCACTCACTCATCAATCTCAACCAAAGTATCAAATATCGGCCGATACCGATACGTATCGGTTTTTTGGCCAACCGATACGTGTCGGCTCTGATACGTATCAGTACCACTCTTTACACTTTGGTAAGGGGGCGGTTAGTTGTTTTTGACCTTTTTCTTTGTTTTGTCGTTTGGTGTGCATGCCATTTCCCTCGATTTGATTGCTCACTACTGCTCAAATCTGATGGTCGCCCGCTCCCTCGATTTGAGTGATGCTCTATTTTTTCCCTTGATTTGATTGCTGAAAATGAAAGGTTTCAAGTATACTCTATGACAATTGGCGAGGCTTGTAGCCTTGTACTCTACAGGGCACTTGTCTCTCCGCATAGTAGATTTGTAGGTTTGTAGCCTTGTACTCTAGTAACTCTACTGCTTACTTTACTCTGTTGCTGCATAGTAGACTCAACACTAAGTATCATTGTAGATCTGTTGCTCTACATATCGGTATTTATCCATCTGCTGCTTTACAGGGTACTCGTACTCTACAAGCTTGTAGCCTTACACTAGTGTTGAGTCTACTCTGCACTCTACACATCTATACTTGCCCATATGTTGCTCGAATCAAAGGTAAAAGACTATCAAGTATCCCCCCATATCGGTATCAGCCGATACGTTTCGGCCGAAACGTATCGATCCTCCATGGACCAATACCCGATACCGATATCCGAGTTGATACCTTGATCTCAACATATCACATTTATTTTATCTCCTTGTTATTTTTTTTCTTAGTCTAATATTTCGAACTATATAATATGATAGGTCTAACTGCCTTCTTTTAAAAATGTCTTTTCAATTTAAGTGAAAAATTGTATTTGTTTCATATTTAACATAGATATTTGGTAAGATTATGTAAGGAGTTTGAAAACTAGGTGACTTGAGACTCGAGTAAGTTTTTTAAATGTGTGACGTGTGATAAGTGCCCCATGATATTAGATTCCGAGTACAAAATATTGGGATGAAAAAAAATCTCGATTATGTAAGTACATCTTAAACTAAATCACTCCATCTAATTCGTCTAATCCCTATAATACTTTTTAACATATTTTATTGCACATGCTTTACTCTCTTTCTCCAACACTCTCTTCATTTTAATCTCTTATCCCTTCTCTCCATGGTGCATTCTATTAGTACCTTTAATAATTTTAGATCATGTTTGACTGCTTTTATAAAATCATTATAATTATAATTTTTATAAAAGAATTACTTAGATTTGCTGGATAAGTAACTTAGCATATTCAAAATAGATAACTCTATTTGCCCCACTACAACTCTAAAAGCACCCACTTATGTACTTGTCAAATCATCCAGGTATTGTGAGCGCTTTTAGAGATTTGGTTGGTGCTGAAGGATTCATAAATTAAGAGCGGTTGATAGATGTACGGAACTTTCTCAAACCTTAAACCAAAGATCTTTCTGAATATATCTTTTCTTGTATAAGAAGTATCTTTGTCCTCCTTTCATAGTCTAAACGACATTCCAAGCGTTCGAATGATATGTTGTTTTCATTAAAAATATATATATATATATAGAGAGAGAGAGAGAGAGAGAGAGAAAGAGGAAAAATAAAATCTTAAGACCTTTCTTTATAAATATTTAAATTGCTAAAATATTTTTATAACTATCCATATCATAAATCTAACGGTAATATTAGTGTTGTTTTGATCATTTATCTATAAATACTAAAGCTTATAATATATTTTATACACTTATATTCACTAGTAAAAATGCACGTGCGTTACATGTAGGCTTCCTAAAAACTTTTAACCATTGAATAATCGATGTAAAATTTAATTTGTTAACACTACTTCATTAAATATTTTTAATATCTTTACATCATACTTTCTTATTTGATAAGTTGGGGATTAAACCTAAGACCTTAAGGTTTAGTGCCATTTTTTCCCCTAGAAATCTTTACATTATGGTCTTCAAATCAGCCAGCTTAAATAGTGTTTCATGTGGAAGAAATCTCAAAAATAGCAGTCTTTCTTTTTAATCATGTGCCACGGTACAAATCTCATATAAATAGAAAAAGGGATTCATTTTGAAATAATTAGCTATGTGTGAAGCTAAAGATATTGAATTTTTGTATTTAGCCCTTGAGATATGTCTTGTTTACACTCCACTCTTGTGTTTTATTTATATACATTGCGGCTTTTGTTGTTGTGAATTTCGTTCTTTTTACCCCCAGAGTGACGAATTAGTCACTAGTTGTTATAAAATTAATCTTTGACTGCTTCGAATTAGACGATGGAGATCATTTTTTACCCATCTTCCACCCAATTTTGAGATCAAAAGTCTGCCATCAGGCAATCAGATTTTGATTCCACATGATGATCATAGGTATACATGAAATACAGTTCTTGGATTTCAAGACGTATGTCATGTGACACCAAAATCTAACCATTTGATTGTAGTTTCATGATTTCAAGATCAATTAGATCAAAGATCGGGGCAAAAAATATCTCCAACAATTGATTCAAAGCAGTCAAATTATTTTGTCAAAGAATTTATCACCATACGGGTAATAAATAAAGGAAACACAAAAGTGAGGGCCGCAATGTAAATAGGTAAAACACAGGGGGTTGAGTGCAAATAAGACATATCTTATGGAGGTAAATGCCAAAAATCTTAAAATATTTAATGAAATAAAATGCATTCTATTCGTGTTTTATTAAATACTTCTCTAAGATCCTGTAAATGGAATATATGTTGACCAAATATTTTGTATAATTTTGTCCATCCTATTTTGTTAAAGGATAGCAATATTTAAAGCCAAAGATTCTTTATGTGCAATTGATAGTTTCACCATTAACACTATTAGCCGCCTTAGATCAGATGATGTCGATTTTTTATCCCAATATTTCACATAATAGATCTTGAGATCATGACCCACATATTAGATAATCAAATGTTGATTCCATGTGGAATACATACCCAAATCTCATGGTACATTGTAATCACGAATGTCACGTGGAATCAACACATGCATTTTGATAGGTGAACCACGATCTCAAGATATATTGTGTGAAAGATTGGGTCGAAAAACGATCTCCATAATCTAATTCAAAGTAGTCAACGGTGTTACTGGTGGAACTATCAATTGCGCGAAAAAGCTCTTCAAGTGTAAATAACGCTATCTTTCGCTATATAATTCAATTTTGTAATATAGAGCTAATTATTTTTAAAATCAATCATTTTTTAAATTAGTCAATTAAATATTCAATTTTGTACAATAATTTGATATTAAGGCGTAAATAAAGAATTAATTCATAATATATTATTCATATTCATATTTAGAGGCTTTGCTATACAAATGAATCAGGTGTCTTTTAAAATCATGGGTTTTTTAAAATCACATATATAGATTTTGTATATCTTTTATTGAATAAGGCGTCTTTTAAATCATATGTTTTTTAAAAAATCGAGTAATTTGGGAATAGTTCATACTTTTTCAATAAATTGTGATTTTTAAATACTAATTTTTTTTTAAAGCCTTATATATTTTTAAAAAGTTTTTTCAATGTTTCCTTTGCCGACTTTCGTCTAACCTTATCGAATAATTATCGAAACTTGACTTGGTGACTATGATACCCACTAGTGCACCCGCTCCATATACTTTGGCTGCCCATTGAGAAAATGAAATTATATACTTGACCAGATCTCATGACACAGTTGGGCCAACACGAATCAATGGGCCAAGGATAGATGTCCGATCAGACCCAATAAAGCAATCAATGGATTTCTGCTAGGGGCCCTTCAAAATTGATTTTCATTTTAAATATTCACACAATGATCCTGAGGTAAATGATATATTATTAGACGGTCAATTTTTAATCCATGTGACACACATCCCAAAAAAGTAACTGAAAATCATGTGACACACATCATGCTCAAACATGATTTTTGACCCTTTTTTGAAATGTGCATCACCTGGAATAAAAAAATTCATTGTCGATACACCCATGATCTCAAGATACATTATGAGGATGATTGGGATGATAAACGATCTCCATTGTCTGATTCACAGCAGTCAATGATTTTCGGTTATAGTACCCTTCAAAATTAAATGGGTGCAAATAGATCGTTTCGATTATCATTTTAATCTTTTATACAACGGATCCTTAACTCAATGGTGTACCATCAGAGGCTCAATTTTCTATCCCACATGGCACACATTCCACAAAAGTACTCGAAATTCATGTGGCACACATTATCTTCGACTGTGGTTTTCAATCACTTTTTGGGATGTATATAATATGAGATAAATAATTGATCATCAGTACTCCCATGATATCAATATCCATTACGTAAAAGATTGGGATGAGACATGGTCTCTATCAGATGATTCAAAGTAATTAATTAATTTCGGCTATGGTGTTGTTATAAATTATGAGGGTGTAAATAGAACGGGTTGATTTTCATTTCAATCTTTCACAGAATCGATCCTCGGATCAATGGTGTACCATCATATGGGCTTTGAGTGTGCTGAATCAAATGATAGAGATCATGTTTTATGTTAATCATCGGCATCAAAGATCTTTACATGATGGTTTTCAAATCAAGTTGCTTAGATGGCATTTAATGCGGCACAAATCCCCAAAATACCATATTTTTTTTTAAAACTATGTGCCACGACACTAATCTAGTGTGAAAGATGTAGCCTGTCAATATAAATTTGAGCAAGTTGAAGCTCTCTTGGCGCCTACATAAAAGCACATTGCTTTGGTTGAGTCAATTGGTTGACTGACCAAGTTTACTCGGGTAGGTGTTATAGTATCTTTTGATTCAAAAGCATTCAATGATTTAAGCATGTACAACTCGGATTGAGTAGACAAAATCTTGACTTTTAAATAAAGGAACTTTTTTTCAAAATATTATAATTTCCAAAGACTCTCAAGTTATGTCTAACTTAGACAACCCTCAACCCTCAAATATGTAGTTGGTACTTCATTAGTTGGCCGAATTATCCTCAAAGGTATAATCCTATCTAGTATCCTATTTTATAGACATAAATAAATGTTTTATTTTTAGGGTAAAACTGATTAAATTTATAAGTCAATTAAGATTGGCCGAATTATCCTAAAAGGTATAATTCTATCTGAAATCCTAGTTTAATTATAAGTCAAGTTATAGAAAATTATAAAATATAGGGATACATAAGAAGAACATGAGGGTAGATAGAATAGCTTAAGGGTATTTTGTTTCTAAAGTGTGGAAACACTAAAATTGACAAAAACCAATCGTGCTTTTATAGAAAGTTACTAATAAAAAGGCACATGTAAATGCATGTGGACATCAGGACTTTTAAATGACTGAACTTTATAAAATTTTTAAAAAATATAACTTATATTATCAATTATAGAATTTAAAGAAAAAAAATAAAAATTTAAAAATAAGTATGATCTTGATAATTCAATTAAATAAAAAATGGGTATTTATTTAATCTTGACTTTAACTTTCTTGAGGATTTTATTGTCTTTATCATTTGTAGTCTTGTATTTAATGCTTTGACATATTTTTATTGTCTTCATCATTTATAGTCTCGTATTTAATGCTTTGACATACGTACGACTGTGTAAGACGATTTTAGTAAATTATATTCTGCACTTTGACTTAAAAGAAATACTCAATTTTAAGATATTTGTACATATGAGTTTAAATTTTTTTTCTCTATCCTATATATAATAAAACATAATTAGTCATAGTTTTTTTGATAAGAAAATATAATAAAATAAAAATATTACCTTCAATTTTAAAAATATAAGATCTTTCAGGAAAGAAGAACCAATAAGAATCATTGCTTCATTTTAAAATAATGTGGGCTATATATTTCTCCACACTCATAAGCAATTTATATGCGAAGTGAGTAGCTTAAGGCTATTTTGTTTCTAAAGTGTGGAAACACTAAAATTGATACAAACCATTCCTGCTTTGATATGCTTTTATGTGGTAATAAGGATAGATAACGGGCTTTAACTTATTATGTTACCCGTTATACGGCCGGACATGTATTGGGCTTTTGGTTTTGAGGCCCTATAGTCCTATACCCTCTCACCACATTTATAAGGCTTAGCCCTAGGATTTTAGTGCAGGGCCAGCCAGGCGTTACTGAGAGGAGTCCATCAGTCACTACTGCAGATCCCACACGACCCAAATTAATTTCCCTGTTTCCCGCCAAAACTACACCTGAATCTTGGGCTAAATAAGCTTCCTTGAATCGTAAAACTCTACCGACAGATCTGTGCCATAAATAACTGATATAGAGTCTCCTCACCGTCATCATACGATTATCAGCCATATTAAGCGCCTTTCACCACCATTAGATTTATCAAAAATATGACTTCCATGGAGTTACATCTCCCAAATATCCCCGAAAGTCATTTGACAATATTTAAGCTGTTAGGTAGCTCTTGCTCAGTCTTTCTAGCATCTGCCCCTCTCTCTCTCTCTCTCTCTCTCTCTCTCTCCATAAGCCTTAATCCCCAAAACCCTAAATGTCTGATCGAAGCAGAAGAAGGCTTGGACACCCTAATCATGGCGAAACCCTCCCCGAAACTCCTATTCCTATTTCTCTGGATCTGTTTCCTCTCTTTGCTACTCTTTCTTTCTTCAAAAACCTCACCTCCCCATCCTCGCAATTTCTCCCGTGCTCTGAAACTCGACAACCCCTTCCCTTCCTCGCCGAGTGTAGCGTATTTCATCACTGGATCCGACGGAGAAGGTGATCGAATCATGCGACTCGTCCTCGCCATTTACCACCCCAGGAATCAGTACCTCTTGCATCTCGATCTCCGCGCGTCTCAGCAGCAGAGAGAGGAACTCGCCGTGGCCGTTGGATCGGTTGATGCGTTTAGGGTTGCAGATAATGTGAATGTTGTTGGCAAGGCCGATTTCGTGAACTACGGAGGGCCGACGGCGCTCGCATCTATTCTTCACGGGGCTGCGATTTTGCTTAAGTGTTGCAAGAATTGGGACTGGCTTGTTAATCTCGCGGCGTCTGATTATCCATTGATCACTCAGGATGGTATGATCTCACTTCTCTCTTCTCTTGTAGTTTATGTTTTTAGTTTCTTTCTTTTTTTAGATGTTGAAGGATAATTGAATAGATTGAAATCACCAAACATAGTTAAAAATGGCTTAACATGCTTTCCTGTCTTCTCCTTAGAAGCTGTCTTGATTTTGCAATAAATAAGGCCCGTTTGTGCACTCATTTTTTTGGAAAGATATTTAATTTAATTTATTAGAGGTTGGACTTTTTTGCGATGGCAAGTGCTGTCTGCCCAAAACGTTGCATCGCGGAGTTTGAGTCCGGGAATAAGCTTCTCCAAAATCGGGGTAGGGCTGCCTACCATCTACCTCTCTCAGACCTCGCTAAAAATGGAACCTTGTTGTAACGCTCCGAAACTATGTGTCAAGATATTGTCCTCTTTGGGTGGCTCCACATGGTCCCACCATGCTTCCCTAGTGAAAAGTCTCATATCGTGTAAATAGTGGTCCTGACCCGGGGACATAAGTAACAGCCCCACTCTTACATGCAAGACATGTTTTGGGTGAGTGCGGCGACCATGTGTTCGATTGACCCATGCCAAAAACAAAATCTTAAAGGGAAAGGGCTACTGGTGGGACCAGGGATGGTTAGTGGTACCAAGTGGAGCCACCCAAAGAGGACAATATTTTGGCACGTGGTGTCGGGGCATTACAAAATGATATCAGAGCCGAGGACGGCTCTATTACAAGATGGGGAGAATGAAAAGTCCCACATCGTTTAAATAGTGGTCCTCACCCTGGGACATAAGTAACGGCTCTACTCTTACATGCAAGACTCGTTTTGGGTGGGTATGGCGGCCATGTGTCCGGTCGACCCATGCCAAAAACAAAACCTTGAAGGGAAAGGGCTATTGGTGGGACCAGGGACGGTTGGTGGGACCAAGAGGAGCCACCCAAAGAGGACAATATCTTGGCATGTGGCGTCGGGGCGTTACACCTGGTCTCACCCGTAGCCCTTTCCCTTCAAGGTTTTGTTTTTGGCCTGGCCAACCAGACACATGGCCACCGTACTTACCCAAAATGCATCCTACATGTAAGAGTGGGGCCGTTACTTATGTCCCAAGGTCAGGACGACTATTTACACGATGTGAGACTTTACATGATGAAATCTATATGGATCTATCGATTCGACCATCTTAAATAAATCCTAAGATCTAGGCGCATGATCAATCAAAAACAATAAACCAATTATCCAGAAATTAAATATACGTGCGCACCTTGAGTGTGAGCCATTAATGGTTGGTTGCCGGTCTTCAACGATCTTCTCGCCCTCGATATCTCCTAGCACAGTGGGGATGCTTTTGCTAATAGGGAGGATTGGATTGTGTCGAGCGAACGTTGGGACCAGGCACCCCTTATATTTATAGCCAAAAAGTCCTTTCCCATTAAGGACTTAAATTATTAATTATATTGTGATTAGAAATCACAATCATACCATAACTAAAAGACTTACCTATTAGTTGCTTATTCTCTTCAAACTCACCGAATTAGCAACTACACATCTCAAGATTGATCTTACACCATTCATCAGTAAACGGTTGACCATAGTGATGGCCACCAAAATAGAAACTTCTAACAGTCTCCCACTTGGCCAAACTATGTCAATAAACTCCGATTACCAAATGTTAGCTAACTTTTTTTGAATGGTAAGTCCTAATCAATCTCAATCAAAGTCTTTGTAATTAGTCCGGTCCAGTGAGAATTTCAACACAAAATCAATGTAGTCAATATATCATGTCATCGATACATAATCGTTCATTAGTTACCGTATTGGAAGTTATCACCGACATGGATTCCAACTAGTATGATTTCACATAGATTGCAAGTTTTCAAACTGAATAGTGATTACATGTAAACTCAATCTAATATTAGTCCTAGGTTATTGTCATCTACTGGCACCATATGTTCTAAAATTTTATTTGCATAAAAATGGAAAAGCAAATAAATAAGTTTTATTTCTGAATCAATTAAACAAATGTATTCACTCTCATATATCCACTCTCAAAGGCTATCAAAATTATCCGTTAATCCCATGCGCGCAATATGCTCCAAAAAGAGCTTGAGAGGTAAGCCTTTAGTGAGAGGGTCAGCCAACATGAGTGTCGTACTAATCTTTTCAATAGATACAATTTGATTCTGAACTTTCTCCCTTACAACAAGATATTTTATATCAATATATTTGGAACCCCCACTAGTCTTGTTGTTATTGGAGATAGCGATCGCAGCAGAATTGTCACATAAGATTCTCAGTGGCCTTGAAATACTATCAACAACTCGAAGCCCTGAGATAAAATTTCTCAACCATATCGTCTCACATGTTGCCTCAAAACATGCAACAAATTCTGCTTCCATAGTAGACAAAGTAGTCAGCGTTTGTTTAACGCTCTTCCAAGATATAGGTCCACCTGCAAGCAAAAAAATATAACCCGATGTGGACTTACGAGTGCCTTGACACCCAGCATAGTCAGCATTTGAATAACCAATAGCTTTAAGGTTATTCGTCCTTTTGTATGTGAGCATGTGTCCTTTAGTCCCTTGTAAATAGCGAAAAACCTTCTTGACTGCTTTCCAATGATCCAAACTAGGATTACATTGGTACCTACCAAGCATGCCAACTATATACGCTATGTTCGGACGAGTACAGACTTGTTCATACATGAGACTCCCAACTGTCGATGCATAGGGAATTGTCTCCATCTGCTTTCTCTTCAGATCGATCCTGAAACTCTAAAGTAGACTAAATTTATCACCCTTAATAACAGGGGTAACAGTAGCGGAACAATTGTGCATGTTAAACCTTTTAAGAACTTTATCAATATACGCTCTTTGAGACAATCCCAATATGCCACGGGCTCTATCTCGATGAATCTCAATTCCTATCACGTAGGAAGCTTTACTAAGATCTTTCATATCAAAACTCTTTGATAAAAAGTTTTTTGTCTCATGTAATATACAAAACAAGGATGATAAACTTACTCCCACTGATTTTCAGATATATGCATTGATTCACAATATTTTCTTTAAAACCAAAATTTGAAATGACATCGTGAAATTTTAAGTACCATTGTCGAGATGTCTGCTTTAAACCATATATAGACCTTTTGAGTTTACAAACTAAATGACTCTCCCCCTCAACCTGAAAACCTTTAGGTTGTGTCATAAAGACATTTTCATACAAGTCGCCATTCAGAAAAGCTGTTTTAACATTCATTTGATGCAATTCTAAGTCAAAATGAGCTACCAATGTCATGACTATCCGAAAGGATTCCTTTCTAGAGACAGGGGAAAATGTCTCTTTATAATCTATTCCCTCTTTTTGAGTGAAACCTTTAGCGACTAATCTGGCCTTGTATCTTTCTACATTACCTTTGGAGTCTTGTTTAGTTTTATATACCCATTTACAGCCTACAGGCTTAACTCTTTCAGGTAACTCACAAAGATCCCAGACCGAATTATGTTTCATTGATTCCAACTCATCTTTCATGGCTTCGAGCCATTGAGTGAATTTGGCGCTCTTCATGGCTTGGCTAAAGGAAACAGGATCTGATTCTTTTCCAAAATCAAACTCACTCTCATTGAGGTAAACTATAGTCATCAGAAATGGCTGGCTTTTTTGCTCTCTTTGATCTACACAATGGTTGATCATTTGCAGTCGCCATGGGAGTAAGAAGCTCCTCAATGTGTGGTGTTTCATTAGGCATAGCCATAGGTGCATCAACATTTGCTTGAATAATTGGTGTTGGTGCCACTTTTTCTTGGATAAAAGGGATAAGAATTATAACCCGATTTTCCTCAAAAGTGATATTCCTAGGCTCAACACTCCCACTGTTCTCATGATCCTTAAAGAATTTTGCATTCTTAGTCTCAACAATCCGGGTACTATGAGTGGGGCAATAAAATCTGTAGCCTTTTAACCGATCATGGTAATCAATGAAATGACAGCTTATAGTTTTAGGATCCAATTTTCCTAATTGTGGATTGTACACCTTTGCTTCATCCAAACAGCCCCAAACTAAAGTCGGTTTTCTTCCTACCCATAGCTCATAAGGAGTTTTGGGAACCGCCTTACTAGGAACTCGATTCAGGATATGCACCGCTGTTTTCAAGGCTTCTCCCCACAAGAACATAGACAACTTAGAGTTGCATAACATGCTTCTCACCATATCCATAAGAGCACGATTTCATCGCTCAGCTACACCGTTCTGCTCAGGTGTTCCTGGCATGGTTTATTGAGCAACAATGCCATGCTCTTGTAGATACAAGGCGAATGGTCCTGGTTGCGACCTGTTTCAGAGTATCTACCATAGTACTCTCCGCCTCTATCAGATCTCACAATTTTAATCTTCGAATTGAGTTGTAACTCAACTTCGGCTTTATAGATTTTAAACATATCCAGGGCCTCAGATTTCTCATGAATGAGAAATATATAACTAAAACGAGAATAATCATCAGTGAAGATAATAAAATACTTTTGACCACCAATAGCAGGAGTTGGAAACGGTCCACAAATATCAGTGTAGACTATTTCTAGCAAACTCGTGCTCCTGATAGCTCATTTGTTATTAGCTTTTGTGAGTTTCCCTTTAACGCAATCAACACAAGTATTGAAATCAGAGAAATCGAGCACATCGATTATATCATCTTTAATTAACCGCTCAATTCTATCCTTAGATATATAACCTAAACGTTTATGCCATAAAATGGAGGAGTTGTCGATTGCTCGTTTTCATTTCTTACTAATTTTATCATTCACATGCATAGAAACTAAAGATTGGGCGTAAGATGAATCCAAGTTCAACTGATAAAGATTGCCCACTAATGAACCACCATCGATAATATCGGAATCAAATAACAGAGTAAAAATATTATGTCCAAATTTAAATTCAAAACTTAATTAATCCAATTTAAAAATTGAGATAAGGTTTCTAGTGATACTTGGAACATAAATAGTATCAACTAAATTCAAAATGAAACCACTATCTAAAAAAGACGAAGAGTCCCAATGGCCTCCACGTATGCGTCTACTCCATTTCCGAGTTTGATGGTACGCTCGCCTTTACTTAGCTTCCTGTTGGATCGAAATCCGTGCATTGAATTACTTATGTGAATAGTTGCACCAGAATCTATTCACCAAGTATTGCGTGGAGCATCAACATAAAGTGATTCAAAACACACAAAGACTAAGTCATTACCTTTCTTAACTAGCCAATCTCTGTATTTCTGACAATTCTTCTTAATGCGTCCCTTCTTCTTACAGAAGATATACTTGATGCCAGAAGTAGATCCGCGAGCTTCTTCTTGTTTAGTTTCCGGTGGAGGAGCTTTCACGTTCTTTCCTTTATATGGTCTCTTTTTTCGCTTGAAATTTCTTTTCGATGGTCCAAGAGCGGCGTAATGGGCACTTTCAGGTTTTTCAGCCCGAAGTCTTTCTTCTTCTTGGACACAGTGAGCGATTAGCTCGTTCATCTTCCATTTATCTTTCTGTGTGTTATAATTAATCTTGAATAGGCCAAATTGAGCAGGAAGAGAAGTCATAATGAAGTGAACAAGATAACCCTCAGAAAAACCCATGTCCATTTCTTTCAATTGAGTTGTCATGCAACTCATTCTGATAATGTGCTCCTGTACGCCACTATGACCATCATATTTCATGGTTCCCATTTTAACAATTAGACTACTGGTAAGTGCTTTAGAAGTCCCATGAAATTATTCCTGAATGACTTGCATGTATTCCTTTGCATTGTGCGAGTCTGGAATACCTCATCGGATCGCATTAGTAATAGAACTCTTTATGATCATGAGGCTCATACGATTTGATCTATCCAATTTTTCTAAATTCGTATTGTTCACTGCCAGATCCTCAGCTGAGGCATCAGCGGTGAGCACCTTGGGTTTATCAGATCGTATAGCATAGTCAAAATCCATACAGCCTAGAACAATAGTAACTTGTTCCTTCCATTTGCCATAATTTGAACCATTCAGAAGTTCAATTCCACCAATCATATTAGTGATAGAAGACGGGTTCAATACTGCACAATAATTAAGGGCTTTATTATGTCCACATACAATTGAAGTAGCTATCAATTCCACAATGTTATAATTATAGTATGTGACGCAAGAGTTAAAATATGTCAAGGAATGTAATAGAAATTAAAACCAATGTGGTTTTATTGAGAAACAATTTGTCATTATAACCCTCCGCCCCTCTCTGGTCACCGGACCCGACAGTCCGGTGTGCCATCAGTCGATCCGGCCTCGTCGACCCAGTGCTTGCGGTGAACTGTCTTGGACGACCATATCGGTCCATATATATATATATATTGTAAATGCAGCATGATGTGGATCTCTCTCTCACGGTTCCATCTTCACACCCAGTTGCAATCCCACTTAAATTGCTAAAGAGGTCATCATACGAATACTTAACTCGATGTTTCAATCGATCATGCACCGATATGGCTCTGATACCAATTGATGGAATCTATATGGATCTATCGATCCGACCATCTTAAATAAACCCTAAGATCTAGGCGCATGATCAATCAAAAACAATAAACCAATTATCCATAAATTAAATATACGTGTGCACCTTGAGTGTGAGCCATTAATGGTTGGTTGTCGGTCTTCAACGATCTTCTCACCCTCGATATCTTCTAGCACAATGGGGATGCTTTTGCTATAAGGAGGATTGGATTATGTCGAGCGAACGTTGGGACCAGGCACCCCTTATATTCATAGCCAAAGAGTCTTTTCCTATTAAGAACTTAAATTACTAATTATATTGTGATTAGAAATCACAATCATACCATAACTAAAAGACTTACCTATTAGTTGCTTATTCTCTTCAAACTCACCGAATTAGCAACCACACATCTCAAGATTGATCTTACACCATTCATCGGTTAACGGGTTGACCATAGTGATGGCCATTAAAATAGAAACTTCTAACATTACATTCTCCCCATTTTGTAATAGAGCCGTTCTCGGCTCTGATACAATTTTGTAACGCAATGTGTCAAGATATTGTCCTCTTTGGATAGCTCCACATGGTCCCACCAGACTTCCTTGGTCTCACCAGTAGCCATTTCCCTTCAAGGTTTTGTTTTTGGTATGGGCCGACCGGATACATGGCCGCCAAAACGAGCCCTACATGTAAAAGTGGGGCCGTTACTTATGTCCCAAGGTCAGGACAACAACCTACACAATGTGGGACTTTGCACTTGTGCATTGGGTACGACCTTAATATTTAATTTAATGTATTGTTTGTTCGGTTAATTCTATTAATTTAATATTTTTTTCACAAAATAAGTAACAATTTACAAAAGTTTGTAATCTATAGGAAACCATTGCAATTAGTTTTATTCTAATGTTTTTGTGAATGTGGATCCAAACTAAGGGTATGTGTAAGTGAGTTGGTGCTCAGGCATTCTACAGTGTACATGGGTCACACATGGTAATGGATACAAACTTTCCACATAGCAGGCCATCTTCTGAGCTGGACATAGCTCCAAAAATACACCAATTGAAGAATTTGAATTTTCACATGTCAAATGTGGACCACCTTCCATTATCATTTTAGATTTGCTGTTGTCGTTTGCTCACAGGTTAGTGTTTGGAAGATTGGGATCACCCAATCAGCATGGTTTTTGGACATTTCCTTAGATATAATGGGTTGCCATGGGGAAGGTTTGGATCAATGCCATGCCTAGCATCATTTTTTTGTGCTCGGGCAAAGGTAAACTGCAGGGATCACCCAATCATCATGGTTTTTGGACAGTTCATTAGATGCCATGAGTTGCTACGTGGACGGTTTGGATCTATGTAATGCCTAGCATCATTTTTTTGTGTTCAGGCAAAGGTAAACTGCACCAATCATCTGTGTTTGCTGAGGGGTTGTGATGGAGGGGTCTGGTTCATCTTCTTCATCATCATCATCCTCATAGCCTTATTCCATCTATTTAGGTCCGGCTTTGCGATTCTTATGTCTCAATTCATTCGTAATAAGACTCCTCATAGGGATTTGACAGTTTTTTTACAGTAGGCCGTCAACATGATGTCAACCCTTTTCCTTTCCCCATTTTTTGTAGGATGCTAATGTTTAAAGCCGATGCAGTCAAAATTATAGACAGGATGCCCGAAGCCCTCAATTGATGTGCTTTTTGTATATTTGTTTGATGTTAAATTAAGGGGGTAGTAAAGCTCCGGTTAAAACTTTGTTGTCTTGATAGATGGGTTATTGTAAATAAAAAATTGGTCAATCATCTATTTATGTCATTTGCTGATGTTCTATGGAAGTTTCATTAATCTTTTTCTATTGTTAATTTATACTAAAAGCACTCATCAATGAACCTATACTGCTGGAGGAATGTATGCATTTATGTTATTTTTTCTGCTTCTTAGTTATCTGTTATCTTCTATAATAGTCCTGGAATTTGCTCATAGTGTTTTTAGAGATGTTGGAGGTCTCTTTTATTTTGAGTGATGATGCTTATTGTTTCTTAATGGGATACAGATTTTCTCCATATTCTGTCTTTTCTGCCTAGAGATCTCAATTTCGTAGAGCATACTAGTAATATTGGTTGGAAAGAGTAAGTATTTATCTTTAACCATTTTTTTTTTCTCTGTGGCAATGGGCTTTGCGGCAAGCCACAATCTTTTGTTTTTATACATTATATATTTATTTTTATTTTACAGGTATCAAAGAGTGGTGCCAATTGTTATTGATCCTGGTCTATATCTTGCGTCAAAGAGAGACATTTTCTATGGTAGGGATAGGCGTGCACTGCCAACTGCCTACAAGTTTTTCACCGGTACAATCATCTGAAATTCTTAAATCTTGATTACAACTGTGCAACTATTTTGTAGTCTAGGCCAGTGGATTGCAATTTATTGGCAGAAATGTACCAGTTGTAGGTGCAGATAGTTTTTTTAAAATAATTAATTCCTGTCACTGGCGACATAAAATTTTCAAACATATGAAAAACTTTTACCCATCAATCCTTTCAAAAGCTGATTTCCACAGATGTTGGGGTCCCTGAAAATCTCTGGAAATTAGATTTGACAGAAGTGTGTGGCTAAAAAGATATTCATAAGCTTGGTACCCTTTTTAAAACACTAATGAGTGAGCTGGTAGAATTCATAAGTGCATTTTACAGGGAGTTTTAGTGTTTGATATTTATAAACATACTAGATTAAATAAAATGATGGCACAGTTTGTATGTGAGTGGTTGATAAATTAGGTTTAATTTGTCACTTATAAATGATGAAAAAAAGTCTGAAAGAATAGTGATGAAAAAAAAACTAAGAGCTATTGGTAGATAATAAAATGAGGACAGGATATCTTGCAGGGAGTTAAATGGAAACTCACTATTGATTACAGTACTCTATAAGCAACAAAGCACACTATCCATGAATTATTTTTGTCACTAGCTCTTCAGGGGTTAACACATGTTGTTAGATAGTGGACGCCTAAAAGTCTGGAAGTAAAGTAAACAAGTGGGTAATGACCATCCACTGTTCCATTCTTAAAAGTTTATAAATTGGTAAGGAGGGTGTCCTCTTGCTCCCTGTTTCAATTGATGGAAGATTATTCTAGCTTTGTGTCGATGCTCATGGAATGTTTGTAATTTACAACATAGCTGTTATTATATTGGCATGTGCTGAATATAAGCATAGCTATTACAGTATTCTTATGTGCTGAACATATCTCATTTATCATTTTTACCAGAATGCTGCTCAATTAGACCACTATTTTCTAGTGTTAAGTAAAATAAGATATAATTCCACTAACATTTGGTGGTAGTGTTGCATAACTTTAGGCATGTTCCTCATTAGAAAATAAAAAAAGCATGTTGGTTTTTTTGAAATTTTGTTGCATTAGATCGATCGTGACCGACCATGTGCTACGATCACAACAAAGTGAGGGTGACGAAAATTGGAGTGCTCAAATTGACCACTACAGTCATACAAAGTAAGGATTGTGGAATTGTCTACTCCAGATTGACGAAACCTCATGTAGTACTTATCTACTCAATGGATAAGTACTACATGAGGTTTCAAAGTAAGGATTGTGGAATTGTCCCAAACTTTGCATAGAGCCTACTCCAGATCCATATGATTCACATGAGATTGGATGTGCTCTAAATTGTTGCGAGCTTAAACTCTGAAGGCAGAGTCCACATTCAAGCCGTATATGCACTTATTTACTTATCGAGCGAATGTTACATTTTTGCGAACACATTTATTTCTAAAATAATAATACATAAATAAATATACATTTACCAAACACAAGTTTACAAAAAGTAGTCAATCAAAGCAAAGCAATTGATACTAGTAGACTAGTAAGCAATGTGAGTGCACATGGGTTTCATTGTCACATTGCGAGACTGAAAGATCTTTCCCTTCTACCATACTCATTGAATCAACTTACCCACTTTCCTAGCCCACTTATAACCCAACTAGATTGTCACAACCTTTTCATTACACATCAAAATAATCTCACCTAATATTATTGTCATGATACAACAAAGGATTTATCAGGGCACTAAAATTTCCTTTTTGGCTGCTTCTCCTTGCATAGTTTAGGGGTTTGCAATCATCCCATCAACTGTGGGTACAATGATCTACTAAGGCATGTATAGTATGAATCAACATTCAATTTCATTACTGAAACCACATCTTTATTGATAATATATATATATATATATATATATATATAAATGACAACTCTCATCATTGTTGTATACCCTATACCTCACCTAATCGCTCGCAGTCAATAAACGTGGATGTACAGGCCATAGATCAAAATATCAGAATTTTGATACGTATCGGGTATCGTCCGATACATTCAATGTATTGGTGATACATTGAATGTATCGGTTTGATACTTTTTTTTTTTTCAAAAAAATCCAAAAAAATATTTAAAAAATTCAAAAAATTATATTTAATGGTTTTCTATTTATTTCAATTTTTTAAAAATTTATTTAAGGCTTATTTGATGCATATGTTTTCGTTGTGCTTTTTCAAAGTAAAAAAAAAAAAGTGGATCAAATCAAAGAAAAATTCCAACACCAACATACTGATTCATGCAAGAAGCTTCAATAGCTTATTACATTTCATTACAAATAGATGAATTACTTGAATAAATGATGGGGATCGGTGAATCAAAAGTAGTGAATCTCACGGGTTTTCAAATGAAGAATAATGACAACTTAACTGCGGCGGCGATTCCCCACTTTTCGGTGTCGATTCGGCAGCTTAAAAACAAAAATCGTGGAAGAAAAAGAACCGAAGAAGGAAGAAGTTGAGTTGAAGAAACAAGAAGAAAAAAGGCTAAGAATTGGGGTTTAAAACCCCAAAGTAGTGCATCACGTGGGTTGGGGGACCCACCAGAAAAAACTGAAATTATCAGATGATAATTTCAAATTATCGAATGATAATTTGAATGTATTGTCCGATAATTTGACCAACTGTGGTCTATGTCAATCAGCCTAATTATCGTCCGATAATATCAAATTATCGTCTGATACGGACGATAGTTTCAATGTATCGTCCGATAATTAGGGTGTTTTAGGGGGTACCCGATAAAAACCATTTGTATCGTATCGGGGACCCTAAAAAACGATATGTATCGGACGATACGCATCGGTATCGTCCGATATTTTGACCCATGGTACAAACATCTTGACGGGGTGCAAGAAAACTGGCCACCTAGGTTATTCTTATCTGACCTTTTATTAAAGATCTCATCTTGTTTACATGTGTAATCATATTTATACATCTCACTATATGCAATCTCATCCTCTACCTCCTAGACTCGAAGGGTCGCAAACAACATGCGGGTGGTGGACTGGCTTGTCAAATAGTAACTATTCAGTCTTTTGATGGAATATGGACCATGGTGAAATATAGAAATTAAATGAAGTGTTTATGTAAGCTGAATGTCACAGTCATCATTTAAAAGTGCAATCATAATAATCATAATGAAAAAGCATAATAATTTCACCCCTATCGTAGGGAGGCCGAAAGCATTGATCATATTCTTCTCCATTGCCTTTTCACGTCTGAGGTGTGGTAGGCTTTTTCTTCATATTTTCAACACCGCTTGGGCCTTCCCGAACAGCTGTTGTGCTATTTGAACAATAGGAGGTGATGGATTTCCCAAACATCAAAGGGGACATATGGAAAGTTACCATTTAGGCGGCCCTTTGGGCCATTTGGCTTGAACGTAACTGTCGAGTCTTTCGTAAAGTGGCCAGACCGTTTAAATTTGTTATCAAAACGGCACAAGATTTTGCTCTCAGTCGGATGATGATGGGGAGAACGGGGAAAGATGCTAGAGGGTCTGATGCGGAATTTAGATCCGCATGGTTGAGTCGTGACCGAGTTAAATGAAGAAAATCAATAAGGAGAAAGTGGACCCACGAATGAGTTTTTAAAAAAGGCCCGTTAAAGACTCGTGTGCATGTTATTTTAGGCAATATTTTTATTTAGGTTCAGTTTCCTTTTTTATTAGGATTCTCTTAATAAACGATTTATTTTAGAATCACTTTCTTTATTTGAATTATTTAGGGGGTCAGGCACATATATGTAATATGTGATTGTTAATTTCGTCACTTTCTATGTAACTATCGGAAAAGTGGTTATAAATCTACCAATATGTGTCGGAATTGTGTGATTCTTGTCTTGTTGGAAAGCTATTTCGATAAACTTTCAAACAAGACCAATTTCACGTCAATCAGACATCGTTTGACCTTTCAAAAGTAGTCACATAATAAAAAAAATGAGATTAATGGTGAAATTAATTATGACCGTTAGATTAGAAAGTTTTAATGGTTGATTAGGAGTTTTATGTTAAGTAGTATTCCTAGGGTTTCTTTTCTTTATAAATATACATTGTAATCTCTTATGAGAATTATTATTGAAGAATGAATGAAAAAAATTAAGTTGCTTTTGTGCATCTTGTGAAAGAGTGAATCTTTCGTAAAAAACTTGCGAAGAGTTTTCGCCTTTGAGTGATTCTTCAAAGTCATCGTTGGTGCGAAACCGACAAGCCTCTTTGGAGCGAGTCCGAAGATCTTTTATCTTATTCTTCTTTTGGAGATTGAGAACCTTAACCCCTATCGTGCGAGATTTATGCTATTTTAGGGTTAGCGTGCGATTTGTCTCGTATCAAATTGGTTCAAAGCGGTTCAAACCCTCAACAAGTGGATTGGTGAATCATGAGTAAAGATCAAGTTCTTGAAGCCCTTCGTGATTTGAACGATTACATGGTTTCCATGAGAACATTCGTGAAACGGTGGAACATTCTGATTGTGCGTCAAAAGATGGTGATGGTGGAAAAACTATGGTGTGAGGAGAAAGGTAGATCATCCGATCAACATGGTTCCATATTCAAGCATATGACGCTTCTTAACAACGTTTACTGCGAGTTATTAAGGTCGCGTCGGATCGTGGTTGCATGGCATGAGTACATCAGTGCAATATTTATCAAGGCTTTTATTCACGATTTATCCGAAGACGTACTAGACGTGATTCAAGCTTTGAGATCGAAGGTTGCACGCTTCATCCCCATAGTCGTACCCATGAGAGAACCTTTACAGATTAAAGTTCCTCTACCCGCGCCTGTGGTAGTACCTATACCGGTGGAAGATACTGAACCTACGGTAAATCCATGTACTTTCATGCCTCTGGAAGAACCAATGGCGTCCGTTGCTCAAGCATATCCAATTATTCGTATTGATCTTGTGTCTGGACAACATCCGGTTGAAGAGTCTACATCAGCTGATGAGACCGTCGCAGATCCCGAAACCGTTGAAGAACTCGAGATTGTTGAGGCACAAACATCCGTGATAGGCCCTACCGAGCCTGAGATCGTGGGAAAATCTTAGGTCGTTGAAGCACAAATCTCCGTGATAGGCCTTACCGAGCCCGAGACTGTTGGAAAATTTGAGGTCGATGAATAGCAAGTACACTTGATGACGTCTATCGATGTCGGCCAAAGCTCGAGGTTGAACTTTTTCAAAGTAGAGGGGATTGATGTGGAATTTAGATCCGCATGGTTGGGTCGTGAGTCAAACGAAGAAAATCAATAAGGAGAACGTGGACCCACGAATGAGTTTTTAAAAAAGGCCCTTTAAAGACCCATGTGCACATTATTTTAGGCAATATTTTTATTCAGGTTTAGTTTCTTTTTTATTAAGATTCTTTTAATAAATAATTTATTTGAGAATAAGTTTCCTTATTTGAATTATTTAGGGGGTCAGATACATATGTGATAAGTGACTGTTAATTTCGTCACTTTCTACGCAACTATCGAAAAAATGGTTATAAATCTACCAATATGTGTCGGAATTGTATGATTCTTGTCTTGTTGGAAAGCTACTTCGATAAGCTTTCAAACAAGACCAATTTCGCGTCAATCGGACATCGTTTGACCTTTCAAAAGTGATCTTGCAATAAAAAAAAAACGGGATTAATGGTGAAATTAATTATGACTGTTAGATTAGAAAGTTTTAATGATTGATTAGGAGTTTTGTTTTAAGTAGTATTCCTAGGATTTCTTTTCTTTATAAATATATATTGTAATCTCTTATGAGAATTATGATTGAAGAATGAATGTAAAAAATTAAGTTGCTTTTGTGCATCTTGTGAAAGAGTGAATCTTGCATAGAAAACTTGCGAAGAGCTTTTGCATTTGATAAGTGATTCTTTAAAGTTATCGTTGGTGTGAAGCTGACAAGCCTCTTTGAAGCGATTCTAAAGAGCTTCTATCTTATTCTTCTTTTATTTTTTTTGTTTTAATTGAAGATTGAGAACCCTAACTCCTATTGTGCAGGATTTATGCTATTTTAGGGTTAGCGTGCGATTTGTCCCGCATCAGGGTTGTCTCGACTAAATGAATGGGACAATTTCTTTTCGAAGGGTCTTTCCCTTTCTTTTGGGGCCTTCTGTAGCGGGTGGGATCTGCTAGGTAGCTGCTGACTACCTTCTGATGACCTACGAGCAGGGGCTCCCTACCGACCATTGCGGTCAGAACTGTATATTTTGGGTTTTGCATTTTCAATGAATTTCTTTGTTAATGATTAAAAAAAAAAAAATCACCCGTCATGCATAACCATAACAAAGTGAAATTGTAACACAAATAAATATCGATGCATGTTTGATAGGCTGCATAATCCAAAAGTCCTCACCTTAGCTACTACTTGCACTATGGTGAGGACTCAAGATTTAGGTCTCATTATTCCTACAAGCAAGTCCTTGCAATATACAAACCCAATTCGGCTTGCGAGTTCTATATATGGAAGAGGTATGTGATGAAGGCATTAGTATCATATACAGAGTCTGCTGCTTTTATCTGCTTTTGGTGATCTACTGCACTTTGAGGAGATCTAGTACACGGGAGGAGGTCATTGTTTGTGAACTGACCATGGGGTTATTTAGTGCTTCTGAAATCCTATTGGCTGCTGCTTGGTTTAGTTGCTGTAAGGCTTTACTGAGTAGGGGATTGTGCCACTGATAATGCATAATTTTTCTGTTTCTCCCTTTAACTGCCGTGGGACAATTACAGTTGCACACATGGTTTCTCTATTCGCATGATCCTAATCTCTTCCATCTATCCCATGTATCTGTGTATGGATTATCTCGGCTAATTAGGATCCTAAATGGTATTATAGGTTGGGTTCTTTGCATAAACTTACATGATTACAGACTGGTACTGTTTTATTTGCATTGTTTGATAACAAGGAAACTCCAAAGAGGAAATGAAATCAATTTCCTAGTTGATTTGCTGGCAAATGATTTCCTCTAGAAATGGAATTTCCACTGTTTGATTAGTGTGTTTGAGAAATGACTTTCATTGAAAATTGATTTCTCTTGTTTGATTAGTTTGTTTGAAAAAGAATTTGAAAATGAGTTTTTAAGTTTGGATCATATATTTTCTACTTTTATAAAAGTAGAAGTTAGTTTGAACAAATACTTAGTGAGAAGAAAAAAAAATTATTTAGAAAAATACCTAACTTATCACTTTGTGTTGCACTAGTCATAGATTGATTTTTTTTTTATCAAAATCATGATCAAAGTCAAATATTAACCAATAATTTTTTTAAGGATATTCTATTACGTTATAAATTAACACCATAGTAATCAATATTTATTTCCAAGTTACATAAGTCATAGTTTGAAAAGTTAAACTCAAATAAAAAGTCAAACTTTGATCAAACTTAAAATTTTGATCAATAAAAATGTGTAAAGCTAAATAACAAAGTTGTAAATGATAGTATCTGCTGTAAGGTTACATGTTGAAAGGAAATTAAATTTTTTTTTTATAAAAGTCAAACTTTGACCAAATTTCAACTTTGACAAAGAGAATATTTTGCAATGTACCAATAAGTTACAAAAGTCCAACTGCAAATTAACATAATAGTATTCATATATCGTTAGGTTACACTATTCAAAATTTGATCAAATATTCACTTTTAATAAGGTCATGTTCGAATACCCCGTT
Organism: Chloranthus sessilifolius; assembly: GCA_021018995.1. Classification (NCBI taxonomy): domain Eukaryota; kingdom Viridiplantae; phylum Streptophyta; class Magnoliopsida; order Chloranthales; family Chloranthaceae; genus Chloranthus; species Chloranthus sessilifolius. Next base: position 161,735,902 of record CM037585.1, read on the forward strand.
TCCGCTCGGAAACTGACCTCGGCTAAGAAAGTGGCCATTCCTGACCTTTTCGGAGGGTTTCCTATGTTCGGCTACCGCAGTGGGTCCCACGCAGATTCGGACCAAAGCTGAGTTTTGATGCACTTTCAGTTTTCGAGTTATTTGCTCGAGAATGATCGGAAACTGAGCAATAACCTCTGGTGAGCTCCTCTCTCTCTAGCAACTCCTCTATCTCTCTCTTTCTCTCTCTAACTTTTCTGAATTTTTGCTCCTCTGGTTCACCGGTTGGAGGAAGAAGAAACCAACTTTTGCTCCTCTGGTTCACCCGTTGAAGGAAGAAGAAGAAGCCAACTTTTCCTCCTCTCTGGTTCAGCAGTTGGAGGAAGAAGAAGACAATTTCAACTTTAGAAGTGACATTCTTCATTAATTTGTGTAAATGGAGTAAGCAGCTAACCTTAGTAAATAAATAAAAATATGTTTTAAATAAAGGTTGTGAGTGGGGCTTGGGTGTGGAACAACCTCATGGTACTTGGTAAGGTCTCATTTGCTCTTGATCCGATTAGGACAGATGCGTACGATCCAAGGCGCACACAATGTCGGATTCAAATAGATATACTTTTAATAGCATACCAAAAATTAATAGGGCCTAAATGTGACTTATAATCAATGTGTCAAAGTCGGTATCAGACTCGAGTATCGGTCCATGGAGGACCGATACGACTCGGCCGTTATGTTAGGGCCGATACCGATACGTATCAGCCTATTTAAAAAAAGAAAAGAAAATAAAGAAAAAAAGTATTGGCCGATACCCAAATGATAGTGCGTGGGTTGATCTCCTTTCGCCAAAATTGTCTTAACATTTATTGTATATGTATCGGTTAAATCCGACCCGATACAATGTTGCCCACCGAAATGGTATTTAAAAGATTTTTTTTTGCACAATTGTACCGACAGAAGTGTTCAATCTCCCATGGATCGTGTATCGGCCAAAAATAACCTTAAAATAGATACGACAGAGTATCGGATGCTCTATCGTCATTCCTACTGTCATACGATGTCTCTTAAGTAGGCTGATTCTGTGCTTTTCTAAAATAATTAAAAGAACACATGAAATCTTTCGTTTATGTGAAATGCCAAGAATCAGAACTTTTCTGAGGCCTAAAAGAATACACCTGGGGAATGCCAGGAATTTGAGTTGGCCAAGAATCTGCAGGAAACTGAGTTGTCAGGAATCAAAGCTTTTCTGAGATAACTGGGGAAATACCCGAACATGGCTTAAAAGTCAAATTTGACCAAACGTAAAATTTTGATCAATAAATTTTTTTAAGACTAATGTACAAAATTACATAGTAAATGCTAGTATGTATTGTAAGGTTACATGTTGAAAGAAAATTATTTTTTAAAAATGTCAAACTTTGATCAGAAATTTTAACTTTGATAAATAGAAAATTTGGCAATGTACTGCGAAGCTACAAATTAACATAACAGTATCCATATCCATCGCTAGGTTACACTAGTAAAAAATTTGATCAAATATCAAAATTTTAAAAGTCAAACTTTGACCAAATGTCAAAAAAGTAAAATAAAATTTGGTAATGTATTACAAAATAATAAATTAACAAAATGATAACCTCGTTTGGGGCTACAAAAGTTCGAAAAAATCAAATTGTGTTACATAGTCAAAGTTTGACCAAATATCAAATTTTGACTGATAGAAATTTACATTACCAAAATACAAATAACACAGTAATAATCACTATTTACTGTCAAGATACACTTTTCAAAATTTGACAAAAGTCAAAATTTATTTAAAAGTCAAACTTTGACCCAATAAATGAGATAATATATTTTAAAGTGACAAATTAAAACAATGATAGATATTTTTAATTATAATATTCCACTAATTAAAATTTATAACTTTTTATAGAAAATCGAACATTGACAAAAAGTCAAATTTTAACCAAGGAAAAATTGCATTGATACAGAATAAATTTATGTAGTACGTTCTATCTATAAGCAGGTTTCGAGTTTGACTAAAAGTAAATTGTGTAAAAGTCAAAGTTTGACCACAAATTAATGTTTGACTGAAGGTCAAATTATTGACTAATAAAATCGAGAATCTAGTATCACTTTATAGATCAACAGAACAGTATCTTTTTTCGCCATCAAATTATAGGAGTAAAAGTTTAATAAGAAGTAAAATTTTAATTAAAAGTCAAAGTATGACCTTAAAGTCAACCTTTGACTCCTAAAAATTTGGTAATATATTACTAACTTACAACTTATTATCAGGTTTCAGTAGTCAAAGTTTGATCAAAATGCAAAACTTTAAATAGCTTATAAATCCTGTTAAAGTTTGATTAAAATTCAAACTTTAACCAAAGTCAAATATTAGCTAAAAAAGGAATGATGTAGATCATGTGGTAGTCATAGTGATCATCCTTGTATGATGGTTATAAAAATTGAAGATATTTTTTAAAAGTCAAAAGATAATTTTTTTTGCTTTTAGATTTTTTACAAGTAACTTTATATTTGAAATGATAAAAAATTATTATTTTGTTAGTGAGAAATTCAATTTCAGCCACCTAAAAGGTTGAAGCGGTTTGAAGCGGTTTCCTTCTAAAATGACTTGGTGTATGGAAATTCAATTTCCAAGCTGGGCTCACTTAATTTCATTTCCATCTCCTTACACAGCTATCAAACAACAGCAATTGGAAATTAAATTTCATTTCCACCTATGTAATTACATTTCCATGTTATCAAACAAGGCCTTACTAAAATCATAGTACGGAATCTAATATATCTTTTCGAGTTTCTCCATCTTTTCCTCATTGCATCTATTATTCACCATTTTTTTGTCCTTTTTAACCTCCTGTATTAACAACCACTTTCTTTATATCTCCAGGGTCTGCGTCCATGATCTTGAGCCGCAAGCTTGTTGAGTTCACCATCGAAGGATGGGAAAGTCTCCCAAGAAAGCTCCTATTGTACTTCTCAAACACAAAATCCCCTCACCGAGGCTACTTCCACACCCTTGCTTGCAACTCTGAAAAATTCCAAAACACACTAGTCAACGCCGACTTACGATTTGTCATATTGGAAAATAGACAACTGGGAAAAGAGCCTCGGGATCTCAAATTGTCAGACTTTAATAAGATGATTGGAAGTGGTGCTGTGTTTGCTGGAAGCTTCCTTCAGAACGATCCACTGTTGGACAGGATTGATGTATCACTATTAAACCGGCGTCAGGGGAGATTAGCACCAGGAGGATGGTGTGTAGGGAGGAAAGACAAGGAGAAAGATCCTTGCCAGATCTGGGGTGACGCCAATGTCATCAGGCCAGGTCCAGGTGCGAAGAGGTTGGAGAAACTTTTGCTGCGATTGATGACAAATGCGAGTTTCGAGTCGAATCAGTGTGTTTCCCTGTGAAAATTGTCCCATTGCATTACAGTGATCTGTATTTCAGAATTCTGTGAATATAACATATTTTAACATGTTGTGATAGTGACATGAATTTGTATTTACAAGAGCGGAGCATATTATACGGAAAATACAGATGCCTCCTCGATTGACTATGGCAAATGAAGTGGTGCAAACGACACCTGGGCAGTCCAGGCAGTTCTGAAGCTTGCCCAAGACCATCCTGTAAGTTAAGAAACTGGGCCTAAATCCAGTCTGCTGCGCTTGTGGGCTGGACCGGGTGGGATCATAGATTGTGTATAGTTTTTACCCAAAGCCAACCACAGGTACGCTGCAAATGGCGCACTGCTCAATGTGACAGGTTGCTCACCTGCCACAGGGTGGGTTTGGGTCTCGGATCGTTACTTGTCAGGTTGGTTGAAAACCCTAAGGAGTTTAATTCCCGGAGGGTATCAGTATTTGCAACCAATATTTATTTTATGGGAAACCACTATTTTCCACCGTGAGAGCCTTTGACTACCTTGAATCAGACGATGGAGAACATTTTTTGTCCCAATCTTCCATACTTGATCCTGAGATCATGCCCTACCTATTTGACGGTCAGATGTTTTTCATGTGGGACACATCCCCATAGCGACCGTGATCATGGGTGTACCATGAGAAGTTCTTGGGAGGTTTGTCACAAGGTCGAAAACCCTGGTTGCTCTTACCGAATCTTCCGTTGCAAATATCAAAATCCTTTTTTTCAATTATTTTAGTCCCATATCACGTTGGACTGCCTTGTTGAAAATGGCCGCTATTGGCTCTGCCACTTAAACGAACATTATTTCCTTCATCACTGCCTCTTTCCTGTGTATAATTATTAAATAAATAAAAGAGTTATCTGTATTTCTTTTGGATTGGCTACGCTAGTTTGAGTGGATATAATTTTCCATAAGCTGTGCATTAGATTAAAATATAATATCCAAAACTTGAGGTACGGCTATTTCCTCTCATTTCACACGTAACTAAATCTACGGAGACAGCAAATGAGCATAACCATGTTACGAAAGAAAATATGACCGTTTGCAAATAGACGTTAACGCCATGTACTCCGAAGCGTGATCCGTCTTCCATGGATTGTTTTCTGCTTCACCACCCCTTATTTGCTCATATAGCTATCGCTTCAAGGTAATATCTGCTTCTCTACAAGATAAATAATAGTAATCGTTGCTCTTTTGCTTCTGTGTCCTCTCTCTCATACGAATGATTTTCCGGTGAATTTGTTTCTTTCTCAGTAGTCATCATCGGTCCTTAGCAACTTTACAAAGCCAGCGGCTTGGATTTAACAGAAAGGGGTGGTTGAATTATGGTTGCTCAGTGGCTGTGGCAGGCAGAAGCGGAATAGGAGATAATGGGGATTCGTTGGATGGTGGTTCTTCTTCTCTCAAGGGTATTGATGGGTTCAATGAGTCGAGTATTGAATCTTTTGGGACCTTAAATGCTGAAATAACTGCAGAAACCATTGATTTCTTTGTTAGTGATACTGAGGGTGACCCAGACTGCCCTTCAGAGGGGTTCTCTTCGATCGATCAAGCACTCGATGCATTACGCAGAGGCAAGGTCAGGATAATAAGTATAACACTGTTTTGTGAAGAAATAATCATTAAGATATAGTTAAGTTGATTTGATGAAGAAATTTGTCATACTAAATTATGATGCTTATGTTTAGTTCTCTAGGTTTCTCTTAGGCTGCGTTTGGGTTAGCTGTCATAAGAGCAGACACAGCTCTCTACTTACTCTGTCAGATCAGATAAATTTTGCTCTGGCAGAGAGCAGGAGAGAGCAGTTTTATCACTTAAATAGAGCAAATGGGTCGAGGAGCTGCATTACCAAACGTAAAATCAGTTCCCCACTGGAGCCAAAGAGCCAAAGAGCTGTTCTTTGGCCCGAAAGAGCGAACCCAAACACAGCCTAAGCTCTTTTCATATTTTTCTTGATCGGTAACCCATTCCTTCTTTGTTGTTCTCTAGTTTGTGATTGCTGTAAATGATGAGAGTGGTGATGATGAAGGGGATCTTATCATGGCAGCGTCTTTTGCAAGTACCCAGGCTATGGCATTTATGATTAGGCATGGTTCCGGGATTGTGTCCGTTGGCATGAAAGAAGAGGATCTGGAGAGGCTTAGGCTTACTCTGGTGTCGCCTGGTGGGGACGATGAGGATGTGTCTGCCGCATCGTTCACAGTAACTGTGGTATGGTGGCCTTACTATCTCTGCAGATTAATGAGAGTAGATGCACCATGTAACTTTCCGTGTCGGTTCATCCCATGATCAATGAGCCACAGTTATCCACAAACTCATCAATCCAACCTATGTAGTCCATGGGTGCATTAAAAAAAAATTCATTTTGATCGGACATTTCAAACTTTTCATCCGTTGCCTACTTTCGGTGGGTCAATGGAATGAAATTATTATTTATTATTTTTGATCGGTAACAAAGAAATTCATCAATTGAAATTATGGGCAATGGTCTACAAAAAGTAAATCAATTGAAGGATTAAAATAATCCAACAATTGTGATTTTGGGGCTATGGCAAATTGACCGGAGTTCTGGTCCTTCTGGATGGATGAGTATGTGCACAGTTGTAATAATTTGGTTCATCGTTCTATAATTCACCTCACCTCTGTGTTGTTTTTTTTCTTCTAATGAGTGAGAAGAATTATGTATTGAACATTTGGCTCATAAATAAAAATACAATGAGAAGATTTAATGTGGATTACTGAGTCACAATGGATTCTGATTAAAACTTTTTTTTTTATCAGGATGCAAAAGCTGGTGTATCTACTGGAGTTTCTGCCTCAGACAGGGCTAAGACAATTCTTGCTCTTTCATCTCTTGATTCTAAGCCAGGGGATTTCAGAAGACCTGGCCATGTATTTCCCCTCAAGTATAGAAATGGTGGTGTTCTAACGAGAGTTGGTCATACTGAGGCTTCAGTAGATTTGGTTATGCTCGCTGGATTGCAGCCTGTATCTGTTCTTTCTGCCATCATTGATGTAGAGGATGGCTCCCTAGCTCGTTTTCAGTACTTAAGCATGATGGCTGAGGAGTATAGCTTGCCCATCATCTCAATTATTGATCTGATCCGGTGAGTTTGCGTCATGACCCTGTAAACAATAAATTTGTGTAGGATATAAATTTAACACAAATCAATCATAACAAATTTTCCCTCGCTAGGAGAGGGTTTTATTAAAATGGCGGATCTTACACTTCCGGGTATCGCAGTCGATTCCTCGTTAATTACATCATAATTGAATACCTCTGATTAAAAGCAACTAAAAAATAATAACGTAATTATATCTCTGAAATAAACAAAACTAAGATTCTAATTCTAAGTCTTCATCGACATCTTCAATCCGTCATGAGATAGATAGATAGCAGACTATCTTCATCGGAGATTTGAGAAATATGAAATAGGGGACGACGGATGGGAGAACCCCTCCTCCAAAAGCTGGGTCCATTTGATCGAAAAGCACGAGTCATTACTGGAGCAAGAAACTCGTGGACGAGTCTTAAAACGAATTCTTGTTCTCTGGTCTCAAAGATGACTTCGAATACCAAATCCATTTTTCGGGCAACTGATTATCAGAAGAATTATCACTTTCAGTGATAGAGTGTCTAATCATGAGTTAGATATCGTCAAATTCCTTAAAATTTGATAATCATAGATGACTTTATAATAGTTTTACCATTGGATTTGATCAATATCTTAAGATTTGGTTAATGCATAGTAAATCTACCATTGGATATCGTTACGATCTCACATTATGATCATTTGACTAAAAGTCAATAAATCCACCATTGGATTTGATCAATATGTAATAAATCTACCGTTGGATCTCATTACGATCTCACATTATGATCGTTTGACTAGAAGTCAATGATTCCACCGTTGGATTTGACCATAATCACAAGATCTGGTCAATATACAATAAATCCACTATTGGATCTCATTATGATCTCACATTATGATCGTTTGACTAGAAGTCAATGATTCCACCGTTAGATTTGACCATAATCACAATATCTGGTCAATATACAATAAATCTATCGTTGAATCTCATTATGATCTCTCATTATGATCGTTGATTAAAAGTCAATAATTCTATCGTTAGATTTGACCAAATTCATAAGATCTAGTCAAAATGTAATAAATCCACCGTTGGATCTCATTACGATCTCACATTATGATCGTTTGACTACAAGTCAATAAGTCCACTGTGAAGGAATTTTCGATCTCGAGGTTAAGGTTCAAACCCTCATTTGAAGGAGTGATGATCTGAACCGCGAGGGAAACTCTAATTATCATAGGTGGATATTTTGAGTATTATAGTTCGAAATTATTCTTCGGGTTCGTGATTGCAACCCGTACGAGCATTGAATTTGTGGTTGTAATCCGAGTGTACTAGAAGTTATGCCCAGGGTCGTACCCACGTGACTTAACTATTTATAAGTACGCAAGAGATTGAGTACGAGTCGTAACGCGCAATCCCAAATTATAACTATAAATCTCACTTAGGAGAAGCCGTAGCTCTTATCCTAAGCGTTTCTCCTTTAGGTAAGGGCCGTAGCCCTTATCCTAGAAGTCTTAATCCTAACTTACTCTTCCCGTCCACTTTAAAAGAAAATAAAAAAAAAGAAGAAAAGAATAGTCAGAATCTCGGAGATCACCCTAAAGTCTTTTTAGAAGAACTCTCGTCTCAGAATTTTCGTATCCCTTGCAATGAGGACGGGTCTACTATTTATAGATTTGTGATAGCGGTTATAGAAGTTACGATCTTACGGTTCCGTAAGGTTTTCATGAAATGAACGGTTGAGAGAGCTGCGTAAGTTTTCGTCTTCACGCGGATTAAGACGCCTAGGTGGATAAGTATATTTTCTATCTACCTAGGTAGATAAATATTTTTCTATCCACCTAGGGTGGATAAGTATATTTCTATCCACCTAGGTGGATAAGTATTTTTCTATCTACCTAGGATGGATGAGTATTTTTTCTATCTACTTAGGGTGGATAAGTATATTTCTATCCACTTAGGGTGGATGAGTATTTTTTCTATCCACCTAGGGTGGATGAGTATATTTCTTTTCACCTAGGGTGGATAAGTATTTTTCTAGCCACCTAGATGACTACGTATATTTTCTAGCCACCTAGGTGGATAAGTATTTTTCTATCCACCTAGGGTGGATAAGTATTTTTATTTTTTCTATCCACCTAGGGTGGATAAGTATATTTCTATCCACCTAGGGTGGATGAGTATTTTTTCTATCTACTTAGGGTGGATGAGTATATTTCTATCCACTTAGGGTGGATGAGTATTTTTTCTATCCACCTAGGGTGGATAAGTATATTTCTATCCACCTAAGGTGGATAAGTATTTTTTCTATCCACCTAGGGTGGATAAGAATATTTCTATCCACCTAGGGTGGATGAGTATTTTTCTATCCACTAGGGTGGATAAGTATATTTTTATCCACCTAGGGTGGATGAGTATTTTTCTATCTACCTAGGGTAGATAAGTATTTTTCTATCCACCTAGGTGGATAAGTATTTTTTTAGTTGCCTAGGTGACTACGTATATTTTCTAGCCACCTAGGTGGATAAGTATATTTTTATCCACCTAGGGTGGATAAGTATTTTTTCTATCCACCTAGAGTGGATGAGTATATTTCTATCCACCTAGGTGGATAAGTATTTTTCTAGCCACCTAGGTGACTAGGTATATTTTCTAGCCACCTTGGTGGATAAGTATATTTCTATCCACCTAGGGTGGATGAGTATTTTTCTATCCACTTAGGGTGGATGAGTATTTTTCTATCCACTTAGGGTGGATAAGTATTTTTCTATCCACCTAGGTGAATAAGTATTTTTTCTAGCCAGCTAGGTGACTAAATATATTTTCCTAGCCACCTAGGTGGCTAGGTATATTTTTCTAGTGGCTAAGCATAGCTTAGGATTTTAAATCCTATTTAGATTAGGATTTGTTAAAAAAAACTATAAATAGTCTCTTTCCCTAATTCCTTCTATCTGACTTTTAAGGTTAAGTGGAAGAAAAAAAATGGTTCTCAATTCCAAAATTTTCGAGTCAACAGGTGCCTCCTCGATTTTTTATTAATTAAAAAAAAAAAAAACGAAAATCATAAAAAAATTGATAAAAATCAATATACATTTTATTTTTTTATGAGAATTTTATTACTAATTAATGATCGTATTCTCTATGGAGACTCGATTCATTGAAATCTGACAAGTGATCCTATTCTCTACGGAGATTTGATCATTGAAATTTGGATCTATCCGATAATATTATTTCAACCTAAGAGATTTCAGGAGATGAATTTTTTTTATTTCGAGATTAATCGGACTGTAATTTCTATGGGAATACTGTATGCCGATTTATGGTTATAGGATTTGCGATTCTTACGAGGACGCTCTCCGATTAACAAGATGAATCTCCTAGATTGGATTTGCGATTCTTACGAGAAAGTTCTCCAACTACCAAGATGAATCTCCTAAATCTCTTAGACGATCCGATTAAAATTTATGAACCTTAATAAATTGATAGCAACAATTATGAAATTGATTCTCTATTGATCATTGATCTTGATGCAAATCGGGTGGTCGAAATTAAATCTGAAAGATCTATTTTGGCTATCCGAGCAGATCTGACTGATTTTGGGACGTTTACAGAGATCAAAACGTCCTTAAAAAATATTTTCTAAAAATCAACGAAAATTATAAGGTTGATTTTATATTGACCATCGATCTCAATGCAAATCGGGTGGTCGAAATTAAATTTGAAGGATCTACTTTGACTACCCGGGCAGATCTGACTGATTTTGAGACGTTTGCAGAGATCAAAACGTCCTTAAAAATATTTTCTAAAAATCAACGAAAATTAGAAGGTTGATTTTATATTGACCATCGATCCCAATGCAGATCGGGTGATCGAAATTAAATCCGAAGTATCTACTTTGGCTACCCGGGCAGATATGACTGATTTTGGGACGTTTACAGAGATCAAAACGTCCTTAAAAATAATTTTTAAAAATCAACGAAAATTATAAGGTTGATTTTATATTGACCATCGATCCCAATGCGACGGTGGTCGAAATTAAATCAAGGATCTACTTTGGCTACCGCATATTCGATCGATTTTGGGACGTTTACAGAGATCAAAACGTCCTTAAAAATATTTTCTAAAAATCAACGAAAATTATAAGGTTGATTTTATATTGACCATCGATCCCAATACAGATCGGGTGGTCGAAATTAAATCCGAAGGATCTACTTTGGCTACCCGGCGGATTCGATCGATTTTGGGACGTTTACAGAGATCAAAACGTCCTTAAAAATATTTTCTAAAAATCAACAAAAATTATAAGGTTGATTTTATATTGACCATCGATCCCAATGCAGATCGGGTGGTCAAAATTAAATCCGAAGGATCTACTTTGGCTACCGGGCATATCTGACTGATTTTGGGATGTTTACAGAGATCAAAACGTCCTTAAAAATATTTTCTAAAAATCAACAAAAATTATAAGGCTGATTTTATATTGACCATCGATCCCAATACAGATCGGGTGGTCGAAATTAAATCCGAATGATCTACTTTGGCGACAGATTCGATCGATTTTGGGGACGCTTCTGAGATCAAAACGTCCTTAAAAATATTTTCTAAAAATCAATGAAAATTATAAGGTTGATTTTATATTGACCATCGATCCCAATGCAGATCGGGTGGTCGAAATAAAATCTGAAGGATCTACTTTGGCTACCGGGCATATCTGACTGATTTTGGGACATTTATAGAGATCAAAACGTCCTTAAAAATATTTTCTAAAAATCAACGAAAATTATAAGGTTGATTTTATATTGACCATCGATCCCAATGCAGATCGGGTGGTCGAAATTAAATCCGAAGGATCTACTTTGGCTACCCGGGCAGATCTGACTGATTTTGGGACGTTTACAGGGATCAAAATGTCCTTAAAAATATTTTCTAAAAATCAATGAAAATTATAAGGTTGATTTTATATTGACCATCGATCCCAATGCAGATCGGGTGGTCGAAATTAAATCTGAAGGATCTATTTTGGCTACCGGGCATATCTGACTGATTTTGGGACATTTATAGAGATCAAAACGTCCTTAAAAATATTTTCTAAAAATCAACGAAAATTATAAGGTTGATTTTATATTGACCATCGATCCCAATGCAGATCGGGTGGTCGAAATTAAATCCAAAGGATCTACTTTGGCTACCCGGGCAGATCTGACTGATTTTGGGACGTTTACAGAGATCAAAACGTCCTTAAAAGTATTTTCTAAAAATCAATAAAAATTATAAGGTTGATTTTATATTGACCATCGATCCCAATGCAGATCGGGTGGTCGAAATTAAATCCGAAGGATCTACTTTGGCTACCGGGCATATCTGACTGATTTTGGGACGTTTACAGAGATCAAAACGTCCTTAATATTTTCTAAATTATGAAGTTGATCAACAACATGATTCCAATGGATTTTGAAATGTAATCTAAATCCCCTTTTTATTTATTCATTTTCACAGATTTCCTCTTATTAATCATGTCAAAAGAGAAATCTTCTGATTGTAAGGCTGATCGAATTAGAAGATCGGGTGATATCGAGAATGATTTTTCTGGGGTATCCTTGCGAAGACACCTTCCTTGTTTTAGCCCTGACGTAGCTCACAGAAGACATCATGCATCGCCAACCAACGAATGGTGGACGAGTCTAAGTAGATCGTTGAAGTTTGGGAGTTTGGGGTCACATCTTTCTAAACCCTGGCAAGAGGATGGTATTGATTTAATGTTTTTGAAGCCAGGTCATATTTTTTTATCGAATTAGGAATTCCATAACCCACAATCCTTTCCTACCTTTACTCAGAGGTTCATAGATAAAGAGCCAGACGTCAGATGGGGTGACAGTTTTCGTTTGAGAGGAGCAGCATCGACCAACTTAAGTTTTCACCTCTGGGTCATACAAATGTTATCAGAGTTTTGCAGCGAATTGAAAAGATGTAAGTTGTTGATGAGCAGTAGCAAAATATGATGCGCTCTAATTGAAGCCTTTGTCCACTTACCAACTCTTGGATCTTTCCTTGGGGAAGTCGGTATAACATCGAGGAATTATTCACATTAGTGGTCTACCGCTTCTGAGGTTTATATCGATGAGTGCATTCCTGAGAATAATCTTCTATACGGAATACAGGAAGAGGGAGAGACACCTTTCTATAAACCTGAAACACTTAACTTGTTTGAAAATTTCGATCAAATTGTAAAGGAAATCGTAAAGAATGATCATAATGTGAAAAAGAGAAATGTAAATCATGGACAATGGATGTCTTACTTCCTAGATTTTTATGATCAGAGCGGCAACATTATCCACCATTTTATTTCAAAAAGGAGGGTTCTTCAAGTAGCCCGAATTGAAAAGAAGTCTTTGTTAAGGATTAGTCGCGGGACTTATTTCTCGACTTTTTTAGCGCTTTTTTTTAAGCAGGTTAGCACTTCCGACTCAGGAAAAAAGTGTCTGTGCTGAAACGTTCATAATAGCAAGGGAGATGGCAAATGGAGCTACTTATGCCGTCGGTCCAGCCGTCCTTGCTAACATATTTTATGGCTTTGACCAATTAAAGAAGTATAGTGATCCAGGGAATTCGGGAGCTCATTTTCTTATTCATTATTTCTTTGGATGGGTGGGAGCCCATTTTCCTTCCACTTATAATTTGAGGGATTTTGAACTTAGGCCAGGAATCCCCTTCTTACTGAGTATTTTGGAGCGAGCAGCCGGTGCTCATAGTTTGAAAGGGGCTCGAGATTTGATGCGGAATCTCAGATCGTTCAAGTTTCGACCATTTGGGCATTTCTTACCAGACAACGACCAACTTTCATGGGAAGATCAAGCTAATCCAGGCAGAGATACCTCTGTGTTTCCCATCGAAATCCTTCACTATTTTTTGAGTTTACGACAAAATTTATTGCCATTACGTCTTGGCAACCATAAATCGCTCGTACCATATTATCCGGCCCGATATGCTCGACAATTAGGTTATGATCAAATTATTCCCCCGGCCCCTCTTTCTTTGGATGCATGCAAAGATGTTACTGTTGCAAATTTAGTGATGGCATTCGATACATATAATGCGCGAGGAACTAAGTCGTGTTTTACGACTCGCCCTGCTCATGTTTCTGGTCGTACTTCCTTAATGTGGTGCTATTGGTGGCATGCGAATACCAATGTTTATTTTTTCAAGAGATTATTAGAGCTAGCTCCTAATAAACAAGATGGCGATGTTGCGAAACTCAATGCACTTATGCATATTTCCTCTGAATTTTTTACTGATATTTTTCGAGAGGTGTGGCCTATGAAGACGTCTTTTTCGAGAAGTCCTGGGAATATTAATGTCTTCAATTGTTCTTCATGCATTGGTTTTGACAAGCCATACACGATTTTCGAAGATAAGCGTGATGAGGTAGAAAAGCCCCCTTCCAATGTATCTGGGAAACGGGTCCTGTCACCAAAAAGAGGGGAGAATAATAAAAAGCCAAAATCGATGGTACATAATGATAGGAGAGGTGAGGGTATCTTATCATCTTATGCAATTTCAAAATCTCAAGGGGCCTCTGTAAGTCCTTCAAGGGGATGTTATGTTCCACTCCTACCTAATCAGAATCAAGAGCATATGGCTGAAAGTTCAATTGTTCCTTCTCCTGACGCTTTTCTTGCGGAGTTAGAAAGTGTTCCCACGACCTTACACTTTTCTAACATGGGTAAATTTATCCTTTTTTTTTTTTTTAATAAATAATATTTTGTATCAGGAAATCTTCCAACGCCAGATGGGTGTATCGAAGAAGAAATCACTACTACAAATATGCATGACCAACAAGAGTTGATGGACGATTTACTCAGAACTGAAGATATGACTGATGATTCGTTTCTTACAAATATTGGGGTTAGAAAATACCTCAATGATCAGGAATTTAAGTTTGGGCTTTCTCCTCACATCACTGGAACCAGTGAGACTACAGGGTTAGAAAAAACACATAGTGATCGGGGTAATTGTCCCATTTCGGGTAATAAAACTATGGAGACATTCAGGAAAGAGAATAGTAGCGATGAAGAGTCAGACGCTAGCCATTTGTGTTCTTCTGAGGATTATTCCTCTTCTGAAGAAGATGCACACATTTCAGAGATACCATTGACAGTTACCTTTGCTGAATCTCAATTAAAGATCCCATCAACCATTGAGGCCATTCCGCGGGAGAAAGTTAATCTCATCTTGCCCCCAAGACTTGACTCACAGGCCTCGACCACTTCTCCTTCACCCATTATAGCAGAGTCACCTAACAAGCAATTTTCAAGGGAAGACCCATTATCTGGACCAGAACCTTCTTTAGTGACAATGAATACGGACGTCATTCCCTTCAATCCTCCAGATCTATCCGTGTCAACTATCCTCGCCTCATCTAGCGGAGTTTCTTCAAAGAATGAGTTTTCATCTCATTATTTACAATTATACATCTATTATTATTTTATTATATATATATATGTTTTTATATTTATATATATATATATATATCTTTTTTTTTCGTAGATGTTGAAGACTTGATCAATAAGCCTATCCTATCGGCCTTTAAAAAGAATCGAATAAGGAGTCATCTGAAGAATATTGTCGAACTTTTGAAGGGAGTCCACCCCTATGTGGAGAGTGAAGATGATTTTACAATAATGGAGCAAGATTTATATGTGAAATGTGATGAGATCTCCAGAATTGGCAGTGATGATCTGTCATTTAAGTCTGAAGTTAAATATATTCTGGATTTATCTCAAAAAATAAAGAAAATCGAGTTGTGGGCTTCTGAAGAGGCTATCAAGGGTGAAATTGCGAAGGAATTGCAAACAATCGAAGAGGATCATAATACAATTAGTTTTGCTATAACAAACAAATTGTGTGATATCTCAACTCTTGAAGAAACTATGAAGGTTCGAATTGATAAGGCAAACATTCTGAGGCTTGAACTTGAGGAGCTTGAAAAGGGTATTGCCGATTCAAGACAAACTTTGGTGGCCAATTCTGAACTGGTTAAGAAGGATCAACTATTCTTAGGAGATCTAGAGAAAAAGAAGAATCATCTGCTGACTAGATAAGCAGGAATAAGAGCTGAGAAAGAGAAACGACTTTCAATTTTGCGTCAATTCATGACTGATAAGGATGCCGCGATAGATTCATTAGGCAGATTTGACAAATAAGATTCATGTTTATTTCACGAACTCTTTTGATTGGTTGAATTTCATATTTGTTATATATTTTCTCATTCTCTGAATAATTAATACATACATACATATATATATATATATATATATATATATATATATATATATACTCAAATTTTGAAGAAGTCAACTTTTATTGCTTCATTCCTACGCAGTTTATTCTCATGCGAGTAGGAGATAACATATAAACATACCTATGTTGTTTACATCACCAATGTACCTAAGTACAAGCCTTACGCAGTTTATCCTCATGCGAGTAGGAGATAACATATAAACATACCTATGTTATTTACATTAATAATGTACCTAAGTACAAACCTTACGCAGTTTATCCTCATGCGAGTAGGAGATAACATATAAACACACCTAAGGGTAGTATCGCTTTAGAAAGCGACCATTAATAGGAGGAGATTCATTTCCTTCTGCATCAATCAATATATAAGCGCCATTTGAATAGACAGTTTCTATTACAAAAGGTCCTTCCCATTTAGGCTCAAATTTCCCTGGAGTTTTTCGGGTAACAATCATAGGGCGACGAACAGTAAGGCCCAGGTCCCCTTTCTTAAAGGATCGTTGCTTCACCTTTTTTTCGAATGAATTTGACATGCGAGCACGATATGCCTCTAAGCTTTGCTGGGCTTTGAGCCTACGCTCATCCAAGGCTTCAAGTTCTGAGAACCTGAGTGCGACATTTTGCTCTTTGGTGAGATTGTAACTTAATGCTACTCTTAAAGAAGGAATCTGAACCTCTAAGGGTAACAATGCTTCACCTCCAAATACTAATGCATATGGAGTGGCCTGTGTAGGAGTACGATGAGTCGTTCTGTAAGCCCATAAGGCTTCCTGTAATCTTTCATGCCAGTCACGTTTAATTTTAGCAACTGTCTTTTTCAATAATTTGACCAATGTCTTGTTAACAGCTTCGGCCAAGCCATTTGCAGATGTGTTGTATATCGTAGAGCAACATTGTTTTATTTGATACTTAGCGTAAAACTTGTTTATCACTTTATTCTTGAATGGTGTGCCATAATCATTAACGATACGAGAAGGAATCCCATACCGGTAAATGATATGTGTACGTATGAAGTCTGCAACTGTGTTGGCTTTAACCTCTTTGAGTGCTACATACGCCCATTTTAAAATAATCGATTTACTAATATAAACTTATGTCCAGCAGATGATGGGGGGTGTATTGGACCTATGATGTCCATACCCCATTCTTCAAAAGGCCATGACGTGACCGTAGGGTGTAAGGGTTCTGGTGGACGGTGAATGAAATCAGCGTGGATCTGGCAAACCCGACATCTTTTAGCAAAATCTATACAATCATTCACCATAGTCGACCAATAGTAGCCTAAATGTTTCAATCGGGTATGTAGCTTAGGGCCTGATTGATGTGCTCCACAAATACCGGCATGTACCTCTTGCATGGCTTGCTGAGCTTCTTCAGTTGAAAGACATCTTAATAGGATATTATCGAACGATCTCTTATATAGAGTATCATTGAAATATACAAATCGACTTGCCCTTCGACGAATTTCAGCTTTGTGGCGTGCCCCGTAAGGTAGTCTTTCATGTTGAAGATATTCTATAAGTTCTTGCCTCCAATCTAGTTTCTCAACTTCAAAAGCGGATATAATATTGACCGAATTTGCTTGTTCGATTTGGCATCTCCTCATAATGGAAGGTAAGACCCTTTTCCCTGCGACTCTTATTTCGACAACTTCATTTTTACAAGCCAGAGATGCTGCAAGTTTTGCGAGAGCATCAGCTTGATTATTTTGACTTCGTGTGATATGCATAATCCGTATATTCTCGAACTGTGAAAGGAGTTCTTGAATCTTCTGATGATATGGTATTAATTCTATTTTTCTAACTGCGTAAGATCCTTCTAACTGTCTTATGACAAGATGGGAATCCCCAAATACATCAAGGGTGTAAATGGTCATGTCTAAGGCTAATTCTAAATCAATGACTAATGCCTCATATTCGACAGCATTATTTGATAGGGATTCTGTTAATGTGAAGGAATACGGAAGCAACCCATTACTTGATGTAACAAATACAATTCCAGCGCCTGCTCCTGCCGCTTGAGAAGCTCCATCAAAATATAATTTCCATCTTTGTGTTATTTCAGCATAATATACTTCTTCATCTGGTAGGTCTTCGGATAACGGTAAATTCCCCGGAATCGGATGAGCGGCTAGAAAATTGGCTAGGGCTTACCCTGTTACAGCTTTCTGATGTACAAAAGCTATGTCAAACTTTGACAAGAGTACAGACCATTTAGCAAGTCTCCCTGATAAAACTGGTTTTGTCATGCGAAATTTTAACGGATCTGCTCTACTTATCAAGCGGATTGGATGATCTAGAAAATAATGTCGTAGCTTTTGCGAGGCAAAGACAAGAGCTAAGCAATTCTTTTCGATAAATGAGTAATTTCCTTCGGCCCCTACGAGTGTTCGGCTGAGGTAATATAGGGCGTTTTCCTTACCGTCTTCGTTCTCCTGAGCTAACAAAGTCCCAAGCGAGTTATCCATGACTGCTATATATAGGATTAAATGTTTCCCTTTAATTGGCAAAGCGATTAAGATCAAGGCGGATGCAATAAATATTCTTTCAAACTATCAAAAGCCCTTTGACAATCTTCATTCCATTCGAATGGGATTCCTTTCTTCATCAGACGAGAGAATAGTTGACATCGTCCTGAAAGATTTGATATGAAGCGTCGGATATACGCGAGTCTTCCCTGTAGTCCTTTTAATTCACGAATGTTCTTTGGAGGTGGCATTTCTATGATGGCCTTGGTTTTTGCTGGATCAACTTGTATACCTCCATGTTGAACAACAAATCCGAGAAACTTCCCCGAAGTGACTTCGAAAGCGCATTTTAGCGGATTCATTTTCAAGTTGTACTTTCGGAGTTTACAAAATACTTGATATAGGTGGGCCAAGTGATCACCTCTATTCTTTGATTTTACAACGAGGTCATCTACATAGTATTCGACTGTTTCGTGTAGCAATTCCTTAAATATCTTCGTCATTGCACGTTGAGAAGTAGCTCCAGCATTTTTTAATCCAAATGGCATGACTTTATAGCAAAAGATATCTCTTGGGGTTCGGAAAGTTGTTAATTCTTCATCTCCAGGTACCATTCGTATGTGGTTGTATCCGGAGTATCCATCCATGAAGGACATGGCTTCACAACCGACAATGGAATCAATCAAAAGTTCTGAAATAGGCAAGGGGAAATCATCCTTGGGACATGCTGCATTGAGATCTCTGAAATCAACACATACCCTAATTTGACCATTCTTCTTCTTGACCGGGACTACGTTAGCAACCCATGTCGGATATTTGACTTCACGGATAAAGCCGACATTGACTAACTTGTCGATTTCTGCTTCTACCTTTACGGTTATATCTGGATGAAGTCGCCTTTGAGCTTGTTTAATGGGTTTGATGTCAGGATTGACAGCTAATTTGTGAGCGGCAATTTTGACATCTAATCCTGGCATATCATGATATGTTCATGCAAACACATTTCGATTCTTCTTTAAAAAATTGGTATAAGTTGTTAATTCCTCTGCAGAGAGTGCGGCACTCACATAAGTAATCTGACGATCTTCAAGAGTTCCCAAGTTGACCTCTTGTAGGTCGTCAACGGTGGTTTGTATTCCTTCTTCAAACTGATGAGGTGCGGGAATAGGTTCTTCCAAGGCTGGGATAGAGATCACATAGGATCTGAGATATTTTGTGGGAATCACTACAGGCCTGTGCCCGAGACCTCCTTTTAATTGATGCAAATATCCATCGTTATAGGCTGCCCGTTTCTGTGCACGAGATGGTATCGCATCGAAAGGTACGACCATCCCTATTCCATCTTTTAGACCTCCTCCTTTCGAGAGATCATATCCCATCTTTTTCATCATATTCGCTGCCTTTTTGCTGTATCGTGTAAATTGAAGAGGTTCTTTCGAACCCTTGTAATCTGACTGGATGGGTACCGAATCAACTTGGGTGAGTGGTTTGGTGAAAGAGTCTAGTAGAGGGGAACTAGGTTTCAGGTTTTGGGATAAGTTTTTAACAATCTTGATATGAGAGTTGGCTTTCGGAGGGATTGTTTTCTTATTAAGAATGACTCTTCTCCGAGGGCGGGGATAAGGAGCTGAGATGAAGGGTATATAGGTTTCTTTTGGGGTTTTAAAGGAAACAAATTTCTTTTTAGATCGATTTCTTTTAAAAGGGATAAGGGATAGTTTCCTTAACAGGAGTTTTAGAACTTGCCTCCTGTGAGTTTTGTCTAGGTGGCGAGGACTCTGATAATGGTGAGTACTCATCTAATAACTCGAAGTCACTAGTGTGTGTAGATGAAGTAGATATTTCATATAATTTTGTATTAGCAAAATGAGCTTCATCTGGGTGGAAGGGTTGTGGATCAGCTGCAACCCATTTTTACTCGCCATTATGAAAATATTTAAAACATTGATGGAGTGTGGATGGAACAACTCCACATTGATGTAACCAGTGTCTTTCCAACAATGCATTATATGATGTATTAGCATCGATCACATGGAATTGGATCATAGAGGAAAGCTCTTCGATATCTAATCCTAAGTGAATAGATCCTAAGGTTCCTTGTTTATTTTGATTGAAACCTTGAATCATGAGGGTACTGGGTGAGAGGTCTTTAATTGTTCGTCCCACTTTATATAACACATGTAGTGGCAATAAATTTATAGCAGACCCCCCATCTATCATAAGTCTCGCAAGGCGAACGTCTTCAAGTAGACCCGATATAAAGAGGGGTCTATTGTGTGACTTAAGTTTGGTTTCGAGATCATCATCAGAAAATGTGATCGTACAGACTAAGTCTTCCAAGCTAGTCTCTACCCGACAAACTTCCTCGATGGACTTGTCCAGGTTAGAGAGAATTTTTATCAGCGTTTTCCTTAAACTACTAGATAAACAAAGTGCATCATACACCAAAAGCAAAGCATGCACTTTCTTTAAATGAGAGAGTACATCATAATTTACATCAGGATTTTCTTTTTCTTTGCCTTTATCGGTATTCTTGGAGTTTTTGTCGAATAACGACGTTTCTCCTTGCTTAGTTGTCTTATCGACACCTTCTGCCCCCTTGGGTGGTGATGCAGTTTCTATAGACGAAACATGATGATTCTTTGGCTTACGTCGATAAGGTATAACTGGACGATCGGTACGTTGCTCTATAGCATCTACCTCTTCAATCAGAGTCATGTTGCAAGGAGCAACATTATTAGATTCAACTGACTCTTTTTTTCGTGGAATAACCACTTTATGCCAACCTTTATTATCAGACAAGTTGCCTTCAGAAGCATCCGGTGAAGATGAGCAGTTAATGACATCCTTCATGCGAAAATCTTTAATTTGACTCTTGTTAACATCGATATGAGATTCTGATTCTTTCTGTTGGGCTTTGTCATCGCTATCAACAACATCTAGTTCTTGTTGGTTCCTAAACATTTTAGAACATTCGAGAGGTATGTAATCTCCCAACGTGAGCGGTTGTAATTCTTCCATTTCCACTTCGGATGATGACGATGAAAAGGAAATTATCATCGGTTCAAGTTTCATCTTCTGTACTTTCTCCGATGATTTCATAGGTTCCGGTTGAATCTTCTTTCCTTTCTCCCGTTGTCTACGATCCTTCAGCATTTGGAGTGTAGTATAATTCGAAGGAGTCTTTTTTATTTCTCTTTTTACCTTCTCCACAGATTTCTTTAAATTTGCAGACGTTTCTAATGGAACTTCGACTTTGGGCATTCTCTTCTTCTTGGGAATCACATGGCAACTCCCTTCCTCAGAATCAGGCAATTCTGTCATATATGACTCTTGCCAATTAAACTCGCGTCGCTTACCTTGAGCTTCTTCTATAAAGGACTTGGTATCACAACCCCAGTTCTATTATGGGAGAGAAGTTTTCTTTTTCCATAAGTCTTTGATTCCTGCTTGTTGTATCTGTGCTTGCCGCCTATTGTATGCTAGAGCCTTTTCCCATGGATCATCTTGCAAAGGAATTATACCTGAACGACGAGGTGTCGGTGCATCTTGTAAAGGGACTGAACCTAACGGACAAGGTGGTGGTGGTGTTTTCCTCCATTCTCGGGTATCATCGTCAATCCATCCTGATGTGCCTCCAGTAACAAGATGTTGATAATCGGGTAAGCCATTCTTCTGCATCAGTTCTTTCAAGAAATAAGTTGCTTCACTTTCTATCAGTACTTTCTTATTGCGGGCAGTATCCCTCTGTTTCCATTCTCTCTTCCTGTGCCGGCTAATACAGTGGGCTGGGCCTACTTCATCCTCGGATAACGACGAATCAGAGTTCTTGCAGGATGGAATGAACTCATGAAGTTCCGGAAGTGCAGAGTTCGGATTTTTTTCAAGGATAGGAACTGGTGGAAAACCCCCGAAGGTGATCATATTTGTCGTGGAAATGTTATCATTGTCTTGTTTAGGAGATTCTGGAGTAAAAGTAATGTCTCCAGAATCAAGAAGACTCTGGACCTTATCTTTAAATATGAAACAATCTTTCAACGTGTGTCCTAGCACACGATGATATTTATAGTATAGTGGATCATCTGTTTTATTTTGCTCTTCAGCTCTGTGAGATTCTGGTAGCTGTATAATCCCATCGTCAATGACGTCATCGAAGATGCCCTTGACGTCTTCATTTTTAAATGAATACTTTTTATCTTTCCTTTCTTTCAGAGATTGGCCCTTAGACCAGCTTGATCTCTGAGGGGGTGCAAAATTACTGTTGATTCCACCTGCTTTGTTTGATCGATTGTTTTCGGATTCTTCTATTCGTTTGGTTATAGTGAATTGATTACGATCTCTGGTGTCGATTGCTATTGTCGTCGGATAAGATGTAGACGTTTCTGTCCTTCGTTCTGTTCCTCTGGGATAATCCTTTCGGTTTCCCCTTGAGTTTAAGCGGATGAAACTTTCTAGTTCTGAAGTTCGTGTAGCGAGATCTTCGAAACTCATGGAATGTCCATAGTAAGGGACTGCTAATTCTTGTCTCATACCAGCCAGGCACGTTTGTACTGCTTCTTCTTCTTCAAAATTGTGCTTGCAATGGATGCTAAGGTTTCTCCACCGCGTAATGTAATCGACAACCCTTTCATTTGGTCGTTGTTTCAATTGTGATAACTCGGCGACCCCTACGGATCTCTGAGTACTAAAGAATCTCTTCAGGAATGCCTCTTCCATCTCTTTCCAGGTCGATATTGACTCGGGTGGAAGCTTCGTGTACCATGTGAATGCAACCCCTTAAGAGTCTGCACAAATTGTCGCAAAAGCAAAACATCGCATTTTGAAGTGTCACCACAGGCTGAGAGGAGGTGGGCCAAATCCTCAAGTGGGGCACCACTGCTGCTATACTGGGAGAACTTTGGTTGTCTGTACTCAGGTGGAAACAAGACTTCATCAATTTCTGGCGGATATGGCTTGCGATATGTCTGGGAACTATCCGACACTTTCCGATAACCTTTAAGATTCTCGGAAATTAGGCTCTGCACTTTGTTGAGGGATATATTTTCTTCTGTCTCTTTTCGATTATTCTCTCTCTCAATCAGCACAGCTATCTGTGCATCACGAGTTGCGATTGTTTGACGCATCTGTTCTAGCTGTTCAAGGATGTTGGCATCTGTTGTCAAAATCATCACTGGAAGTACCGTAGGGATGCCTGAAGTCACTAATCCGATGGATGATCCGTCGAGATTGGATTGAAGGGAGCTCGAGGAACGAGGGGTGATGGGTGATGAAGAAATAATCTGGACACGTGATTTAGTCAGGTTGGCTATCTCAGGTAATTGCGGGGAATTTGTCGGATGAGACTGATTAGACCTTGGAGTTCCTGGTGGACTCACCGAGGCTGATTGCGATCGGACCTCAGGGAACTCATCTTCTGAAAAGATAGAGTCTGAACCCCCATAAAGTGGATTGTCAGTACTGGTGAAGGACTTGGGAGAATCCAGTTCTTCCTGTTGAGCGTATTTCTCCTCCAGATTGGCTCGTGCCATAAAATGGGTTGATCGGCGGAGTATGGCTTCCTCAGTCTAAGGTCGAGCCCGCATCACACGACGAACTCCTGATGAAGAGGAGTGAGCAACATTCTTTCCAAATGCCATTAAAATGTTTGATGTAGTAAATTCAGTGAATATCTGCATGGAAGAACCAGCTATTAAAATGAAAAATCATGGAATAACCAAAGCTTTATAATTTATTATACCCACATTTTATTTCGGAGAATTTGTTTTAGTAAGTAGCTTAAAGATGAGAGGAGAAGTGGGTCCCACCGGGCGTGCCAGAAATTTGTAAACAATAAATTTGCGTAGGATATAAATCTAACACAAATCAATCATAACAAATTTCCCCTCGCTAGGAGATGGTTTTATTAAAATGACGGACCTTACACTTCCGGGTATCACAGTCGATTCCTCGTTAATTACATCAAAATTGAATACCTCTGATTAAAAGCTACTAAAAAATAATAACGCAATTACATCTCTGAAATAAACAAAACTAAGATTCTAATTCTAAGTCTTCATCAACATCTTCAATCCGTCATGAGATAGATGGATAGCAGACTATCTTCATCGGAGATTTGAGAAATATGAAATAGAGGACGACGGATGGGAGAACCCCTCCTCCAAAAGCCGGGTCCATTTGATCGAAAAGCACAAGTCATTACTGGAGTAAGAAACTCGTGGACGAGTCTTAAAACGAATTCTTGTTCTCTGGTCTCAAAGATGACTTCGAATACCAAATCTATTTTTCGGGTAACTGATTATCAGAAGAATTATCACTTTCAGTGATAGAGTGCCTAATCATGAGTTAGATATCGTCAATTCCTTAAAATTTGATGATCATAGATGATTTTATAATGATTTTACTGTTGGATTTGATCAATATCTTAAGATTTGGTCAATGCATAGTAAATCTACCATTGGATCTCATTACGATCTCACATTATGATCATTTAACTAAAAGTCAATGAATCTATTATTGGATTTGATCAAAATCACAAGATCTGATTAATATATAATAAATCCACCGTTGGATCTTATTACGATCTCATATTATGATCGTTTGACTAAAAGTCAATGAGTCCACTATTGGATTTGACCATAATCACAAGATCTGATTAATATATAATAAATCCACCGTTGGATCTCATTATGATCTCACATTATGATCGTTTGACTAGAAGTCAATGATTCCACCGTTGGATTTGACCATAATCACAAGATCTGGTCAATATACAATAAATCCACCATTAGATCTCATTATGATCTCACATTATGATCGTTTGACTAGAAGTCAATGATTTCACCGTTAGATTTGACTCTAATCACAAGATCTGATCAATATATAATAAATCTATCGTTGAATCTCATTATGATCTCTCGTTATGATCGTTGACTAAAAGTCAATAATTCTATCGTTGGATTTGACCAAATTTATAAGATCTAGTCAAAATACAATAAATCCACCGTTGGATCTCATTACGGTCTCACATTATGATCGTTTGACTAAAAGTCAACAAGTCCACTGTGAAAGAATTTTCGATCTCGAGGTTAAGTCCAAACCCTCATTTGAGGGAGTGATGATCCGAACCGCGAGGGAAACTCTAATTATCATAGGTGGATATTTTAGATATTATAGTTCGAAATCATTCTTCGGGTTCGTGATTGCAACCCGTACGAGCATTGAATTTGTGGTTGTAATCTGAGTGTACTAGGAGTTATGCTCAGGGTCGTACCCACGTGGCTTAACTATTTATAAGTACGCAAGAGATTGGGTACGAGTCGTAACGCACAATCCCAAATTGTAACCATAAACCCCACTTAGGAGGAGCCGTAGCTCTTATCTTAAGCGTATCTCCTTTAGGTAAGGGCCGTAGCCCTTATCCCAAAAGTCTTAATCCTAACTTACTCCTCCCGTCCACTTTAAAAGAAAATTAAAAAAGAAAAGAAAAGAATAGTCAGAATCTCGGAGATCACCCTAAAGTCTTTTTAGAAGAGTCGGAGATATTTTCGGCGGAGCTCTCGTCTCAAAATTTTCGGATCCCTTGCAATGAGGACGGGTCTGCTATTTATAGATTTGTGGTAGCGGTTATAGAAATTACGATCTTACGGTTCCGTAAGGTTTTCATGAAATGAACGGCTGAGAGAGCTGCGTAAGTTTTCGTCTTCACGCGGATTGAAAAAATTCTTCTCACGTACGTCATTCTTTTCTCATAACCGCCTAGGTGGATAAGTATATTTTCTATCCACTTAGGTGGATAAG
The DNA here is from genome assembly GCA_021018995.1 of Chloranthus sessilifolius. NCBI lineage: Eukaryota > Viridiplantae > Streptophyta > Magnoliopsida > Chloranthales > Chloranthaceae > Chloranthus > Chloranthus sessilifolius. The sequence goes on from CM037585.1 coordinate 161,761,978, forward strand.
TATATTTCTATCCACCTAGGTGGATAAGTATTTTTCTATCCACCTAGGTGGATGAGTATTTTTTCTATCCACCTAGGGTGGATAAGTATATTTCTATCCACCTAGGGTGGATAAGTATTTTTTCTATCTACCTAGGGTGGATGAGTATATTTCTATCAACCTAGGGTGGATGAGTATATTTCTATCCACCTAGGGTGGATAAATATTTTTCTAGCCACCTAGGTGACTACGTATATTTTCTAGCCACCTAGGTGGATAAGTATTTTTCTATCCACCTAAGGTGGATAAATATATTTCTATTCACCTAGGGTGGATAAGTATTTTTTCTATCCACCTAGGGTGGATGAGTATATTTCTATCCACTTAGGGTGGATAAGTATTTTTTCTATCTACCTAGGGTGGATGAGTATATTTCTATCCACTTAGGGTGGATAAGTATTTTTCTATCCACATAGAGTGGATGATTATATTTCTATCCACCTAGGGTGGATAAGTGTATTTCTATCCACCTAGGGTGGATAAGTATTTTTCTAGCCACCTAGGTGACTACGTATATTTTCTAGCCACCTAGGTGGATAAGTATTTTTTCTATCCACTTAGGGTGGATGAGTATATTTCTATCCACCTAGGGTGAATAAGTATATTTTTATCCACCTAGGGTGGATAAGTATATTTCTATCCACCTAGGGTGGATAAGTATTTTTTCTATCCACCTAGGGTGGATGAGTATTTTTCTATCCACCTAGGGTAGATAAGTATATTTCTATCCACCTAGGGTGGATAAGTATTTTTCTATCCACCTAGGTGGATAAATATTTTTTCTAGCCAGTTAGGTGACTAAATATATTTTTCTAGCCACCTAGGTGGCTACGTATATATTTCTAGTGGCTAAGCATAGCTTAGGACTTTAAATCCTATTTAAATTAGGATTTGTTAAAAAAAACTATAAATAGTCTCTTTCCCTAATTCATTCTATCTGACTTTTAAGGCTAAGTGGAAGAAAAAAAAGGATTCTCAATTCCAAAATTTTCGAGTCAACAGACTCAAAATCCACAAACCTAAGATCTCGAGTGGCGACCCTGTCAGGTCAGAAGAAAACCAAGTCACTCACTATTAACATACTTTATACACAAATAACCTTACCAGATACAAAAGCTTTCATCAGTCAACACTAGCCGAGAACTCCATCTACAACTCATTCTTTAACATGCAAAGTGATTAAAACCATCGTAAAAGCTAATTCACATGTTCTGCAAGTATCCAATTATAACAACTAATGGCTAAACCACACTAACAGGCATGCTAAAATTCATCTAATCAAGGTACTCTACTAAATACAGATTACATAGCTAATTTGTTTGGACTTTGGAAAGAAAATTATCAAAGTTCTATATCAGACAGATTAACAAAGTAACTTTACTTAAAGTACGTGAACAAATAAGAAATTGTTGAGGTTAATTTATAGCTAATAGCATGAATACTGAATGCTTTTTCCCCAATTGTCTATTAGTTGTGGGACAGATACAAAAACAGATAATAGATCGCCACGTGGCCAGTGACAGATAATACTCATCAGAGTCCTTAAGCATTATTTCAATGCTTCACAGATAAATTGGTATTCAATTTAAACCAGAAAATAACAGAAATTCAGACTCATACTTTAAAAAAAGTCGGATTCAAATTCGCAAATCATCACATAGTAAAATAAAAGTTGGCTGATATTGCTGATTCTACGTAACCATAATAATAATCTTTCAATATAATCAGTAACTTACTAATCGATAAAAAAATGAGGTTTCAGTTAATTGTGACATACTAGTTAACATGCAGGTGCATGATTGATACAGATAAATGACCATTTAAAAATTGAAATTTCGATTTCATACTTATCATGGAAGAACCAATGTAATCCAGACTATAGGAATGGTCAAGTTGTCATATACCCAGCAAACCAATAATATAAACTTCACTGAAATGCCCGAACAATAGTTAAACCATGCCATGAAGTTTAAATAGATAAAATCATGGTAAAATTACATCTATAAAACATATAGGTTCCAACATCATTCTAAATTCGGAAACAAGCTATAATTTGCAGAATTTCAATCAAAATAGAAATAAATTTCATGTACAGACCTTCAAATTTGCAAAACGGTATATAAAAAGATTGAAACTCAAATCAAGATGTCTGATTATAGAACAAAAATTAATGCACCATTCCCTGATTTGCGATGAGATTATATATGCAGAGGGTTCAGATATCTTCTTCCTTCAAAATTCCCTTCTTCTTTAACTCTCTCTTTAGATCACTTTTTCTCTCTAAATCTCTCTCGATTTCTCTCATGTGCGTTCTCTCTCTCGGTCTCTCTACTCTTTCTCGTTCTTTTTTTTTTCTTATATAAAAAAAAAATCATGTGAGACTCACACACAGCCCACTCTTCTAGCCGTTCCAATAACCCTCAAGAACCCTCCAAAACCATCGTGGGCAGGGGCGTAGCCAGGAATTTTTGTTGGTGGGGGCTACAAATGATAAATATAATGTCAGTAGTTATTTTACCATTGATTTGGGGGGCTTCTACATCACAGAAGGCTTCTACATTATATATTTGGGGGTTTATATACAAACGAAGGTTGTATAAGATACATACTTTATAGAAACTCTAGATTTAAATGGGGGCTTGAGCCCCCACAATCTTCTATGTGGCTACGCCACTGATCGTGGGTTCTCATCTCTCATCCTGCCTTATAAACCAAAAGCAACCCCACTTTATTATCTTAAGTTATATTTTTTTGGGCACTTTAGAAAACAATGCCTCAAAAACAAACTTTTAAGTAAAAAAGGCCCGACCTCAAATGTTTTAGAAAAACGGAGCTTTCACGGTTTTTGAAACTTCAGAAAATCGTGAAAGCAAGGGTTTTTCTGAAGTTCCAAAATCCGTGAAAGCACTATTTTTTAAAACGTTTGAGGTTGGGTCTTTTTTGCTAAAAAGTTTGTTTTTGAGGCATGTTTCTCTAACTATCCCATATTTTTTTTTTACCCAAAAGTCTAGAATACCCCTCTTATTATTGAATTACCTAAATGTCCCTAATATCAACCCACTGTCTAAATTGGCCTTTTAATTATTAAATTACTAAAAAAGCCCTTTCAACCACTTAAATGTCCCAAACACCTATCTATTTATAGAATTACTGAAAGGCCCCTTAATACGATATGCAAAATCCTAAATGCATTAAATAAATAAATAAATATTAAATATATGACCTGGTTTCAAATTGGTACAGTTTGGAGTCACTGATTTATTTATTGTTTTTGACATATGGGCAAGGCAAGGTAATGTTTCCCGAATTGGTTTGAGATAGGCAAATGCTCAGTATTTTATTTTGAGATCTTTTGTATCAATAAGAAATAATTGTTTTTAGTTTGAATTTAGATCATTCTCACTTTTTCAATTGGATTTGGTAAAGCAAATCTTTTTATTTTCTCTATATGTTTCTTGTTTTATTTTATAGGATGCAGTTTTCGATTATCTTGAAGTGTCATTCTGTTCCGTTTGCTAGCATTTAAATTTACTTTTTTATACATAACTAAATGAGTTACCCAGTTTCAAATGGTCTTTATTCTATATTTGGGAACATATATAAATTCTTTATTAGTGAGAATGTTTCAGGACATGAGCAAAATAAAATATTTTGACCTTCAAAATTCATTTTATTTTGGGATTTCTTTATGAAGTAATTGTTTGAAAGCGTAAAATAAACTTCGTAATAAGAAAATATCAGAATCTACTAGAATTAGCCCTGTCATGAGCATCATTACATTTTGTTTAAGATTTCCCTAAAGAGCTCCTGCTCAAATTTGAGCAAAAAAAAGCTGGATGCTTAAGAGGATTGCTTAAATAGGAACAATAGTAAATATCAACATAACTTACAGAAAAAGACCCTTGCCCTTTTTAAGCTTCATCTTGTTTGCGGGCAATTCATTCCTTTGGCTTCAGCCTTTCTGATTAATCTCTTCTTTCATTTCGTATTAGCCTTTTCCAAAAATTAAAAAGGACAGTTCATATTATTGACTCCACATAGCGTTGGATCATTCAAGGTATAGGAGAAAAAGGGAGAAACTGGTGGAAAGAACCGCTGTTTCCCGTTTGCCTACTAGATGGGGTCTATTTCAGGCCTACTGCTATCGTTCAAAGTTAGATGGAATGGAGCATGTGGCTGTTGTAAAGGTAACCATCCTTATTCAAGCTCTTCCTTTGTTTTGGATCTCGAATATTTATATCAATCAAGAGAACTTGTAGCAGTTGGGGATCCATGGTAATGTATATAGGATTGTCTTGAAACGTACGTGTTAATTCATATATGAAAATCGGGCATTTTGTAATCTAAAACAATTTCAAGAGAAAAAAAGATCCACTAACCTTTGTCAGTTGAAGTGTAAGGTCATGAATTTATAATCACCCGTTGCCTTTCAAAATTGATAGGGAAATATTGAGCAGGGACAAGATGTCCTTGTAAGAGTGCATTCAGAATGTTTAACAGGGGATATATTTGGATCTGCTCGTTGTGACTGTGGCAATCAGCTAGCTATGGCGATGCAATTGATTGAACAGGCTGGTAGAGGAGTGCTTGTTTACCTTCGGGGCCACGAAGGAAGAGGGATTGGCTTGGGTCACAAACTCCGTGCATACAATTTGCAGGATCAAGGTCACGACACCGTTGAAGCTAATTTGGAACTTGGCTTGGCCGTGGACTCTCGCGAGTATGGGATTGGCGCCCAGGTACATTCGCTGAAACAATTATCGTAAATAATACTTTCTTCAATTAGTTTAAAATGCTCCCACGTATGCCATAATTATTGCAAATTTGCTCATGAATACTGCCTAGTGTCTCCTTAGGATCAATTTATTCAGTTAGATTTACAGTCTAGGGACTTTTCCTTACAGTTCATCAACTTAATTGATCTAAGAGTTGTCATAGAGACTTTTATATAGAGTTCGTTAACTTCATTGATCTAAGAGTTTAATCTAAAGTTCCAAAGTGTTTTTTTCTCCAAAAAAAAAAAAAAAAAAAAGTTCCAAAGTGTTTATTATCATTTCATTTACTGCATTTGTATTCTGTTCCCCTTATTTTTAGAGTAGGTTCATTTCCACGTCCACCAATCCCTTTCATATCCATGGATCAAAATATCGGAAATACATTCAATGTATTGGCGATACATTGAATGTATCGTTTTGATACAATTTTATTTTTTTTCAAAAAAATCCCAAAAATCAAATTATCGGACGATAATTTAAATGCATCGTCCGATAATTTGGCCAAATGGGGTCCTTGTCAATTTGCCAAATTATCGGACGATATGTTCAAATTATTGTCCGATAATTTGAAATTATTGCCCGTATCGGACGATATGGACAATAATTTGAATGTATCGTCTGATAATTTAGCTAAATAAGGTCCTTGTCAATCTGCCAAATTATCGGATGATACATTCAAATTATCGTCTGATAATTTGAAATTATCATCTGTATCGAACGATACGAACGATAATTTCACCGTATCGTCCGATAAATGTATTTTTTTGGGATACCCGGTAAAAAGGGTATTTACCGTATCGTTCACGTCCAAAATCGATAAGTAAATACGTATCGGTATCAGACGATATTTTGATCTACTCATATCTTACTTTGTCACCAGGTCCTCTAAAAGCATAGGAAAAAATATAGAGGATCCATCATTCACAGCTTCCTACTGACACCTATTTACACGACTCAGCAAAAGTTTCATGTTCATTTATTGTGTCTGCTTGAATTCCTTGTTGCTTGTAGATTTTGCGAGACATTGGAGTGCGAACCATGCGCCTAATGACGAATAATCCAGCCAAATTCACCGGTTTGAAGGGATATGGGTTGGCTGTTGTTGGACGGGTTCCTGTCTTGTCCCCCATAACAGAGGAAAATCAAAGATATTTGGAGACTAAGCGCACCAAGATGGGCCACGTGTATGGCTCAGATTTACCTGGATCCATAGCTGGATTTGATAACCTATAGTAATTTACAATACTCACCACAGAAAGTACAAATTGTTCGATTTTTTATTTCCCCCATTTTATTGGGTGTACATTAAAAAGGCCGCTGATTCATGTCACCATCATCATCATCATCACCTTGTTGCATCCATTTCGGATAAGCTTTTTGATCTGATTCCATTTTTAAGATATTCTTAACTTTCACATGCCAAAAGAAATTAGGCTGATGTTACTACCACACCACTTTATGTTACAGTCACATCACTTAGTCAAAGTAAAAAAAGAAATTGACTGACTTTGAATCAAACGATGGAAATCAATTTTTGTTCCATTTTTCCACACATTTGATCTTGAGATCTGGAGGCTAACATCAGATAGTCAAATGTTGATGACATGTGGCACACATCTCAAAAAGTGAATGTGAACATGGTACACAACAGTCCTACAGTTGAACCAATAAAATAAATAAATTAAAATGCTACAATTGAAAATCTCTGACGCTTGAGAGAACTGCTTGAAGCTCCGGTTCTTCGAAGAATCTGATATCAGGCCGTTCCCTGATGGGTTGCCATCTCTGAAGAAGATAGAGTCAGTTTGGAAGTCCCTTTCTCTGAAGCCGAAGGGAAGGCTGCTGTGTTGGTTGGGGGCTATCTAGAGGGAGAGAAGCATCCGGCTTTTTGAGGATCAGCACCACTCCCCCACCACTATTGCTGAGGAGATATTGTGTGACACTATGCTTTGGACCATGGTCTTGGGTAGCTAATTATAAAAAAAAAACACCAAGGTCGTGGGTAGCTGGGGCAATGGCTGAGTTTCTGCTCTTTGGGCTGGGTGTTGTCTGTTCTGGCTTTGGCGTCTTTGAGGCTTTCTTTTTTCCATTTCCCTTTTGTGTCCATTCACTCTTTCCGGGCTCCTCGCTCGGTTTGGTCTTTTGGTTTAATTTTTTATTTTTTTTTGTTGAAAATATATCCTTAGTGATAAAAAAAAGTATAGTACTAATGTACTATGTCTGATATCAGAATTATGAAGGCTACTGACAATCAGTGAATGCACCCAATAATTAGTAGTTTCTTAGGTTGTATCTTAATCACCATAGTCACAAAAATCGCCGAATTATTGAATAATTCATGATTTTTTCGGGAGACAAAATATTTTTTTAGTCAAAAATCGCTGAATGAAACACGAACAATTTGCGATTTTTTGAAAACATCACTGAAATCTCCGAAGTTTGTGAAGTTCACGAACTTCACGAACGTCGGTGATGTCGGCTTCCTTACACGCTACCTTACGTTACAACTTATTAACTTAAAAGTTAAAAAAGCAAAACCTTTTTTATAGTATATTTTAGATCTTAAAGTTAAAAAGTAAAAAGTTTAGGATAAAAGTTAAAAGTTCCCTACCCTCCTTTCTCTCTCTCTCTCTCTCTCTCTCTCTCTCTCTCATACTCAAAGGTTGCTCTTCTCGACTCTGTGGAGTCTCTAGACGGCGACCTCTCTCATCATCCCTATCAACTCTCAAGCACAAGGTTGCGTCTGCAAATTTATTTTCAAGCCAAAGAAGAGGTACTTACTATTAATTTGGGGTTTTGCAATTTTTTGATATATGTTTTTTAGGTTTAGGGTATTATTTTTATATTTTGGGGTTTTTATTGCATCTTCTTTTAAGTTTTTATTTTTTTAGGTTTAAAGTATTAATGCTTTTTTGTAATGTAGGGATGCAACTATGGATCATGATATTAGTTTTTTTTTTGATAGAATATTAATATTTTGTTGTTGGTTTAATAGTTTTTATTATTGTTCAATTAATTTGTTATGAATAGTTTGATAATCATATATTCATATCATAATAGTTTAATAGTTTATTATTTTACTCAAAAAGTATATTAGAAAAATTTAAACATATATCTAAATCATAAAATTATATATATATATATATATATATATATATATATATATATATATATATATATTCAGTAGTTTTAATATCACCTCTAATGGGTTTAGTAATAGAAGCGCGTATAATCATTATTGTCATACGATTTGTCTTATCCTATCGAGTGTATTGAGCCTTTTGAATTTCAGTGGCGTTGGACGATAAAGTTGTCTTATCCTCCGTGAGAACAAAGCCATAGTCCATATATCTAAGGGTCAAATCAAGACCCATTCGTCTGGTATTATAATTGGTACCATAAGTTTTTTAATACCGGTCATCTGTTGATGTAAAACTGATCCGTCCATAGCTGATATGAAAAAGAATAACTATCAGCACATTGTTCAATTAGAATTTTATAAAATAAAAATTTATACCCGGGGTCGAGGTTGAATTAATCAGAGTGTAAACAAGCATGTCCAAAGGAACATTCACTCTAAGGGACAGACTTTACTCATTGTCTCAGCATCACCTTAGGGCAAAAGCTTTGACTTATAGTAAGTCTCCCTAAGTTTGTGTTTAGGAACATACATAGACCTAGTCAGATATGTTTTCGGTTTGATCGAAGTTATTCATCAGCTTAGGCCAGAAGTGTCGCTCTTCTCTCACCTAGACATACATGACTACTCTACTTATTCTATCTATATGAATTTTCTAATTCAAATTTCACAAGAAATAGTAGCTCACACAGACGAATGCATATGCAATCTTAATGAAATTGAATTTCAAAATTTAAGGATAACGTGTCCAACATGGGTTGGTCACTTTTGGGCAGACTATAAAACTACTTTGGCTATGTATCCCTAAACGATTATTTTACCGTTCTACATAAACCCCTTTACATATAGAACTAAAGCTCTTAGGAATTCTATCATGTCAATAGTTTATATTTTTATTCTAAAAGAATGCCCACATACTAATTTGATTAAATTTAATTTTATGAAGAAAGTTCATGGTAAAAGACATTATATGTGTTCTATTTATAGGCTCAATAACAAGAAAATTGCACATGATTTTACTACGAACAATGACATGATAGTATAAGAGCAGCAAGTAGAAAAGGTTCAACAATTTTCTGTATTATATGAGGGAAATAGGTATAATTATATAAAATAAATTTAATGAACTTTAACTGAAATTTTCAGGTCCAAAACTGTCATGTCCCGAAATTCGATACATGATCCATTTCGGCACATGAACGCATTCAATAATCAAAATTCAAATAAAGGAAACACAACAGTCCATTCTCATTAATAAAAATTCAAAAGTACATTTATTTTCAATTACAATATTTAAACAATTCCTAATTAAGGCTAAACCAACAAGTCTTCTAGGGTCTCCTCCTGAAATGCAGCTTTTGAGTCACGAGGTCCGGTCTCTGAAATTTAAATAGCAACGGGGGTGAGATAAAACTCAACAAGTAACCCCTAATAAATAATATAACTCTTTTGTCCATTTTATCAGTTTCAAATTAATAATTTCATATCAATAAAAATAACATCAGCTATACCATCCAATGATTCAATATAAAGAAGAAAATAACTTAGTTTACAATTGTACTTCATATATTGTACAATTGTTAATTAATAGCACTGATCTAAGTGCATTTGCATTCATATCATCATTCATCATTCATCATGGATACCAGTTACAAGGAGGATTTCATATTTTCATCAATCCCATTGTCAATCGTGCCGATCCGATTTGACGGATTTACTTCATATTACGGAAGTACACAAATGGATCTCTTCATCCAATACTACTATGCGGTCCCATGGAGATCTTAATCAAAATTATATCATAATTATCTTTACGATATTCATCATTTCTACAGTCATTCATATCAATTTCTTTTGTAAAACTTATTCAACAAGTTTTACCAATTCTCATTCTAAAATAATATGATATTTCAATGTAAACAATATCATATGATGGATAAATCGAATATTCCATACTTACGACATTTATATTTTTCTAACATGATTCAAAATGAAATAATCATAATTGAACAAGACAAGTATAGAAATATCCATGCAATCATTAGCCATTCAATCATCTACTTATCAATATGATTATATATGTTATGTAAGAACAAAAGCATCATTATCTAATAAGGTATGTGTGCAAAACATGTTATGGGATAGGTCACTTGCCTCAATCGTCGGATTCAGGAGTCTTGTGAGGATAGTGTGAAGTTTCACGATTTCAGGTAGTTATCTGGGCACAGGAAAAATTCGGTCAAAAGAAATAACGAGCTAGGGTAGATTATTGATGTAAAGTTGAATTCTATCAAGTTATTTCAAATCCTTATTTTGAAAAATATTTAATATCTAATTTTTTTAATTTAAAACAACTTTATAAATCAGTTTTAAAACCCTTGATTTAACATTAAACAATTACCTATATCCTTTTTAATCTCAAAATTTGATATAATTATATTTTAATATAAAACCAACATATAATAACAGACTATAAATTCAGATTATAAAATAGAATATAAAACATAGTATAATCTAAAATAGAAACCGAATGAAAAAAATCATATTATAGAACAAAATATAAAATCCGATTATATAATAAATACAAATTATAAAATTAGATTTATAAAACAGATTATAAAAATCAGATTATACAATCAGATTTATAACTAATTAAAACTAGAATAAAAATCATATTATAACAGAATATCAGATTAATATAATTCCAGATTATATAAAAAGACAGAATATAACCCAGATTAAAACTGAAAAAATCAGATTTAAAACATAATATAATTTCAGATTAATATAACTAAAATTTAAAATACACTATCAGCATATAAATCAAGATAAAAAAACCCAATCCTTAAGATATAATCTAGGATTTAAACCATCATAAAACAGAATTTTAAAATATAATTTCAGCATATAAAAATAAAATAAAATCAGGATACAAAATATCTAATCAGGTTATAAAACTAGGTTTAAATATAAACCAGAATTTCAGCATAAAATCAGAGTATAAATTCACCATATAAATCAGGATTATAAAATTAGGGTTGAAATATAAAACCAATAAAAACTAGGATTTAACCCATCATTTTAATCAAACCAGATTTATTAAAAATAAAATAAAAACATAATATAGAACTAGTCCAGATTTAATGAAAATAAAATCAAACATAAAATATTAAATCACATATAATCAGATTATAAGAACATATTTTCAGAGATTTAATGTGTAAAATCAGAGTTTTAAAATACAATATTATGATAAAAATCAGAATAAAATTAGAAGTTTCCTGTTTTAAAATTATAAAATCAGAAATATAATATCCGAATATTAAATCCAAATACAAACCAGAATTAAAACCAAGATTTCTAATGAAATTTCATATTATGAGGTAAAAAAAAACTAATTTCAATCAGTACTAAACCAGTACATAATTAAGATTTAAAAATACAGAATCGACTACTTTATACAATCAGTATTTCCCTAACAATTTCAGAATATTAAAATAAATTTATGAGTATTAAAATAAGGAATTTAATTATATTCTCAGAATAAAATAACTAAAAGAAGCATACCTTGAAGAATGAAGGAAAGAAAAAAATCTTGAAAATAAGAGCTTGAAGAAGATGATAAAATCATGAAGACAAGAGCTTAGAGAAGATGGCTTGGTATGAAAAAGAAATGAGGAATATGACTCTATTTATAGGCTCAGTTGAGGCGACCATTCGATTTTTTAATTAACTCTGTGATTAATGGTTGGTGTGACCGAATTGAAGAAGAAGAAAGAAAATGGAAGAAACGGCTCTGCTATGCGCATGATTTTGATTTTGGGGATTTAAGGTGTAAGGAAAAAGTTTAGGTATAAACCTTGTATAAGTTAGAGTGTGTGTGTGTGTGTGCTTTGGGTCGAATCGGATCAGGCTGAGTCGGGTCGGGTCGAGTTAGGGTTCGGGTTCATAAGAGTTTGGGTCGTCACAAAAAGCACTGTCAAACAGTCTAAACAAAAAGTCTAATAGGTAGAATTCGTCGAGTAGACTAAAAACGATAGGTCATATGCGTAAATTGGAACTGTATATATATTTAGATATTGCATTTCAAAGATTGGTCCCAAATTAGTCTCAATGAGGTGGTGAAAGCAAATTTACAGGACTAAATTAATATTTGCAATCGACTGAAACAAAACATAGATCAGGTTGTAATTAATTTAGTCTTGCAAAGCATCAGCCTTGTTGCTTTAGATTCACATGATATAGCCACCTATAAAAAGAAAAAGGTAAATGATACGATTCTGATTGCTATCTTTATATATATATATATATATATATATATATATATATATATATATATATATATATATATATATATATATATATATATATATATAGTGGAGGGAACCAGCCAAAGAACTTTGCTTCTGGGGACGAACAGGATACGCGCCTGGTGCCGACGGTGAGCTATAATCTTAATGGATTAAGCGTCGGAGAAGTGACCGTTCAATATACCGGCCAACAACCCCTGACGCCCGGAATCGATCTGTACCGATCCGGTGGCCTGCCGAGGAGTAAAAAAATTCATACTGGCGACGGTGAGGTGAGATAACCTCACCGTCATCTTCTCCAAACGTTTGCTATCTGATGGCCCGTCAGTGAGTATTTGATAGATCATAAATGGAAGCCGAGAAATCACTATAAAATCACTCACCAAGGTGGCTGGTGAACTCTTGAGTGGGCGAAACAGCGGGAGTTTTTTTTTTTTAATTAATTTTTTTTTTTTTAATTGAAAATAAATTAGCCTTAAACCTTATCTTTGATACCAATTGTTAAATGAATATGTATTAGCCAATTAATTTCAATCAAGTTTTAGGCATACCTTGTCGATGAGAATAATCATTGAGAGGATTCCGCCAATATTAGATAAGCCGTTGCCTGAAATTTGAGGACAATTCTATCTCAGTTCTATCCCCCTCTATATGATGGACACGATTACATTAAGTGGAGATGAAGAGGGGACGTTGTCCTTTTTTATAGCATGCCCTTGAATCTCAACCCATCAAATATTCAAGAGAGAGGTGTATCACTAAAAAATAGGAATTAACTTATCACAAACCAAATAATGTTCGATTCCTAAAGTTGCGTAGAGTGGAATCACGTTACCAATGAAGTCCCAAAGTCTTTAATCAATCAAGTTTTAAATAAACTAGGTAAAGGATATAGTTATTGTATAAGTCATAAATACCCAATGTATTTTCCCCCAATTGTTTCTGAATTTTGCCAAATTTTAATTTTACCGAATTATTATCGAACCTCGATTTTGTGATTATGCTAATCACAAGTCAATATGAGAATTTTGAACTGTAATCTAATATTTATTTAAAAAGATCAAAGTGGAGATCAAAGTGGTGCGAATGTGCGGAGGACAAATTTTTAGGTTGGTGATCGTTCCAGGCCTCAATGACATAATGAAACTGAATGGTTAGTTGTTCTCTCCATTAGAGAAAACACAAATAATTCTGTTGTCATCTGACAACTGTCAACAGGTCAGTTTGGGTCAAACCAAATTTAGCAGCTATATCGACCCAATTTTTGAGTTGACTCGGATCAGACGAATCAAGTTTATGTGCTCAACCTGGCTCAGGCAAGTTACCCCACCGAACCTGTTTGCAACCTTTAGACGTATCCTATTTTGCCAGACCCGAACGGGTTAAGTTTGAAAAGATCGGGTCGAGAGGTCGGTTGACGGTCCTATAAAGAGTTTATTAAAAAAATTTCCGTTGCCGGGGTTTGAACCCGGGTCGCCTGGGTGAAAGCCAGGTATCCTAACCACTAGACTACAACGGATCAGTTGTAGAGTTGAACGTGTTTTGAAAATTTATTCTATAATAGATTTGTTTTCTAACCCAAGATTCTTCCCTCCTCAACTCGGAATTCACATGTTAAAATCGTCAACTACAAAGATCCTTTTTCATCCCATTCTTCCGTAGTGTAATTCTTGTGAAATTTGAGAATTATTAATCATATAAATAACTAACAAATTAATACTAATTACACACAATCACTACACAACCGTAAATTGAATACAAGTCATTTTTAATGTGGAAAACCTGTCACAGGTAAAAAATTACGGGATCTATCTTAGATCCAAAAAATAATCCACTATGAATAAATAACTTTACAGTGCTTTAGAATGATATGTCCTATCACTCCTCTCACCAACAATGACAGCCTCTCACCATCATTCGATCCATGATGAAGAATTCTAACAACCGTCGCATCCAACGAAGGTCCACTCGTCTCACACAAGCCACACACTCTCAAACATACATTAGGGAAAAATACAACATCTTTGATACTAGGATTTAAAAGATCAAAACTAAGGTAATCTCAAGGCTAGAATTTAGGACCAGAATTCTCAAAATGAAGGATTTTCGGATTAGTTACAAATTGTCTGAAACTACCTTGAATATATAGGGTTTTGGGTCACGGACGTCAGTGAATCACTCACGAACGTCCGTGGGTCCAAAAATGACAAATCGTTTATCAGTTAATTTTACTTAGCAACACCATTAAACTAAGGAGCAATACTGATTTTTAAGTCATGATAATGACAATATAGCTTATAATCTCCCCCTTTGTCACAATCATGACAAAAACAGTTTATAAGGACAAAAAAAAAAGAAAATTACATATTTTCATTTCTCATCTAAGTCCTATATATCAATCTAGAATGAATATGCAAAAGTTATAACTTGATTTGCTCCTCCTAACTATTTGCCAAGTAAAAATAAATTTATCTATGGGTCTTTCATTTGTTGCTCTTCACTTGTTGAATGAAACATAAGACTTTAATAGCACAAGTATAGTACAAGTCGAACAATTCATCTCCCCTTTTTTGTCATAATGTGACAAAGGGTAAGGTGAAACAAGAATAACTCAATTTAATTACAAGTGAAGACAACCATGTAGAAACACTAAAAACCATTAATACATTTATTGAAATTTAAAACTTTGTACATACCATGCTAGAACCAATGATGCTTTTACAATAATTTCAACAAAATATAACAAACTCCAGCTCATGCACCATCACAAAAAAAAATATAACAAAAGAAACACCACATTAATATCATTTTCACAGAAAACATCTCAAAAACCACAACACAGAAAATAATAAAGTCACTCTGACGGAGGAAAATGAGCTCCTGGTGGCGGGAAGACACTGTTAAAGTAATTTATCATCGCTGCAAACCCGTCAGACATAGTCATCTATAAAGAAGATAGCTGCTCACCATATAAATTAAAGCCAATCTCGAATCTATTAGATAAGTTTTGAATATCAAAATTCAAGTTTTGAATATCATAATTCATCCTATCGAAGCGTTGGTCATAGTAATGACCCTCTGGTGCTTGAAATGGAGGAGGAACTGGAGGAGGTATAGGAGTTTGGTGACCAACATTTTCTTGAACCGGGACGTCGACATCATCCTCTTCAGAACTTTCATCAATGAATTCAACGTCATCCAAATCTATTCTAATCATCTTCTCAATTTTCTTAAGTTTACCTAGGGGTGCCATGACCCGAGAAGTAGCCAAATGAGGTGGAAGAGTCATTTGAGACTCTACAATCTAACTAATAATGATGAAAAAAGGAAGCGATATTTTTGAAGAATCATCCTTCATTCGGCGGATGATAATCTCAAAGATAATAGTTGAAATATAGAGGGGACGATTTTTATCTAAAAGGAACATTAGATAGATAGTATCCCAACGTACTTGATCCTCATTGTCCACTCTTGATGAAAGAGTGACAAAAAGGACATGACGAAGCCACTGAAATTTTATTTTCAGGAAAGTATAGTGCAATGCAGTTTCAGTTAGTTGACATGGATCATTGCAAACATAGTCGTACACCGTGGATGGTTGAAACAAAGAATGGACCTGACCTTCATCCACATGATAATTATACCCATCAAAATTTAAAGGAATATCCAGAATTTCAGAAATAACTAAAGGAGAAAATTTAATTTACTTACCAAAAACAAAAGATACGACATAACTCTCCATTCGGCTTTCAACTATTTTAGACCTGATATAATTTGTATAGAAACACTGAATCACATCGGTGTAAGCAGGACCTAATATAGAAAGCAGAGACAGCCAACCCCGAGAAGCAAATATTTCGAAAAGATCGTGATCAGAAAGGAATTTTTTGAGAACCAAACGTTCGACTATGAGGTTTCGATTAGCAAAAAGACGGAGAAAACGATCTTCATGGCTTTGGGAAGGAAATCATTGTAAAGAAGGCGTAGAGGAAGAAGATGAAGGCATAGATTTCTTGGAATTCTTTCGATTTTATGACATTTTCACGTAAAATCCAAAAAAAAAAATAATTTCGAATGAAAAAACTTGTGTAGAATGAAGACAAAGAATAAAAAATTCGATTTTATAAAACATGTGCACGGACGTTCGTAAGGTAATGCACGGACGTCCAAAAAAATCTCTGAGATCTGTGCTAATAAATTACAACCGTTAAATAAAAACACAAACGACATTGGTTTTTGGACCTACGGATGTCCGTTATGATATCCACGGATGTTCGTGGTCGTTATAAATGCATGCAGTTGAAATAACTACACGCGATTTTTGAAATTTGAATTGACCTTTGACATTCAGGACGTCCGGAGTGGTTGACGGACGCCCGATTAAAAACTGGTAGTAAGGCTATAAAAGGACGGACGTCCGGAGGAAAAAATCCAGTGAGTGTTTAAAAGTGCGGACGTCCGTGAATGAATCATCTTCAGGTGAATTAATTTTTTTTCGAAAATTTCATTATTTTTCAAATTCTAAGCTCTTTATATAAGAAAATAACAGAATCCCTAAAAATTTAAAGATTCAAGATGCAACACCATAAATTCACATGTTGAACAAACGATTTAAACATCCTGGAATGTAAGCAGTTAGTCCTTGAGTTGGTCAAAATTAAATAATATCAATTAGATCATAGGCAACATTACGATTTCTGATAGTTAATAAAGAAACTCTCTTGAAGATCTTAGTCAATTGCAACAAAAGTGAATCCAACACAAACTTTATTGAATATGTGGAGTGACAATTTTTATTTTGATATATTTGTTAACAAAAATGATTATCACTCCAACTTTTTTAAGCTTTTAAAAAGACCCTTTTAACGAGCTTTAGAACATTGACTCCCACTAGATAGTTTAGGGCAATAAATCTTAAGAAATCCCAATGATTTTACTTGTTCGAGTCAATTATGCAACAAGGTAGAGCAATACACTTAGTTTAAAATAAATGCTCAAGCTTACTTGCTTTCTATTCGACTCATGTAACGAGTGTTTGGCCAATGACTCATAATCCAATTGGCTCAAGGCATTGATCGATTTTAAATGTAATCCTTGCAAGTGCACAAGATCTATTACAGTATGACAAGAACAAAGGTGTCGAACCCATAGGGAAATGTAAATTTTAATTAATTCTTTCAGAGATCTAAAAAACGTCCCCAAGGAAGTACCAAAGGGCAGATTAATTTAACTAAAAATTTATCACTTTTTCTAAATGCAAGAAAAATAAATTAATTAATTTAAACAACTAATTACTGATGAATCTAAGATAATAATTAAATGAGATCAAGGAATATGCTATCCCAGATTTGTACCCCTTTTTTACCATTAAAAGATACAGTTTTATTAAAGCATCATTCACACCATCATTCGTCTATAGAGATGATTTGTAATAAAATATGATCATCAATCCGGCATACCCTATCTAAAAATAATGACTCAGCCTATCATTGCGGTATGAGTCATGTAAGAAGCATAGCGTATCTCATGATGTTTAGATCACAACAGTAAAAACATAATCGCTCTGCAGCCTAGATCAGTCTGCAGGTCAAGATCTAGCGATTATAGCTGTTGATACGCGCCATCAACGATCATAACAAACATTCAATATATTTTCAATAACATAAACTTTTAGCAAAATGATTCCATGATGACAATAAATCGACTATGGTATTAATCATAAATAAGGGTACTTATCTGGGGATCGCAGCTTCCCCGATCTACTGATTTAGCCGCTCATCTTTGATATATGATCTCCTTGTTCATTCAAAGTCATTCCTCTTTTTATTTCTCCCAAAGATCTTTGTTTATAATGTCTTTTCCTAAATACAATCTATGCTTTCATGAACGTAAAGAAAAAATAATGCAAATCCTAGGTACAATCTACCCAGATGGAACCCTAAAAGAAGGAGAAAGAAGAACTCTTGAAAAGATGTCAAGAGGAGTCTAAAACCGAAAATAATAATAATGAATAATAATCTTCTAAAAAATTCTCTCCAAAAACTCTAAAAAAGAAAAGTCAAAACTAACTCTCTAATTATCTATCTCTAATTCCCCTATCTAATTATCTATCTCTAATTTTTCTCTTCTCGAAGTGTTTGATCCGCTTTAAATAGAGCCGAAGTTTCCCAGCCACAGAGGTGTTCCAACTCGAAAATTTAGGGTCGATTAATCGACCCAATAGGGTCGATGTATCGACCTCCCAGATTTTCGTGAATTCCTGCTGAACTTTGTATCAGACACTGCTTCGGTATGTTGGCCATAACTTTCTGTCCCGAATTTGGATTGAGGCGATTCTTATGCCGTTGGAAAGCTGACAAAAAGCTATACAACTTTTGTGTTTTGACAATTTCATAATTCGTCTGTCTTGAAGGTCCAAATTGATCTGCAAGTCGCACCAAGTTCTCGATGACCCAAAGTTACAGTGTTTTGACATTATTTTCAAAATTCTTGGGCTGTTTTCTGCACTTGGCTTGTATTTACCTGAAATACTTCAAATCTAATAATTCTTATCAGATAGCCTTCATCGGATAGCTAAATGTAGGTATCTAGGGGTAAAATATCATCATATTTCACTACTCATCAGGCATTGAGTATAAAATACTCCAACGAGCTTAATTACTCGAGTCGAAAAGGCAAAATGTAAAAAGCATTACTCAGATTTATATAGAAAGACACAAATTTCATTCATGGTTCAACAATGTTGCAAAGACCCTAAAAAATTTCTTTATATACTAAGAAGTGTTGGAAAAGGTTAACCATGATAAAACTGAATTATAGACAATTAAGAGTAGCTCATAGTTAAAGAGATTCGATCTCAAAAAATTTGATCAAATGTACAATATAGAAATCCAAAGTGTATCAAATAAAATTTTAAAATGTTCAAGAAGACAATAATTTCTTGATCAAAAAGTATTTAAAAAAAAATATTTATAAATAACATATATACAAGTTTTGATGAAATGATTAATCAATGAAGCATAAACCTATGAATTTTCGAAGAAATTCAAATCGAACAAAATCTAACGATTTTATAAAAATATCAGTCAATTGTAATTGAGTGTCTATGTGCTCAAGGAGAATAATTTTATCTTTTACCAAATCACGTATGAAATGGTGTCAGATATCAATGTGTTTAGTCTTAGAGTGTTGTACAGGATTTTCAAAAATATAAATTACATTGGTGTTATCACAAAATAAGGTCATTACACCTTGAGTAATCCCATAATCAGAGAATATTTGATTCATCCATAGAAGTTGAGTACAACCATTTCCAGCAGAAATATATTCTGCTTCAGTAGTGGACAAGAAAATGGATGCTTGTTTCTTGTTGAGCCAAGAAATAAGATAATTACCGATATAAAAGCAACCACCATTGGTGCTTTTACGATTATCAGAATTACCAGCCCAATCAAAATCAGAGAATTCTATGATTTGAGAAGTGGTAGCAAAAGGATACCGGAGACCTAACTCTAAAGTTTCATTAACATAATGGAGGACATGTTTAAGCACAGTTAGATGAGATTCTTTAGGGGCTGCCTGGAATCTAGCACACATACCCACACTATAGGCTATATTCGGTCTACTAGCAGTGAGCTAGAAAAGGCTACCTATCATGCTTCCATATAAAGTCTCTCCAACTGATTTACCAGATACAATTTTTGACAACTTCACAAATGTACTCATTGGAGTGCGGGTAGGCTTATTGGATTCCAAACCAAATTTTTTAATAAGTTCTTTAGCATATTTGGATTGAGTAATGAAAATGCCAGAGAAACTCTGTTTAATCTGAAGACATAAGAAACAGTTTAACTCACAAAATAGACTCATTTTAAATTCAGTGCTCATTAAAATTTGAAATTTATGAGCATTTAAATTAAGTGTGGAACCAAAAATAATATCATCAACGTAAATTTGAGCAATAGTCAAATGAGACGATTCTTGTTTTAAAAATAAGGTTTTCTCCACGCTGTCACGTTTGAATCCGTTATTGATTAAATATTTTGTTAGTCTATCATACCAAGCACGAGGTGCTTGCTTCAAACCATATAATATTTTTTTAAGTAAAAAAATATCTAGAGGATGATTTGGATCTTCAAACCCTTTAGGTTGTTCCACATACATTTCCTCAGGAAGAAAATCATTCAAAAAGGCACTTTTTACATCCATTTGATATAATTTAAATTTTAAATGACATGCCATGGCCAAAATGATACGAATGGACTCAAGTCTAGCCGCAGGTGCAAATATTTCATGAAAATTAATACCTTCAACCTGTGTGTAGCCTTGAGCCACCAATCTTGCTTTATTTCTAATAATTTTACCTTCTTCATTTGTTTTATTTTTAAAAGTCCATTTTATACCAATGATTCTAATGTTTGAAGGTCTAGAAACAAATTCTCACACATCATTTCTTTTAAATTGAGTGAGCTCTTCTTGCATGACCATAACCCAGTGCTCATCAAGAAGGGCCTCTTTAACATTTTTAGGTTCAAGATTGGATGTGTAACACACATGACATAAAAGATTTGAAAATTTTTAAATTTTCTCTTAGTCATCAATTTTGTGGAGGCATCACCAATAATAGCACTAGGAGGATGACTTCTCATATCACGTGCATAGGTAGGTCTATTTTGAGATCGATTTTCAAAGATATTGTTATTTGTATCTTCTACTCTTAAGTCTTTTGTGATATCAGGAGTTGTGAATATAAAATTTTCATTGTCAGATGAAGAATTAATGTTATCAAGTCTATATTTTTTATGAATAACAGGAACAACAATCTTTTCATTATCAATATCTCTATTTACAATATTAGAAGAATCAGATTTTTGATCTTCTACAATAACATTTATTGATTCAATCACAGTAAGAGTCCTTAAATTAAAGACCTTGTAAGCCCGACTATTTAAAGAATAATCAAGAAATATTCCTATGTCAGTTTTAGCATCAAATTTATCAAAGGATTCTCTATCCCTTAATATATGACAAACACTTCCAAAGACACGAAAGTAACTAACTTGAGGTTTTTTATCAATTCATATTTCATATGGAGTTTTAGTAGTGTTAGGTCTAAGGTACACACGATTTGATATATAACATGCAGTACTAATGGCCTCAGCCCACAGATTTTTAGCCACATTATTAGCATTTAATATAACTCTAGTCATTTCTTGAAGAAACCTATTTTTCCTTTGAACCACACCATTTTGCTGAGGTGTGTGAGGAGCAAAAAATTCATGTTTTATCCTATTTAAAGTATAATATTTAATGAAAGATGAATTTTTAAATTTTTTACCATGATCACTACGAATTTGAACAATAGAAAGATTCTTTTCAACTTGAGTTCTTTTAGAAATTATAACAAATTCAGCAAAAGCCTGAGAGTTTTCTCTAAGAAAAGCAAGCCAAGTATACCTAGAAAAATCATCAACTAATACAAACACATATTTCTTTTCCCTTAAACTACTTGTTCTCATAGGACCTATAAGGTCAAAATGAATTAACTCAAGTGTCCTAAAAAATGTAGGAACATTAACTTTCTTGTGAGGAACACGGATCTGTTTATCCATTTGACAAGCACTACAAATAGATCCATCCGGTTTACTTAATTTTGGTAAACCTGTAACAAGTTAATCAGATGCTAATTTGTAAAGATCATTTTTGTTCATTTGCCCAAGCCTCTGATGCCAAATATTGATCTCATTTATTTTAGTAATAAGACAATTATTTTTGAAAGTATCATTAAAAGTATAACAATTATCAGATGATCTAATCCCTTCAAAGACAATTTGACCAGTAGAATCAACTACAGTGTACAAATTTTTGGTAAAATTGATATTCATCCCATCATCACATAAATGGCTAATACTAATGAGATTAGCCTTAAGTCTTTCAACATAAAGAACTCCATTTAGTTTGGGACATCCAGGTGCTTCAACTGTTCCTTTACTAGTAATTTTACATAAACTTCTATTTCCGAAGGTCACATTTCCCTCAGAGCATGGACTTAGGTGAGAGAAGAACAATTTCACACCAGTCATATGTCTAAAACAATCATTATCAAGGAATCATTTAGATGATTCACTAGCTTTAAGTGAAATATGAGCAACTTGAGCAGTCAAATTAGATTTTTGAATCCAAACACGTTTGTATTT
Source organism: Chloranthus sessilifolius (assembly GCA_021018995.1). NCBI lineage: Eukaryota > Viridiplantae > Streptophyta > Magnoliopsida > Chloranthales > Chloranthaceae > Chloranthus > Chloranthus sessilifolius. The sequence goes on from CM037585.1 coordinate 161,784,437, forward strand.
AAGAGTTGATTGATTTTGAATCACATGTTTGTTGATGTTTTTGTTTGAACTACTCAAAGAGATGAATTTGTTTTTAAGCTTGACAATATCATGTTTCTTCAAAGTCCGAAAGTTAGGAACGTAGTAAAAAGAGTATTCAAAGGCGAATGGACAATACACAAAAGTATGCCCTTCCCACCCATAAGTATAACAAATTGGAACTCTTTTACTAGAAGATCTAGAAATAATTGATTTAGATTTACTTGAAGTTGGTTTAGAATTCGTAGAAAATGATTTGATTTCCTCAATAACTTTTGGGGCATGAGTTATCTCAGGTTTAGGATTTTTATTTAATGAATGAATGTATCCAATACCTGATTTGTTTATAGCTCTTTAACCAGATCTTAGTAATTTTTTCATTTTCTCATTAACCTTCTAGAAATTTGAATATTTTACAGAAATGGAACCAAGTTCACTTTTTAAATTTTTATTAATTAAAGTGGGAGAATTTGTTTTCTTTTCTTGTTCCATAAATTTAGAGTTTATACAATTCACTTTTACTTGAAGTGTAATCTTTTCTTGAAATTGAGTTTTAAGTTGAGACTTAAGATTTACTTATAGTGTTTGTTAACTCATTTACTTCCCAGGTCAATTTACATTTTCTTTGATAAGATGTAAGGATTCTTGATATAATTCACTATAAGCATTAGTCATATCCAATACATCACCATCAGTTTCATTTTCATTTATAGACGATGTTTGAGATTGTGATTTATCAGATTTTACAATCGAGGCCACAAAAGCTCTAAACTCATATGATACAGGTTCAGATTCATCAGATGATGACTCATTTTGACATTCAACCTCATGAGTGGCAGTGAAGACTTTAGATTTTCCTTTATCCTTCTTGATGCTTGGACATTTAGTAGCATAATGCTTATAACCATGACACTTAAAACATTGATTAGTGTCAATGAGTTCTTTTTGAGGTTTTTTTTCAAAAGATTTGAATTTACTTGAATTTTCGAATTTTTGAAAGGGTTGTTTTTTATTCTTATAAAACTTTTTAAATTTTTTAACAAATAAAGCAAGTTCTTCTTATTTATCAGAATCACTGCTAGAATCAAACTCTTCCTTAGATGATTTGAATGCAACACTCTTAGACACATGATTGTCTTGTATTTCATATTCGTAAGTTTGCAATCATCCAACTAATTCATCTAAGTTTAAATTGTCAATATCTTTAGATTCAACTATAGCATTGACTTTAGATCGGAATTGTTTAGGTAGAGACCTTAGTATTTTTCACACAATTTTTGTATTCGAAATAGGTTCTCCCAAATTGAAAGAGCCATTAACAATGTCATTCAATCGAATATAAAAATCAAAGAACTTTTCATCCTCATTCATGTGAAGATTTTCAAACTGAGATGTAAGCATTTGGAGTTTGGATATCTTCACTTGAGGAGTCCCTTCATATGTAGTTTCAAGTATTTTTCAGGCATCCTTGGCTACAGTGCAAGTACTGAGGCAGCGAAACTCTGAAGCAATAACTGCTCCAAATAATGCATTAAGAGCTTTGAATTTATAGCCAAGGTAGTCATAATCCTGATCAATCCATAAAGATCTAGGTTTGACAATGGTATGTGGTATATTATCGACAACAGAGGTCGTAGTTGGTGGCGACCATCCATCCTCAATAGAACATCATATGTGTGGATCCATAGAACTTAAAAATGCTCTCATCCTTGTCTTCCAGTAAGGATAATTAGAGCCATCAAATAAAGAAGGTCTAGCAGTAGACGCATCTTCTCTCGGAAGATCGTGATATCCCAAATTAGACATTACACTTAATTTGTTAAAAGTTACTAAGTGTCCTAAGCATTGATACCAATTGAAATTTGGGAATTATTAACAATACAAATAACTAACAAATTAATACTAATTACACACAATCACCACACAACCATAAATTGAACACAAGTCGTTTTTAATGTGGAAAACCTATCACAGGTAAAAAATCACGGGATTTATCTCAGGTCCAAAAAATAATTCACTATGAATAAATAACCTTACAGTGCTTTAGAATGATATGCCATATCACTCCTCTCACCAACAATAATAGCCTCTCACCATCATCCGATCCATAGTGAAGAATTCTAACAACTGTCACATCCAACGAAGGTCCATTCGTTTCACACGAGCCACACACTCTCAAACATACATTAGGGAAAAATACAACATCTTTGAGACTAGGATTTAAAAGATCAAAATCAAGGTAATTTCAAGGATATAATTTAGGATTAGAATTCTCAAAATGAAGGATTTTCGGATTAGTTACAAATTGTCCGAAACTATCTTGAATATATAGGTTTTCGGGTTACTCACGGATGTCCGTAAGTTTATTACGGACATCCGTGGGTCCAAAAATGAAAAATCGTTTGTTATTTAATTTTACTTGGCAACACCATTATACTAAGGAGCAATACTAGTTTTTAAGTCATGATAATGACAATATTTTTTACATCTTGAGATCATGACCTTACCATTAGAAGACCAGATTTTGATTCCAGAATCTCACACGTTTCAAAAAAGGAATATGATCTTCGATCTATTATGATTGAAAGATTGGGACCAAAAGTGATCTCCATAGTCTAATTTAAAAAGTTTATAATTTTAACACATGAATATTGGGTGATATAAAGGAAGAATTTCGATTGAAAATAAAGGTATCCTTTATTAAAACTAAGGATTTAAAATCTATATTTATTATACATATTAGACGCCTCCCAGAGTCCCAGGTTCGTATATATCAAATACACATCAGTAAAATTATTTGATATTCTATGAAAAAAATAAAAATTGGTTGATATTAAAGTAGCTTTCTATTTTAAAATATTTAAATATATATAATTTAAGTAATTTTTATTTTTTTTTGCCACTGCAGTTTTGGTATTAAATCCGGATTCACATCGGATGCAAATCCAAGTTATCAGCTGATATGAACTGATATGATCTAATAGTTGACCTATTTGACTCAATATTTGACCTTATATAGAATCAAGTTGCATATGCAAATGGGACATAATCCGATATAATGTTGGCCGATATTTAAATCAAGATGCAATATTGTCAACCTTCCATCCTCTCAAAGGCTCAAGCCCTTTAAACCAAGATGCAATATTGTCAACCTTCCATTGTCTCGAAGGCTCAAGCCCTTCAAGTAGACCATTAGCTATAAAGGCACCAATTTAAAGAAGGGAGCCATTACATACACTCTGGAGAGTTCGTACTTGCACCGAATTTAACTTGAGATTTGCAAGTTTAGCAACCTTTTTAGGTGAAAACATTATCTAAATCATATGATTTGAAGGCCGTGATTTAAAGATATCAAGTGCAAAAGATATATATATATATACTTTATCATGTGATTAAGCATAGTCAGAGGGTATTGTTGGATTTAACCAGTGTCTATTATATATCATATGATAAATATTGTGTTTTGCGCCAATCTTATGACCGGAAGATTTATAGATCATGAACTGCAAATCAAACAGCCGAAGTTGCATTTTCATACGTCATATCCCTAAAATATCAAATCTTTCTTTAAATTCGGTGTAAGGGCCAACTTTCCGAGTGCAAATAATGCATCCCTTAAAGTATGCACGGATGAGATCACTAGAGCACTAAAGCATAAATATTAGAGGCATTCATGTAAGATGCGAAATAACTTAACTAAAATATCAAAAAATAAATCTCAGCTGTTGCACCACTACCAGCATACTTAAAAATATTAAACCCAACCTTACAAAGGGCGAGGAAATCGAGTCAGGCAGAGTCATGTTATGACTTGGGTAGTCAATTGACCACCCAAACTTTTTAAAATTTTGTTACTAAGTTTTAAGTGTCCTAATTATATTAGTGGATTCTAATCCATCCAAAATTATTTTGATCACCCAAAATTATCTAAAATCTTCAAACAAAACACTATGTTGTAGAACTATATATTCGCATATATGGTGTATAGGCTCTAGTATAATTAATTAAAAAATTTAAGAAAGTTATTATACATAACAAAATTTGAACCTAGAACCTAACCTTCTAAAAGCATAAAGTCTACCACTAGAGTAATTCACTAAGGTTTGTAAAGAGTGAAAAAGAATTAATACACACTACAAAAAATGTGTTTATTGGAGACGACTTTTGGCCGTCTCCAAAAGTGTCTAAGTCATCTCCAATACTATTGGAGACGGCTTCCATGTAGTCTTAAATAGTCTCGTCTCCATTATCTTTGGAGACCAAATAGAAGCCGTCCCTAATAACCAAGGTTATTAGAGACAACATATGACTGTCTCCAAAGATATGTTAGAGACGTCTCTAATAAATCATCTAGTCATTTCCAATACTTATTGGAGACGGCTTTAAATCGTCTCCAATAAGTGACCTCCTGTTATTGGAAACAGCTAAAAGCCGTCTCCAACATTTTTTTTTTCTTTAAATATATATATTTTTTAAAAAATATTTGATAGTGATTTTTTTATGCAAATTTTTTAGCAGTGAATTTTTTGTGAAAATTAAAAAAAAGAAAATTTACGTCGACAATTTTTATGCAAATTTTCTTTTTTAAATACTTTTTTTTTTTTAATGATTTTTTTTAATGCATTTTTTAAATACTTTTTTGAAGGCAATTTTTCTATTGCTTTTTTTTTTTTGTGTAATTTTTTTATTGCTTTTTTTAAAGCAATTTTCTTGATGGCCTCAAGAGGGGTGCCTTTGCCATTAAGAAGCAGAATTGCACCAACTCCATTGCCCCTTGGAAACCTGAAGCAGCTCGATCTGTCATCAATGGCTGCTTGATCTGAAATTGCTTTTAGTATCAAGCATACATATCTAAAAACCAAGATTTTAACCATGGTCATAACCACTACCACTTAAAAGGCAAAACACTTTCAAGTTTCAAGGAATTTATAAAGTCTTCTGTCACAAAAGAGAGCACTCTTAAGAATTACAATGTGAAAACTATAAAGCATACATTTAAAACACATAATATATATAATATATCTAAGAAACCATCATTTCCTTCATTGTTGTAGAACTCTCCCATCTCAATTTTCGTCCACTCATCACTTCTTTGGATTGTTGTTGACTGGGCTTCACCTCCATTATCTCCTCCTATTAACTGACCTTCCCCTCCATTATTGCTGCCTCTCCACGACCTCAACCCGTGCCACGGTGACTAACGCCAAATTCAGAAGTTCCTCAACGGTACCATTTCGTGATGTTGCTGCCTACGGCTAACTTCAGGCTGCAGATTAGCAGATCGTGTGGTCACTTGACATCCAACTCTGACTGATAGCTCTGCAGGTGGGGCATCAAGACCATATGCTCTTTGGTGGAACTTTACGACGAGATAAGCCATATAAACTGTTTTTGGGGACAGCATGGAGGTGTCAATCTTGCCGCAGATCTCTAACCAACAGACATTCATGAGCTCGGCCACCTTGGGGAACCTGTAGATGAAGAAGATGAATCTAAGCCACAGGCACTTTGTCTATAGACACTCTATAATATACTTTTGAACCAGACCAATTTGTAAAGGTTTGGCAAATAGATGCACAGACTTAATTTTTTTACTAAAGAAACATGCACCTGAGAGAATATTTTCTCAATTTAGAACCAGCAATTATTGAAAAAACTGGAAGATTTGGAGTGCTGACATGGAAAACACAAAAATAAAAAATTGTGGATGGTCCTCACTCACTCAAGAAGCACCTTTTCACCACCGAACCACGTGAACATATTATAAATTTTAGGGACATCGAAATCTATAAAAGTTATCTTTTGATGTGATACTGGGGCGGAACCAGGAATTTCTTCTTAAAGGGGCAAGTTATGGTGTGGTCAGCTGTAAGAACTTTATCATGAAAGTCCATGTAAGATGTGGGACTTTCATTTAATATTATAGATTCAATGGGCACATATTCCACATGATAATTGGATGAGAGTCATATACCTTATATATTGAACATCGAAGAAAGCTGCTCTCCTCGACATGAGCGAAATTAATTTATGAGCAGGTCATCCAAATCAATCATCTCTGCTTGTCTAAAGCTTACAACACTCGAACACCATTGCCTTTGACTCTCCAACCATTTCTCTTGAGCCAAATTGCTCTTAACAAAATGAACCCCAAAACTCATACATGAGATCGATTAATCCCCGTATATCGACGAGAGAAACAATCTGCCTCGAAAGACACAATCACACAAACCCCTTCTGATTAACTGGGTGCAGGGGCACGATAATTAAGAGTTAGTTGGCGTTGGTTCAAGTTCTGAAAAATACAAAGCTAGACAATCATTAATGGCAGGTACAAGTTTACAAGTTTATTAAACAGATTACTCTTGAGTAGGCGACACAAACCTGCAGCCGAGGCAATTTTAGAACAACTTTAATGCTTTCCCTTGAAGTTACACCTTCAAGGCAGTCCAATTTACCTCTCCTGATATACTTCTCAGAGTGCCGACTGGAACTCACAATGCAAAAGGTTAGCACATATGAAAAAGATCACGACCGAAGTCAGAATTATCTATTGTAAACAATGAAGAACCAGTAAGCAGGTCTTCAAAAGAGCTTACTCTGCTCTTTTCAAGATGTGCTGGGGCAGTGGACCTAACACCCTCTCCATCATGGCTAGGTGTTCCAAGTTCTCATGGGATTGAAACAAAGCTTCTCCCTACATACAAACAAGTAGTTAGCATTTGATACCCCATCTCATTAAATTTGTACCACAGCTGCCAATTTAGAGATTTCAAATATTGAACTTGCAAAATAAGAGAAATAGGTTCTTCATGGTAAGTACCGAGCAAAGCTCTACCAAGATACAACCAACACTCCATACATCACATGGGTAGCTCCATCCGAGTCCTAAAACATTAAAGACGGTTTATTAATTTTCAAAAACTTGGAATTTATCACTATTGACTACCAAGAGAAAACAAAGCTTGGTTAAAAAACAAAAAATAGAAAGCATACCAAGAATAACCTCAGGAGCTCGATAATGCCGTGTTGACACAATATAGCTATGATCTTGATGCTCGAAGGTGGTGCTGCCGAAATCAATTACCTTTATTGTACTTGACTTTGGCAATCTCTTAAAATAGGATCCATCTTTAGGAGATTGGGATGAGACCGACAAATGAGAAACCAAGAGATGGAAAGGCATCATCAAGATTCAAGACCAAATGAACAAGGGCAGAGAGTATGAGTTAAAATAAGCCATTTACTGATGAACATATCCATTGTAAAATTGTTATTACATTGCAGGACAAATAGAACTCCTGGGTTGAAAATAGAGTAAATACACCCAAAAAAAAGATAAATAAAAAAATAACCAAACAAAAACAAAAGATGAATTGTATTGAAGCATACACCTTGTAATCAGGTATTTTTATGTACTCTGGAGAAACCAAAAGTATGTTCTCAGGCTTTAAGTCAGTATGAATGAGGCGCAGATCATGCATAACTGCAAAAAAGTAAATGAAAATGAAAAATAAACCACCAATGATGGGAGATATCGCAACTACTATGAGATACTTGATATTGCAGGAAGTCGGTATGGGCTACCATAACATCGGCTCCCAAGGGTTCAACTTGTGATGTCCTTGTTAATCATTGTTACCCAAGAGGCAAAGTTAATGCCATTATCAAGCCACAAAAAAGTGTACACCACAACCACAGGGCTTGAACCCAGGAGAGTTGCGTTATCGAAGAGGTCAATCAGAATCTATCGAAATATTCATAAAATTTATAAAAAAGAATAGGAGGCTCTGAACCTCCATCGCTGTCCGGATCATGCACGGCCAGTGATGGGAGCTGGCACCCACAGCCTAAAAAAAAGACACATGTTCAGACCTTTTACCATCACTAACCTTCCACCTGCCTTCACTATTTGATCATGAATCGAGGAACACCGATGGGTGATCAATGCTGACTGAATGTTCATCAACCTGGTCGCAGCTAAGTGACTTGTCAGTCGGAAGGTTAAATCCAAATTACACCAAACTTCATAACCTTCCAAAAAAAAATAACAAAAAGAGAAACTTGCAAACTAGCAAATCATGATACATGTGGGATTCTTGGCTACGATTCATAGCACCAAAATCGTTTTGAGATTTGAAACCTGTTCTCATTCTCTTTTAAGCTCTTCCCAAACCGTGCTATACTTTTTACTGCCAACGACATCAATAATGCAATAACTAGAGCTAATGCATGAGACTTCACAAAGATCTACCGTATCACTTGTCAAATTGGGTTCTCTCATCACCTTTATTAATAACTGCTCCCAATCCAAGTAGAAGCGGATCCCAGTTGTGCGAAGAAATCCTAAATACTTCTTTGCCTCGTGGAATTTATCTTGCCAAACATCTGCATGGATGAAATTTCAAATTAACTGAATTTGTTTTACAGATAAATCAGAATAAAAGCCTAAGTAATTAACATAGCAATCCAACATGTAACATATTAAGAATTTCAAGGATCAATTCTTTGAAGAACAGACTGAAAATCCATGACTTTTTAATCATTGCAGCTTCCTGGTACTTCTTAATACCACGAACAATTTTGATCGCAACCATTTCTTTCCTTTCTCTGTCCCAGCATTCTAAAACCTGACCAAATGTACCTGAAATAAACGAAGGAAAATAATGACTTAAAATTAAACAGGAAGATCCATGAAACATATATGGCGACAAAATTGACGCATGTAGAGTCTTGATCCTAATTTTCAAAAACACCATGTGGATCCTTCAAAGCAGCTTTTATACCCATCAAAGCTTGAACTTAAACAAACAATAAAAAAAGGAAAACCAAATCAGAAACTCTTTCTTCCACCAATCTTTAAATTGAAAGCCTAAATAATTTAAAAAACAGATTCGTACCTTCATAATTAGCACCTTTAGGAGAAAGCAAGCCAGTAGCAGAGTTCTCAAACATGAACAAAAAACCGACCAACCAGTAAACACATGTTCTTCTTTTTGTTTCCATTGAATTAAATGCAAAAAACAAAGATACCCAGATGCAGAAGTTGTTGTAATTGAGAGAGCCAGTAGGAGTGATTTAATGGACTCTAACTGATCAAATACTAACATGCCTGCCTAGTACCAAATTAGAAGCAGGTTTTTTCACCCCAAATTCTTGCATGAAATATAACAATTCTAGCTACAAGTTACTTGAGAGAGAGAGAGAGACCAAAAACTAAGACTCATTGCTTGACTACTCTGTTTAGCAGCAGAGTCATAGGCATGGACATGAAATATATCGCTCAATCAAAAATTCAAAAATCTCGATATGTTACACAAACAGGTTGGGTTCAGGTTAAGCCCCAAACATGACCTGTTATGTGTTTCGTATAAGACATACATATATGGTATTATTTTAACAGGACCAGTCAGTTCTGAAAGCGGTTAACAGGTCCGGTCCAAACATGATTATGCAATTAAATTAGAATAGCAGGTTAGCTTCAGGTTGGCTGCAAGTCCAGGGCTAACTAGCAGGTCGTTTTCAGGTCAGTGCATTTTTAACAAGTTGGGTTTGGGTTCAGGCCAGGGGTTAGAGATTAACAGGTCAGGTCAAGTTCAAGTCAAGGGTAGTGGTTAACAGGTCAGGTTCAGGTTGTCCCTAACCACGTCCCGAGTCCGACCCATTTGCATCCTTCTAGACCTTCTTAGTATAGGACTAACCGATTAATAATTTTTAGGCCCGACTCTCCTGGCTGTCATTTAAACACCAAAATGGTGTTTAAATGATCTTAAACCTTTAATAGTTTAAGATGTGGTTAATCCACACCGTCAAAGTGATGATCATAAATTGAACGGCAATCGACCCAAAAATCACATTTTTGGGGAGATTTGAACCATCTAATTTGTGCACTCTAATACCAACCATTGTTCTTAGTTTTAATGGCTGATATTAGGTTCGCCAATCAGCTGGTTCACATCCACGTATGGGCATGATTCTTTGGCTAAAACATGTTCCAATGATGGATTGCCAGTTGGACAATTTAGATTAATCACAAATGTGCACCACATGTCATTATAAAAAACCACACTTCAATGATGGAAGATAAAAAGTCTAATTTAATGGTGTAAGATCCTTTAAACACCAAAATGGTGTTTAAATGTTGGTCAGGAGCCATTATCCCATAATTTTTACATCGTTTACTTAGATAACATTTCCCTCTCTAACGGAATGTCGAAGAACTTGGGATGATGATAAAGTGAAGGAGGATCTCTTGCATAAAATTCAGGTGCTTGACAATATTGAAGCAACCAGGGTTCTTACGGATTCTGAAAGGGAAGTCAGATTGGGTCTCAAGATACAACTCAATGATAAGCTTCGTGGGGACGAGAGCATCTGGAAACAAAACTCTAAAGTGCATTGGCTGATGATGATCAAATTACCAAATTCTTTCAGTCGATGGCCAAAGCTAGAAGTAAGAACAAGATGATGAGGAGTATTATGGTGGATGGTATCGTATATGAAGATTGAAATCTGATTGCAGAACAGGTTGTTAACTTCTATGAAAATTTGTACTGTGATGAAGGGTGGAATAGACTGACTTTAGATGGTCTTGAGTTTAAGAAAATATCAGAATAAGAGCAGCAAGGACTGGAAAGAAAGTATGATGAAGAGGAAGTTAAAAGAGCCATCCTGAAGGGTGACAAAAATAAGGCACCTGGGCCTGACAGGTTTACCCTCGAGTTTTTCAGAACCTATTGGGATCTGCTGAAAGGGGATATTATGGAATTTTTGCACAAATTTCATGATCGATCGGGCAGGAGCCTGAATTCTACATCATTACGTAGATACCGGAAAAAACAGGAGCTGAGGATATTTAAGACTTTAGGCCAATCAGCCTTCTTAGTTGTCTCTACAAAATATTGGCTAAGGTGCTGGCCAATAAGTTGAACTTGCATGCATAAAACACACCATGAAAAATTGTGCATATCTAACAGTATTAAATCTGTTACTTCTTAATGAGTGCAATTTCGAAATTGCTTTTCCGCTGTTTACTTCTTAATGCATGTAAGAGCAGCACCTACTAAAAATTGTTCCTAGATGAGGCCAATACTGACCCCTACCCTCTAAGTGACACCATTGAATTCTGGATAGAAATGAGTACCCTCCTTCAAGATTGATAACAGAAGTGTATAACGTGGCATAACAGTATACCACACTTTAATGGTGTAAGATCAAAAATGTAATTTAATGGTGCAAGATCATTTAAACACCATTTGGTGTTTAAATGCCCGTCAGGAGCCATTAATTGTTATAGTTGTGTTATGACGAGGAAACTCAGCATAGATGGATTAATTTAAGAGCTTTGTATGCTACACAGGTTATGAACATTTACTCTCTTTCTCTCACACACACATTTGGAAAAGGAATTGAATGGATAACAGACAAAATTTTGATACAAAAAATGTAAGCAATCACATATATTATACACTAATCTCAGAGCATTTCTTCAGGCATGGATATTATAATGTTATTACATATGTTATACACTCATCTCAGAGCAATCACATATATTCTACACATGTTATGGGCTCTTTTTGTGCATCCCTAATGTTATTATTTCTAAACTCTTTTATCTTGAATATTATAATTGAAATTAATTTTTTTCAGGCATGGACACTATGGAAGGAAATCAGAGCAATAGAGTTAATAGATCTAGAAATTAGGGATTCCTACTCAATGCCTGAGTAGCTGAGATGCATAAATGTGGGGCTTTTGTGTGTTCAAGACCATGCTATTGAGAGACCAACCAATTCTATTCAAACAGAGCATCCACATATGATGCTCTGATTTTTGCATTTACAAATGCCTAAAAATGAAAAAAAAAATGTAAATAAAAACCAAAACAGATCAGTGAATTTTTACAGGAACCACCTTGGTTCTAGTAACCACCTTCAAAATGTCTTGGGGAGTTGCAGAATGTATGTTGACTTACAAAAATGTCAGCGATTGAAGGGCTGGCCCTTGATAAAGAAAAGAATCTAGGTAGCTATCATTGAGATAAGAGATATCTGAATCAAAGATTTATTCTACTAGAAGAGGAGCATCTCTAAACAAGATATCTGAATCAAACATTCAAAGAATATATAGTTGTCTATTGGTCTATGCTACCTTGAGGGGGCAGATCCTACTTGAATTCGTGGGTTTAAAGGCCATGCAAACACTGTCTGATGGTTCAGTAATTGTTGAAGGGGATTCTAGTAGCGTATTAGACAAATGGGGAAGTTAAGTGGCGATTGCTTTGAACAGATTGATGAGCTACATATTTCGGATATTTTATTTTTTGTAATTGTGTGTCCCTTGTGAGGTAAATACCCCTACTGCTAATAGCTATGACGCATTGTCTTTGAGCTCCCTCCTTCAAGAACTGATCAGATTTATGCGAATTTTGGCTAAGGCCAATGGCCTTGATGAATGTACTAATTTATAATGAGAATCTGTCCTCCATTAATTAGGTACCATGGCCTCATAATTCATACCCAATAGCCATGATGAACTTCAACATGACTTTGAGTAGGTGATGGAGTGAGAATGATGGATATTGGGCACAATAAGGTAGGGGAGTACTGGGCCTGGATGGTTGAATTTGAACTTGGTCCAAGCCTGGCCCAAGGCCAGTGGCAGGCCTATCGCTAAGTCCAAGTCCGGCCCGTCTTAAATATTCAAATCACAAGCCCGGCCCGGCTCAGCTCATTTATTTATAAGTTATTTATTGAAACACAATGGAAGGTCGACAATATTGCAACCACAAGGTCACAGGTTTGAGCCCAGCTTACTTATAAATAATAATAAGAATAAACTACTTATTGACACTTAAAAATTTCCCAGCGGCACTTCAATTAATAAGGAAATCACTAGCTCCATCGTCAGAATCACTGAAACCCTAGGGCCATCATCCCAAAATCTCCTAAGAGGCCTTTAACAACTTCGCCTACGAGACCAATGTGCAGTCTCTTGGTAATTTATTCTTAAAAACTGCGCTTAGTGAATTTTGAGTCAATCTGGTTTATTTGTCCTGAACAACTACCAACAATTTAATCACAGACTGTTTGATAGACCATATTATTGAATATTTTCAATATACCACTAATTATGGCTGAATCAATTTTCTTTACTCCATTAACCGCTGATAGAATTGAATTAATTTTCTTAGTAAGAACTCCTAAAATTGTTTCAAAACTCACAACTACTGATTATACACCAAACAAAATGACCCCAAACAACCTTGCAGGTTAATTCCAGCATTGTCCCTCATACAAAATCCTAAATGGCTCTCCAAAAGAAAAGAATACCTAATAAAACACAATTCTTATAGGACCAGCTAGAGAGATGTACACATAGAAGTGGTTTTGGCTTTTCCCAGAAAAGGCCCATATATTTCTATTGCCGTTTTCTTGGTTCCCACTATCATTTTGGTCCATCAGGTATTTATTACTTGTCACTTGTTTCCATTCTATATCTATTTCTACTTATTATTCCCTTTCCTCTTCCTTTCCTATCAATCAGCAAGCTGAAGTCATCGAAATGCATACCAACTTACAAGTTGGTAAGTTCTTCCGAGAAATGGGGGCCGATTACTGGAATGCTGCCACTTGGAAAAAGTGTTTGAACAAATATGAGGTATATCACTTCCTTTTATTTCCCACTTTCATATATATAATTTATATACAGTTTGAGCCTTAACCTAAATGGAATTCCACATAAAAAACTAACCTTCTGCTTAGGTATTTTGTAATGACACCTCAAGTTTTGCTCGACAACCTACGGCATAGCTTTTTCAGTCTAGAGAATATAAAGTTGTTGATATTTGATGAATGCCATCATGCCAGAGGTAAAAGTCCGTATGCTTCAATTATGAAGGTCAGTTCCAACTTAATCCTACTCTTTTTTTTTTTTTTTTAATCTTTGATAGGATAATCCTACTCTTTAGCTATTCAATAGATTGTAAATATTCTTGCTCATATTTTTGTTACAAGCTTCATGCTACTACTCTTTTTAGTTATGTTCGGGTGTTTTCACCATGTAATTGTGGGGCTACTTGAATGATATGTTGGCATTGTAGTTGCCGCGCTTGTACAAGTTTGAAGGAAAATCTTCTATTTACTGAAGAATCATCATGACCAGAATCCTTAACCCCTTATTAAATAAGTTTGCAAAGTAAGGGATTAATGTAGGCAAGAAAAACAAACAAATAGTTTGCAGTAATAAATAATAGAAGATGTGGTCTAACTAGTCTTTCATTCATTTTAATCAAATGAAACTGTGTGATATTTCTTCGCTCCTTTATGTATACACTACTAAAATCCTTATTGATTGATTTTATGGCTTTTGTAGACAATTTGACTATCACATCAACACAGTGGAGCTGTTTGTGGCTCTCTTTATCTGTAAACATTTTTATTATCCATCATTTCTTCCACTCAACTCTCGATTTACTCAGACATCATCTCTGTAGAGATCAGCTAGAGAAGTTCTATGGATTTGAAAACTTGAAAAGCAATAATCTAGACTAAAGAAATAAAATATAAACAACAACCTAAAGATGGATTTATTAACGTAAAGTATAAAAGAAAGAAGAAGAGAGGGAGAGAAGTCTAAATTGTGATGCATTAGATGATTTCCAAGCTACAATATAAAACTCTTATATACAAGAGCATTAAAAAGAAGAAGCTTAACCTAGACGATGTGGGACTATTCTCTCACACTAACTCTTACACTTGCTTACTTACTCCATGCTTACATTACATTCAACACTAAAGTTATTATGTTCAGCACTAACACACATATCTCGCATACTCATAAGACAGTTATCTTGCATACTCAAGTCGAACATCAATGACAATGATGTTCAACTTTCAAATTAAAGGACTCGAACCTTCTCCCCTGAGATTGATAGGGCAAAATAAGACCATAAGGTCGATAAAATTGCTACATATCACAATGGCGACAAAGGCCACAGAGCCAATAAAAGGTTGCATACTACAACAACAGAGGCCACTCATCATCAACATTACGAGAGATAGAAGACAGTCATAAGGTATGTGTCACACATCATCAAACACATACTAATATAAATTGACAAAAATATAAAAGAAATAGGGGGAGAAAAGAGACACATGGAGCTCAAAATAGTGAGATAGTGGGAAATAACCACATCCAGTGGAAACACAGATCCTAAGGCATCGATGTAGGAGTAATAGTGTGAGGAGCACTAGACATCGATTTTTAAGGTAGCAAATACAGATTTCAAATCAATAGATACACAGACCAACAACAACAACAATAGGAAACAACAAGTCTATGGACATCAGCTTCATGGATTTCAAGATGGAAGCAATAATGATCACATATCTCAATGTAGCAGCACATATTCAATGTATAAGCATAAGCTATTTTCATGGATTTGAAGGTCGAAACATTGATAAGTTACTTTAAGGATCAATCCAATTAACATAAACACTAGGATTTGTGCCAACGCAAAGGTTCCAAATTGTCCCAACACGATGAAGCACCAAGATTGGTGTGGAAGGTATACACCCAATAAAAACACAATGAAGCTATACACCACCCTTGCTCCACATAGCACTCAAACCATGTTTTGGGTGCCACATGGATTAATAGGGATGGTTTTTTACCCTTGAGAAGCTAACCAAGACTCAAACAATGATACGCAGAGGTGTTATGTGGAAATTTGGTAGATTCAATCTGAACAAATCTATCTATAGAAGTATATAAAAAAGGACTTTTTGGCTAGACAAATAGATCCATTCTGAACAAATCTATCTATATTCCTTTTAAATAGTAGAAATTTGATAGATTCAGTCAAGGACAATCAGATTGGAGAGGCTAGAATGAGCTCATCCAACATGTTTCTAATGATGCCGCCTACCAACAACCACAGGACTTTGTGTATCCAAGAGCATCACTATGAAAGCCGGACCTTAATGGCACCCACTTGATAGTCATCCTTAATGAGCCAAAACTACAATCTTATCAAATCTGAAACTGAACCGAAGCCAACTTTTGATTCTGGTTTCAGTTTCAAAAAACTAAAAAACTAACTGAACATAAAATTTGTATCAAGAACTAGCCAGATCCTCGGAAAAAACTAAAATTCCAATAAATGTTGATATTTTCATGCTAAAGTAAGTGATATTGTAAAAGGACAGTACAATTGTAACACAAAAGCAAGCTCATATCAGCTCTAAAAAAAGATATAATCTTATCCATTGGTCGCAGAGGGTGAAACTAAAGATGGTCCACAATATTTGGTTCTTCATAGAGGAAAGAGGAAAAAAAAAAGATATTTATGAACTAGAATCCAAAAAAGGTTAAAGAAGGAGGACACACCTTCTTTTTCTTGTCATTCCTGAAGGTCATCTCTAAAATCTCTGTTTTCTTCTCACAAAAGAGAATGAGAAGATTTAAATATCAAATCCAAGAAGAAATATGAGAAAAGAAAAAAAAAAAAATCCAATAATATAAACTTTTCAATATAGATATTGACATTTAAAGTGAGTACATTCAAAGGTTGTACTCACTTTGTACCAACTATTCCCTTACTAAGGGTCTACATACTATTTGACATGAACGACCTTTCGACAAAAATCTGAGTTGCTAGAGGCCACTCAAAGATGCTGCTACAAATTGGTGGTAAACTCTGAGATGAAAGATAATTGCAAATTTCTAATGGCCAGCAAACGAAATTTTACAATGCATGGAAAAAGTCAAATTGGAAATGTTGAATACTTACAATACATATATGATTGTGGTAGTCAAACCAATTTCGAATATGCACACAGTTGTAAAAAAGATATATAAACATGCACAGTATGAGTATAGCATAGCAGTTACGCAACAATAGAACTTGCAATTTAACATATATAGGATAAGCCGGTAGGTTGGGTCAGATGCTTCATGCCCAACCTGACCCATGTGAAGTTTATTGTACTGGATCTGCGGAAAAGTTAAGAGAGATCAGAGATGCAAATCCCAATTGTTGGGCCAAACACCTATGACCTCGACCTTTGGCACCCATGCCATGTCACTAGGTAACACTGATCAAGTGGAGAGTACAATCTTAACTTTGAAACAGAATTCATTGTAGATTAACATCTTGAAACTATGTGTCACAGGCGGATAAATCAATCAAACCAATGTTTTACAGGTCTTTAGCTCTCCTAGATGGCTATACTAGTTTTAGATGAGCAATAACAATATGCCAATTATAAAAATTTTGAACCCTTCTTTGTTGAATAAAATCTTGTTGCCATCAAATGCAAGAAACAGAGAATAAATTTAACCTTGCCGAAGTATTGCGGAACCCCGACTTGGTGACTATGGTCAAAAGATCTAGTAGAATCAATGCAGAATTGGACCATTCTCTAATAAATATTGTTCTTATATTTAAAGTTTAACAAAAGAAAAAATAAAATAAATAAACTCTAACTAAATTAACCTTTAGTTGAACAACGCTCAAAACACTTGCACAAAATCTCTATTAGGCTGCGTTTGGTAACGTGGTTTGAATTTGGGGATTTCAAATTCAGAATTTGCAATATTTGAATTTGCAAATCTCTTCTTTGGATGTTTAAGCATTGCCTTAAGATTTGGCCCAATGATTTATAGACACTTCATTTGGCTATTTTTTTTATAAAAAAAAATTTATATTTTATTGGTTTCCTTCATATATTATATGTAAGTAGGGATGCAAGTTAAGTGTACCGAACCGAACCGAATTTGATTTTTTTCGGTTTTCGGTTCGGTACACCAATGTTATTTATTTTTAAAAAAATCAATCAAACTTCCAAAAGAAAAGGAAGTAAAAGTAATGTTTAGAAGATACCGTCCACACAGTTTGGCCTCCTCTCGTAGAATCGGACTTGGCAACAAATGATCGAGATGTGAATGAAATCCGATCTGATGAAGTGAAATCGACAGAAAACCCTAAATTTATAACAGGTACAAAAAATTAAAGTTCGATGGGATCTCATTTTCTCTTCTGATCAAGACGATAAGAAAATAAAATGGGTGATAAATCGATAGATACTTCCCCAATAATAAAAATAAGAGAAAACGAATCAAAACTAAAAAAAAACAGAGAAAAAGTCTAGAATTGAGATCAAATATCAACAGATCTATACCTTTTTTATGTGTAATGGACAAAAAAATGGCGTAGGTGTGCTCAAATCACAGCAGATCTGAACCTTGTTAAAATTTAAAATTGCAGGCATAAGATGATCGAGAACCCTAGATCCACTCACCATACGACAAAAACCCCTAATTCCATGGCACTCAAGTCGTGGAAGAAAAAATCTCTGAATTGAAGCTAACTGCATCACTACATGAAATTAGAAAAAATCAGCTCCTTTT
Organism: Chloranthus sessilifolius; assembly: GCA_021018995.1. Lineage (NCBI taxonomy): Eukaryota > Viridiplantae > Streptophyta > Magnoliopsida > Chloranthales > Chloranthaceae > Chloranthus > Chloranthus sessilifolius. Next base: position 161,802,866 of record CM037585.1, read on the forward strand.
TTGAGAGATCACAGAGATTTAATCTACACGACCATAAAAACAAGATTCCAAACAGTAGAGAAAAAATTGAATAAAAATCGATGCTTAAACTGAGAATAATACAATTGATCCACAGAAAAACACTGGTTTCAATCAAAATTATGTTCATACCATGTGATTGAGAGCTTCAGGTCAATCAAAATCACTAGAAATCTCGAAAATTACCTTAAAGACAGCGAAATTACGTTCATACATAGTGATTTGAGACTTTGACGCCGATCAAAATCACTCTAAATTCGAAAATCACCTAATCAATGTATCCACGGGAACAAAAAATAAAATAAAATGAAGCGATTCCAGAGATCCACATGCACACACCGATTAAACCGAGATCTGGAACAAAACCAAGCCCAATTCAAGCTTTAATCGATACGAAAACGAATAATACGAATAGAACACTAGTTTCAAACGAAATTAGGGTTAGGAAGAAGAGCGATTGAGAGCTCGATAGGGATCTCTGGAAACCCCTGATTCCGATCGAGACCCTAGCTTCGTTGATTTTTTAAGAGAATGGGAGATAGGAGAAAGAGATTAGAGAGAAATTTTGGGAGATCGATTAGGTTTCATGATTTCAAAGACCGAGAGAATGAATGAGAAAGAGTTTCACTTGGTTTTCCCTCTCAGAGATCAGAGAGAATGAGATTGAGTTGTAACCTCCGGACGAGTTGCATACATGAAGCTAGATTTGTCAACATTGCCTATATATAAGGCTAGGCTGAGTTAAGTTATTTGCAGCCGTAAAAAAAATATAACGAACGACCAAATTAGATCTCTTTAGAGATGGCTTCAGTCGTCTTCATTAGTGTTATTGAGACTTTTTGAGACGGTTTTTCGCATAGTCTCTAAAGTTTCCAACTGCCTATACATAAAGTAAACCTTATAGAGATTGTCATGATTATATCTTATGTTATTTTATATAGGGAGACGGCTATAGCCGTCTCTAATAAAAGGATTCGAGATAGCCTTAGAAGTGGTCGTATCTAATAAATGGTAATTGGATACGGCTTCAAAAAGCCGTCTCCAATAACAGTCTCCAAAAGTCCTTAGAAGTGGTCGTATCTAATAAATGGCTCTCCAATACTGGACTAATCATCTCAGCTACACCACAGAACTAACCACTTGCGTTTACCTGAAATCAATCAATGAAAAAAGAAGATGAATGAGATAATTAAATTAATAACTAATAATAAGAGGACCTTTCTACAATCAGAAACTGCACCAGCATTGGATCCTGATCATTCAACTTGGCAATGTCAACTTTTTCTGATTTTCCAAAAAATAGACAAGCATATCAAGAAAGGGCAGCCAGAACATATCTGGCACATGTTTTATGATAGGTAATTCAGTACATTGGTTACATGTTCACCATCCATCAGTGTTAATTAAAATGAAAAAAAGAATAGAAAAGATAAGGAACCACTACCCCGTTTAATTCACAAGAGGTGAACTTTGGAGGATGTAGTTCACGTCTTCTTATGGTCAATAAAAGGGTGCGTTTCAAAGTACGTATGTTGGTTAAAAATAAATGAATACACAAAGAGTGCCACATATCCCACAACAGAAACTGATTTAAATATTCGTTGGTGAAATTGGATTAAGAAGAAAAGACATAGCGAGAAGAAAAGGAAGACAGGGATTTTGGTGCCTTTCTCCCTTATTTTCTCTTGTGCATCTTGATATGCGCTATCAAGCCTCCTATTTCCATTTGGGGCGCTAGCCCAAACACTATACATGATACTCTTATGAATGTCATCCTCACTATATGATTTTATCACAAAGAATAAAGCATATCATACTTGGTCGGAAAATTAGGGAGGTTGTATTGATCCCTTCTTATTACAGGCACTGCATTAGTGTTAATGTTGCCCTCAACACTCAGTGCCCCATCTGGATCAACTGCAGACACCCATCCATTTTTCGCACTGTTTGTTCTGGGCCCACGGTTTTGTTCATTTAGCAAGTCAAAATCGCTAATCCCATTAGCCTTGCCTTTGGTTTTGAACTTTGCATTGCCAACCCACCCACGCCCATTTGGTTTGATATTAACAAGGCTGTTGGGATAAAGCAAGCCGCCCTTTCCCTGGTTAGGAGTTGCAGAGAACTTGGTAACAGGGAAGTAACCCATAGGAAGAACAACGGCTGCACCATTTTGTGACATCTGAAATGGGCTATATAAATAGGATATTGCTCTAATTCCAACTTTGTTACTATGGCTAAAGCATCAACCAAAATCACCTTTTGGTTATTCTCAATAATAGAATAATGAACCAGTTCGATACAATATGTCATGTTTGCTATATATATGGCCGCAGCCATAAAACAGTACAAGAACCTTAATTGATAATATTCTACAATACCTAAAACAGAAAAAGAATATGAATGGGTTAGTAATGTGGGGACCAACTTAAGGTCACGAAAAAGTACCATGTCGTCTCTCAATGGATATTAGTAAGGGGAGAAATTGTTAGAATTTATCATGCAAAAATTGTGAGAATAATCACAGTCAGCTCCTAAAAGGTGTCAATCCTAATTTAAATCAAATAAAACGTTTTTTAAAATGAATATATGAGAATTCATCCTTCCTCTTTTCCCTCTCTCTGTTGAATAATAGTTTCTTTTTCTTCTCTCACTTTGACATAAGAGAACACATCACTTTCCCATGCTTAGTTGGACCTCCAAGAGTTAGATTTATTGCTAGAAACATTGACAAGTACTGCATGTTACCCCCAGCTGTATAAGAGTAAATCCAGGTACAAGGGAGGGCAGAGGACATGGTGAAGCACATAAATCTGTAGTATGGAACACTATCTAAACCTTTTGAGAACAACCCTTTACAATCTAAAACTTGAGAACTTCCCACAATAATTACCTATAAAGCTAACTTCTCAAGGTAAATTACATTGCAAACACAAGGGAAATAGAGCAAACAAAAGATTTCACTGGATGGGAAGACATCAAATGGGAAACATTCCACATTCAGTCCAAAAAAAGTGATTGAATTGGATAGTTAAAAGATGCTTACTAGAATGATTTTTTATACTAAAAAAATTGATAATGATTCCAAAATCCATGGCTCATATCTTATATATAGGTTTGATTTTAAGCTGGAGAACAGTGTTTTTTTAATAGAACACACTAGAGATCAGTGATGAAGATCAAACAGAGTAAGCAATATCTCTGCTCCATAAGCTATCGTCTTGACTAGAATAATAAGGAAAGGCCTCTCCGTGACTGTAGATGCATGAGTTTTTTTAGAGCTGTAAACAGCCAAGTCAAACTCCACTGGCTTGAAACTAGCACATGCAGCAGCACAATTGTCTGCAAGTAATCACAGAAGGCAAAAAACATAGTGGTGATTAAAAATTTAAAAGACTCAAACCCAGATTGCAAAGTAAGCTGCTGTGGAAAAATTGGTCACAAACAAGAGACTGAAAAAAGAGAGTGATTAGTGACTCATGTAATTCTACTATTTATTTTTTTTTTTTGTCTTCATTTTTAGTAACTGGTACAATGTGCAAATTTTACAAGAAGATGCCATTACAAAGCATTGAACCTTGTTGTGAAGTGGGTAGCCCTTATCTGAGCATCTCAATTGGCACTTTATCAAAAGCCCCACATATGCCATCTGCCTGACACATGAGCTCCAATTACTGGTCACGATGCAGATCTACTAGCCCATTATTGTGTCACTGTATACTGTTGCATAATTTGAGCAACATATTTCTGGGTGCTGGTGATAAAAAGAAAGAACGTAAGCTGCATCAAACTGGTAAACAGTAGGGAATGAAATCTGGGCTCCTCTTTAAGAGTTTATGACAATGAAAAATTTTCAAAATGATATCCCAATGCTTAGTGTCAAAGTATAGTTATGATTTGGAGAAAATTTTCAACCCAGCAGTGTTAAAATGATGTTGGAGTAAGAACTCCTATTCTTAGTGTCAAGAATTAGTTATGATTGGGTACGAATTTTCCATGCACGGGTACATTATCCCACTGGGATGAATAATCAGCAGGGACTAATTGTTAAAGTATGATCATGACATACCGAACATATGAGTTTTGCGTTATGTGCACTGAAGATCATGTTGGAGACCTCGTTCAATGCCACTGGATCATCTCCAGTTATCCGTCCCTTCTTCAATGACCAGAAGACGAAAGCAAACTAGAAGTAGGAAGTGGTCATCAACTAAAGGCGAGTCAGTGACATAATCAATTAAAATATACCTCCTAAATAGAAGGCACTTATCAGTTAACATATTCTCTTCCAGTAATAGAGGGGGTCCATTCAATTCTGAACAGAGCTTGATATGAGTGAAGATTAGCTCTTAAAGGTGGGATCTACGATTTGATAATAGCCATCAGTTCTCTCATGGAAGCTGGGTGATGACTTTAATTCGACAAATAATGTAACCCAATCACGTTACATGACACCCTAAGATCCAATTGGAACCCAATTACGCACTACATCGAAATTAGAAAGAACTTTTATACGATAAAATTAGAAAAACTAAATAAAAAACAATACTTTACAGATCATTATCAATTCCAAATTCCCGATTCAATAGGACATAAGATCTCCACGCCATATTAGCACTAAAACACAATCAGAAGTCCCAAGTGTTACAGAATTCAACTTTGAATGGAAGAAGTAACACCCTAAATAAAGAATTTATAAAAGTATAAACAGAATTTTTAAAAAATAAAACTTACAAGACATGAGATAAGAGAGTCCCATAACGCAAATGAACAACAACACGACTCGTTTTTTCCCTTCCTCGACGAGGTCTCAAACTGTCTGCCTCCCTAAACTCATTTCCAACACTCAATCAATCGATCAATCAACAAATCAATTGATCAATCGATCTTCGTAAGACCATGAAACTCGGTTTCTGAGAGAAAAACCAATCGACTTTGCCTGAGATAAAATAATCGTTCACTTAGGAAAACAAAAACATAAATAATCGAAAAATGTGAATTGTTCACTTACGAAGTCAAAGTCCTTGGCGACGGTTTTGGCCTGAGATCCCTACCAAATCAGACGAACGATCTAATTCGATTCACCAAAACTTAAGCCAAAATAAAAGGGAAATTACCTAGAAAGTAACATAAATCTCGAATTCGACCTTCCATGCTGTGGATTTTCCCATTTCGATCTGCCAACCCTATCCTAACACCAAATTTCGATCTCCAAACCCTAGCACTCTGCGTCAAACCATTGAAGGTCAGATCGCAAGCAAACAGATTTCGGAGAGTTTGTTTTGATTATATAAACAATTTGGAAGAGCTTGGTCCAAATTTAGATCTACAAACCTCGATTCATCTCAAACCCTAGCTCTCTGCTTCAAATCTAGAAACCTCGATTCATCTCAAACCCTAGCTCTCTGCTTCAAATTATTCAGAGAGCTCTCTCCGTCAAAGCTCAAACCCTAAATGAAGTTGATAGGAGAAAAGGAATATGAAGGATCCAAGGGAATCGATAGCATTCTATTAGGCTTCCTCTTTGAAATCGGAGCTCAAACCCTAACCTAGCCGATGATCGAATCATGGATCAAATCCCAGCTCAGATGCCATCGAATCTGAACCAAAATCGGAGCTCAAATCTGGAGTGAGGAGATCAAATCGAAGCCCAAATCCTAACTGTTAGGGTTCATCTTTAAAATTGGAGCTCAAACTGATGATAGGAGAAATGAATACGAATGATAGGTAATTGAAAGCTGATGATAGGAGGAATGGAGTCGGTTTGGGTTGATTTTATAAGGAAATAGTTTTTATTAAGCGCTAAAGAGAAGTAGGAAGGCATGTACACTAAAATACTAACGGAGACGGGTTGAAGTTAGTCTCTATTGGTGTTAAGGAGACTTTTAGAGACGGCTTTTCGTGTAGTCTCTAAAGTTTTCACCATTCTATCCATGAAGTGAACCTTATGGAGATGGTCATGATCGTCTCTATATATTATTTTATATAAGGAGACGGCTTTAGCCGTCCCTGATAAAAGCATCCGAGACGGCTTTTGAATGGCTGTCTTCAACAAGTGATTATTGGAGACGGCTTCGAAAAGCCGTCTCCAATAACGGTCTCCAAAAGTCTTTTTTTTTGTAGTGACATATATAATTATATAAAGACTTTAAAATTATTAAATAAAAAAATGTTGGGTCTTTTCGTTCATCATCGGGATATGCTCAACAGCTTCGATAGTCTCACGGGCTCCCTGCAACGTACCATGTCACATACTCTTTGGAGGATGACGACGAGGATGATGCTACGTCGTAAACATTCTTCGAGGAAATTTTGAATTAGGCCAATTTTATTGGAATGACCTAATCGATATGTATACAATTTTCTTTTATTTCGTATCTAATTTCGTTTGTAGATATTTTCTCTTTTTAGTGTTTGCTTAGAAAAAAAATTATACAAATTTTCAATATTAATTAATTAGATGACCACCCTATAAAAAAAATTCTGACTCCGCCCCTGCTAAAACTTTAAACCTGATAATAAAAAGGGCCAAGTTCGTCTTTAACCTCCTAAAGTAGAGGATAATATCTCTCTCTCTCTCTCTCTCTCTCTCTCTCTCTCACTCACTCTTAACGCCTAGTCTAACCATTATAATATCAAATTTGCAATACAAAATGATATTTTCAAAAAAAAAAAATTAAAAAACTTATCTTTCCAATTAAAAAAGAATTTCAAGATATCATATATTTTTAAAGAAAGATTTTGAAAGATGAAAGACAAAGGACTAGAGAAGCCTCCTTATCTCTCTTCTCATAATCTCATTCCATTTACCTCATCTTTGAATAAACATATACCGGGCTCAGCTGGAGTTTTGAAAGTTTGTTGTGGGCCGGGCTTGGAATCATAAGCCTGGGAACAAGCCCGAGCCAGGCTTTGGCCAAGTTCAAATTCGCCACGTCAAGCTTGAGTAGACTCGAGCCTGGCCCAAGCCCAGCTCGTTGCCACCCGTACCCAATGACGGATCAGTTTGCCTAACCCGTTTGCACCCCTACCAGAACCAAATAGTCGATGTTACAACCCACGAGTTATTATTAAGAATTACGATGCATCATAGTAGGGTGACCAATGAAAACCAAATCATATTAAACCACAAAAAAAATGTTTAAGTAAATCATGTTTCGACCATCATAACAGTCAAACGGCAAACATCTACGAAGAAATTTCCCAAACCAATGAATTTAAAGACATAAAACAATCTGTTTAAACTTTAAAGTTGAAGCTTCATAACAAAAGCTAAAAAACTGAAACGATTTACTCGATCAACATCTTCAATGGCGCTTTCTTCTCGAGGAACACATCCGTTAGAGCCGTCTTTGATTCTAAAGAAGCCTTTATCAAATTTAAACCCTAGTTAAAAAACCAAGAAAAAAATTAGATCAATATGACAAATTGATTTTGTTTATGACATAGGCTTAAGTCCTCATCCAAAACGTTTTATGACAAGTAGCATTGTGTCACCGAGTCACTCTTTTCGACGTGCCCTCGCGTGCGGTACCTAACTTTCCAAGTTAGGTCAGCTTATCTCAGATATCAGTTGTCACAAGACACAATCTAACACTGGCTATCACACTCGTGCAACGCCTCACTGCCGCATACAGCGAGACCAACTTATCCAAACATCATTCTGATACAACCTGTCTAAAGGACAGGAACTCTAGATCACAGTTGCCTTCTCTCAAGGACAACCATGTCGACGCATCGTGTCTCCTCACGACACGCATACACGCACCTCACCACCGCAATCGCACTAGTTCCTCGCCTGCGATAGATGGCATACTCCTCATCTTTGAACCAAGCCCACCATTGTGTGTGACCCACGCGACCAGCATACATCCGTATCAGGCCCTCAGTTAGCGTGCACCACTGTATCCCACGTAGCCATTACGTGCCCTCGTGAAATTGCCGACCCATATGCACCGCGGTGCGTAGCTCGGAGCCATATGATAACCTCACCTCGGGTGACACACGACTTTGCCGGAGCGACGTTCTAAGCCTACCCCTGACCTAGGAAACTCATGCACTCGTCCAGCAACGCAGGGCCCCATGCGTAGGAGAATAGCTCCACAGCTCTCTTCCCCCAAGTATGGTCTAAACACCAACTTGAGCCAACCAGTAGGAGAACCTCAAACGTATTGACATACCACCATGGTACACAGACCTCTGCCTGTGGCACACAGTGCCATCTCCCACACCCACATGCCTTGTGAGGTCACGCATTAGCATTACATGCGACCGTGTTGCGTTCGCGTCGCGACCACGTCGCGAGGCCCTCATGGCCTCATGGTATGGTATCGCGAACCCCGCATGACACCATGTCGCATCCGTGTCGCGACTATGTCTCGTGCCTACCTGGTACTATGCCGCGTGCCCTCATTCCACCGCATCGCGTGCCTCATAGCATTTGGATGTCACATGCTCTCTTAATTAGCACCACATCACGTGCCTCACAGCACCAGGATCTTGCGTGTCCTCTTGGCACCACATCACATGCCCCTACGCGAAGCATCGCATTCCATGTCCCACGTGCGTCTAGTCGCCACACTAGATCCTCGTGTATCTCGATTCACCGTCGCATCGTATATAAGGAACACATGCACGCGTCGCAAGGCCACGTGCCTCTACGCTTACGCGCCAAAGTAATAATACCGTAACACTATGCTCTTCACCGAGCATTAGTGACTACAGCTCACTCTAATACCTCGACACTACTTGTCTTCACTCAAGAGTTTGCCTAACACGTTTTACCTTTGAAACGTCTTAGTACCTCGGTCATACTTTCAAAACTCTATTTCTCAAGCTTGCATTTGGCTCAACCTAGTTACAAGGATTCTGCCACCTGTCTGCTAGCTGATTGATGTGCATCTCAATGCATTAAGGGCGTGACCCCATCATGGTTGGCAATCACATATAGCCCAAAGTCAAGGCTTTTCTCTATCCAATGTGAGAGCATTACACTGATATAGAGTTTTAGTATTAGGTGCCTAAATTGAATAACACGAATTACTTAGGGCAGGAATTGAACAATATTCCTTAGCTAAATAGGCCAAATCTTGGAAGATGCAAACATATTTATGACACAAATTCAGTGTAAGTAGGGTGCCTAACAGAAACCGGAAAAGACCAAAGGTAAACGGTCAAAAAATAGTGTACCATTATTCACACGCCAAGAAACTGTAACCTTACTCCATCTCCATCCGCCACCATACATTGACTGCTTTGAATTAGATGATAGAGATCACTTTTCATCCCAATCTTTCACAAGATAGATCTTGAGATCGCAAGTGTACCATGAGACACTCAATTTTTTAATTCCACAAGGCATACATATTAAAAAGCGATACATAAATCACATTTATGCATGATTGTGCCGCGTAATTTAAGGGTCACTTTTTGATCATTTGATGGTACGCCCATGATCTCAAGATTCATCTTGTTAGAGATTGGGGCTAAAGCCATTCTACATTGCCTGATTCAAAGTGGTCTATGACTGTTGGCCCGAGGAAGTGGGTGAGGTTACGGTTTCACGATATGTAAATAATGGAATCCAAACAATAATAGGTATTTAGTATGAGGTAGATCATAAACTAAGGCTGACCCATTCACATTTTGGTACAAGGCAACCAACATGTTCTCACTCAATTGTGAATGGGTCAATCTCTTTATGCTAAGCAAGACAAGCATTGAAAAACATAAATTTTTTTATATATAAGGTACCTATATTAGCAACCTCCAAAACTCTTAAGGACACCAATGCCTCTTTCAAACCAAATGATAGGGATCGTTTTCGCTCCCAATTTTATTCCGAAGAGTGGATCTTGAGATGGATTTTGATTCCACATGGACTACACCGAGAAGCATGTTTAATGTATGCCTCCATCACATTAACAATTCGCAGAAGAAGACCTATCTAGATAAAAAATAATCCACTGTCTGATTCAAAAAAGTCAATCGTACAGGTGCCCTTATTTACAAACTTATCTATATTAGAATAAACTTTAAGGCGTGTGTTGGATAAATTTATGGAAAATGAGTATAATTTATCATAGATTCTTAGTTTGGAGGGATCTATTAGATTCATTCATTTTCCATCATTACCACTATTTACATAGATATAATGAGAGTCTACAGAAATTTAAGAAATTTATCCGATACTGCCTCACTTAAGAAGATGATAAATGCCATTTTAGAACGGCTTGGGTACTGTTTAGAGTTAAACTAAAAAAAGTAGGGGAAAAGGGTGGATTATTTTACTGATGCAAATGTTTCATCCATATAATGGAAAATAACACATTTGTAAATACCACGCTTCAAATTCCACACCTATCCAAAGTCTAAACACATTCTATGTTTGGATAAGAACACAGGAAACATGGGAAAGTAAAATAATATTCCTATATTTTCTCATGGATACCTAAGTTGTAGGAAACCACGAGATTCCTTTGTTTTTCTTTATTTTCCGTTGTTTGGATAACCACACTGCTATATGAAAAATGCAGGATTAACCAAATCCTGTGTTTGGATACATATGCAAGAAATTGTAGGAAAATAACATATCTTGACAAAAAAAATAGTCAAATGACCAAAACATATATATGTATTAAGTTTTTTTTTTCTCTTTACATATCTTAGTGAATTGCTTTAGTAGTTGACTTAGTGCCTATGAAGGTTAGGTTCTAGGTTTGAACCTTGTTATGTGTATTAAATTGTGTATTTTTTTTTAATTAATTAAATTAGAGCATATACACCATATATGTGAGTATATAGCTCTACAACATAGTAAAGCCCCTTGTGAGAGAAATCTCTCCAAAAATAAATTCAATGCAACACCTAAATAAATGGAGGGGAGCTTAAAAATAGGCTAAAATTGTGAGATTTAGTTTAAAAAACTCAAAGAAGAAATATTTGTTATGAAAACAAATACCATAAAAAAATTTGTTTGAAGATTTTTGATAATTTTGGATGGTCAAAATAATTTTGGATGGATGAGAATCCACTAATATAAATTAGGACTTCTATAGCTTAGTAACAAATTTTTAGAAAGTTTGAGTAGTCAATTGACCACCCAAGTCATAATGTGGCTCTACCTCTAATTTTTTGGGATGCGTGCCATATAGAATCAACATCAGACTGTCTGATAGGGGCGTCATGATCTTAAGATCTATCATGAGGAAGATTGAAAAAAATAATAATCTCCATCGTCTGATTCAAATCAGTTAATGGTCTTCGTCCGTGAAAAAATTGTTTGGAGGGTGGGAAAATAGAAAACCAAGGGACCCCCTCGGCATTTGTTGTCGGGTTTTAACAAAAAATGGGAAGACAATTTCTGACCTTTCCGATGTCATCCAAACAACGGAAAATGCGACAATTCATTTCCCACTTACCAGTTTTTCCTTGTTTCCCTGTTTTCCCTTTTGAAACCAAACAGGCTTTAAGCTCAATGTTTTAAGGTGTTGGGTGAACGTTTCCAACAAATTTCCCCTGGGACCCATGAGGGTTGTACGGGGACGCAACAATCTCCCCCTCGCTGGTATCACCTGAGAGGGAATGAGGGACACGAACCCCTAATCTGGGTTTAATGCCACTTGTACGATCTACCTTTCCTAGCAAACCCAATTGGTGATGAAAGAGGTATAACTCAATGTTTTAAGGTGTTGAGAGAACATTTTGAGCATAGTTCCCCCTAGGGCCATCAGGGTTATACAGGGAACCAACATTAACAACCACCTACTTCTCCATAAAATCATTGAAATCATGCACCAAATGAACACTTTATAAGGGAAGAAGTGAAGATAATTACCTCTTGGGCACTTAGCGAAAAGAGGATTCATGTTATAAAAGTTTTGTAGTATCATACTACTTCAAATTTTTTTGCATAATCAGTTCTACACGGATTTTTTGGGTTCAAAATTTTGAGTATTCACCGATTTCAACGACACTAGAATATCACTCCTGATTATGTAATTATGAGTTACCTTCAATGCCGAACTCTGCAGCTTTCCCTCAACAGTAGTCACGTCCTCGACGCCGAACTTACTTAGAAGAAACACTAGACATGGGCGACAATGGGCTCATACCCATTAGTCCCATCCCCTTTCTTAGAAGAAGAGTCAACTTCGCTAACTAAAGTAATCTCTACGTTCATATCACGACATTCAGAGGGACATCGAGTTCCTTTCTTGTAGGTTATAAAAAGTGGGAAAGGGGTTTAGGGGAAGCCTGACTTTGGAGTAGGAGAGGGTTGGGAGGAGCAGGAGATGAGATTACTCACTTCAAAAGCATGGTTTTCTAATTTCTCGACAATATTATAAATCTTTCCTATACATCCAACCATAGATTTTTTTTGAAAGGAGTCCTATTACCGATCCAACGAGAATTGTCAAACAAGGTTTCAAATATCAGCGATCCGAAACGCCCGATTTGGATCGATTTTGGCCCAAATGATACCAATTTTATAGGTCGTATCATTTGTACGTAGGTATCGGCCAAGGATCGATTGGATCGCTCCGGAATGGCTGATCCTAAACGATATTTAAATTGGATCGCCTATCCACCGCTACAAAGAGTTTTACACATAAACACAACATTTATATGCTTTACACCAAATATAAATATTGAAAACAAAAGTAACTCAAAAAGTGCCTTTAAATTCACCGATCGAAACTGAGTTCACCCACATTGAACCCCTTGACTGCTTCGAATCCGACGATTCAGATTATTTTTCACTACAATCTTTCCCATGATGGATCTTGAGATCATGATCTTATCATCCTACATCAGCTTTTTGTTTGACATGATACCCATTCCCAAAAAGTGGCCTTAACATCAATTGGAACTCACCACACTCAAATAAGGCACTTTTTTTGGGATGTGTACAATGTGAAATCAAAGGATTATCATATGATGGTACACCCATAATCTCAAGATCCATCATGAGAAAGGTTGGGATGAGAAATGATCTCCATCGACAAATTCAAAGCAATCAATGGGTTTTAGCGTGGGCAAATTCAAAGATTCAGTGGGTGGACAGAGTTATCCTTGGTTTCAGCTAATAGTTGGGACTACAAGTCTTTCAAGCTTTGCAATGTGGCACATGGTTAAAAAGAAATAATTTGTTATTTTTGAGATCTGTGCCATGTGGAATACCTATCTAAGCCATCAAATCTGAAAAATATGATGTAAAGATCTTTTCGTCAAAAAATTAGCATGAAAAATAGACTCTATAATCTGATTTCTCGAAGTCAACCAACCAATCAAATAATGGCCTTCGACTATTTTCCATCGAATGATAGAGATGACCTTTCGTGTCATTCTTTGGGCTCAAGGATCTTTCCATCATGGTCTTTAAATCAGATCGCTTAGATGATATTTAAAGTAGCACATATCGAAAAAATAATAAAGTGTTTGTTTTTAGGGTAGCTCTATTCGCACCCACATGTTCTCTGAAAGCGCCCACATGTACAACCCCTTAAAACTGTTGATTGCTTCGGATCTGAATATAGAGACCGTGTTTCCCCCAATCTTTCATATGATGGATTTTGAGATCATGTCCCACTTAGGTCAATTTTTTATTTTACATGTCACAGATTCTCACATAAATTTTGGCATTAGAATCGCCCGATCCAATCTGCCGATTCCGATCCGGATTAGTTTTGGGCTGACTGATAAAGTGACCGATTCTGATATTTGAAACCTGCTACCAAAAAGCTGAACGAAAAATCAACGAAATCTTTTCCTGCCTCAGCGAATAGGACGGTGTTTGATTTGTTGTGTATCAGACGTTTCGGGCTCAGCTTGTTGGCTGCTATGGCTTCTTAGCCTTTTGCTTGTCATAATTAAGACTTGGGTGTTAGGATTTCGGTAATGAAATCAATTATGCCTCTAAGGTTTATGGATGTTACTATTAAGTGTATGCAATCGAGGATGAAAGAAAATAATAAATTTACACAGTGCTCGATAGCATGTAAACTCGCCCATATGTTGAATACCAAACGACAAGGGAAGAATATTGGCTATAGGGAAAATCAGAATGATGAATCCTTCATTTTCCCCGGTTTGGATGCAAAGTTAAACTTAAGAAAAATAACTGAATTAATCTCAATTTCTCGGACATAATAGGACCACCCTTCGAGGAAAAGTTAAGGCTCTCTATCTATATCAACAGCTTTATAATTTCTTCTTAGTACATTTATTTACAACTCAAACTTTAACTTGTTCAACCCGAATTTTATTTGCTTAAGCCATTGGTATTTTGAATTAGACGATGGAGATCTTTTTTATTTTAATCTCTGACGTAATAGATCTTGAGGTCATATAATTATCATCAGAAGGTCAGAGTTTGATTTCATGTGACACATACATCCAAAAAAAATGAACATAATCATAGGCGTACATCAAACATGGTTCTCGGATCACATTTTTTTATGCGTTCTACATTAAATTTTTAAACTTTGACCGTTGAATGGTTAGATTACCATCTCAAGATTTAGGACTAAAAAAGATCTCTATCATGTGATTCAAAACAATTTAATCACGTGAAACTCGGATTGAGAAGGAATAATCTTAAATTGAGGATAAACTTAATTACCCTTTTTTTTCTTTTTTTCCACCACGCAATCCTCTCCCAATATAAACTCTACAAGTCAAGCCTCCGGAGTCAAGAATCTCCCTTGAGAGGGCTCTCAATGGGACGGGCCAGCCCGGATTTTAGCCCGCACCTAGCCCAAAAAAAGCGATATCTTTTGTGAAGCCAATCTGGCCCTCTGCCCAAGTTGGGCTAATCATGTGGTGACCCGAATTAATTCTGGCCGGGCTTGGGTTGAATGTTCCAACACAACACCCAGGCAGGATAAAAAAAAATAAAAAATTAAGTATATATATATACTAATACTATTTACAATCAAACTATGAAAATAACCTTTAATATTATTGGTCATTTCATTAAATGTGCGGGACTGTATTGGCCGATACGTCTCGGTTTCAACAGAGACTTTTACTCTTTTTTTTAATGGCCGATACATATCGCTATCGGCCGATTAGTATCAACCTCGGGCAAACCTATACCCCAAACCGATACCAATTTTAATACCTTGGCTTCAATAGCGATAAGACTAATAGCAGCAGTTTTTTTGTTAATAGCGACAATTTTGATTGTTCGCTCCAAAAATTAATTGACTTTTTCGAATCACGGGGTGAAGATAATTTTTTGCCCCAATCTTCTATACATTGGATATGGAGATCAAGAGCATACCATTAGACGGTTAGTTTTTTATTTCATGTGACACACATGCCAAAAGGGCAAATGGGTGAACCAGATTTCCAGTCCTACCCCATCTGTTGCCCTTGGAAATTGGAGAATTTTGACTTTCTTGGTTTTCACTTTATATACATAGCATGACGTGCTGTCAAAATTCTCCTATTTCCAAGGGCATCAAATGAGATAGGACTAAAAATCTGATTCTACTTAGTAGGATCTAGCCATTGCCCCATCACAAAAAGTCCCTCAGAGATTCCATAGGTGCAAATCAAGATATCATTTTACATTACTATTTAGTAGTTCTCTTGGGGCCTGTTTGAATAATAACACGGGAAATGTAGAAAAGTAAAATAATATTCCTATATTACAGGAATTTGGAATCAAGATTCGGTCTCAACAACTATTGGCGCCTATTAGATGATTCAGAGCCTTGGGGCTCTTCAAATATATATATACCCGAGCTCCATAATGAGCTCAGGTGCATTGTTTAGATCTGTTCTATAAATAATAAATAAATAAATTGTTTAATTTTCTAAATTTCAAGGCTCAAATAAACCATGATTGTGATGAGTTTTGAAAATGATTCATTTTAAAGATTGATCTAAACAAAACAATCTTGCAGCTGTTTTTGGGCACCAAGTAGAGCTCCATGTTGACGATTGGTATATGCTCACCGTGCCCAATTGAGGAATGTAACCCATGTCCATATATATAAAGGAAAATCATGATGAAAACTTTAACCCCTGTCCATATATGTATAAAGGAAAACTATGATGAAAAGAGCGAAACAACAAACCATTCACCAGATGCTTACATGGTGCGATATAAGTGATTGCACCAACATGCATTGCGGGACCCACTGTGCTTGTATCTCGCCACATCATCAGTCCATTGAATAAGTTGGTAACCAAACACTGGTTTCAATAAATAAAAGGTGCGTTGTGAATTTTACCGAAAAAAAAAAGTGCTCCACATAATTTTAATCAAGGAGTTAAACTACATATTATTGAATTCGAAAGCGCAAAAAGACAAAAAGAAATCTAGACTCTAGAGCATAGCACTAGAGCAACCAAAATATACGGCAAGCTGTAGTAACAGGTTAAGCTGCTTTGATCCACAGAGAAATATCGCTTAAACGCCCTGTCGTAGGAAAACATCGGTGAGAACTGATCTCGACTCTAAGGAAGCACGCAACAAAGTCAAACCCTACAACAACCACAACAAAAAACAAAAAGAGATTCAGAATGAGAGAGAGAGAGAGAGAGACCCCACAACATAAAAAAGAGATTTTATGTAAGAGAAAAAAGAGAGAACCTCTTGAACATCAAAATCCACTACCATCTCCTCCAAGGCACTGATTTGTGTAACATTAAAACTGTTGAGGAGTGCAATGCTAGAGATAGATGACATGGGGAACACCTCTAAATCATCAGTTATCGTCTAGGCTAACTCCTTAACATATCCAACTCCTTCTTCTGCCTTAGCTATTGAGTTCGTTGGGCCAACGAAAGGGATTTCTTCGGTCATAGAATGTCCACAGGTTGGGCAACTTGTCCCACTCAGGTTCGTTATACAGTGTGGTTTAATCGATTCATAGCAATCGCAATCTTCATCACAATCATCACAATGAATGTGGAACCTCTCGCTGTCGCACACATAATAAGTAACTTTTGGAGACGGTGTGGTGGCGACGTTCTTCAAAAGAAACATATTTGGGCAACTGGGAGATAATATTTTGGGTTGCAAAATCATGGTTTTGTCTACGTTAGCCTGCATGTAAGCATTGCTCAACCTCTCGACGCTCCCGTATAGATTTCCTATACATCTGATCCGACCATCAATTGCTTTTTTTATCAGCCTTATTAAATAACCCATAGGCAATGTAAGGAGACTGAAAAGAAAATCTACGAAATCTTTCCCTCCCTCCGCAAATAAGACTTTTCTCGCATTCTTATCTATAAGAAGCTTCAAGCTTACCTCTTTGTTGCCATGGCCATGATATCTGTCTTCTTGAACGCTTTAAGGTTTTCGGTTTATGTTATGTAATTTGTATCAAATATATACTTGGCCTGTTGTGTAACGGGATTTATTCTCGACCTCGCCTTCGCCAACTCGTCGCTACTTTTCAAAGTTTGTTTTACGCTCGAACCAAGGAAAAATTACGGCCCGAGAACAAGTTCCACCACGAATATTCCATGTCATCGATATCCGATGTGTACACGTGGTAGATAATAGAGGGCTTCGTAATAGCTTAGTTAAGAGCGTTAATGAACTAAGGCAGGGTAATTGACTTGTTTGAACTCCAATCACTATGCCACGTGGAATCGTCATGTGTCCCATCTTCTAAATTGTATCATGATCTAAAGATCGGTAGTCCAAAAACGATATTCATCATAGGGTCATACTGTCACACACAGTAACAAAAATCACCGAGTTTTTAGAAAACTCTCTAAATTTAAGGTACCCTAAATTATTCGCAAATTTTTTAAAAATTCACCAAGTCACCAAACATATTCGCAAATAATTCTCAAATTTTTCAAAAAAATTGTAACAAACTAATTTTTTTAATATATATATATATATATATATATATATATATATATATATATATATATATATATATATATATATATATTAAATCTTTTTATTTTAATTTTTAATTTTTCTCACCAATTTTTCCTCCGAATATTTCCCCAAATTTCCTGATCTTGCAGGATTTTTTCGAATTTTAACCTTGCCGAACTATTGCCGAACCCCGATTAGTGACTATGGTCACACAAACCATATACTAGCTTCACATGGCACCATGGTTTGAAATCTCGGATTTCAGAGTTGTCTGGGACAGCCTTGAGATGTCTCACATCTCGGCGAGGCGGTGTGAAATAGAAATAATCCTTTGAATGATCTTACACCATTAAAATAAGCATTTGACCTTACACTATTATAAAATAATTCATTATAGAAAATATTTGGGATCAATTTAAACAATCCAAGTAGTTGTTCATATTTGGAACACATCTTACCTATAAAACAATTGTATACCGTCCGATTATAGATATTCTGTAACAACCCAAAAAAATTTTAAACTAAATTTGTGGTGTTAGATTTATTTTGCACCAAGCATGGTGTTAGTGCTCCACACGGGAACCTACCCTAGTTGAGAAAATACACATTTTGATTTTTTCAAAAGGTTTTATATTTAAAATTGTCTGGTTGAAAGGCTTTGGTTATAGACAAGAGGTCTAAGGATCAAACATTGCTACGTGAGTTTTAAAGTTATGGAGAACCGTAAATCATTATTACAAGAATTCTTATTAAAAATCTTAGCCGCCACTCCATCTTCTTCTCTAGCCACCATTTTCTAACAACACCAAAATCTCTTTTAAATCTTTTGTGTGTTCTTCCACAAATAACACCGTGTTGTTTTGCTACCTTCAAATCGTAGTAGAAGAATGCAGCATAATCGTTGATGGATTATCGTGTGGATGCCGATCTCTATCGCCCTAATCATCGTCGATCTGTCAATCACGCTTCAAGAGGTGGGTACCCATCCATTTCGTCCTTCTCAGATCCCGTCGCGCAGGATACGATTCGATCGCGTATCGACTGGCTAATAAAATAACCCCTAAATTTATTCCCTAGATAATATTGTCCTAGGATTGAAAATTGTGATTTATCATTGTTCTAACATTATTTGATTTTTTTTTTATACATTATGGGCTTATTTCGAAACCCACCAATTCGGAACCAGTATATATAAACTCTCCATCGAATATACGAACGAACATATAAAATATTAACTTAATCTTAAGTATATATAAACTCTCCATCAAATATACGAACAAACATATAAAATATTAAATTAATCTTATAACGAAGAACCTGATGCCACTATTGGTCGTATAAAATATTATTTTAATCTTACAACCAGGTATCTAATGGCACCTTTGAACATACAAAATATTATATTAATCATATAACTGTGTACCTGATACGACTTTTGATCATCTAAAATATTATACTAATCTTAAAATTGTGCACTGATGGGAATAAATAATATTATATAAAAGTTAATGATGGCTAACTATATGAAACAATACCTAATAAAATATTATATTACATATGCATTCTTTTTTTTTAAACTTATACAGGCTATCAAGTGTTACCTTACTCAAGTTGTTCTCCTCCTTATCAAACGCTTAAAGGAAATTTCCAATTAACTTTTCAATTGTTAACGAGAGCACAAACCATGGAAATACCAAATTAACTTTTCATTGATTCGGTGCTTAGTAATATGTACTCAATCCTTAGAGGGAGGTTTACGCGAGAGCCAAGACAGGCACGTCCTCGGGTCAGGCACCTAATACAAGTAGCTATATATTTTGATGAGTAATGTTATATCCCCAACATTAAACCTCAAACAGTTCCTAGACACAGGAACTGTGGTAATTTTACACTCCAATGCTTGTCTAGGGTTATAATTTTTCATGTTCAATGGCCTGAATGCATTGGTCCACAAACCCGTCTTAGTTCGCCAAACACAATAAACCTCATAGTTCAGTCCAATTATACCTTTGACCATGCAAATGGACTTGATCCTTACCATTATATACTAGGTACGTACAACGTGTACCATACTGTCTTTAATACTGACAGGTACCAAGGATATATATATGCTTTATATAATGGTACTTGGTACACAATCCCGTTGATAACTATGTGTTTGTTTGTGGAATGATCACTTTTATGTTATATGCTATTATATAATTCTAGCACACTTGTCTTTATAATATAATATATTTAAAGTACAAACCCCTTTAACTTATATTATGACATCTAACGAATATTATATATTATATACTTGTTATATTACTCTAACAGATAATGGTACTCAAATACCTTACTATTTAAACAAATTGGGCACTCAAAAGCTTTGTGTCGCATTCATTCCACTAATCAATTGACTCTAACACCGAAGGATTGACTCTGATCAAAATTGTGTAACTTACATTATATATCGATCAATCAAATGATCCTCGTTCAAACGAATGACCTGATCCACACTAATATTTCACTATTGCACGATCAAAATTAAGTACACTTTTCGATTGATGGTCGTCATTCATTTAACCTTTAAAATAATAATATTTTTAATTAAATATTTAATCATTATTATTATATATACACACATGTATATATGTCACTTTTATCACTTCAACGCGACTACTTCGATAACACGAAATGTTAGAACTTCGATACCTCGTGAAAATCGAACTCTGACCTTCAAGTTATCAAAAACACACAATTATTCCCCTACTCTATATTTGTTGATATATTATGTAAATAAATATATGTATAAATATAACAATAATCTAAATGAAAATATTTTTGTGCATGTGATGATTTTGTACCTCTACTTTAATCATGATATGAGTTAAAGTCATGTTAAGTTAAATGATGCGAGAGTGTATGAGATCATGCCTATGCTTGGGCATGGTGATTCACTGAGATGGTATCAAAGCGAGGAATCCATCGTATTCACATGTCTTATAACTCATAGTGGTATGGGACACCATGACGAGTAGGGTGAGTGCGAATTCATTGTAACCTCGTATACGGTAGCATATACGGTAATCCGATCACCCCGAGTTCTAATATGATAGAATAAGATATGAGTCGGTAGGATAAAATGTGAGTCGGTAGGATAAAATGTGAGTCGGTATGATAAGATATGTTACGATAATAAGACACCGCTGTATAGGCCAGCAAAATATTAACAATTTAAGTGTCTGTACGTGTCGTTCCTTGCGTAACCACCGTAAGGGCAACAATGTCTTTCAGTCAAGACGAATGTCTCTGAGAGACATTATGAGTTATGAGTCGCTAGTCGCCCCTGTGACTAGATGGGATGTATAATATAATATGATATGGAGGGCGTTATAATATGGTGGTACGATACTATGGTGACCCTTACATAGTAGCTCGAGCAGCGACTCTGGTACAGGTCGTTTAGGATTTTATGAGTATGTTAATTACGCTCATGCGATGTACAGATGTATGTGCGAGAATAATAAAATATTATATGTTATGAGGTATGGTATGATATGAGATATGATAAGGTGCGTTAGGATATAAATGTCTAGACCATGGTCTCGCATTAATGATTAGGATATAAACTTACGATATACACGTGATTTTATTATTCTGTTATGATTTCTTTAATATACTATATTATCACTCACTTGATGCACTCATAATGCACCTAAGTAGTATGGGGTGAATTGGTCGTGTATCCACTGAGTTTACGTGATTGAGTAACTCATCCCACGATAATCTAACAACTGCAGGTGACTATATTGACGATGTGGACGTGGGTATCTCTGATCCGATTGGTGTTGAGAACGTTGACCTAGTAGACGTTAATTATCAAGAGCCTTTTGAGGGTGATGTTGCCGGTTATTAGGAGGACTACAACGTTGATTTTGATCCGAACGTCGGATATTGATTTTGTAGACTCGATATTAGATCATTGAATTTATGATTTCATTTTATCATATTTGTCTCCAACTTGTTATATGTTGGCTTTCATGGCTTTCGTGGAATCAAATATGCGCGAGAACTCTGAATAGGTGTATGTCCGTTTAGCATATCCGAAATATGTGCGGGTCATAACTCGGTATTCTGGGCCCTCAGAATAGAATGGAATTTCCGGTCGTGACATATTCAAAACTATCTATTAAAAAAAAATAGCAATATTCGTATGCTTAGATTTTGACACACCGTGATAGTCATTCACGAGATCATTACATAAATAAGATACGTTACAATATAATAGTGTTGTGTGTACAAAAAGAATAAGTAATACACTTTCAATAAAAACAATATTCTTTTAGGTTACATCTCGGAGCGAGAATCACAGCAAAACCTAATCTCAGCCGGGCTAGATTTCAAACCATGCATCTCCACAATAATTATCGCATCAAATTAGTGATTGGTAAAAGGCGTACTTTTACAAACATCAACGTATTTTGGTGCTCATGAACAATTGAAACAGGGAACCCGGCTTTTTAATAATTGAAACAGAACCGGTCGGTTTTTGCACTAAATCGGCTGGTTCAACTCGAATCGTTCCAATCCATTATTTTATTTTATTTTTGATAAATCGTTCCAATTCATCATTGCTTAATTTTCTATATCTTCAAAAAATCTTAGATGTCTTCGGAGGTGATTTGAACTCAACCCATTAAGTAGTATCACTTGAAGTAAATGCTGTAAACAATTATAAATACCAATGCAAGTATATATTGCCATATCAAGATGCAATATTATTTAAATACATGGGTTATAAGCTTATACAAAAGATAACGTATGAAGATATAATCCGCATAACTTTGTTATTATATTTTTTTATTTAACCAGTCCAATTGAATCCGATCGAAACTGGCTAATTATTATAGTTTGGTAAGGGATTAGGCTTGAATATACAAATTCAATGGAAATGTAAAAGCACAAAAGATTTACTAAGGATGCATTTGAGTTAGCTCTTTTGGGTAACGAGTAGCTATTTTGCCCAAAACAGGGAACTGCTATTATGTTGGAGAAGGCGTAAGGAGTGGCTATTTTGCCTAAAACAGGGAACTGCTATTATGTTGGACAAGGCGTAAGGAGTGGCTATTTTGCCTAAAACAGGGAACTGCTATTATGTTGGACAAGGCGTAAGGAGTGGCTATTTTGCCTAAAACAGGTCTATTTTCCCATTTGCTTCATCGAAGAGTCGTTCTAAGTAATAAAACAGCTCTGTCTACTCTCTAATAAAATAGATTTTATTTGTTCTAAAAGAGAGATGCCAGAGAACTGCATTTATTCTTATAAGAGCTAACAGAGGCACAACCTAAGATTCGTGAAGAATATGTATCCCTTACCACCCTAAGGAGGCAACAATTCTTGACAGAAAAGAAGGGTTGCAAGTTCGGTGTACCGAAATGAACCGATACCGATATTTTTGGTATTCGATTCAGTACACCCTAAAAGGAAATAGAACTGAATTAAATCAGTTTTCGTTCAGTATTTTCTTTTAACCGTTACTTTTAAGAAACTAAACTAGTTGCAATCAAGTGATGGAGATCATTTTATATCATTATATTCTACCCAATGAATCTTGAGATCAAGAGTCAATCATCACGCAGTCAGATTTTGATTTCACATGGCAGGCAATACAAAAAGTGAATATGATCGTGGTTGTACAAACATAATTCTTAAATCACTTTTCAATTGTGTGTGCCATGTGAATCACAATCTGGCCGTTTGATGGTGGACTCATGATCTCAAGATTCATTAGGTACGATGAAAAATGATCTCCATAATATGATTGAAAGCAATAGAGGGCAAAAGACAAAGTAAACACAAAATCACATGGCAGAGTGTGAATTAAGACATATCTAAGGGGATAAATACAAAAATCCCTATAATAATTTATTTATTTTAGTATCTCTTGACTGTAACATTTTGTCATAACTTAAGGTAATCTCAAGCTTACCCTTGATTAATCCCTAAGGGATGCTCTCGCCCCCACCATGTAACAAGTATTTCATGGTTTACACACGACATCCCTTTATTTATTTATTGACATCCTGTTATTTATTTATTTTATTATCTCCTCACCATAGCATACCCAAATGTGTTAACACTTCTTATAAACGGGACAAAATAGTAAATATTGACTACAAAAAAGATATATCATGGCAGTTAACGACATGAAAGCGAACCAGTTCACTGTCTGATAGACATGAAAGTGATCAATCACAGTTCACAATATGAAAAGCAAAGAAACAACAACGTTAGTCTTGAGAGAATTCAAAATGTTACTGCAGCTCTATCAACGTTTAGACCGTGATCCAGTGGCTAGGATTGTTAAACCGGATTTCGAACGAAAACATCTGTGAAAACTGACTTTGATTTCAAGGATGCACTCAACACCGCAATTCCCTACAAAATCAAAACAGGCAGAGAAGATCAAATCAGGACGAGAGAGAGAGAGAGAGAGAGAGAGAGAGAGAGAAGCAATAGAGAGAGAAAGAGAGAGAGAGAGAGAGAGAGAGAGAGAGAGAGAGAGAGAGAGAGAGAGAGAGTTGTTGGTTCTTACTTCTTCAAAACCAACATCCACAACCTTTTCCTCCAAGGCACCAACTTCTTTGACATTCAAACTGTTAAGGAGTGCAACGCTAGAGATGGTTGACATAGGCGTTACTTTCAAATCATCCGTTACCATGTAGGTAACCAAACCCATTACATAACCTGCGCCACCTGCACTAGCCGTTGCAGAATTTGGGTCGATGATAGCTACTTCTTGGATCATTGGATAGCCGCATGGACAATTAGTTCCATGACCTCTTGTTATATGACGACAACTTGAAGTGTTTCTAGACGCATAGTACGTTTGCTGAGTAGTGTCACCATTCTCCAGAAGGAGCATATTTGGGCAACTGGTAGACGAGATATTTGGATGCAAAAGCCCAGATTTGTTTGCGTTTTGTTGCATGTAAGTGTTTTCCAGATTCTCCACGCTTTCGTATAGTCCACCTATACATCCCACCAATGATTTCTGGGTTAGAAGTTTAACTATGGATCCGACCGGCAAAGTTAGGAGGCTAAACAGAAAATCGACGAAATCTTTTCCTGCTTCAGCAAACACTACTTTTTTGGTGTTCTTGTTTATAAGAAGCTTCAAGCTAAGCTTCTTTGTTGCCATGTCGTATGTGAGTTGGGTTAATAACCACGTATAATGGTATCTATTTATAGATTGAGACTGAGTTGGATTATCTTTTTAACAAAAAAGAAATATTTTCATCTCCTTGACAATCTGGATGCACGCTCGACCTGTTAGACTGTTACCGATGAAAAATTATGGGAACCGAAGCAGCCTCTTGCTTCAATACAACTGAAAATTAATTTCTAATGGAAAATTATAAGCCTTTGTATTAATCGGTTCAGCTTCCATTAATTAATTCTTTTCGGTATTAGTGTTTATGTTGTTGTTTTTTGAAAGAAATATTAGTGTGCACGTTGATCTGTGGGCGAAGGAATATTAAAGAATGGAAAATATTTATAAACAGTGGACTGAATTTCAAAGATAATTTTCAAGACAACTTAGTGGTGCGACGTGATTGGCTGGGCCCGACTGTGTCTGCAGCCAATCACATGGCGACACATAAACTGTATGCAAAATTGTCCCCTATATAAGAGTGCACTTAAAATATTCATATAACGTACTAGCTTTTGAAAAACCCTTTTTGGTTTAGTTAGAATAGCTCTATTGGCACCCATAGATTCCTTTGACATTACTGCCTTCAATCAAATGAAAGAGGTTTTCGTCTCAATCTCTTGGACATTAGATCCGGAGATCATGGCCCACATATCCAACGGTCAGATGTTAATTCTAGTTAGCATAAATCCCCAAAGTTACTGCAATCATTGTGTTCATGGTGTACCGTAATCAAGGATGTTTACCACATGTAATAAATATCTAACCATTTGGGCGAAGACGTACTGTGAAATTTTGGGAAGCATTTTCGAAAGAAAAGGAGCTCTATCATATGATTGAAGACAATGATGTAAACAGTGGAACCCAAAATTCTTTGGTTGCAAAACTCGCTACACTATTGTTTATGGAAAATTATTATGAGCAAACCTCAAACAGCATACTAATAACGGATTGTTGACATTGCCCGATGCAGGTGGATGGCCTAACATACATTGCTGGGACCCGTGCTTGCACTGCGCGACAAACTTGATCCATTGAATGGTTTAATTTGCTATTTGCGGTCCGCTGTATATATCTTAGCATCCATTGTTTATAGGCTACAACAAACTATAACTAGGGTTGCAACAGATTGGAGCTAGCTCGACAGCTCGGCATGACTCGGCTCGGCTTGACCTGAAAATGAGAGCTTTTGCTCTCTTAAGCTCGGCTCGAGAGTCAAAGCCAAGCTTTTTATTTAAAGCTCTGTTGAAGTAGAGCTGAGCTTATAAAGCTCGGCTCGGCTTGGCTTGGCCCGGATCAGCTTAATTAATAATATAATATATATATATATATATATATATATATATATATATATATATTTATTTATTTATTTATTATTATTTTTTTTTCCCCTTATAATTAATAATGGATAGATATGTAATAAATATATAATCCTTATGATCCTTTATTGAAATTCTCTCTCTCTCTCTACTCTCTCTCTCTCTCTACCCTCATCCATTAAATCTCTCTCACTCGTTTCAATGACCAACCACTAGGCACTAGCACGACAAATAACCAACCAATCAACACCGACAATTAGTACCTATGCTTTTAATCAAGATTTAACACATCAAATTTATCTCCAATCGATCCCTTAAATCCAAAAGGGCTAAAGGATTAAAAGATAGGGAGCCATTAATTGCACACGAAATCCATATGATTGGAGTTAACTAAAATTTATCCTTGCACATGCTTCATGTGATTGCACCTAAAATTTAAAAAAAAATTGCACCGTATTTTTTTTACTCTCTCTCTCTAGACCATTCTCTCTCTCCTCTCTAGACCGTGCTCTCTCTCTCTCTAAACCGCTCTCTCCCCTCTCTAGACCCCTCTCGCTCCTCTCTCTCTCTCTAGACCACTCTCTCTCCCTCTCTAGACCATTCTCTCTCCCCTCTCTAGACCTCTCTCTCTCTCTCTCTCTAAACCGTTCTCTCCCTCCTCTCTAGACCGTTCTCTCTCCCCTCTCTACACAGTTCTCTTTCTCTACACTTAGTTCGCCAAGTCAGGGTTAGGCAATAAGGTTAAAACTTGAAAAAATCAAGCAAACAAAAGTTTGGGCAATAAGGTTAAAATTTGGAAAAATCAAGCAAACAAGTTTGGGGAAATATTCAGAGAAAAATTGGAGAGAAAAAATAAGGTTAAAAAGTAAAAAGAGATATATAAAATATTAATAATCATGATTATTGAAAAAATCCAGAATTATTCATGATTTATTCGCGAATTTTAGGAAAAAAATATCGTGAATAAGTGATACTAAAGTCACCTGTTGGGTCTTCAATTAAAGAGAATATATTTTCAGGCTCATTGGATTTTTAGTTTACTGATTAATATTTAGGCCCTTTCTTCATTGCATCAATAACCCATGTGATGGGTATGAAAAAATCAGGAAAAAAAAAAGATAGAAAATTTGTATCGTATCACTAATTTTGCAAATTTATGTAATCCTTAGAAACAATCTATTTTGTAAAATTGGGTTCACCACAACAGAGAGAGTAGTTTAGAGATATTATGAGAATTTCAATCTAAATCTTGTAGAAGAAGCGGAGCTCCAAATAAACAATTCACTAAAGAGACCCTAGAACCCCCAACACAATTGAAATCCAGTATAAGTGCTATGGGCGTGGACTGTGGAGAATAGCTGACATAGAATGGTTCCCAAGTCTTCCATCTCTCTCTCTTCTCTCTTGAGCCACGTATCTCTGCCCTTGGTATACTCAGGTGCAACCACTAGGATAACTTAGGTATTTTTTTAAAAAAAATTATTATTAGTATTTTCACTTATCCGGTGTAATCACACGGATTTTATGTGCAATTAATGCCTCCCTAAAAAATATTAGGGCTTTTATTTATTAAATTTTATTAAAGCTTTTATAAGCGGAACTTTAGTGCACCTTTTCGAGTAGCAAGCCTCTTTGTTTGCCATAAATAAGTGACATCATAAAATGTGAGAGGGGTGCTAACCACAAAGTGCAGCAGAAGGTAGGTTGATGGGAGGCATTTTCATTTGATGTCTTCTACGTCTACGTTGTATCCTGACAATCCACTTTTACATCTATTTATTGTTTTCACTCTAGTAGGGTAATAAAACAATTGAGAAAATGCATGTTTTGAGGATATTATCAATACAAAAAGATGATGAGGTTCTTCTAGTAGTTCCCTTGCGTATCTGTTTCGCAACCTGGAGACATGTCTGACGATAGCATGTTCAAACTGCCCCAACAAACGAACTACCTTCCTTTTGTAAGGCAACAAGTGTTCTCCTTAACCTGGTCTATCTCATGAATCTGGTTCAACGATTAAAATATCGGTAAACCGATACGTATCGTCCTAACCTCCAAGACGATACGTATTAGGTATCGGCCGATATATTCAATGTATCGGCGATACATTGAATGTATCGATTTGATACATTAAATTTTTATTTTTTTTCCAATTGTTTATACAATCGATGGCAACTGTGTAGACAATCGTCATCGATTGTGTAGACAATCGAAAATAATAATAATAATAATAATTCCCGATTGTCTACACAATCGATGGCGATTGTCTACACAGTCACCATCGATTGTGTAGACAATCGGAAAAAATATATATATATATACATATTATCGGACGATACATTGAAATTATCGTCCGATAATTTCAATGTATCGTCCGATATTGCCCGTATCGGACGATAAGTACATTGTTTTTAAGGGGGTACGATACAATGCCTTTGTATCGTACCGCCCAAGTCCAAAACCGATAAAAATCGATACTTATCGGTATCAGACGATTTTTTGACCCATGATCTGATTGGCCACCAACTGCGAGTCCACATAGACCTCCATCTTGTAAAATCAACTGACAAGGCTAACACAGAGACCTAGAAGAAGGGACTTGTATTATGCTACATCTACATTGTTTATACATGAAAAGGTAGGCTAGAAGGAAAAGGGGACTTCTACTCATATATCAAAATATCGGATTTCGGTACATATCGTCTAGGAGACCTAGACGATACGTACTGGCGTATCGACCGATACATTCAATGTATCACTGCATTGAATGTATCGGCCTGGTTCAATTTTATTTTTTTCTCGTTCTAAAGCCACGAACGTCCGTTCTTAAATTTTATATAAAATTATTGGGCAATAATTTTAGAATTTGAAACCACAACCCGATACGGACGATACATTGATCGTATCGGACGATAACTTACCTATTTTTTAGGGGGCCCGATAAATACTGTATTTATTGTATCAAGCACCCCTAAAACTGTTGAATATTTTAAAATATAAAAGACTTTTTAGATTTTACCTTTCAGTTTGCCTTGACCTTTGAGTGTGCCTTGTGGAATTGTCCCACATCGTGTAACCTTAAAATGGGTTCGTTTTTATTTAGCATTGTGTTGGCTTAAGACTTGTAGCCTTCACTCAGGGGGCACCAAATTTTATAGCTTCCACCGCTATGCACCCCATTGATGTATTTTAATTTAAACCCTTGCAAGTGCACAAGATCTATTGTAGAATGATAAGAACAAGGGTGTCGAACCCACGGGAAAAACGTGAAATTTATCTAATTCTTTCAGAAACTTTAACACACCCAAGGAAGTACCAAGGGAGAAATTCAATTTACCACACAAATACCAAACGATTCTCAATGCAATAAAAGAAAACTAAATTAAACTAGGACGAACAACTTCTGATAAAGGAGAAAATTAACAGTTTATAAATTGATCAAGGAGTTAGCTAACCATCGATTCGTAACTTTTCTACCATTCAGTCTCACAAATTCAATTTAAGTCAAAACACCATCATTTATTAGGAAAACAAATGAATCGAGAAGAACGCAACTATGGATCTGACATATCCTATCTAAAAACTATGACTCAGCCTATCATTGCGGTATGAATCATGTGAAAAGAATATCATATCTCAAACTCTTAAGTCACGACAATGATAAATCAATCATTCCGCAGCCTAGATCCGCCTGCAGAAACAGAACTAGATAGAGTGCTTCTTTTATGGTCTTTGATAACCACGATCAATAATTGTAAACGAAGACTCAAAAATATTTAATCACGCACACACTTATAACATAATGATTCAATGACAAAACTATGAATTCGTAGAGACAACGATAAAACAGCTACTTATCTCCGGTTCGCTTCTCCCTTGAGTAAATTACTTTAGCCGCTCATCCTCGGTATACAAACCCGTTGTAGGTCCGAAGATATCATATTACAATGCTCTTTTATTTATCAAAATCTCCTTACAATGCTCTTATTCTCACGATTATCAATGAGAATTAAAAATAATTCCTAATACAATCTATTGAGAAAAAGAAGAAAGAACCAAGAAGAACCCTTAATGAATAATAACAATTAAAGAAGCCCTCAAAATAATTAAAAGAAGGATCTTTCTTCAATGAGTCGTGGCTTTCTTTATATAGGGTCGAACAAACCTTATCTCTAATGGCCTCAATCGATTGAGATTCAAATCTCAATCGATTGAGTTTTGATTCGGAGTAAGTGGAGTAGGACTTGTCTTCTCTTGTCAATCGATTGACACTTATCCCTCAATTGATTGACATCTAGGGATAGATTCTCCCTCTCTTGGTGGATGTTGATCTGCTTCACAGATTTCAATGCTTCTTTTAACATTTTTATCCATGGCCCTTGTGTATCCTTTAATTACCCTCTTTTGTGCTTTTTTGCGATTCAACGATCAGAAATACTTGTAACCATTAAAACCTTATAACAACCATCAGATGCCTTCATCGGACAGATAAGTGTAGGGATTAAGGTACAAAATGTAGTCATATTTCGGCACTGATCACACCCCCAAACCTACACTTTGCTAGTCCTCGAGCAAAGAGAAAAAAATATGTTAAAGCAAATAAGACTAACATCCTAAAAATTAAATGCCACTTTTGTAGGGAACACGATTGCATTTAGCCTATGCAATAAGCCTTTAAACCCCTAGGTGATCCCTAGTGGAGAAGTTGTGTCTCCTGAAGGTTTCCAGCGAAGATACCTACAAACTTCAAAGCTTATGAATTTCAGAATTTCTTAGTCATGCTCTTAAGTAGTTAAATGCATATGGAAAATCCCTGAAACTGCTTCTTACTATGTTCAATTTATTAGTGCTCACTCAATTCATTGTTTTTCAGTGCTCATGATTTATACCTAAAAATGTTATGCACTTTACCACTGCTGAAATTCTTTTATCTGAACATGAGTTTGAATTAGGAACCTCTAGATCGCATGTCTAGACTCAATCCTTACCATGGGCATACACTCAGAATGAACTCACTTCGATGAATAGTTTTACTTTTCTCTCACATGTGATATGGAATTTTAACACAACTTAGAAAAATCTCACATGTTATAAGAAGGACGGTGTACCAAAGAATTTTTTTAAGAGAAATCTCATTTAAGGAAGATATTTGTATCCTAAGCATGCATATACCAAGCATCATAGACATTATATAATCACTCTCCACAAGGGCATTTACCATTCATAATTGGATCAATAAGGTCTTTTCTAAGGTTG
The DNA here is from genome assembly GCA_021018995.1 of Chloranthus sessilifolius. NCBI lineage: Eukaryota > Viridiplantae > Streptophyta > Magnoliopsida > Chloranthales > Chloranthaceae > Chloranthus > Chloranthus sessilifolius. Next base: position 161,834,508 of record CM037585.1, read on the forward strand.
TAATGGGGCTCGGGTAAATGGTTAAGAAAGAAGGGGAAGATTGGATTCAAATTCTCTGAGAAATCGGAACAAGAAACACACTTGCTTTTCTGATTTTTCCAACTTTCTTTTTCACAGTTTCTAGGACCTTTTTCTTTTCATAAACACTTTTCTCCTTCTTTTCTTTTTCTTATTAACACCACTTTAATATATTTCTTAATACTAAATTTTCTTTTTCTTTCCCTCTTTTTATATTTTTCTGCCCTTATTTCTTACAGATATAACTGTCATAGCTCTCAATTTCCTTCATTGGTCTTATCCCTAATTTATCAGAGATAACAGGGTAAGGCTTTTTTACATTAGTATGGGGTATGGCTAATATAGCTTACAAGGAATAATTAAGATAAAATCTTTCAATTGAGGCTCAAAGGGGGTGCAACAAGATAAATTCAATATAAGGTGGGGTGTTTTGGGCACAAACGAGCCAATAATGGTCTTAGATCATTTCCATTTACAATGGTAACAATGCCTATCTGCCTCGAGTTTTTACACCATGATTTCTAGTGTAATGGTATAACACATGTAAAGTCAACAAATCAAAGATAGAGAATACGAGATTTCAACAATTTAATCAGGAAATTCAAAGATACTCCGAATTTATTTCAGCACAATGTTTCAAAGCTCACTAGGTTTTGGTCTTTCTTTGTGATCTTAGGATTCCAAGTCATATACTTGTTTCTCAGATTTGGAGTAAAAACAGAGTGATAGTACAAAACTTTTCAAGCATAGATCATTATTTGATTTTAAACTTTATGAGCACTCATAAAACAATCATGGCATGATAACAATTTTTCAGGAATTCCCGGTCATCTCAATTAAAGAATATGCATAAAATTCGAGATTCATAAGTTTAATAGTCATCAGTCAATCGATTGAGACAATGATGTCGATCGATTGACTAATACAAATTTTCCAAGTTGGCTTATGGGCATCAGTCAATCGATTGAGACAGTGATGTTGATCGATTGACTGATAAACTTTAAAGATTCAAAAACAGCCTAATAATATGAATCGAAAATACCCCCCCCCCAAACCTGAATTTATCAATGTCCTCATTGGCTTTGATGGATAGAAAGTAAGGGAGGTCTCCCCCCAAACCTGTGTAATGCAATCAAGGACCATAAAAGCAGACCAAGTGAAAGGTATTGTGATCAAAAATGCAAAACACAAATATATAACGAAACTAAACTGTATTTAAGTGAGCAAATTATGATATTGATTGAAAATATAGAGAAAAAGAGCCTAAGCTAAACAAAATTTATAATATCCTAAACTAGACCCTAAAAATAAATAACAATAAAAAGGACTCGAAAAACTATACCCTAAAATTGACAGTCCTAAGCCCTTCAATCATTCATGATGGATCTTCCTTCCTTCGGGTTCAGAAATGCGTAATTCCACATCTCCTCCGAGATACCGCATTCACGCGGTGGTGGAATAAGTGCATGTGGTGGAGAAGATAGTGGGGTCAGAGATGGCAGCTCTAAATCAATCACGTCATGCGTTGCCAAATCGAACGGTGGTGGGGGTGTATGAAGGCATAGACGTTTCCTAGCTGGTTCCATCAATTTCTTCAATGCTGAGCGGGTACGATATTTGATGGAAGCGATAGCAAAAGCCTGGGGGAAGGAATAAATTTTTGACAAAAGAACTAACCTAAACACGCCTTTAAATAGAGAAAAACATCTACCAGCCGGACTACAATTAAAATTCTAAATTAAGACTCAAAGAGGGACTCAAACTTTGAAGTTCGGAATGGAAGAGGTATCCTTTCGGAATGGAAGAGGTATCCTTTCGGAAGTATAACTTTGTCAATTGATTGACATGGCAATGTCAATCGATTGAAACTAGGTGCAAAAGTGCAATTGCGTGCACGGTTCAAATTCGATTGTTTTTGAAGCATTAGATTTTAGACACTTTCTGTTTCTGACAGATTTAGAAAGATTTGCCCAAGCAGGAGTTAATCAATTGAGAGTTGTCCCTCAATCGATTGACAATTGAAGATGAATTTCTGAAAATTTGAGAAATTATTCTCAATCGATTGAGATAGACATCTCAATCGATTGACTGATGCACAAGTGCACCAACCCGAGAAGACACAGAAGAATATAGCATGCTAAAAAAGTTCAATTCCATTGATTTTTGTAAGAGTTGATTACAACCATATGATCCCTCACTACAAGAAACGATGAATCCTACCTAAAAAATAAAATTCAAAACACACCTAATAAATTAACACTAAACACTAAACATGAGACAAACACAAACACTAAACACTAAACATCATCATCATCAAATTCAGGGTCTCCCTCCTCAATCATCACCGCTCGCACTCCTGCGATGAATTCGTCAGCACGCCCAGGGAACGATTCTCGGGCCATCCTCATAAGGAGAGAAGTCTGCAACCTAGACCTTCGATCAATACCTCCCACAGTGGTACTCAACCCATCCATTCGCGCCTCGAGGCGAGCAACTGCTGCCTCGACGTTAAAATCGAGGACCTCTTCAAGATGAGGCCGTCTAATGCCGCCATGTTGGCCTTGTACGGGGTTTGGACGGGGAGGAGGAGGTATTTCATCAACTTCAATTGGAGGAGGCGTCACACGTAGAATAGCTTTGATGCTCTTGTCCCAAACGTTGGTGCCGTAGTGATAGAATTGCATATCACCCATCTCTTCATCATCGTAAATCGGGCACCCAAGCTGGTCCAAGAGATGCATCACATAATGCGAGAAGTGAAGACGGATAGCCTCTCGCTTCTTCAGTGCAGCAGTGGTAGCGATGTCCTGGTGACACCGATACATCTCCTCTAACATTAACCCCGGAGCATCAAACCACGTATTTGTGTGGGCTGCATACAGTGCCAACACCCTATTCTTTGTGCGCTCACTCTTCGTGCTATGCGGTAGCAAATTGGTTGACATAACAATATCCCAAAACAAGATGTCCATAGGTAGGACTGCTCTTTTCATTGTCAAACTGGTCTCGCGTCGTCCTCCGCACATATCATTGATCATGTCATTCTGGTTGAGATCAACAGCAGGATTGATGTGGTGGTTCAAGGGGTGAACCATGAAGAAATTAAAAGCCCGCGCGAGATCAGCCGCATGAAGGTTATATCGCCAATTATCGATCTCGAGGCTAATGAATGGCAATCCCGTTGGCGAGAGTGTTGCAGGTACCCACTCCTTTTTTTGGTAAAACATGCGAATGATATGCAGAGAGACATCAATAGGTGGAGGGGCGAGCAACATCTCTAAGTGCAGCGCTTCGATGAATTCGATTGAACGGGCGCATTCCACGATGCGACGGTATTTAGCGAGATCGAAGAAATTCTCCGCTTGAAATTAGCGATCGATATACACTTCATTGGGAATGCGCATAGGGTTGTTAGCAGGACGAGGTGGTCGGTAGATTGGTGGGCCAGGCGCTGCCATTTCGATCGGACGAAGAGAATGAGATCGTGGAAGCTCGGTTCAGATTGGAGAAGAATGTGGATGAAGGGGACCACGGGTGTCCCCATTATATAATCTATAGGTCAATCGATTGAGGATGGATCCTCAATCGATTGAAAACATTTGGTATACACACATCGCAAGTATTTGAAAAGACACCAGACATGCTGAATAGACGTGGTGTGATCCACTCATTCACGCTTAATGTCAATCGATTGACATAGTGTTGTCAATCGATTGAGAGTCACCTTTTCGCGAAAAGGCACACCGGTTGGGTGCCTCGGGAATCGGCGGAGTAAATAGCAATCAAGTCAATCGATTAAGAGGTTGGTCTCAATTGATTGACATAGACATGTCCCAAAAGTTTAGCCGCCATGACACGATGTGTCGACTGGCGCTCCGATTCCCGAAGACTGGCCATGATTTCGGAGTAATGTCAATCGATTGAGGATGGATCCTTAATCGATTGACAAAAAAGGGGGGTGAAAGCTGATGATGATGGACATCAATAGATTGACAGGGTAAGTATCAATCGATTGAGTGCAAAAGGTCAATCAATTGACTGTTTTGACAGTCAATCGATTGAAGAAGACTTTTCTCAATTAAGAACACAATCAAATTAGAAAACACACTGAGTTGCCTCCCAGGAAGAGCTGAGTTTAAATGTCGATAGCTCGACCTCATTATCGTTCAATTGCTTGGGTCACTGAGGTACATCGCCTCAATTCTCATTTCGGTCATTGGCTTAAGTCGTTACCCATTCACTTTGAGAATTCGATTATCCGTAAGGCTTCTGATTTCAATCGCTCCATGCACGAAAGTAGAGACGACCTGGAATGGTCCTTCCCATCGCGATTTCAATTTCCCCGAATGAAGTTTTAGTCTGGAGTTGAACAACCAAACTTTTTTGCCCAATGTAAAAATCTTTCCGCAAAATTGACTGATCATGCAACTATTTGTATCTTTCCTTATACAACTTTGAATTCTCATATGCATTGCAGCGTAGATCTTCTAATTCATTCAGCTGAAGACGTCGATGGGACCCTGCCTCTTTCATATCGAAATTAAATCGTTTGATGGCCCAGAATGCCTTATGCTCCAGTTCCACTGGGAGGTGGCATGCCTTCCCATAGACAATTCGAAATGGTGACATTCCAATCGAGGTCTTGAATGTCGTGCGATATGCCCAAAGAGCATCAGATAGGCGATTCGACCAATCTCGTCTGTCTGGTCGCACCGTCTTCTCTAAAACTCTTTTGATTTCCCGATTGGACACTTCCACCTGACCACTAGTTTGTGGGTGATACGGCGTTGCCACTTTGTGGGTGACCCCATATTTCTTCATTAAAGTAGCAAAATGGTGGTTGCAAAAGTGTGAACTGCCATCACTAATGATCGCCCGTGAAATCCCGAATCTGTTAAAGACATTTTCTTTCAAAATTTTACCACAACCTTGTAGTCATTCGAGCGGGTTGCCACAGCTTCAATCAATTTGGAAACATAATCAACAGCTACGAGAATATATGAATACCCAAACGACAGAGGGAAAGGACCCATGAAATCGATCCCCCAGACATCGAAAATTTCAACAATTAGGATCGGGTTCAAAGGCATCTTATTTCGTCTTGAAATATTTCCAAGCTGTTGGCATTTTTGGCATTCTTTACAAAATTTGGCAGTGTCCCGAAAGATGGAGGGCCAATAGAATCCGCTTTGAAGAATTTTGTGTGCGGTCTTTTATCCTCCAAAATGGCCTCCAGAGGCCCCAGAATAGCAAAAGTTAATAATACTCAATTATTCTTCTTCAGGCACACATCTCCTGATAACCTGATCTGAACAGAATTTAAACAATTGTGGCTCATCCTAAAAATAGTATTTTATTTGCGAGAAGAACAGATTTTTATCATTTTTACTCTATTGGGTAGGGATTCTGCCAGTTACCAGATAATGCACAATATTAGAGAACCAAGGAACTTTTGTAGCGGCAGCACCTATTGCCATCAATTGTTCATCCAGAAAGGTGTCACGGATAGTCTCAGAGACCAATGATTCCTCAGGCAGAATTCAGATGGTCAGCTACAACATTTTCGACTCTCTTTTTATCTTTGATCTCAAAATTGAATTCTTAAAGAAGTAAAATCCATCAGATCAACCTTGGTTTGGTGTCCTGCTTCGCTAGCAGGTATTTCAACGCAGAGTGGTCTGAAAAGACCACTATTTTGGATCCAAGCATATAGGAGCAAAATTTATCCAGAGCATACACCACGGCTAATAACTCCTTCTCAGTGGTGGTGTAATTTAACTGGGCATCAATCAATGTCTTACTGGCATAGTAGATCACATGAGATACTTTGTTTATCTTTTGCCCTAAGACTGCTCCAATAGTATAATCAAATGCATCACACATGAGTTCAAACGGTATAGAATAATCCGAGAGTTGGATTATTGGTGTATTAGATAACAACTCACGCAATTTCAGAAATGCTTCCATGCAATCTTCATCAAAGTCAAAAGAAATATCTTTTCCAAGCAAGTTGCATAATGGCTTAGCGACCTTGCTAAAATCCTTGATGAATCTCCTATAAAATCCTGTGTGACCTAAAAATGATCAAATTTGTCGAACACTCTTTGGCAGTGGCAAATTAGCGATTAAATCGACTTTTGGTACCTTATCAACTTCGATTCCTTTCTTTGAAACAACATGCCCCAACACAATTTCTTGTTACACTATGAAATGGATTTTCTCCCAGCTAAGAACAAGTTTGGATTCGACACATCATTGCAATACCTGTGTAAGGTGTTGCAAACACAGTTCGAAGGTCTTTCCAAAAATAGAAAAGTCATCAATGAAGACTTCGATGAATTTGTCAATCATATCCAAGAATATGGCTAACATACATCTTTCAAAAGTGGCAGGTGCATTACACAAGCCAAAAGGCATTCTTCGATATGCAAACGTTCCGTACGGACACGTGAACGTTGTCTTCTCTTGATCTGCAAGAAACACTGGTATTTGATTGTAGTCCGAATATCCATCGAGAAAATAATAAAACTCCTGCCCTGCTAACTTTTCAAGAATTTGGTCAATGAATGACAGGGAAAAATGATCTTTTCTGGTAGCCGTGTTTAATTTTCGATAATCGATACACACGCGCCACCCTGTAGTTTCGCGAGTGGACAAAAATTCTCCTTCAGTAGTTTCTTTCACAGTGATTCCAGACTTTTTCGGAAAAATTTGAACTGGACTGACCCAAGGACTATCAGAAATTGGATAGATGATTCCAGCATCGAGGAGTTTTATAATTTCCTTTAAAACGACTTTTTGTATGTTTGGATTAAGTCGCCTTTGCGGTTCCCTCGATGGTTTACTATCATCTTCCAAATATATTTTGTGCATACATACCGATAGGTCAATCCCTTTTAGATCGGCTAAGGTCCATCTGATGGCCTCTTTATTTTCTTTCAGCACTTTCAGCAACTCAAACTCTTGTTCTTCCGACAATGTCGATGATATTATTACTGGCAACATTTCTCGAGGTCCCAGAAATGCCTACTTGAGTGACTCAGGCAGTTGCTTTAATTCCACAGTCGATGGCTGCTCAATCAATGGAGTCAGCTCACCCTTTACCTCGAGAGGTAACGGTTCTATCTTAGTCACAGCGTCGCATAACTTATCCTCTTGACATGATGAACTTATCATTTCTTCTTCTGGTTGTTTTCTCTCGGATCCTGTTTCCTCGTAGATGGCTAACAAAGCAGTTTCAAATTCTTCTTTGGTAAGCATTGACGGTAAAGCTTCATCCACTACGTCGTCCACCTGATCGATGTAGAAATAATCAACCTCATCTTCATTGGGAAAATGGTTTATTGCATGAAAGATATTGAGTCTAACTTTCATGTTTCCAAAAGAAACATCCATGACTCCTGTTCGACAATTAATGTAGGCATTTGCGGTCGCAAGAAACGGACGTCCAAGAATGATTGGGACTTGATTGTTGGATTTAACTGGAGGTTCCATGTCCAACAGAACAAAGTCCACTGGGAAAACAAATTTGTCTATTCCAACTAAAACATCCTCGATGACACCCCTAGGTCTTCTTTCTGACTTATCAGCAAGTTGCAGTGTAACGGTTGTGGGTTTCAATTCGCCCAGTCCTAATTTCTCGTACACTGAATAGGGGATTAGATTAACACTAGCTCCCAAATCCAATAACGTCTTTCCAATTGGTTGCCCACCAATGACACATGGAACAGTTGGGACTCCAGGGTCTTTAAGTTTTCGTGGGGCATCTAATTGCAGTATCGAGCTGACTTGATTTATCAAGAACACTTTTTTTGAAACATGAGTACGTGTTTTTCTTTTTCGAGTGCATAGATCTTTAAAAAAATTTGCATACTCGGAGACTTATTTGATTGTCTCAAGTAATGGAAGGTTTATCTTCACCTGTTTGAATGTTTCAAAGATTTTTTCTATTTTTGACGCTCCCTTCTCCATTCTAGATGGAGGTGTTAGGCACTCTAGGAATGGTGGCTTTAGGGTATAGGGATGAGGTTCATTCTCTGATTTTTCTGCAGGTGCTGGTTGGACAATTTGAGGATCTTCCTTCTCTTTTCCTTTATATAGTCCTTTGCCTTTTCTTGCTTCTTCTTCTCCTTCCTTGTGAGGCTCCATTAGCATTGCCACTTGATTATCAACAGTTCTCCCACTTCTCAGCACCATAACAGCTTTCAACTATTGACTGTTTAATGGTCCTTCATCAGATGATGCTTGGCCTCGAGGATTGTTGATGGGTTGGTTAGGAAGCCTACCTTCCTCTCGTTGACTCAACTGATTTGTCAGTTGGCTAAATTGATTTATCATCATCTGCTGAAAAACTTACATATTTCGCATAATCTTTTCCTCCAAATCAGAATCTTTCGAAACGGTGGCCTGAGATTGATTAAAATTCTGATTAAAGTTCTGATTTTTTCGGTATTCAGAATTTGGATGATAATAAGGAGGGTTCTGTTGAAAATTAGAATTATACTGGAAATTAGAATTCTGTTGTGGACGAAAATTCTGTTGTCCATTCATTACGTTGGATCCGAACTGCTGGTTCACCTATCCAGTTTGGTTTGATCCTCGCCATCCTAAGTTGGGGTGATTTTTTCATTCCGGATTGTAGGTATTTGAGTACATGTTCCTACCTTGTCGTTGATACGATTGAGTCAGATTCACCTGCTCTTGAAGAGTAGGTTCATCAGGGAAGAATGATAAGAAAGTTGGGCACTCGTTAGCCATGTGACCTGGGTGGTCACAGATTGAACAAGCGGTGGGGTTGCTGGAACTTTTGGCTTGCTTAGTTGCAGCTAACAGCATGTTCATTTGCTTTGACAACATGTCAACCTTTGTTGAAAGATCGGAGGTGTTGTTATTGACATCAACAAGACCACCTCTGGTTAACACATGAGATTTAGTTGCCACATCCACATTAGTTTGCTCCATTGTCGCCTTTTGGATTGAAGTTTGATATAACTTCTCAAACAATGCCCACAGTTCATCAGCCTCTTTCGTGGCACATGATCCTCCACAGGATGCATCAACCATGCGTCTCTCTTCGGAAATTAGTCCATTGTAAAAACTTTGGACATGCTGCCACCTTGGCAGTTGATGATTTGGATAACTCTTAATCAATTCCTTAAAGCGTTCCCAACATTCATGAAATGTTTCTGAAGGTTGTTGGGAAAAGAACTGGATCTTCTGACGCAACTCGATGGTTTTTGTCATGGAAAAATATTTTTTAAGAAACTGACGGTATAACTCTGCCCAACTCTGAATAAATTGTGGTTTTAAGGAGTAGAACCAAGTTTTAGCCTTATCTCTCAAAGAGAAAGGAAAGAGTCGTAGCTTAGCTATCTCGTCGGTCACATTATGCACACAGAACATTTTACACACTGCAATGAACTCATTCAAATGAACATGTGGATTTTCGTTTGACAATCCATGATAAATTGGTAACATTTGAATCATTGTGGATTTAAATTCATAATGGTTCCCTGGGATGGGGGCATGCATGATACTATCTTGATCCTTATAAAAATCAGAATCATTATAATATTCCAATGTTCTTGGGCCTCATCATGATTATTGTTTCCATTATTTCCATTGTTAATGTTCTGATTATTTCCATTCCTTTGATCTGCCATAGTCTCAGTATGATGATACTGATTCCTTTGGATTCTGCAATTCTCTCTACAAGATCATTGGATCTCAAGATTAAACGATTGCATATATGGGTGATGAGAACGAGCAAAGCTCATACACCACACTCACAAAAAGGGTTGATGATTCCACAACAAACCACAAGTGTCAACTTCAATTGATTGAAGTAATGCACACAACAAAATTTCCAACAAAGACTTTATCAGTCAATCGATTGAACCAGTGGTCTCAATCGATTGATCTTCAAAAGTCAACAAAGTCAGCACAGATTTTTCAGCTAGAAAGCAAGTAGCTGTGTTCGGGTCAATCGATTGACACAGATTTTTCAATCGATTGACAAACTTAATTAAAAAAAAAATTTATATAACAATTAAAAATTAAATTCAAAATTTTAAATTTTAAAACTTAGAGCAATTCGAACAATCCTACAAAATCTTACCTTTTTTTGAGAAATAAAAGATTCCTATAAAGCCTAAAGCAAGAGTCCAACAAAAATTACTAACTAGAATTTAGAAAATCCTAAAATATTTTCTTAAAAGAAGACGATAAAAAAAATCTCCTACAAAATCTAAATTAAGAAGTCCTAAAAATCTCAACTTCCTAAAAGACTCCATAAAATCTTACCCAATGATAACAAAACAAAAGAAATTAGATTTTACAATTTATAGACCAAAAATGTTAATTCCAAATTTCAAGAGTCAAAATTTAAACCTTAAAATTTAATATTCGAAATTAACAATTCAAATTTCACACAAAACAGTCAATCGATTGATGCTTTTGGCTCAATCGATTGACAATCCAATACTGAAATCTCACAGAACACAGTCGATCGATTGAGGGACAGATCTCAATCGATTGACTGTCAACTAAACACACAAATTTCTTTCTGAATTAATCAAAATTTCGCCGATATTTCCCCGACAGCGGCACCAAAAACTTGATGTATTTTAATTTAAACCCTTGCAAGTGCACAAGATCTATTATAGAATGGTAAGAACAGGGGTGTCGAACCCACGGGAAAAACGTGAAATTTATCTAATTCTTTCAGAGACTTTAACACACCCAAGGAAGTACCAAGGGAGAAATTCAATTTACCACACAAATACAAACGATTCTCAATGCAATAAAAGAAAACTAAATTAAACTAGGACGGACAACTTCTGATAAAGGAGAAAATTAACAGTTTATAAATTGATCAAGGAGTTAGCTAACCATCGATTCATAACTTTTCTACCATTCAGTCTCACAAATTCAATTTAAGTCAAAACACTATCATTTATTAGGAAAACAAATGAATCGAGAAGAACGCAACTATGGATCTGGCATACCCTATTTAAAAACTATGACTCAGCCTATCATTGCGGTATGAGTCATGTGAAAAGAATAGCATATCTCAAACTCTTAAGTCACGACAATGATAAATCAATCATTTCACAGCCTAGATTGGCCTGTAGGAACAGATCTAGATGAAGTGCTTTTTTTACGGTCTTTGATAACCACGATCGATGATTGTAAACGAAGACTCGAAAATATTCAATCACGCACACACTTATAACAGAATGATTCAATGGCAAAACTATGAATTCGTAGAGATAACGATAAAATAGTTACTTATCTCCGGTTCGCTTTCCCCTTGAGCAAATTACTTTAGCCGCTCATCCTCGATATACAAACTCGTTGTAGATCAGAAGATATCATATTACAATGCTCTTTTATTTCTCAAAATCTCCTTACAATGCTCTTGTTCTCACGATTATCAACGAGAATTAAAAATAATTCCTAATACAATCTACTAAGAAAAAGAAGAAAGAACCAAGAAGAACCCTTAATGAATAATAACAATTAAAGAAGCCCTCAAAATAATTAAAAGAAGGATCTTTCTTCAATGAGTCGTGGCTTTCTTTATATAGGGTCGAGCAAACCCTATCTCTAATGGCCTCAATCGATTGAGATTCAAATCTCAATCGATTGAGTTTTGATTCGGAGTAAGTGGAGTAGGACTTGTCTTCTCTTGTCAATCGATTGACACTTATCCCTCAATCGATTGACATCTAGGGGTCAGATTCTCCCTCTCTTGGTGGATGTTGATCTGCTTCACGAATTTCGATGCTTCTTTTGATATTTTTATCCATGGCCCTTGTGTATCCTTTAATTATCCTCTTTTGTGCTCTTTTGTGATTCAACGGTCAGAAATACCTGTAACCATTAAAACCTCACAACAACCATCAGATGCTTTCATCGGACAGATAAGTGTAGGGATTAAGGTACGAAATGTAGTCACATTTCGGCACTGATCACCCATCAGTCACACGCGCGCGCTGTGCCGAGCCATGCAGGGCCGGGTCGGGTCGGGACAGGCACGATCACGTGTACATGTACATGGCTTAGCGATGCGATGCGGTGTGGTGTGGTGCATTTAGTTAATTTGTATACAAAAGAATAACATCATTTTTGCAGTTTTTAATTTATTTGAATTTTAAATTTGCTCTTTTGTAAATGGATATGTCCGTTCAGTTGCTTTAAACAGATATGTCTATTCAGTTATGTTTAAACGGATATGTCCGTTCAGTTACACCTTTTGATTTCTATAAAAGGGACCCGAGGCTCTCATTTGTTTTAACTGCATTTTCTTTTCTTAGTTTTTCGTTTTCAAAAGCTTCGTTGTTTCAGAGTTCTTTAGCGCTATCTGGTGTTCTAGTTGCGTGATCAGATTCACCAAATCTGATCACACGAATACGCTGTCGGTTTCGTTGTATCCTAGAACCGATTTGTCGGTAACCTATTAGTGACCACTAGATCATAGTGGTAGGGACAAATCTCGATTTAAAGAAAGTGATATTCAACGTGCCTCAAACTGGATCTGCGTATTTTTCATTCCCCTTTATCTTCTTCTGCAACCCAAAACCATTTTTCTAATAATTTTAAACCGAGATTTACTGATGGCTTAGATTACTGATGCAACTAAGTTATATCCCGCACTGTCCAACAACAACCACAAGTTGGACAGTTTTGAAGGTTTGAATTTTAAACGGTGGCAACAGAAATTGCATTTTCTATTGACCACGTTAAAAGTTGTGTACGTTATCACAACTCCGCGTCTGACTGTTACCAAATCGTCCACTCTCAATGAAGGCTGTAAACAACAGAAATTGGATGACGACGACTACACTTGCAAAAGCTATATTTTGAATGCTTTGTCAGACTCTTTGTTCGACATCTATCGCACTGGCTTACAACATGTTGAAGGAACTCTCGGACGCACTCGAAAAGAAATACAAAACTGAATATGCAGGATATAATTCTCACATAATCAGTCAATTTTTAAATTTTAAGATGGTCGATGATAAATCAATTCTTAGCCAAGTGCATGATTTTCAAATAGTTATAAATTATATAATTGCTAATGGTTCTCATTTCGATGAGGATTTTCTGATTGGTGCGGTAATCGCCAAGTTACATCCATCTTAGAAAGATTAGCGAAAAATCCTTAAGCATAATAATGAGAAGATCTCTACAGAAAATCTTCTTCTTCATTTATGTATTGAAGAAGAATACTGAGTTATGGACAAAATTGAAGATCACATTGATATGACATCAAAGGCACATTTGGTTAAGTCTAAGGTTTTCAGTGAATCGTCAAAAAAGAAGAAGAGAGGATATTCTCAATCAAAGGAGAATAAGAAATTCGCCAAGACCATAGTATAAAGTGGTGGATGCTATCACTGTAGGAAATCCGGACACTTCAAGCGGGATTGTCGCCTCTTCAAGAAATTGAAGAATCAAAAGCGAATGCAGTGGAAGAAAAAGGCAACTTTGTAGCCATTCTTTCAGAGGTAAATCTGATTGGTGACATCAATGAATGGTGGATCGACACAGGTGCTACAAAATATGTTTGTAATAATCGTGACATATTTGTGACGTATGATAAAGCTGACGATGATCAAGATCTCTTCATGGGGAACTCATCTACGACAAATATCATATGGTGTGAAAAAGTGAAATTAAATTTCACATCCGAAAAAGTCGTGACACTTACTGATGTGCTCCATATACCAGACATTCGCAACAATCTTGTATCGGGTGGTTTACTAATCAAACATGATTTCAAACTTGTATTTGAATCGGATAAGTTTATCTTATCCAAGAATGACAAATTTGTTAGAAAAGGATATGCCATGGGAGGCATGTTCAAACTCAATGTAACTAATTCAATTAATAAAATCTCTGCTTCTTCTTACTCGGTCTCTCTTTCTAATTTATGGCATGATAGATTTGGACATGTTAATTATAAGTCTATGAAATATATGACTAACTTAGATTTAATTCCAAAACATGAATCTTTTGCTAGTAATACTTATAGTATATGTGCTAAGACTAAAATTACTAGAAAACATTTTCCTAGTGTTATTAGAAATTCATATTTATCAGATTTAATACACAATAATATTTATAATTTAAACAATATTCCTACTAGAGGAGAAAAACGATATTTTATTACTTTTATAGATAATTTTTCAAAATATGCTCATATATATTTATTAAATACAAAAAATAATGCTTTTAAAAAATTTAAGGTTTATAAAATATTAGTAGAAATTCAATTAAATAAAAGAATAGATTCATTAGATCTGATCAGGGTGAAATTCGTCATGAGGTGACGGCTCTTATACGCCACAACAAAAGGAAGTTGCCGAGAGAAAAAATAGAACATTAGTAGAAATAAGTAATGCAATATTAGTCAACGCTAATTCCGATAAAAATTTATGGGGTGAAACTTTGTTAACTGCTACTCATAATTTGAATAGAATTTCACATCAGAAAATTTTAACTACATCATATGAACTTTAGAAGAATTAAAAACCTAGTCTAACCTATTTTAAAGTGTGGGGATGTATGGCACTTGTTAGATTATTAGATCCTAAAAGACCTAAGATAGGTCTTAAATCTATTGAGTGTGCATTTGTTGGCTATACACAAAATAGTAAAGCTTACAGATTTCTAGTTATGAAATCCAATGATGCTAGTTATGAAATCCAATGATAACATCGATAAAAATACTATAATAGAATCTAGAGATGCTATATTCTATGAATCTAAGTTCACTACTCTAACTAATAAATTAAATATTGAAAGTAAAACTTATGAAGATGGAGAATCTTCTAAATCTAAAGAAGTTATTGAATCTTCAAGTTATGAAGAGGTCATCATTGAACCACGACGAAGTAAACGTCAATGGTTTGAAACTAGTCTTTCAAAAGACTATTATATCTATTTAATTGAAGGAAATAGGACCAAAAATACTAAGAAACATTTGTTTCTAAATATAGACGATGATCCTATCACTTTTAACGATGTCATGAAATCTAGAGATAATATTTTTTAGAAAGAAGCTATCAATGATGAAATAGATTCAATAATGGGAAACAAAATATGAAAATTAGTAAACTTACCAGAAAGATCTAAACCTATAGGATGTAGATGGATATTTAAAAGAAAACTTAAAATAGATGGAATTATAGAAAAATTTAAGGCAAGATTGGTTGCCAAAGGATATAGACAAAAGGAATGTGTTGATTACTTTGACACCTACGCACCCGTTGCTAGAATTTTGACTATTCGACTTCTAATTGCCTTAGCTTTTATACATAAGTTACAAATCCATCAAATGGATGTTAAAATTATTTTTTTAAATGGTGATTTAAAAGAAAAGGTCTATATGGAACAACCAAAAGGATTTGTTCTACATGGACAAGAAAAGAAAATCTATAAACTTATTAAATCTCTATATGGGTTAAAACAAACATCAAAATAGTGGCATGAAAAGTTTGATAATACCATTACCAATTTTGGATTCAAAACTAATGAAGCCGACAAATATATGTATTATAAATTTTCTCATAATAATAGTGTTATTATATGTCTTTATGTAGATGATTTACTTATTTTTGAAACTAATTTAGAAGTTATTTTAGAAATTAAAAACTTCTTAAGTTCATCTTTTAACATGAAAGACATGGGTCAGGCAGATGTTATTTTAGAACTCAAAATTATAAGAAATGAGAA
This sequence comes from Chloranthus sessilifolius, assembly GCA_021018995.1. NCBI lineage: Eukaryota > Viridiplantae > Streptophyta > Magnoliopsida > Chloranthales > Chloranthaceae > Chloranthus > Chloranthus sessilifolius. Next base: position 161,850,267 of record CM037585.1, read on the forward strand.
TACGTTAACTTTAACTCAATTTTATTATGTTGTAAAGATTTTGAAAAGATTTAATTATTTTGATTTAAAATCTGTCAATACACCTTTAGATATTATTCTTAAATTGACTAAAAATGATAGACGATGTGTGCAACAGTTAGACTATGCAAGGGTTATTGATAGCCTTATGTATGCAATACATTGTACACGGTCGAACATCGTATTTACAGTAAGTTAAGTAGATTTACAAGTAACCCTAGTTTTATTCATTGAAATATTATTTCGTATATTTTTAGATATTTAAAGGATACTATTAATTATGGTATGCAATTTTCTGGATATCCTTAAGTTTTAGAAGGATATAGTGATGCAAGTTGGATATCTGGTTCGAAAGAATCAAAGTCTACAAGTGAATGAATATTCACTTTTAGAGGTACTGCGATCTCATGGGAATCAAAGAAGCAGACTTGCATCACACATTCCACTATGGAATCGAAATTCATTGTCTTAGCGGCAAGTGGAAAAGAAGCAGAATAATTAAGGAATTTACTAATAAAAATTTCAATTATGATTAAACTATTGTCACATATCTCTATACATTGTGATAGTAAAGCAACACTATCAAAGGTTTATAGTCAAACGTATAATGGAAAAAATAGACACATTGCTCTAAGACATAGCTATGTAAAATAATTACTTAGAGATAGAGTAATCTCAGTAATTGGGGTTAGGTCTGTAAAAAACCTGACGGATCCGTTTACTAAAAATCTTGGCAGAGATGAGATTCATAAAACTTCAATCAGAATGGGTTTAAAGCCATTAAACCTAAACAACCACTTGTGATGGAAACCCTACCTAATATTTGTTTAATCAATATTTAGATTCAAAGGGAAAAATAAGTCGTAAATTTATGACGGTTAAAGGACACTATATTGATGAGAAATAAATCTCATATATATCCCAGGAAGGATAGTGTTTCACCTGTAATGGATAAGGGGATGTAGAGTATTGCTCTTAATAGTCCTATAACACTATGTGTTGAGATGTTACAGTTACCGGGACATCTCTTTTAGGTCTGCCTATATAAGTGTGAAGGTGGAGCCGCTTTCATTAAGACTTGGCTTTATCTCATAAATACTTACGAAAATCAAGGGACTAGCATAGGGCATGTGCTAACCTTCTTTATTGAACACCAAATATGTAAAGTATGTGTGTGGCATAATTTCGATTTATCATATAAGATCGTTAGTTCAAGACTTAGTTTCACTAATGACCTTGACAAACCTTAAATTATTTTCACTAAAATAAAAATTCAAGTCTGTAAGACATTTTCATTTATGCACATATTTCTAGCTTTACTCTGTTTTTTCAATCTTTAATATAGTGGGGGATTGTTGAATATTTTTAAATAGTGGGGGATTTTGAATATTTTAAAATTGTGGGGGATTATTGAATATTTTAAAATATAAGACTTTTTAGATTTTACCTTTGAGTTTGCCTTGACCTTTGAGTTTGCCTTGTGGAATTGTCCCACATCGTGTAACCTTAAAATGGGTTCGTTTTTATTTAGCATTGTGTTGGCTCAAGGCTTGTAGCCTTCACCCAGGGGGCACTAAATTTTGTAACTTCCACCGCTATGCACCCCATTAGTCACACACGCGCGCGCTCCGTGCCGAGCTGGGCCGGGCCGGGTCGGGACGGGACGGGCACAAGCACGAGCACGTGTACATGGCATGGCGATACGATGCAGTGTGGTGTGGTGTGGTGTGGTGCATTTAGTTAATTTTTTATACAAAAGAATAACAACATTTTTGTAGTTTTTAATTTATTTGAATTTTAAATTCACTCTTTTGTAAACAGATATGTCCATTCAGTTGCTTTAAATGGATATGTCCGTTCAGTTACGTTTAAACGGATATGTCTGTTCAATTACACCTTTTGATTTCTATAAAAGGGACCCGAGGCCCTCATTTGTTTTAACTGCATTTTCTTTTCTTAGTTTTCCGTTTTCAAAAGCTTCGTTGTTTCAGAGTTCTTTAGCGCTATCTGTTGTTCTGGTTGCGTGATCAGATTCACCAAATTTGATCACACGAATACACTGCCGACTTCGTTGTATCCTGGAACCAATTTGCCGATAACCTATTGGTGACCACTAGATCATAGTGGTAGGGGCAAATCTCGATTTAAAGAAAGCGATATTCAACGTGCCTCGAATCGGATCTGCATATTTTTCATTCCACTCTATCTTCTTCTGCAACCTGAAACCATTTTTCGAACAAGATATGTATCGATTTCGTCCGAAATTTTGATCCATGCTTCTACTCCACATGGCATACGAAATACCATTCCGAGACTTGCAGAGATGGAACTCGTGGGACGATTTTCCTGACTTTTCAATCCGATCCATCACAAAACAAAACCTAGTTTGGTGACTCAATATGGAAAACTTCCTCATTGGGAGGTCGTTACTGACAACAAAGTGATCCTCCGTTGGGGAATAAGTGAGAAGATTAGCAATGGCCTAGCCACGGATAGCATTTTGAGGAGACAACTTGATATCAAATTCGGTTAACTGGAGGAGTCATTTGAGAGACTCCAGGGTATCTGATTCACCTCAACGATTCCTGTATTTGCCACGGTACTCCCCCCCGTGTGTTAGAATGTCTCCGTCTTGATTAGATTTGTCTCTTTATCAGGCAATCTAAGATGATGTAATTTTAGGGTGAGATTGTCTTTTGCGCTCGTCTTAATGGATCTGCTCACCAAACGCCTGCTCCTTTGGGGATTTCCCGAAAATTTTATTCGATTTTCTTCGTAGGGCTGTTGCTTCCAACTAAGCTCATGAGAACCCATTGACTCGAATGACTCAATCCACCCAATTACCCTTTGGGCACCATCATTAAACCCCGTACTCATCAAAGAGTGATACGTTTTAATCTTTAGAGCCTGCGACATTTCATGATAAATGGAAAACTATTAAGTAATGATAAAACACTTATTACCGTCATCAACATCAACGCCTTATCCATCTACTTCTCGATATGGCTCCTTGGTGTAATGGCAACGAGGGCAAGAGGGTTTGGGTTGTGAATCCCAATCATTATGGTGAAATCATTTTACGCCCATTTGACCTTAAGAGCTCTTCTCGCACAAGCTTGGACCGGTATTTGGCGAATATTAGCTCCCTTTGGTTTGCTATTTTATGGCGTGCGCAGCTTCGAATTCGATAAAGACCATCGATATATACTTTAACCTGTAGGAGCATGGCTATCCCAAATGGATGTGCTATATGCTACTGTGTGGAGGAATCGGCCAACCATTATATATTCTTCATTATCCGAGTATGGAGTCGATTTGCGAATATTTCAGGGGCAGGTTTAGCTTGGTTGGCTGCATGCCTGGGTCTTGTATGGATGTTTTAGCAAATGGTTTCTTGGCGTCCATATGTAAGAAGGCTCTGGTGTTCAAATTGCTTCCCAGTGCTATTTTCTGGGTTGTATGAGAGCTTGAAACAATAGAATTTTGAATGGCAATAAGAACTCTTCCCACCTTATTATCACGGAGGTTTCCAAGTTCATTCTCTCTTGGGCAAGGCTGGCTATGGTTTCTCAAAAAGAGTTGGTATGCTTTTGGGAGTCATTTTGTATCGTGTTGCTGTTCACTTCAGTAGCCTTTTTATCTTTTTCTTTGGTTTTTTCTCTTTCTGGGTCTTTAGGAGCGTCCTAAGCTTCTCGCTTGAGCTTGATGTAGCATTTTATTTAATACAAAGTCATCTTAGAATTAGAGCATCTCCAACAAGAAGAGCTAAATTTGAGTAGCTAAACACCATTTTAGCTACTACTACAGTACTTTAGCTACTACTACGTTAAAAATTACTCCAGTAGACACTCTATTTTAGTTATTTCTTTCTTTAAAATATTATTTTTCATTCTTATTTTATTATATTTTACTACCCACACTTAGGGATGCAAGTTCGGTATACCGAACCAAACCAAACCAAACCCGAAATTTTCGGTGTTCGATTCGGTACACCCCAAACCAAAAATGAATCAAAACCCGTTTGGTTCGGTTCAATTTTTTTTTTTTAAATCGAAACCGATTTGGTTTGGTTCGGTGTAGGTAAAATACCTATTTTTTATTTTTTTTAGGGTATCTTTTCATTTTTTTCGGTTCAAGCCACCCAAACCGAATTGAATTGGGGTTCGGTTCAGTTTGTATCGGTTTTAGTTCGGTTCAATTTTTTTTCTGAAACCGAAACCAATTTGGTTTGGTTCAGTTCAGTGTAGGTAAAATGCCTACTTTTTCATTTTTTTAGTGTATGTTTTTGGCTTTTTCGATTTTTTTCGAGTTTTTTTTACTTTCAAGCCACCCAAACCGAACCGAATTTCGGTTCCGTTTGTCGGGTTTCGGTATAAGTAAAATACCTATTTTTTATTTTTTTAGGGTATGCTTTGATTTTTTTAGATTTTTTTTGCTTTCAAGCCACCCACACCGAACCGAATTGGGGTTCAACTTGGTCCGATTTGTGTTGGGTTTCGCTGCGGTTCGGTCCAGTTCAGGACCCTTGGGTTTCTCTGCGATTTCAGTTTATTTTTATTTTATTATTTTACTATTAGATGAGGGGGAGAGAAGAGAGGAGAGAGAAGAGCAAGAGAGTTATCTTTAAAAAAAATATTATTTTAATGTTTAGCTACTGCTACAGTAATAGCTAAATTTAGCTATTACCGTAACAATAGCTATTTATAGCGTGTGGGATGGTGCTCCTGCTGGAGCTCAATTCATACTCGTTGGAATGCTATATTGTATATAGCGTGTGAGATAGCTTTCCTTATGGAGATGCTCCTATAGACCAACAAAAAACAAGATTGTTTAAACGTGCAACTCATAAAGACATCATTATTGTTGTGTAATAAAAAAAAGGACACTGGTAGGCTGTCTCACCACATTTTTGTGCCATGGCCCTGTGATTATGATTCTAATATGTTGTGCATTATCTAATATATATATATATATTAGTATAATAATATATATTTTATTGTTTCAAAATTAAGTTTATAATTATCATTATATATATTGATCATAATAATTCAAGGCAAACTTGTAAATATTATTTTTCTAAATAAGTGTCTTTTCATATTTGAATTTATCTCTTCATCGTAAATCTGAAAAGACACAAGTAAAATCGATTCCTTTTACTGCTATCTTAAAAGACACAACTCTCTGAAAAGACACAAGTGAAATCTATTTATCTTTTTACCGTAAAAAAACACAACTCTGTAAAAATACACAGATCTGAAATTTTTACACCGTTATTTGAAAAGATGTAACATAAACAATAATAACATCTATTTTTGTCTTCTCTTACGTTTCTTATTTATTTTTTTTAATCTTTTTGTGTATCAAAAAATCTATGTGGCAGGTTCTTTCTCTAGAAAGTGCAATCTAAAAAAGAACATATGATTCTTGGCAAGACAATCCTGAGTGCTCAGAGCCATTATCAATACCATTTTTTTTTAACATTATCGTACTTTATAAGTTGTTTAAGCATGCTAATTCTTCCTTATCTCTGAATTTCGAAGTGTGTCATACTAATTATATTCTCTTTGTTTATTCTTAATTTTAGGCCTTAATATGTTACAGAAACTGAGTCTGAGCATGTGGCCATGACAAAGAAAGAAACCATTAAATACAAATTCTTTCGGGGACAACCAGCTAAAAGAGCTCGTATTGAAGAAACAGTTGATAGTGCCCAGCTTTCCAACGATGAATTTTTGAAATTATCGTTATTGTTTCTCGTATACTCATTTTTACTTCCGGACACATACCAAGAAGTGGATAATAAATACTTGAACTTAGTCAATAACTTCAATGAGTTCAACGAATATTCGTAGGGGCTAAAAGTTTTCAAAATTTTAGTTCAATGTATAAATAAAGCGATAATTAGAAGAGAAGCGACAAAAATGTCGCCAAAAGGGTAATATAACATCTACGGGTGCACCATCGCCTTACAGATTTGAGCGTTGGTGCACTTTCCAAGAGTCGACCCCGCTCGTACACAGCTGAAAATTTCATTTCCGAGGCTGATGAAATGGAAAGCACTGAAATTTTTGAGAAAGTAGGTAGCAGCCAACTAGAGAACAGTCGGCTAGACAACCACAACTTATATATGAAGTAACGAAGCTTAGGAAATAGTGTTCGTCTCTCCAGATGGCGGTTAAAGAAATAAAAGGTGATTAAAACCACGCCTTCACTATTTTAAAAGGACAGACGATAACAATTGAGCAACTCAAAAAAGACAATAAGACCTTACAAGCGCAAGTAGGGTCTCTAGAAAATCAAGTAGCCTACTTGAAGAGCGAAAATATTGTCATGATGAATGATCTTGCAACAGTCAAATCTCATTTGTCAAAGGTATATTATTTAAATTTTTTTCAAATCATTATTTAAGGATGCGCTTTAAATCACTATCTTAAGATAGCGACCTACTATCACATGATAGCAACCCGCTAGCTTAAGATATCGACTCACTATCTTAAAGTCGCTACCTTAAGATAGTGGGTCGCTACCTTAAGCTAGCGGGCCGCTATCTTAAGATAGTGGATCGCGTACTTAAAATAGCGGATTGATATCTTAAGATAGCAGGTCGCTATGTAATAGTATGTATTGAATTCTCTTAGCACTACAAAAAATAAGACTATTAGCGGCAATCAAAAATTGCCGCTATTAACAAAAAAATGTCGTTAATACCCTTGCCGCTAATAATCTTAATAGGTTTTTTATTAATAGCGACAGTTTTTTGCTCCAAAAAACTGTCGCTAATAGTCTTATTTTTTATAGTGTAGGTTAAATTCATGTTTTTCATATTTTGTACTTATATAGGATGAAATTCTTTCTTCTGTCCTATTTGATGCTTTTGTTACCTCCAAATTCTCTGCCTCTCATCACCCTGCCCCTGCCTCTCATCACCCTGGCCCAAAGCCCTCTGTACCAGAATCACATGTTTCTCAACCCTCTGCCCCTGAGCCCTTTGAACACGAGCCACCTACCTTTGTACCCCCTGTCCCTATACCTCAACCGTCGGTCGAGGGTTTCGACCCAGTGCTTGATGCTCTAGTAACCCGACCTACTCATGAGTCGCAGCCGACATCACTTAAATCACTACTAGTAAAGTTTTCTACATCAAAGAGTAAAGCCGAAGGACAAAGGAAGGGCACGGGATATGAGCTACGAGCACAAAAGAAAAGAAAGATGTCAATTAAGAAAATTTGTATAAAACGATAGAGAGTGGTCGGTGTAGAAGAAGAGGTTGAGCCACAGTCCATGAAATATAAATTTATGGTTAGTATGTGAAACCGACCTGCGAATGACGATTTTGCGATTGTGAATACTATCGGGGGTATTGACACCACCGTAAGAAATTTAAAGGTCCTTAAGGGAAGGGCGTGGCTTGACAATGAAGTGATGGATGCGTACATCAAGGTCTTAGAGAGTAAGAACAACTCTATATTTACAGAATGACAGACAAGAGCTGGTTTGCATTGGTAGTGGCACTGGTATCATTTTTATTTTTTATTATTTTATTTATTTACGTCATTCACGCAATTCAATTGATGATTTATTCTAATGATCAATTTCAGACCCTGATTATAGCGGACCACTCTAATTTTGAAAATTTTATCCGTGATGAAAAATTGGGACCACTCAACGACTTAGATAGATGGGAGGTATACTGTGATAGGTGACAAGTGGCAAGTTTGTCACCATTGCAAGTCGCTTGAGCTTAGGAGTACGACACGCAGTATTGATGTTGTTGATTGTGGGATGTTAAGTTCTTTTTTAAATTATATTAACACTTTTTATGTTTCTTAATTAATATAGTACTAATTAGATCTTCGGTTGCACACAAATTTATTTTCCAATGCATAGCCAGAAACATCACTATTGGGCATTAGCTATTATGTCCGTAGCGGATCACGTTGTGAAGCTGATAGACCCAGCCGACCGAGAGTATTCAAGGAAGTTCGAAAAGCACAAAGATTGTTTGTTGCATCACCTGTCGCGATTTCTTTACATTGTCGGATTGAGTTCTGCTCTCGATCAATCGTGACAGCTAACGGTGATAGACAGTATCGATCTTCCCTGCCAACACAATGGTTGGGATTGTGATATTTTTATACTAAAGTATGTTGAATACTTTTTCGAACGACGGATAATAGATTTCGAGGAGAAAGACATACCGCAATTTCGAGCTGAAATCAGACATTCATTGCCCACGTTTGGAACTATAACTACTTAGTTATTTTTTCTTTCACTTGTATATTTTTATATATTTTGTAACAAGTTTAGGATAATGAATGTATATTCTTGTGTGAATTTTTCTTTATTTTTTTGCTATTATTGGAATATACCTTAACGAACCGCTATGATATTACAATCTCATTTTTGTAAGTTATAAATTAAGAAATAGGTTTCATATTCTAACAAATTTATATGAGCGGCGGTTATATCCGTATTCGTTATAATTTTTACACCGTAGTGGTCGAACTTTACCTTTAGATCTTATCCTTCTTTTCTTCAGACGATCGGCTTGACGTATCTTGTGTGGAGGTAAAACCTCAATGTCTTCCCTTAGAATGGTCCATTGGTGCTTATCAACAGTCGAAATAAAGTATTCTTTGTAAGTTTTCCTAAATAAGGCACTGGTAAACTAATGTTCATAAAATTGATAAATCTCTTTGTCTTTGTTCTTGCGCAATAATACAGTACTCGCATGCGAATATGGTAATCCAAGGATAGCCCAACATCTACATGTGCATATTCATTTCTTTAGATCGACACTGTGAGTGTATTGCCCCCGTTTAACTTGAAGTGTATCGCAATCATAGGGAACAACGTCCTTTCAACGCTCTCACCCTAAATTTCGTGTTATGTGCTCTTTCGTTATCAGTGTCAACACGCGTGTCATTTTATTTCCTTCCTCCTGACGTCGAAGAAAGAATTCGGCTACCTTCTTGCGAATGGTTTCTAACATTGTCACGATCGGTTCATCCCTGACTATCTTCAACCACTCTTAATGCTTTCAGTTATATTTATTGTCAGCATATCATAACGCTTTCCTGAAAAATATGCGCGCGCCTAGAAATGGTGACCAACTTCTTTAATCCATGTTATATATTTTGCGAGAGCCTCATCTTCTATTTTTTATAAAACAATTTTAAATTTTGCCTCCAAGAATGTATGAGCAGCAACCCAAAACAGCGGTTGGGAGATTTTATCCTTATATATATCAAAAAGATTCAAAATTAAGTGTCGCATACAGTAGCTGTGAAATGTGTTAGGAAAAATATTATACACAGCTTCCATCAACTCTCTCTGTCGGTCTGATATCAATACAAACTGCTCTTCAAAGTTCCCGATTATGCGACTTCCTAATAGATCAAGGAACCATGTCTAATGATCTTTATTTTCTTTGGTCTGATATCATAACGCTTTCCTGAAAAATATGCGCGGGCTCAAAAATGGTCACCGACTTTTTTAATTCATGTTATACATTTCGGGGGGCCTCATCTTCTATTTTTTATAAAATTCTTTTAAATTTTACCTCCAAGAATGCACGGGCAACAATCCAAAATAACGATCGGGAGATTATATCCTTATATGTATCAAAAAGATTAAAAGCTAAGTATTACATACAGTAGCTGTGAAATGTGTTAGAAAAAATATTATGCACAACTTCCATCAACTCCTACTGGTCTGATATCAATACAAACTATTTTTTAAAGTCCCCGATTACGCGACTCCCCAATAGATCAAGGAACCATGTCCAATGATCTTTATTTTCTTTAGGTACAACGTCGAATGCTATAGGGAATAAATGTCTATTCCCGTTTATCCCTGTAGATATTAACAACACTCTTTTGTATCATCCGTGCAAATGCGTTCCATCTATAATAATTATTCTTTGCAAAGTATTACGAAGGCTCCTAATGCAAGATCTAAATGCCGCGAAGAACCTCTGAAAAGCATTATCAGGCTCGCTATAGAATTCGATCTGTACATCTTGATCGACCCGCTGTAATTCAACGATATAGGACGGTAACATCTTAAATTACTCCTTTCAACTACCTCGAATGTCATTCAACGTCATTTCTTTCCCTCTCCATGATTTCCAGTAACCTACTGTTACATCATATTTTTTTCAATATAAGAAATTGTTAAAGCAGGACTCTCGTCAAAGCCTTTTAACAATTTATCTCTCATGAAGGAAGCTATCCACGATGTCGTACACTGACGATGTCCTCTTCCGAAAGCTAACATTCCGCACGTATGTTCCGGGCGGAAAGTCTTCACGACAAACGTGTCCACACCTACCAATTTTGATGCATGTATCCATCAAACACATCCTACTTCAATACACATCACCATAACCCGAAGAGGACTGATTTTATTAGTTTAACTTAGAAATTATTTATCATGGCAAACTCTTTAAGAGCTTTCTAAAAAGATTTCTTATTCATGAACGCCTGACCAACAATAATTGACCCCCCTTTATAAAGTTTCTCACCATCAAAATCTATGTACTCGCCTTCCGAATCATTAAGTTCATAGTCTTTGTCCACCAGAGGTTGATCAATTCCTCTATTAATATCAACACGCGAAGTGGGCGAAGGCGGTGCTTCAGTATTTTCAAGATCACTATCATCGTCATCGACTAGAATATTATTACATGCTTGGGGTTGAATCCGTCGAGGTATGATTAGTTGAGGTGCAGTTATTTCGATAGCGGTTTGTCGAGGTCGGGATGTTTGGGGTGCGATAGGCTCTTGTGTTCTAGCCTCGACTATCGTTGGCTCTGAAGCTATTGGTACAGAAGGTGATTGATATGGAATAAGGCCTCCCAAAAATGTTTTTCACTAATTCCAATCGAATGTGTTGTTTATCGATTCGAAGTTAAGCTGGCATATATTATGCATCAGATTTATTTAAGGATAATATCTTTGATCTTCATTATCTTCTCTCATTAGAATGTCTGAAGATAGTTGCTCATGTGGCCTACGGTACGGGCGAAATCCTATATTCATATTTTTATTATCGTCGATTATCATCGGTGCAACAATGTTCTCCTCTTCAAACCGTATTTCTTAATTTTCAATCGAATGTTCTGGTTCTACACAATCATCATCTCCTAATCCGACTTTTTCTCAAATTCTTTATAATCTTCATTTTTTCCTGCTGGAACGGTTGAAATGCGTCGAAAGACGATAAAATTTTCGTGACAGGAGTGATTAATGATTTTTTTATATTAGTATTTATCACACCATCACCAATACGATATGTTCTAAATAAGTTCGCAAGATTATCGGAGTCTGACAATTCGGCAAACACTAACTCCTTCCTTATGCGCAATGAAACCAATAGTGTAATTGAATGTTCTTCCGGTCAAGTTCTACTGACATTGTACATTTTCTGCGTAAATTGATTAAATGATATCTTCTCTTTAATAACGACAATCTTCCGATATCCCCCGTTATAATTATTATCGCCAACATGAACCCCATCAAAATGACAAAGTAGAGGAACATTCATTTCAATCTAAAATATAAAAAATAATGTAAATTAAAACGTAAAAAATGTCATACTTAACTACTCACTTAGATTCAGTTGACCGCTATCTTAAGGTAGCGAATCTATCCATTATGGCGTTATCTTGAAATTTTTTATATCTACTATCAAAAATGCTATATTACCTGTGCTCATTGTCGTTGAAAGGGATACAGTGTGATCTGAACTGGTACAAGTATATATAATGAGTGTGGACTATATAAAATTATATATATATAATGAGTAAATATATATTAAGTCGGTGCAGACGTAGAAATGGCTTGACTTGGAACTGATTTATTACACAAAGATTAAAATTATAAGGCCATTTTAGCAAATAAATAAAATTATAGGACTAAAAAAGCAAATTTTTCTTTTTTTCTAACAATCCAAATTAGTTAGTCCAAGTTATAGAATAGCATATTAATACGCTCAAACTTTTTTATAAAAAACCACATCAACCTACCTTCACCAGCTAATCCTAACACTTCAATACGGACCCTACCATGGATATGAACAATAATCCACATTATAGTGTCTAAATAGAATGGTTTAATTCCTCTTAAGGGGCATATATTTGGGGTAACATCAGCTCACATGATGCATGGATCATCTCAGGGTAGACATTAATTGGCCGGCAATCCGATCATCCATTTTTTTAGAGTTTATCTATAATGAGTGTCCATTCATTATGCACGGTAAAATAGCCCACACGTCCGTGTGACTGTGTGATATGCATGGACTTTCATGCTTTGAAAGTTCGTACACATCACAGTCACACTCTTGATGGGTCTGTCATGTCCACCCATTATGAGTGGATACTCATTGTAGACTAAGGATCAAAATTTTGGGCAAAATTATCGTTTTTAGTCAAGTTTGAAACGGAAAATTTATCTGAAATGTTAATCCTTCTTAGAGACTAAGAGTACGTTCGGTTGGGCGGATTCACTATATTTTACACGTGAAATTCACTTTTTTGCTCCAACGGTAGCATTTGTTACGGGCTCCCGTCGTTCGGTTCAGTGTATTGCTACTGTGTAAAACACTGTTCATTTTGCAGGTAATAATTTTGACTTACGAGCCTCCTGCCTCGTAAAGCAAACTTTTTACAGGAGTTATTGCCAACGAAACTTCAACGGCTACTTTTATTACACCGTCCCACCCATTTTGGTTAGAGAAATTTAAGTATTCTGCAGAAGATGGGAGATTTATGATTTCTGTAGAAGCTAGGGTTTCAAATGAAGAAGGTGTTTGTGGATATGTAGAGGAGAAACAAAAAGAAATTGGTGCGCTGAAGAATTTGGGATTTATGGAGGTAGACGAGGTAGGGGATTGTTCATAAGAAGTTAGGGTTTTTGGAGGAGGAGTATACGAAATAGGGTTTTGAGTATTCAGATTTTAGATTTAGAAAGATGAATTCTGAGTGGAGGAAGAGAAGTTTTGTTGTGAAGAAATAAGTGGGGGGTGTTGAGAGGGTTGAGTTGCTAGAGACGGAAGGGGGATTTGGAGGAGTAGAAACTTGAGGGTTTTGATAGGAAGAGGGTAGGATTCCGAAATATTACAACGATTGTTCTTGAAGAGAACGTAAACAAATAAATTAATTAATTAATTAATAGAATAAAGAGAATATTTACAGATGAGGATGGGCTGCTCCACTGCATCGAACAACAATACTTGCAGACCCAAACCCACCGTTTCTGACCCTCAATTCCCCGGCCATCACCTTCCATCTCCACACTGTGCCTCCATTGCAGCCAAACGACAAAATAATAATGATAATAATAATAATAATACATAAATAAATAATAGAAGGGGAAGAAAACGCCTCCTGGTCGCCCAAATCACCGCCCCTTTGCTCCTCTTCCCTCCTCTGTTTCTCAAATGAAGAAACCCTTTTGGTGCCATCGTATATTAGGGTCTTTCAATTCCATGTGAGTCATGTATGACACTGTAGTGTGTTTGTCTTTTTTTGTTTGCATTTTGTTTACTTTTGAAGTGGGTAATAGAGATTAATATTCCTTTAGGCTTATCTAGAGGCAAGTGGGTTTGCGTTTTTCCATCTTTGGAGCCATTGAGGTCACTGGCTATTGGGAAATCTTGGTGTGGTGAGTCTATTGATTGGAAAGAGAGCAGGTGAGGATTCTAATGAGGTTATTATTAGTTAAAATGGTTACCATTTGTGTGTATTATGGAGGTTTTGAAGTTAGGTTATGCTCAAGGTTATCATTTGGGTGTGTTATGGAGATTGCATCACCATGATTTCATGTTACATCGGACATTACCATTATTAGTGGTAGAGCCACGTTATCTGATTGAGGGGGGGGAGGGGGGGTTCAAAGCCACCATCAGGGAACTCATGCTGCACCGCTGCCAATCATGCCCAATAAAGTCGGATACTAGCATCGATGAATGGGGAATTTCCATTTTGTGCATAAATTTAAATATATTACACACATTGTTCTTTTGAGTGTAATATTAAAAAAACATCAAAAAGTGGATTTTATAAGGAAATTTTACACCCAAAAAAACAACTATTTTATACCCAAATATTACATGCAAAGTAAATAATGCATGTACTCCAGTCATAAAAAAATTACATGCATTCCTCATTTTACAAGGTCCATATTATATCGAAACAAACGTACCCTAACTCTTTTTTTTATGCTTATAAAATATGCAATAGAAGTGACATTTGTAGCTAAACATGGACCGTTGGCTGTTCATTTATTTGAAAGCGCCTGTTGGCTGTTCATCGTACTGTAGAAGTATGTCCCCACCGCGACCGCTGCACCCAACAATATACCTCATCCAGTAAAAAGACAATATCCCTCAGCTGCTCACAATTTTGATAAAGTCAAAACCGGCTCCAAAGTCCCAGCGATCAATCGTTTTCACTCATTAGGTCAAGGACTCTGTCCATGACGGCTCGAACAGTTGCTTCTAACTTTACAGCTCATATAATTGTTATTCTTAAATGAACTTTTTACAGATTAGAGCTCGAGAAACCTCATTAATTAGAGAACCATGATCCCTGTGAAATATATTAGAAATATGAGCTAGATACTACTTATATACTCTCAAATACCCTCTTTACCCTTCTGACAAAGTGGCCGCTTAGTCGTATCAAGCAACCGCTGGGTCTTTTTGCACGCCCGACTACGTCAATGACCGACCCCTCGACATAGTCAAGGGGTATTTAAGTCCTTTTCGAGAGAAAGCATCATTTTCTAAATAATTAGTGAATAGTGACTAAGCATGAATCTCTGAAAGTCCATATTAAGTGATGGAAACATTCTCACCCTTCCACTTTTACGAATCACGTGGCCAAAGATTCAGATCATCTAAAATCTAAAAAACAATACAATAAAAGATTCATACCATCCCATGGTAGCACTAGCAGTTTAGGTAGATTATATAAACATCTGTCCATATTAAGTGCTATCATCTGATGATAGGTGTTATGATCGGATGGTACCCTCTGAAGATCACATCAAGGGCTGCTTTCAGTTCAAATAAAATTAGTCACTTTGAGATGTTTCCTCTTGCTGTCAATGATTTGATTAAAATTTTCTTCGAGTCGCCAGAACTGGTCAATATTTTAGCAAATTAAAAAAATATATTACATAAATTTATTTTACAAAAACCTTTTCTTATATAAATAAAAACGCATGGAAAGATAAGATGAATATCCCAAGTTGACATCCATGGATAAGAAGGGGTTGGCCATAAAAGCAACAGTTGACCATATAAAAAAAAAAATCATACAGATAAGACAAACTCGGTCGCTTTGGCCAACAAAAGAAAGTCATCTAATGAGTTATTCGGATCATGCAATCCATCCAATTCCTTTTACTGGTCCTATCCAAGAAAATTATTGAGCATTAGCCAGAGCAAGCAAGAAGGAAGAAGCAGTAAATGCATATAAAATCAAGCCCAATACTAACTAACTCACACTAAAAGAGCCAAAAACAACTGCTACTTATATTTTTTTTTATAGGAAAACAACTCCTACCACCGAATGTGATTATGAAGCAGTCAAGCAAGTACTTCACTGCTCTCAGACTGAAGCAGGGTTCAAAATATCTTCTTTTTTTATACTTTTTATTTTCTAATCACTAGGAGAAAAAAAATGGTATATTCAGAAACATATAGGCCACACTTATATTATATGTTGCTATCATCTGATAATTGAAGTTATCCTTGCCTTTTTTTCCCCTAAAATTGCACAAATTATGACGTGCAGTCATCTACTTGAGAAGACGCTAAGGCTGTGTTTGGGATTGCTCTTTGGAGGCAAAGAGCAGGATTAAATTGTTCTTTTAAAGAAACCCAAATTCAGCCCTTCACTCTCTAAAAGAACTAAGAGCACTTACAACCAAACACAGTCTCATACTAAAGTGCTATACACCAGAGCAGAGAACTGCTCGTTACCTCTAAAGAGCAATCCCGAACACAACCTAAGCAAGCGCTCCTAAGTGCTATCGAATCAACTAAACCTAGGGCCATAGTCCTTACACCTTACTGATCACCGGTTGACCATTATTTTAAGTCAATAGAATAGCATAGGCCAACATATCAAGGGCAGCATTATCATGACCCGAGGAAGATCAAATGGAATAGAAGCAACAGCAAAGCTAACATGACATTTCGGCCACACATCTAGTCGACATGGACCAATAAAATTGAACTCAGCCACAGTATTGTTTTCAAGTAATAATAAGTATTTCCATCAGAGACCTCAACCTGCTTCCCATCAAATCAAAGAAATGGACTTTCAATAAACCTTGCATTTCATATCTATAATGGATGAGGATGCATTAGCCATTGTAGAAAGGTAGTGTGATTCCAATTTACCTAAGACAATATAACCTTGCCTTTAATATGAGATAAATCAGTGTGATTTCAATTTCTCTAATCTGCCCAAGGGGCTAGGAAGTCTGTTATTTGTAGTAATGTACATAAAGGCAGTAAGACAAAATATAACCTTGTTTCTGACACTGTACAGCTAGTTAGGCTAAAACATAAATTGCAACCACCGACTTCAAAGGCGGATTCCTGAAAAACACATAAAAAACAGCACACCATAAGCTCAAAGTGATCCATTGAAACCAGCATTATAAAGGGCATAATGAGAAAACAACTTGCTTCTGAAGGAAAAACTACAATTAATGTACAGGGCTTCGCATATCAATGACTTGATTTCTTACCATGCTGCTCTCTTATCCGATGAAGCTCTTAAGAGTATGCCAAAGAAATGTGATGTATGAATTCTGAATTGAAGAAATCGTAAGGTGATTGAGCTTGTCGGGTCTCAGAATCTGACATCGATTCGGAAAATATTACAAAGAACTCAGCAACTGAAGGAATTCCTCCGACTCATATTCTTTAACAACCTATTGTACCCACGATCCAACCAGAAAATCTAAGACGTTAGACCCCATATTAAAAACTGCAATTAGTTTGACTACTGGCTACTGAAGAAGGAAAAAAAGATTGTGATGATAAGTAAGTCAAGAAGGTTTTTTTTCTATGACAGGCAACAAAAGTAGACAAGTTAGAAGCAATCTCAAAATCAGAGTACAAAAAATAAAGGACAGATTGACAAACTCAGTAAGCCAACTCGGTTTGACCCCAAATCTCAGAATGTAGAAAATCAGCCAAGTTGATAAATGACATGTGTCTAACCAAACCAACTACTTCAAATTTGTGAACCTTCATTGCTTTGGACAATTGAGTGCACTAATTACTAAGTCATTCCTTGAGAATATAAATCTATGACAAGATCCAGCTGGAAAAAGAAAAAAAGTTAAAAATTGAAATTTTTGTTCAAATACAAATCGCAATTATGCTCAGTTGAGAGACTATTCCTTCCATAGTGAAAGTCACCTTATTTACTACATTCTGAGCTTGTAATGCAGATTCTTCAACACCTTCAGTCAGAGATATAACGCTGTGACTTAGGTAATACACTTCCAAGACAAATCAATTTCATGGACTTAATTCATCGCTAACAACTTAGCTATTTATTCCTAAGTACTTCATTATTTTAGGCATTGCACAAGCAAAATTCTATCAATAAGCTCAGTTGGGTAAGTGGCTGTCAGTTGATCTCTATATTTTTCAAGTGCAAACTTTTTAAGGACAACATGAGACTCGACATTTGCTTTCAATTGATCATATCAAAGAATGTTTAATCAAGCAAGTGACTAAATAGTGGCAAGGTTGTCTATAATCTAATTGAGGCCACATTAACACTGTAGCACTACAGTTAAATCAGCTGTATGCTGATGCACCATAGTGGATTTGGTTGGAAGCTAATCAGCCAGCTGGAATGGCACGGTTGGCAAGACTCAGTTTTCATATGTTTTAAGTAAGTCATGTGCCATGTGATGTTCAAGACGTGGCACTGATTAATTGGCCTGGTGCCTGAAATCCTCAATCACTAGAAGGTTCGTGAAGCCAATAATGCCCAGTAGCTGAGCATGAGAATAAGAACAGTAACATGCTATAGCTGTTTAGACTTGACACCTTTCACCTTCCAAAACAACCAGATCAAATAATGTTCAATTTCGAACACACAAACACACAAAGGGCAGTGTCGTTATAGCCGGTATCTTCCCAATCGCAATTGCACATTTTCTTTGTATAATGTACCCAAAGGTGTCAAGTGCACTTGAAGCAATACAAATGTATTAACTCAATTTAGCTCTTTGCAACAGCCATTTAAGCAGCCTTTGGCTGCAATGTACTAAAATTTTACTACACCAACAACTAACAAAAAGTTATAAATGAAGTCCAAAGGACTGAAAAATAAAAAGAAAAACAGTAACTTTAAAGGCATATGGGGTTTGTTCCCAAATCATCCAAAACACCCAAGTATAGCTCTCCCTGAGCCCTTGCGCTTTCCTAGGGCTCAGGCAAGCCGCAGGGATCTGGCTTAGCCTCGCCTTGCACTAGGTGCACATCTGACTATACTGAAAACAACATATCACTCAACATAGAAAAGTATATTTAAGCAGATTTTATCATCAATAAGTACAAGAAAAACACTTCCTACAGCATACCAATTTAATACACACACACACACATATGGGCGTAACTAAAAAATCTTGTCAGCATTTAGAAAGAAATGAACCCACTCAAACATAACAGCTCATTAAATTAAGATTGCATACCTCAGTGGGGAGGTCCTTCGGGAGGCCCATTCTCGTAAGAAAGTCGCTACCTACTCGATTCCAATAAATTGCATCTACTTCACCTACATTTTTACTGCTATCTACCTGAATCACCCTATGATCGCGTTCAAAGCAACTTCCTATCCACAAATACAGCTTGCCACTCTTATGTTTATCCCCACCGGAACTAGGAGCTACTAGAAAAAACACAGCTTTGGGATCAAGATCACCAACACCGAGTGCTGGCATTTTTTTTAAATCAGGCCAACGGTATATTAATGGATGCACTAGATTCAACGGGTCTGAATCATTGTCATGCAATTCAGTCAAGATAGACTTTCGCCCTTCTTCCAAAGGATTATTTCTCTGCAAACCACCACAAGTTTCTATCAAACTACATTTCTTCTCAGAACCACCATTATCAAAAATCGGCTCACTAGTTGCCTCTTGCAGCATCACACAAGGAACAAATGAAGTTTGAGCTTCTCTAGATGAATCACAATTCAAGTTCGGTAACTTTAGAGGTGAGGACGGGCTTCCCCTTCGTTCGGCAATCGAAAGACCAAATCCTTTAGAGGGCAACAAAACCGTTTTGGAACAAGGCTTTGAAGCATGCACAGATCCTGGGGAGAAAACAGTTTTGGAACAAGGGTTTGAAGTTTTCCCAATACCCGAAGGTTCCTGGCTGCTTAAGACATTATTAGAAGACTTGGATGATGAGGGTAAATAGTCAGACAAGTTAGAGGAAGCGGGTGATGGCATAAATGACTGAGAAGGCGATAGTGTAGGTGACTCTGAAGTATATTTCGAACTGGCACTTGAATCAGAAGTGACAGAACTGGGAGAAAGGTAGGGAGGCGATGACGACCCCTGGGAAGACATAAGATGACCTTTGTTCACACGGTTATCCTTGTCCACTATTAACATCGAATCGGAATAGACCCTGCAGAGACCTCCTCTAGTTACTGAAACCTTCTCTTTCATTCTGCCAGTGCCAGAAACAAACTTCCGCCTCAAGATACTCCAATTGCTTTCCCTAGCAGGAAGATGGGTTTCATGCCCAGCTCCCGGTGACGAAAAAGGAGGAACTACACCCCCTATAATAGCTTTACGAAAAAGCTCAAAATCTACATCATACAAATCTACTTTTCTTTTACATATACCAGCCTTAGTGGTTGATTCAACCTCGTTTCTATTAACCGAAGTCTCCGAACCATCTAAAGAAACTGGAACATTTGAAAATGCATCCCAAAAATCCGACCGTTCTTCCCCTTCTATGACAGTTATAATCGGTCCCTGCACTCTTTCATACCGAACGACCTGAAAAGCGGCTCCTCTTGCATCTCTTTCCATGATGGGTTCACATTCCTTCCCGATCCACACATATATAGCCGAAGGCACGTGAATTATGAACGCTCCTCTAGAATCCAAAGCGGAAGGAGAAGGATCATTCAACATTTTCGGAACGAGATGCAACGGATCATAAGGAGAGTGTGGAGCCATCCGATACATCCGCAACACCGAGCTCGGACTCAGGGGAATGGCGTGCACTCTCTTTTGACACTGCAATAACTGGCAAGCGAAACCCATGTTTGGATTTGTGATCCCTCTCGCAGCCTTAACGTACTGAAACGCGTCATCGAAACTCTGCCCTTCCCTCCACATAACATAAGCAATCACCAAAGACGTGGACCGGGAAACGCCCTGGCAGCAATGTACCAAAACCCTACCTCCTTGCTCCCTAACATCTTCGAAATAGTCGAAAACATCGTACAATATACTAGTTATATCCTCAGATGGGCTATCTTGCAACCATAGGGTTTTGTAAACTAGATCTGATTTGAAGTACTCAGGGCAAACAAAACCAACACAGTTGAGGACATGAGTAATACCGTTTTGTCTGAGAATTTCCCTGTTCTTCGCAACCGCGTCGCCGCCTAGGTAAATGTGATCGACGACCTTCGAGCATTCCTTATCGAAGAAGGCGATCTTGTCTCTTTTAACGAAAGATCCAGTCGGATCAGGGTTCCGCTGGAACGAAGATATATCAAGCTTCAACCGTTGATCTGATTTCCCGCTCGGGGTGGGCGGTTGCGGCCACTCCCCGACGTCATCGGAACCCGCCTTCGGCCACTCGTCTAAGCTCCGGCGAGCGATCGACAACGGCTGCAATGGCGGCAAACAAGACCTAGCTTTGTTGTTCAGTTGGGATCTTGGGGTTAACGGAACGGGGAATCTCCTAGATTGACCGCCACTCTTTTCAGTTCCACCGTCTGATGAATCTTTCGCCCCTTGATCGAACGGCGAGGGGATCTGCTGAGAAGTCCGGGAAGAAGACCACGACGCCGACCTCCAGAACGTTTTACGGCCGCCGGAAAATTGACATTGGCCACGAGAATCGGCGGCATCTTCGTCTTCCCCTAACATAATCACTCTAACCCTAGATAGCAGAACGAGTAAACCCTAATAAAACCAGTAGTAGATGCAAATGAGGAGATTCGATAGAATTTAAAGGCAGAATTTTGTGAGCATTGTTGTTATGCGAAAACTTTTACGAGTGTTGATCTTCGAGTTGGAGAAATTGGAGTAGAGAACCAAGTAAGAGCAATTGAAGATAGGTTAGGTTAACCCTAGGGAGAACCTTGGGGTTTTGAAGAGGGTGAGTAAATTAACCATGGTTTAGTTGAGAGTCAGTTACGCACCTACACGCATCCTGCGTGTCCGTAGTTATTTTTGTTCGGGTAGCCCGGCGTGAGCCGGGAGTTGGCGGCTCTAGCTTAGCCAAGCAGATTAAAGCCGCCATACGAAAGAGTACAATTCCAGTGTTTGGTGTGTATAAACAAATTGGCTATTTGAGATCTCACCACCACTTTATCTTTACATATAGCATGGTGTTTAGCACCATCAAAGCTGATAAAACGTGGCAGCCACCATCTTATCCAATAGGAGGTTAATGATTTAAAAATCAGATATTTGTGATAAATTGCGATACATTATAATACATTGTATGAAGCTGGAGTGCAAATATTTGACGCTGTTGTACAAAATCTCGCGATGCACTATTGTGCAGTTCATTCTAGTATAATGTTTTATTATGCAATGCAGCAGTTACGCAGTGTTTCATACTGCAGTGCAATAGTAATGTAGTGCAACAATAATGCAATATTTTACTATGCAATGAAAAAGCATTATAGTGCAATAATAATAGAAAATGGCATTCATAAAAAAAATAAAAATAATAATAATAAAATAAAGGTTAGAAGAGGGTCACTTTGATATTTTGAAAACTCTTAAAGCTATTAAACCTTCCACCCTAAACTTAGAAATTTGAGGTCCTCTTCGCATAGCCACATAGAAGGGTACAAGAGCTCAATCCCTTATTTAACTCCAGAGTTTCTATTAAGTATATAAGCCCCCAAATCTATCTTTGTTTGTATATAAACTCTAATATCTATCTTTATATAAGCCCTCAAATCTATGATGTAGAAGGCCCCAAATCAATAAAAGCTCTCATTTAACTCTAGAGTTTCTATTAAGTATGATTATTATACAACTTTTGTTTATATATAAGCCCCCGAATCTATAATGTAGGACCTCTTAAATCGATGATAAAATAACTACTAACATTATATTTATCATTTATACCCATTATCAACAAAAATTCTTGGCTATGCCTTGTCTCCAAAAATAAAAAATTGTCACAGTATTTATTTGAAAATTTTCTCAAAATTCTTTTCAGGGTTTGCTTGGATAAAAATATGGAAAATGGGGGATATGGATTTATAAATCTCACAAAATCTCATAGTTTCTGAGCTTGTAAGAATCCATCATATTCCTTCCTTTTTCACTCTTTGGATGACCTGAGAGAGGAAAAAATTAGGGAAATAAAATAAGCCATCTTATCTTGATTTTATATGGAAAGATTCCAGCAAGATAACCGTCACGTAAGTCTATGTAGCTTAAGTTTAAATTTTGAAACCCTTTTGATAAGTGGCATTTTATTGTGTTCTTTGTAAGATCTGACCAACCTTATTAAGGAAGTCTCCAATGGAGTTGATTGAGAACCTTTGTTAATAACTAATGAGATGATAATAACCCAACTTTATAGCAAGCAGACTCTCTCTCTCATATTGATAAGGGTCCAAAAATAGAGAGGGGGGATTGCAAAAGATGTAATGGAGGTAATAAGTGGCTTCTAAAAGATGCAATGGATTACGGAGGAAAAAATTGAGAAAAATTAACATGTACTTTTATTTGTGAGCCACGGTTCTTACTCTCATTGGCCTACCATCATACGGTTATATTTGATTCCAAATGATACACATCCCAAAAAGTGTAACATGATCATGGTGAACATCAAACGTGGTTTGCCAATTGCCTTTTGATGTCAATGTCATGTGTAATCAAAATCTGACCCTCGGATGGTAAGACCATGATCTCAAGATCCATTTTATGAAATATGGGAATAAGAAACGATCTCTATCATATGATTCAATAGATTCGAAGGTCTACGCACATGAAACCTAGGTAGAAAAGAAATAATTTTATTTTAAAAATAAAGGAATCAACAATAAATTTCATTCTAATTTCCGATGGGCTCGTAAAATAAACTCTGGGGTCCCCTCGGAAAATAAATTTTGAAAAATATAATATTTCAGATTTTATTTTTTAAACTTTATTTGCGACCCAAACAGTAGAAAAATGTGGATTTGAAAATCCAACCTTTAATTTTCTACCGTTTTTCATAATTCCAAATAAACTTTAAGTGAGGAAAATTTTATGAGAAAAAAGAGGGAAACAGAAGGAGTTCTCTTGATGATTAAGAAAAAATAAGTTATAATCATTTTTCCAACAATATTTTTAATAATATCTTTTGTCTATATATATATATATATATATATATAATACACTCATACATTATTGATATAGTTTAATAGAATATATGTTTGCAATAAGCATAGAATGTCACCATTTTTAATCATTATGGTTGTGTTTAGCATAGCTCCCCTAAGCTTAAGAGGGGCTCTTGTGAAGTGACCTTAGCTGTGTTTGGCATAGCTTCCTGACAAAGCAGGGTTTACCTGCTTTAGCATAATCCTTTTCTCTTTGCTAAATCTCTGCTATCTATTTTAGTAGGAAAATGCGGATTTGATAATCTAACCTTTACACTCATCTATTTTATGAAATATGGGGATAAGAAATGATCTCTATCATATAATTCAATAGAGTCGAAGGTCTATGCACATGAAACCTAGGTAGAAAATAAATAATTTTATTTTTAAAATAAAGGAATGAACAATAAATTCCATTCCAATTTCCGATGGGCTCGTAAAATAAACTCCAAGGGTTCCTTCGGGAAATACATTTCAAAAAATATAATACTTCGGATTTTATTTTATGAACTTTAATTTTCCACCGTTTTCCATAATTCCAAATAAACCCAAAGTGAGGAAAATTTATGAGAAAAAAGAGGGAAAACACAAGGAGTTCTCTTGATGATTAAGAAAAATATGTTATAATCATTTTTCCCATAATCTTTTTAATAATATCTTTTGTATATATATATATATATATAGGGAGCCAGTTAAGTCCTCCAATGAAGGACGGTGACCGTCCTTCAAGATACACATGGAGCTCCACGTTGCACCCAAAACACTGTTTGGGTGTCACGTGGAGCATAGGTGAACGGTTTAGATCAATATTAAAAAAAAAAATGAAAAAAAACTTTTTAAACCCACAAGTCAAAGTGTGACGAGTTTCATTGGTCCACATTTCATGGTTCAAAAAACACATGGTGGAGATGAGTTTTCAATTATTATTATTTTCAAAACTGATCTAAGTAATGCACCCCGAGCTCCACATGGCATCGAAATAATATTTTCACTGCCATGTGGAGCTCCACATGGAAGCTTGGAGGACGGTGATCGTCCTGCCATGGAGGACGAACACCTTTTCTATATATATATATATATATATATATATATATATATATATATATATATATATATATATATATATATATATGCGCACTCATACATTATTGATATAGTTTAATATAGTATATGTTTGCAATAATCATAGAATGTCACCATTTTTAACCATTATAGTTGTGTTTAGCATAGCTCCCCTGAGTTTAAGAGTAGCTCCTGTGAAGTGACCTTAGTTGAATTTTGCATAGCTTCCTGACAAAGCAAGATTTACCTGCTTTAGCAGAATCCCTTTCTCTTTGCTAAATCTTTGTTGTCTGTTTTAGTAGGAAAATGTGGATTTGAAAATCCAACCTTTACACTCATCCATTTTATGAAATATGGGGATAAGAAACGAGTTCTATCATATAATTCAATAGAGTCAAAGGTCTATGCACATAAAACCCAAGTAGAAAAGAAATAACTTTATTTTAAAAATAAAGGAATCAACAATAAATTCCATTCCAATTTCTGATGAGCTCGTAAAATAAACTCTGAGGGTCCCCTTGGAAAATACATTTCGAAAAATATAATACTTTGGATTTTATTTTTCTGAACTTTATTTGCGACCCAAACAATAGAAAAATGCAGATTTGAAAATCCAACTTTTAATTTTCCAGTGTTTTCCCCAATTCCAAACAAACCCTAAGTGCGAAAAATTTTATGAGAAACAGGAGGAAAAACACAAGGAGTTCTCTTGATGATTAAGAAAAATAGGTTATAATCATTTATCCCACAATATTTTTAATAATATCTTTTATATATATATATATATATATAATACACTCATGCATTATTGATATAATTTAATTTAATAAAATGTGTGCTTGCAATAATTATAGAATGTCACCATTTTTAACAATTATGGTTGCGTTTAGCATAGCTCCCATGAGTTTAAGAGTAGCTCCTTTGAAGCGACCTTAGTTGTGTTTGGCATAGCTTCCTGACAAAGCGGGGTTTACCTGCTTTAGCAGAATCCATTTATCTTTGCCAAATCTCTGCTATTTGTTTTAGTAGGAAAATGCGGATTTGAAAATCCAACCTTTAATTTTCCACCGTTTTCTCCAATTTCAAATAAATCCTAAGTGAGGAAAAGTTTATGAGAAAAAGGAGGAAAAACATAAGGAATTCTCTTGATGATTAAGAAAAATAGCTTATAATCATTTTCTCCACAATATTTTTAATAATATCTTTTGTATATATATATATATATATATATATATATATATATATATATATATATATATAATACACTCATGCATTATTGATGTAGTTTAATATAATATATGCTTGCAATAATCATAGAATGTCACCATTTTTAACCATTGTAGCTGTGTTTAGCATAGCTCTCCTGAGCTTAAGAGTAGCTCCTGTGAAGTGACCTTAGCTGTGTTTGGCATAACTTCTTGACAGAGCAGGGATTATCTACTTTAGCAAAATCCCTTTCTCTTTGCTAAATTCATGCTATTTGTTTTAGTAGGTCTCCATTCTCCTTATTAACTCCTTGCAAAATAAGATTTACCTGTTCCAAGAGTTCTAGATCCCCTACTCTCTGACTCCTTGTCAAAGCAAATTTTATTTGCTCTGGCATGGAGACAGAGAGCAGGGAGGGAGTTGCTAGAGCAAGTAAATCCAAAGCAGGGAGTTAGCAAGGAAAAGGAGGCCTATTAAAACAAGTAAATTTGGCTCTGACAAAGAGTTATGCCAAACGCAACTCTTATAACTTGTAAGACATTAATTTATTTATTTTTAGGATTTTCTTGCAAGAATGGTTGTTTAGTAATAATGTTTACAGAGCAGCTTTAGAGCTACTTTACATGAATAGTCAATTACGGTTAAATAACTAATATACCCCTGACATTGTTGATGAATTAGTTTCAAGCTAGATTCCGCATTTCATAAAAAATAATATTAAAATCTATAAAATTAAAAGCTTATAGAGTAACATGAAATAAGAGAATATCAAGTCATCAACTAATATAATCGACTTTTAATTCAAATAATTAACATGTTGTTTAAAATATGAAAAATTAATAAAGTAAATTTTCCTTTCTTTGAAGGATAAGCTAATTTGGGATTAAAAGTGTGACCTGAAGGTATCACATAAAGGACAAGATACCTTACTTGGTCCTACATAAGTTTACAGCCATATAAAACTGAATTATATAATCAGATGCGACATAAAAGGAGGGAGCTCGATAATCATAATATGATTGTTAAAAAAAAACAAAAAATTAAGCCATATAAAATTGGGTAGTCAACAAAGTTAATTGCATAAAAAATGAATGGTAAAATCACATTTGATTTTACCGTTCAGTCTTCATGCAGTTCATACCATTGATTGTACGTTTTTATATATTTATTATTATTACAATAATTATGATTATCAAACCACTCTTTTACATGACATCCGATTATGTCATTGAGTGTCACGGGACAACATACTGATTTATGACTAGATAAATTACTTGGTCCTTAATACTATAATCACAAAAATTATTGAATTTTTGAAAAATTCGGCTATTTAAGGTTTTGCAAAATAATCCTGATTTTTGCACGAATTTCTGAAAAAATAATCCTGATTTTTGCACGGATTTTTGAAAGAAAAAAAATCGTTTTCTTTTAAAAAAATTGAGAATAATTCTCGATTTTTTTATTTTGTGATTTTTAATAAATTTCAAATTTCTTATACTTAAATTTTTTTTTTCTTGAACATGCCAAATTTTTTCAAATTTTAACCTCACTGAACTAAGGCGGAACCCCAACTTGGTGACTATGATTAATACCAAGCTACCTCACTACAAAAAAATAAGACTATTAGCGGCATGTCACAAGGTCACTTTTTTTCGTAGTGGCCCGCGTGCGGCACTTAGCTTTGCGAGCCAAGTTAGCCTATCCCACAACCGAATAACGCTATGCGGATTCTCGAATGCTACAAGGAGTATGATGTTTGGCCTGTTCGAGCTTCAATTCACCCCTTGCGTTAGGACTTTATATGCGAAGCAACGCAACATGTTAGAGATGTCGAATAGAACGATGGGCAGGGACACATGTATGGCAAGCCCCCTTTGGGCATGGACCTGCACCGTGAGGATGGTTGGAAACCACCCCAAACACAATGGCCCTAGTACACGATGTAACTACAACCAAGCACTAAGCACAGCCTGGATGCACGACTCAAGCCTACAAGGCTATCGTACGTGTTGGGTGGGGGACCCCCTCTTAGCTAGCAAACACATGCTAAGTACTAGTCCCATTATATAAGGGTTAAATACTAACATAGGGGAATGAATGGGAAGACCTCAAAAGTATTGGTTTGACATAACACCATGACACACGTCAACCGCCCGTAGCTCACAATGTCATCTTCACCCCAATACGCCCCAACGTCTTACGCATCTTCCCCATGCAACCGTATCGCGACACATTGCGACCATGCCACGACCACGTCTTGACCACGACACCAAGATGTCGCGTGCCCTCTTGGCATCACATTGCATGCCCTCGACACCAGAATATCGCATGCCCTCTTGATACCAACTCACGTGCCTTCGACACCAGGATGTTGCGTGCCCACCTGACATCACATCACGTGCCCCTGACACCAAGATGTCGCGTGCCCTCTTGGCACCACATTATGTACCCCCTCTGTACTAGGATGACAAGAGGCCCTACGTGATGAGTGGTGAAACCCCTAAAGACCTATGTTTAGCTATCTGATGAAAGCTATCTAATGAGATCTATGAAGTTTTATGTGTTTCAGACAAATTTGGTCATTAGATGTACTAAGGAGCATAAAAGAGTACAAAGTCAGTTAACACCAAAACACTGAAGCAAAGGACATATTGGAGTTGAACTATTTTATTATGTTGATCAATCAACCCCCCTAAGGTCGATGCATCGACATAACAAAATAATTTTTGAATTCAAATTCAAAGTCAAATCTGGTCGATTGATCGACCACAAAGTTGATCGATCAACCAAGTTCAAATTAAAAAATTCTGAACCAGAAAGATATTTAAGAAAAAAATCTGAGGATTCAGGGGGATCTTCTCTCGTTGTATTTTGTTTTTGCTTTTAGTTTCTAAGGCATTTAGTCCCCGTGGTTCCAATTTTTGTTATTCATTTCTCTAGCTTAAAGATTTAGACTAGTTTAATTTTTGCACTTTTGAAGACGGCTTGTACCAGATTTGATTAAATTTTTTTGTAAATTTTGTTAAAGCTCTACACGGTATTTTAATGTTTATGTCAATTTATTTTTTCACCATGTTGTTCATTTCCATTATATGTGGCTAGTTTCATTAAGGATGGGGTCTGATGAACCCCATCCGAGGTATTCATTCATAGTAATATAAATGTGTGATGAAGTTGTTAGATCACTTCGTGGGCTCTGCTATTATTATTTATATGGATATAATCTCTTTGCCATTTGAGATATGAGAGCTAATCATATCCCGTGATCTCATATTTACACTGGTGATTTTATTCTAATCTCTGTCATTTCAGGATAAATTATACCACTATATAATTTGTGAGTGTTAATTATACACTCATGGGATGTTAATCATATATCTCCGTGATTTTAAATCGATAGTGTAGACTTTACATCAGGAGTAAGTTTCAATTACCATCCGAGGTGTGAGTACTAATCATATACTCATGGGATGTTAATCATACACCTCCTTGATCTTAGATCAGTAGTATGAAATTTACCTAAAGATTGAGTTCTGAATATTATATGAGGTATGAGTGTTAATCATATACTCATGAGATTTTAATCATACTTCTTTGTGATCTCAGATATGTAATTTAGAACTTATGTGTGTTCGGGTCCCGTGCTTGTATATAGACATCTTTAGTGAATCTCATATCTTAATTACAGATTTGTATTGCATGAATGATAAACTTACGATGGGAGGATTTAGTATCTCAATCATTATCTTTCATTATTTGTTTAAATTTCAATTTATTGTTCGTGCTATTTCATCCACCAAAATCTCAGACTCTTTAAGTTAGTAAATACTGTGATAGATCTATGGTGATTCTTTTGATTAGTTACTATTTCCGTTTCTAACTTTTTGACCAATCCTTGTGGGAATGATCTCGTACTCTACACCTATTATCTGCAAACTAATTCATGCACTTGCGAGTACAACTTAATTTTCACAATACTACGGCTATCCGCGCCGTGCCTCATGCCCCCCGTCACATCCTCCTCCAAATTACCGTTATTAATAACAAATTGTTGCTATTAGTCATGTCGCTACTAAAAATTGCCGCTATTAATCCTGTTGCTATCAAAAGCTGCCTTAAGAGCAAGTGCCGTTGAAATACCTTTATATTTTGTAGTGCCTTTATCCTTTCTGAATTCACGAGATTCTAATAATTTCTAGGCGTAAGGGGTCTCAATGGGTTTGGGCCGGGCTTTCAATGGACATCGATTAGTTTATGCATCGACCTGCATGCCCCCATACCCACCTCCATTTCAAGCCAAGCAGGGGCTGTCCGATAATTTCTCTATAAATTGTCTCAAATGACTGGATTGGGCTGGGATTAAGTGGGTCATTTTTTAATTTGGCTTTTAGAATTAGCCTATACCCGGCCCGATTGCTAATCGAGCCAGAGTGGGCTTAGTTTTTCAGGCGAATCTTCCTTAGCCCATACCCGACCCATTCGGGCCGGGCGTTGATACCCGTACCTAGACGTTGCTCGATGTTGAAAGACTGTTAGATTTCTTATTAGTTCGGGTGCATACCGACCTCGGTTTAAAATTAACTACGGTTATTTTTTTTTCTTTAGAAAAACTACGGTTAGTTATATCACTGGTTAAGAGGTATATTTTCTGTTGCATAGAAATATAGATCGCCATTAAATTAGGGTTTGTAAGGCGATGAAGGAAAGCTTTCCCGATGCTATATACTTCTTCAATTTCCAAATATATCTTTTAGATCGCATCTTTCTCTATCTCCTTTGTCTCCTCTAGCTGCAACTTTTTTTCTCCAATATCTTCCAATGGAGACTCAATGGATCACAGAATTTCCTCACACGAACATGGACAAACGACCTAGAAAAAAGCCTCGGTTAACATGGGACATACCCCCTCCAATTCCTTTTCCCATGGTATTTATTTTTAATTTTATTTTATATATTTTGTTTTGATCATTTTAGTATTCTCTGGAATTTGCTTGATTTTTATTGATTTTTCGTGCAATTATTTTTGCATGCTGCCTTAGAATTGCCTTTCTCGTCGCCGTACCTCTTGTTCAGAGAATTTTGTAGAATTTTCTCAATTTTTTTTCACAAAAATCTAATTTTTTGTATTTTAATTTTTATTTCTTTTGATCTGTATATTATTTTTGATGTTACATGCATTAATTTGATTAAATATTCTTGCAAAATTTTGCATGTTGACCTACAATTTCCATTATTTTTGCTATATCTCGTGCTCTTTATAATATACTAATTTTCCTCAACTTTTTCACTGTCAACAGAATTTTCCTCCTTATTATAACTCATTTACAACATTTTTAATGCAGTGCTCTTCCATTCCTCAAATTTTTGCACTGACAACTAGGCATGTAATAGCATTTACTTCATCTAGATTAGTATGTACCTTGGAACTTAGATGAGTTTTTAGGTTTGTATGCCTTCAGTTATAGCTTATCTTTTATGAATTGGCATTTTTCATATTTTGTTGGAATGATGCACTTCTTTTGTAGCTCTGCCTATGAAAATTAGAGAGATGATGAATGTTGGAAATATGTTTTATTTTATGCCATTGTTGAGCGTTATAAGCTATGAAGAATTTTAAATTGAGTTTATTAGTAGAAGTCCAACCCTATTTCCTTCAATTTGTTTCATTTTATTGCATTATTTTCACTTGAATCCCTTCAGCTTTTATCTATCTCATTTGTTCTTTCACTCAAGTTCTAGTTATTCAATTCAGATTACATGGAGTTACGCCAATTCTAGTGAGAAAGTTGTGATTTTTTCTCCTGCACAAAAATAAGGCCAACCATATCAGCCTAGATTATAACAACCGGTCTATCAACAGTCTTTTCCCCCTCAACCAATGAAGCGACAACAATTTTATCAGCACCCCTATCCTCAAATTCAGCAATAAGCCATTTGGCCTAGCAATATCAATCCCAGTAGTTAAGCTCTATTTTATTGTGTCTGTCTGTACATTTTTGTCAAAGCTGAATGGTTTGCTATATCGTTTTGCCAATTATTATTGGTGGGTTGTTTGTATGAAGCAATGTTTTGGGTAAAAGGATGATTATGTTTTCTAAAAATTGAGGTCTAGACATAATCCAATGCCATTTATGTAATAAAGTCGGCCTGTTTTATTTATTTATTTATTTATTTTTATTTATAAATTTCATTTTTGTCGGTATTCTTGTGAAGAGGGTTAACTCAAAATCAAAATGATTGGAAGCTTCCAATCACTAAATCAATTATATTTATATTGTATGTAAAGTGATTTGCAACCGTCCATGAAAAGGGCCACATATTCATTGGTTGGAAACATCTGATGGATGTTGGTTTAATATGTGGCTCTTGCAAAAGATTGCCAACAGATTGAATAACATAGAGCCCAAAAGATGGACAGTAGATTGTAACCTTACATAGATGGACTGTGTACAGTACCACTTATTCTTTAAATTTGGAGAAACATTAGTTGTGGTGACCGTCTTGTTCTTTTTTTAATTTTTCGGCAATAAAGTGTTTTTTTACTAGTTGATTTAGTCATTAGAAAGGAGCTGCTACTGTGATTGCAAATTGAATATAAACGGTTTGTTGCTTAATTTGAGTGGAACAGCCATTCTTAGATAGTTTGACTTATGTGAAAATTAATGAATGGCTGTGTAGGGTCCTCCATCAATCTATTGTAGGCAAGAACTTGGTAATACGATGACATCAAACTATCCCTGCCCATCTCTGCATTTCACGGGAGCGACTCGTAATGCATCACCACCTTGGCGAGATGATGATAAAGACGGCCATTACATTTTTGTAATTGGAGAAAATTTGACCTCTCGCTGTATGTATGCTTGATCACATTTGTTTCGCTGTTATATTAAGATGCTCTATTTTTGGAATTAGTTTTTCTTTAGAGCTGTAATTGCTTTTAAAACTGTTTCTTTGGTAATTGTGTCCTTCTATGTGTTGGTAACTTGTCTTACCAGGATGAGGTGCATATAGTTGTTATATGGTCATTGCATTTACCCTGTTTTGTTGAAGGCTCTTTAGACAATTTCTGTAGATCATTATTGTTTGTCAGCTGTAACTTTCCCTGTATGCTCTTCTTCCCTGATACTGCATATCTGCCTGTGTGGTGGGGAGGAAAGCGTCCATCATGCGTGTTAGATCATCAGCCATTTAGTGCCCCTATTTGCTTTCAAACCAACCTATGGGGTTTTGATGACAAACTCATTTAAACCTCAGTCTTAATAAAATATGATGGTGAAACTGTCCGATACCTTGCTTTACCCCTAGATGTCCAGTCAATGTGCCACAACAGATTCTGGGAGAACTAGCTAGCTTTGGGGCAATGGGAAATTCATCTAATTGTTATGATGCCTGATTATGCTTCCTCCTCTGTTTAATTTTTTTTTATATTTTATATTTTATAATATAATTTATTCTTATTATTTAGTTATTTCTTTCCTTTTTAGTTTAAATTCATATGTGCTTTCTGGTTATTCATATTTACTTTGTTCTATTTGCAGATAGGATTCTCAACAAAATGGGTGAAGGTTAGCTATTTTCCTGTTTGGAAACTCTCTTCTTTTTCCCATACCTTTTTTCCATACTCATTTGATAGCTTTCCAATCCAATTAATCAATGCCTGCTAACTATCTTTTTTTTTGGTCAACATGGGGATTCGGAGTTTGCAAAAAATGCAATCATCATGGGTTGACATGTCGTATTACATGTTGACATGCAAATGGTATCAAAACTCAGCTGATACCGATGCTTAATGAGTTCTGGCCAAACCAATAACAATACTGATACCATTACCGATAGTGATATGGTATTGGTGGTATCGGAGTCTTGGCCAAGACATATCACTGTATTGGTCAAAACAATAACAACATTGATTGATGCTGTTATTTTTCATTAAAAAAAATCTGGTACCGGTCCAAAGAGCCGATACCGAGTTTGATACCTTGCATGCACTCATCAGTGATTGTGACTTTTGCACAATATGAATTGAGTGATGTGTGTGTGCATGCGTGAGCATGTTTTTTTTCTTATTATGACAAAAATAGGAAAATAGAAAGAAGGGAGGAAAATCTAAAAATGCATAATAGTTTCTTCCTTTTCACTTAGTTTTAACTTTAACTGTCAATCAAAAAAGAAAATTATTATAAAAAAATTGTGAAACAATAAAGAAATCAAAATAGGAAAGATAGATGAACAAATCCCTTCTGTAAATGACGCCTGCATTTTAACAAAAATACTTGAAAAGAACTGCTTAAGTAAAAAATTGATTACATGCATTAAATGCAAACTGTTTTAAATCTCCTATTCAACCTTTGATTTGTTCAAAGAAGCATTGATTATGTTCTTTGGATTCTAAAAACGACTCACTATAAAAATGAAAGACGATCGATTGATTATCTGTAAGATCCCACTCTGCATTTTTTTTTTCTTCTTTTCTCGGTATACGCTTTGGAATTTTTTCCGAAATCCCGAAGATCGCGCATGGCGAGCGGACTAAGCCCTCTTAGCGCCACTTTATCCTCTCCTACCCCTTCGCCGAAGCTTCTGGCTTTTGATCAAGGCCCGTAGACTCCCTATGTTCGTATAAGTAAGGGAATGTACCTCTTGCAGGGAGTCTTTGGTCCGGGAAGGCTCTAGCTTTTCTTTGTTTGAGCGCCAATCCAGTTTGGTTTGGATTTGTGGAACCTTCTAGGCAAACTCCCACATACCTTCGAAGGTATGGAATGGTACCTTAGTCACTAATATAACCGCTACTACTTCTTTGTCTTTAGGTAATGAATGTAGGCAACTCGAAGAGTTGTAAGCACTATTGCAAGTGGCTCTCCCCTTTAAGGAAAGCCATACCGAAGGTGGCACTATAGAAGGATAGCCTCGATGGTTTCCTGTCACAGTTTTAACATTATATGGAAAATTATGTTTTTAAAAATATTTTATTACCTTAACCAACCAATCGATATTTTGGCCATTGAGCCCTTATAATTTAGCTCCAATACCGAGACAATATGTATGACTAACATCTGATATAACCATGTATCGAGCAATACTCCTGGGAAACAAAACCCATATTAGGTTGTATTGGATGCATCATTGAATACAAACCAATATGGGTTTGTATCGTTTGTCTTCGAATGCCGATATGTCTTTCCATTTCCCTAGATTTTAAACTATGCGACCCATATCTTCTGAATACGAAATGTAGTATTTATTACAACACAATAAAAACTGATAAAGGTCTTTGTATCCAATGGTGGGACCCACAAAGTGGAGTAGGGTTTAACTGACCCCTCTCCACTTAAAAAAAATAAAAAATAAAATTTAAGTAAGAGTAAGGGACGGTGCGAGGTGCCTCGGAAGTTTGAAATCTAAAATACTTCATTCTCATGAGAAGTTTGAAAACTGAATTTTTTTAAAAGAAGAGTTGGTATTAGGTACCTGACTTGGGCGTCGATGCTCTTGGTACTCAGGCCACTTTTTGGGAGGCATGCCATGAGGAACCAAGCCCGAATGAGAAAGGAGGAGGATTAGTGTTAGGTTGGCAGCTAGCTGCAAAAACCTCGCTAAATCCCTATGATGAGACCTCTTACGAGCACATGTTTTGCGGCATACTCTGCTAGCGACGCACTACAACAAACCTCGGTTGTAGTGAGTAGGCAAGGATTTGCTACCTTGCCCCTTGTTTAAGCGACTCGCTACAGCTTTACCCGATTGTGGTGCGAAATAGGCAAGGATTGGCTATCCCCTTTAAGCGACACAACACAATAGAATACGATTATAGTGAGAAGTAAGCAAGGGCTGGCTAGGGCGTTCCGTGTAAGTGGCGTGCTATGATGGAGCCCGATTCTAGTGGGAAATAAGCAAGGGTTGGCTAGGGTGTTCTGTGCAAGTAACGATCAACTATGATGTCAAATAGTTGCTAATAATTGGTTAGAGCTCTCCTACCTTGCCATAGATATGTGCGGGCAAAGAAGGCCCGAAAGCTACGTATGACTTCTTGGAATGTAGATCGTTAATTGAGAAGAGTGTCGAGCTGATAAATGTCATGAGAAGAAGTAAAATTAACGTATGTTCTTGCAAGAGACGAAGTGGAAACGATAGAAGGCTAAGGATGTGGGTTCAAGCTTTACCATTCAGGGAAGAGTAACTTTCACAATGAGATAGGCATTGTAGTGGATAGAGATTTGAAGGATAAAATTGTGGAGGTCAAAAGAAAGAATGATTGGAATATGATGGTTACAATCATTTTGATAAGGAAATATTAAATATTATTAATGCTATGCACCCCAAGTTGGACTTTGTAAAAACACGAAATGAGAATTTTGACAATCGAAGGATAAATTAGTATAAGACACATACCCAATAGTGGAAGGATAGTGATTGGAGGTGACGTTAATGGGCACATTGGGAGTAGGGGTGTATTCGGTTCGGTTTGGTCGGTTTTGGAACAAAACCACAAACCAAACCAGTACTAATCGGTTTCTAAATGGTCAAACCAAACCAAACCGTCCAACTGTTGAACCAAACCAACCCGATTTGTTTTCGGTTTGGTTCGGTTGGTTTCAGTTTTCCTATAAGTTCTAATTGCACATCAAAATTTTCTCAATTTCTCAACCTGTTTTACACTTTTACTATCTTCGTTTTTTCCGGAGTCATTTTACTTTTGCTCAAATACACTTTTAGTGACTGAACCTTTAGAAATTAGAACCCTAAGTCTCTACTCCCTAATTCAATGTTTTGTCAGATTCGAGCCTTCAGTAAGGTTGTGAAACACTAAATTTGGGCCCAAATTGTGAACTGAAAATCTGAGGCCCAATCGTCTGCTTGACTCAAGTTGACTGTATATACATAAATATATTATTAAAAATATTTACTTACAATCGGTTTTGTTCAGTCGATTTCGGCTTGGGAAGGCCCGGAACCGAAACCAAATCGAACTTTTCAGTTTTTCTTTTTGCCAATCCAAACCCAAACTGGACCAAAATCAGCGGTTCGGTCCAATTTGGTTGGTTCGGCCCAAAAAATGCACAACCCTAGTTGGGAGGATGAGAAACAAATATGAAAGGATACATGGAGGCTATGGTTTTGGTGAAAGAAATGAGTTGGAGGAGAGGGGGGGGGAGCTGTCTTTGATTTTTGCAGTAGCTTTTAACTTGGCAATAAAAAATACCTTTTCCAAGAAGAGAGCAGTGTTGTCAAAAGCGATCGCTTATGCGATGTTAAGCCTCCAATCTCATAAGCCATCCTGACTTATGCGATTCAGGCAATTATGCGATCACATAATGCTCCAACGGTCATATTTATGACCATTGGAGCACTTAACTATTTTTCTCCCTTTTGTGGTTCTATTGCCTCTATGAAAGGGTGGGTTGGGTCCTCTACTCCTCATGCTACTATTTTGGCTTAAACTTCCTCTCTAATCTCCATTTTATACTCTAAATCACCCCTCATCTTTCTTAACTAGTGTTTTTTTTCTATTAATTTTTTTTTTAAAATTATTATTTATGCTTTGTAATCCTCTTTCTTAGTGTATTAAATTGTTGTACATTTGTAATTAATTCTATTATTAGTAGTGTTAGTGTTACAATGCCTCAAAAGGAAAGATCAAGGATCTAGATTCAAGATTGAAGAGTTAAGCAAGCTTCTAGTTCTAGTCTTTTATCAATCAAGTGGCCCGGATCAAGCAATTAAGCCTTTTGGGAGGTTTGAATTTTATAATTTTTGTTTCAAAAATTTTAAATCTTTAATTCTCTTATCCTAGTTCCTACTTTCTATCACTATGCACTAATTAATTATGTCTACATCTTCAACCATGGATCCTCTAAGACCTAAATCGAGTGATCCAGATTGGAAATATGGATGGTATAAGAGTCCTATCGAGAAAACAACCATAGTTTGTACCTTATGTGATTATGAGAGCACGGGTGGCATAGGCCGTCATAAACAACATCTTGCTCATGGAGCCGGATCAAATGCTAGGGCTTGTAGAAAAGCAACTCTAGAAATCCGAAAGGAAATAATGGAGTATATGGACAAACATTCTAGGAAAAAACTTAATCAAGAAGTTGTTTTAGAAGGCTATATGGAATGCGGTCATGATGATGATGAAGATGATAGATCTACACCATCAACGGCCCAAAGTAAACGACCTCCACAAACACCATTGAAAAAAGCACGTGATCGTAGTACACTAGAAGGGTGGCATCGACCACATCCCGAGGATGTGGTTATCAAAGGGAGGGTAAAGGACCTGCCCAAACAATACTAGACAGCCTATTTAAGGGTAAAGATAGACTCACCACAATCCAATATGTGGCCAAGTGGTTCTACCAAGCCAGCATTGCTTTCAATACCGTTAGGCTAAAGAGCTTCAAAGTGATGATTGTGAAGCTCTTGGGCAATTTGGGCCTGGACTTAAATCCCCCCTCCTACCCTGAAATCCGGGAAACATGCCTCAAAGAAGAGGTGAGAGTGACTAACAATATAATAGCTGAATACAATGATGCATGAAAAATATATAATTGCACATCGATGGCCGATGGATGAACGTATAGAACCAGTCGGACATTGATCAACTTCTTGGCAAATTGTCCTACCGAAACTATGTTCCTAAAATTGGTAGATGTATCAGCCCATTCTCACACAGCCGAATATTTATTTACACTTTTGGATAAGACAATCGAGGAAATAGGAATAAAAAACGTTGTTTAAGTCGTAACGGACAATGCGACATCCTACGTAGCCGTCGATATTAGACGTCATGCGCGACCCATTGTTTAGACTTAATCCTAGAGGATATAGGTAAACTACATATTAAAACAATTGTTCAGGCTAGGAGGGTAGTTGTGTTTATGTACAAACATGCGCTTCTTCAAAAAATGCACAAAGTAATAGGAGGTAATTTATTACGTCCCACTGTGACCCGATTTGCAACCATATTTTAACTTTACAAAGCTTGTATGTGAAAAAAAGGAGCTTAGAAGTTTTGTAATATCGACCCATTGAAACAATGGACCTTGGTCAAAGAAAGCCGACGGTAAACAAGTTGCACAAACATTGCTCCAAAATCAATTTTGGACTAGTGTTGCACAATCTCTATGTGACTCCCAACCAATTGTAGAGGTATTACGATTGGTAGATGGTGATGAGAAACCACCAATGGGATATATATGGAGGGTGCCCAAGAAAAAATAAAATCTAATAATCAATTCAAGTCAA
The DNA here is from genome assembly GCA_021018995.1 of Chloranthus sessilifolius. Lineage (NCBI taxonomy): Eukaryota > Viridiplantae > Streptophyta > Magnoliopsida > Chloranthales > Chloranthaceae > Chloranthus > Chloranthus sessilifolius. Next base: position 161,889,430 of record CM037585.1, read on the forward strand.
GATTATATCAACCCGTGTTGGATATAATCAACAAGAGGTGGGAAAATCAAATGACATCTCCACTATATTTGGCTGCCATCATTCTTAATCCAGCGGTGTACTTTGCACACCCGGATCAAGGTGAAGCGGATGCCACTCACATGATTGACTTCCTTGATTGCTTAGAGAGGATGGTCCTGATAGAGGTGAACAAGATAGAATAAGCCATTAGTTGGACCGTTACAAGAAGGCGAAAAGATTTTTTGGAAGGGACATAGTTATCCGACATAGAACAACAAAAACTCCCAAGTATAAACTTTAAAAGTCCCTAAAGTTCAAACTAATTAATATGTTTCTACTCTAGTAGTTCTAATAATTCTATTTAGTCTACAGCTGACTGGTGGACAACTTACGGAGTAGATCCGATAACAAAGGATCGCATTTTGAAAAAATTGACCATTAAGATGCTTGGCCTTACTAGTGCCGCTTCCGAATGTGAGCGAAATTGAAGTTCTTTTGAGATGGTAATTGAAGTCTTAAACTCATTCCATGAATATTTTAATTAAATTGCAAGGTTTTTAATAATTCCATACTTCCATTTCTAACGGTACTCGTGTCTAACAGATTCACACAAAGAAGAGGAACCGACTTGATCAAAGAAGCTCAATGACTTGGTGTTTGTGCAGTACAATAAAAAAATGCGTGAACAATTCCTTGAAAGGCGAGAGAAATCGGGGTTCTATGATCCCATCTGTGTGGATGATGTGCTTGCTGACCATTCATGGATGGTTGATTCTCCAGATGAGTCTGTCTTCTATGGGGAAGATTTGACATGGGTCCAAGTTGAAGAAGCAGATCTTGGTCCGACACTCACTGATAGGAGGAGGCGACCTATTGGTGGAGGTAGTAGCAGCCAAGGCATGCATATTGATGAAGAAAATGAAATAATAGAAGAAGATGATAAACAACCAGATGATATAGATTCCATACTAGTGAGATCTGATGAAGACGAAATAGAGGAAGAAGAAGAGTATGTAGAAGAAGGAGATGATTCCGATGACGACAATGCTAGTGATGATGGTGGTAATGATGGAGATGTATCATAATGGGTTGGAGATCGATGTTGAGAGTACATTGCTGGTACTCAGTATCAAAACTAAAGTTATAATTTTGAATATTACTATGTAAAACTTATTTTTTTAAATGCAAGAATGCCTATTTTTTCCTTCTTTGTCATTGATTGACGTAGTTTCAATTTTTTGTTAATGTTACTTTAGTTCTAGAGACTTGAATACTTGTAAATTTTATTTATTTTTCTATATTTTTTTTAAAAATAAAAAATTATGCCATGGCTTATGCGATTAAGCGATTTCGCTTAAGCGAAATGCAGTCAAATGGCTTAGCATGGCTTAAGCAATTTGACAATAGTGGAAGAGAGCCTTACGACGCAACATAGGTTGATGGTTCTAGACGTTCTAGTCAGCAAGTGGCTAAAAAGATGACAAAGGATCCCCAAAAAATAAATGGTGAGAATTAAATGAGACAAAATAACAACCTTTAAAGGGAAAATGAGTGACTGAAAAGTATGGTGATGGGAAGGGGATCCAAACGAGAAGTGGGAAAAATGGTGCAATGCCTTAAACGAATAGGTGCTTGGGGAATTTAAAGGAAAAAAAGGTGTACAAAAAGAAACATGGTGGTGGAATGCAGAATTCAACGTTAATTACCGAGAAGAAATGTTTTGAAGAAAGACAAAGCAAGAACCACAGATGATCTTGATTTTATAAACTCACCAAAAGAGAAGCTAATAAAGTCATGAGTAAAGTTATGTATGAAGAGTATAATAATTTATATATTAGGCTAGGAGCGAAAGAAGGAGAGGAAGAAATCTATAAACTTACCAATATTAGAAAAAAGAAAACTAGAGATCTCGATCAGGTAAGGTACATTAGAGATGAAGATCAAAGAGAGGATGGGATAAAAATAGATGACAAGAATACTTCAAAGATTTATTAAACACGGGATATGCAAAGGAACCAAATCAAGATTCAAGGGATGCAGAACGAAATATCAGAAGCTGAAGTAGAAGCAGCCTTAGCAAAGACGAGGAAACAAAGCATTTAGTACTAGATGGAATACCTATAGAAGTTTGGATTGTGTTGAGAGAGAAGGGATTGAATTGGTTGACTGTATGATACTAAAAACGAAGAAAATGCTACAGGAATGGAAGATGAGCATTGTGGTCCCGTCTATAAAGAACAAATGAGACATCCAAAATTGTGCCAACTATCAAGGCATTAAGCTAATGAGTCAGACTATGGAAAGACTAGGAGAACAACGACTAAGGCAAAAATCAAATGTATCAGAAAACCAAAATTTGGATTTCTGTCGTGAAGATCTTCAACAAAAGCTATTTCCTATTGTGGCAACTGATGGAGAAGTTTAGGGAAGGGAAAACGTACATATGGTCTTTATTGATTTAGAGAAAACTTATGATGGAGTGCTAAAACAGATAATTTGGTAGACACTGAGGAAGAAATACATCCCGAACTTATTGTTGAGATTATCTAAGACCTATATGAGAGGGTGGTAACTAGTGTATGAACGACGTTTGGAGAGATGAGTGATTTCCCTATCAGAGTTGGGTTGCATCAGAGATCTACCTTGAGGCCTTATTTGTTTGCCCTGGTTATAGATGCGTTAACCGTAGACATACAAGAAGAGATCTTATGTTGCATGTTATTTACAAATGACGTAGTACTAATTGCCCAAACAAGAAAAAAAAATGATAAGCTGGAATTATGGAAAATAACTTTGAAGTCAAGGAGTTTAAAAATTAGCAGAACATAGACGGAATACATGGAGTGCAAATTTAGTAAAAATGATATCATGGAGGAGGATTTAGGTAAAATAGAAAATCATTTAATGCCACATTGCTATAGATTTCGCTATATAGGCTCTACTTTACAATCAGATGGTGGATTTGAAGAGGACGTCTAAAATAGGATTAATGCTAGTTGGATGGATGGTGGCAAGCAAGCGGAGTATTGTGCGATACAACAATTTCACTTAGATTGAAGAGACTTTTTTATAAGACAACTGTTAGACTTGCCATATTATATGGCTTGGAATGTTAAACTACGAAAAAGAGACAAGAAGATACAAGTACATTTGGCCAAGATGTGTATGTTGAGATGGATGTTTGGAGTAACAAGAAAGGATACAATTCAGAAAGAGTACATAAGAGAAAATTTGAGCGTGACACCTATATAGGAAAAAATTATAGGATGTCCTTGAGGTGGTTTGGACATGTTCATCGGAGGCACGAAGCAGACCTTGTACGAAGGATTAAGACGCTACAAGCACAAGGAAGTAGGAGAAGAGGAGGACCAGTGGAGACTTAGCCGTGAGAAGGGATATGAAGGATTGCGTAGTTACAGAGAGCTTAGCACTGATAAAAAAATGAGTGGAGAAATAGGACTCATAAAGCCGATCCCAAATAGATGGGATGAGACTGCGATGATACCATGTGGAACCACCATGTGTTCCATGTGATTTGATGCTTATGATCTCAAATTCTATGATGTAAAAGATTGTGACGAAAGACGATCTCAATCGCCTGATTCAAAATAGTCAAATTCCATCTAAAGTTAAAGGTATGGTGGAGGCAGAGAGCACGGGGTTCTTTCAGGAGGAGATCGGTTGGAGGCAAAGAGCTAAAGTGAAGTGGTTGAAAGAAGGTGACTAGAACACGAGGTTCTTTCATGCTACTGCAAGTGCCCATAGAAGGGGTAACATCATCACCTCACTTCGGATTAAAGGAGAGATCTCTAAGGATAGAGGGTAATTAGAGATGAGATAGTGAGGCATTTCAAATCAATGTATGAAGAGGCGTTTGAGGTGCGACCAGGGATTGACGGGGTTGAGTTCACTCCAAATTCCGATGGGGATAGGGCTGCGATTGATTGTGAATTCAGTGAAGATGAGGTTTGGAAGGCGATCAATGAGTCGAGTGGGGATAGAGCGCCTGGACCTGGTGGCTATCCCATGGAGTTTTTTTAAGGTTTTAGCCTTCAATGAAGAAGGATATAATGAGGTTCTTCAAGTATTTCTTCATTAGGGTGTCACTGGGTACCTCTTTCACTACTACCTTTATTACTTTAATCCAGCACTCCGGAGCTGATTGCATTAAGGATCATCGACCGATTATGATAGGGTATACACTCTAGATCAAAGGCTAAAATCCCTGAAATCATTTGCAAATTTGATATGGAAAAGGCTTACAATAGAGTGAAGTGGAGATTCCTCTTCTACTTTCTTCAATGGATGGGGTTGGAGCCAAGGTGGAGGAATTGGGTATTTCTTCCTCGTTTTCTTTGTGATGATTAACGGGTCCCAAATTGTTCTTCAAGGGCTCTAGAGGGCTGAGGCAGGGAGGCACCCTCTCTCCACTCCTTTATAATTGTATTGCTGAAGCCTTAAGTAGATTGTATGACAAAGGTGTGGTGGTTGGTCTTATAAATGGTTTTGTTGCGGCTAGAGATATGGAATCGATTTTCCATATTTAGTTTGCAAATGACACTATCCTATTTTGGAATGCGTCTTGACATGCTGAATATTAAGTTAGCCCTACGTATCTTGGAGCTTGTTTCTGGGCAGAAAGTAAAATTTTGTAAGTCCACCTTGAGTGGGATCTGCTTATAGAATAGGGTGGTTAGGGAGTATGCATCGTATCTGGGGTGTGGATTTGAGGAGTTACCGGTTAAGTATCTTGGCGCTTCGCTTGATTTAGGCAGGCCGTCTAACTCTCTTTTGGATCCTATTGTGGAGAGGGTTGAAAGGAAGCTGTCCATCTGGAAAGGTCAACTTTTGTCCATTAGAGGTCAAGTGACACTGATAAAATCCGTCCTTTCTAATCTACTGATCTATTATTTATCAATGTTCCAATGTCCAGCTGGGGTCATGCATCCGGAGTTGGCTTTCCAAAGGAACATTCGCTTCAAGGTCGGGAATGGGGATAAAATCAAAGTTTTGCACGACATATGGGTGGGGGAAGAGACTTTCTGTACAAGATTCAAGAATATATTCCAACTCATTGATAAAAATGCTGCGGTTCAAACCTGCAATGAGAGGACTGATGGAAGGATAGTGTGGGCCGTGCGGTTGAGACGGATATTGAGGGATCGGAAGATTACAGAATTTGTTTCTCTTCTGGTGGTTTTAATTTCAGCTTGCCTAAATAATAACAATGCTGGGAGTTCTCAGTGAGTTCTCAGTGAAATTGTTGGATGATTCCTTGGATTGCAGACCTCTTATTAGGCAAGACTGGGTTGGTACGTGATGTTTACCGGTTCCTATGAAAGTAGGGGTCTTTTGCTGGTGTGTGGCATGGGGGAGAATCAAAACTGTAGATGCTCTGAATTGTAGAGGCCGTTACTTACCGAACAGATGTGTGACATGTCAGAACAGCTACGAGTTGGTCGATCATGTTCTTATTCATTGCCCTTTCACTGTGATAATTTGGAATCTTTTCATATCTCTGAGCAAGTTATATTCTTGTGTCCCGCTCCATTGCAAGGATCTTATGGCAGAGAAGTTAGGGTCTTTGAGGACTCATGGTGTTGTGCTGTGGCAGACTTTGGTGCTGGTTATTTTCTGGTTGATTTGGGCGAGGGGAATGCACGAATATTCAAAGGTGCAATCAGGCCCTCTACTGAAATCATAAGTCCCGCTAAAGCTACTTTACTGCAGTGGGTTACTCTCTCGAAACTATTCATTGGCTGGTCTCCGGAGGAGATGGCTGACCGCTGGATTGATTGTTTACATGGCAATGTTTTCTAATACTTTTTTTATCCTTCTTTAGTTATTTATTTTTTTGGTTTTTATGCACTGTCTGGCGCTGCCAAGCACCTCGCTTGGCACATCGTTGTATTCTTTGCTTGCAATGAAATGTTTTTTTGCGTATCAAAATAAAAATAAAAATTAAAGGTGTGGTGGATATACATGGTACCTATTAATGTTAGATGAAGTTTGACTGCTTTGGCCCAGATGGTAGAGGTCATTTATTGTCCTAATTTTTTGCATAAAAGATCTTTAGATCATGCCCACCTATCAGGCGGTACACATGATGATTTCACGTGGCACTGATCCCAAAGAGTGGGCTTATTACCAAGTTACCTAGCATTTGCGCTGCTTATCTAAATAGTAATTCATTAAGGGAAAAGCAAACCAAACCCCAACTCAAATCCTAACTGATTAAAAAGAGTAAGTATTAGGTACCCAACCAGAGCACATGCGCCATGTGGACCAATCATGTGTTCCACGATTTGATGTTCATGATCTCAAGATCTAATGTGTAAAAGATTAGAACTCCATCATCTGATTCAAATGCAATAAAATGCCATCTAAAATTAACGGAATCTTTGCTTACATGGTTTCGTTAAGTTTAGATGGTGTTTGACTGCATCGAATGATGGAGATTGTTTTTCTTCCCAATCTTTTACATCAAAGATCTTTAGGTCATGGCGCACCTGTCAGACGATACACATGTTTGATTCCACGTGGCACACATCCCAAAAATACCCAAATGCCAACTCACCTGGTGCTCATGCTGCTTACCTAATACTAACTCATTTTCCAAGTCTACCATATCTTGATATGAATAAAATCCTGGGTCAGCCGCTGTTTGTATCAGAATACTGTTTCCTATCTTTAGCATGTAGTGATTCTTGAGATGTGTCAATATTGGGATTGATAGCCAATAAGATACATATTGGGCTGGACAAAATTTTAATAATACTTAACATTATTTTGAGCCTCATAAGTTGAGTTTTTGGTTATACCATTGTTCTTTGGCTTGACATGTTTTTTTCCCCTGTTTTTGTGGGGTTAAATTCCTTCAGGGACGTTTGGGCAAGTCTTGGAATGTTGGGACATGGAAAAGAAAGAAGTGGTTGCAATAAAAATTGTACGTTCAACTCATAAATACCGTGAAGCTGCCATGATTGAAATTGATGTTCTTCAGAAGCTTGGCAAACATGATGTTGGTGGCAATCGGTAGGATTTTTTTTCTAGTTGTTTTCCCTTTTGAATGTAGACGTTTCAGGTGAATATTGTATAAATGGTTTTATTCCTTGCAGTTGTGTTCAAATACGGAATTGGTTTGACTATCGTAATCATATTTGCATTGTAAGTATAAGTATTTGTTGGTACTTGTGGTTTGATCAATTTGTGATGGCAATGCTTTCCTTCATTGCAAGAATATTGTATGAGTGGATTGAAATGGTTTTAACAGGTATTTGAGAAGCTTGGACCAAGCTTATACGATTTTCTCCGCAAAAACAGCTATCGTTCATTTCCCATAGACCTTGTTCGGGAGCTTGGCAGACAACTTTTGGAGTCTGTAGCATGTGTGGACCATACTTGCACCATTACTTTCTATCTTGCATTTCTCTTGATTTTGGAATAAATTTTTTATGAGAAAAATAATAGTTGGGCATCAATGGTACTGTATTTTATAGTTTTTATCTTCCTCCTTATTATAGGAACAAAATTCTTGATTTTGTTGACTAAGTTTCGTATAAATTACGAATATTTGATCAACTGCATTTGTCAATATTATTTATATTAATTGCGACTTATGGAAAAATTTGCCTATTTTTCTATTTTTTCTGATCTTTGCGTTAAATTGTGAATAATCACATTTTTTTTTTCAGGAAATGAATTCTCCATTATTAATTAACTTTAGCATAATAATCTTTGTAAGTGTCTAATTTAAACTTTTATTTTGATTTTTATTTTTAATTCAATTAAAAGTGAATCGTGGCTTCAAGTAAAAATTCTAATTTTCGTAATTTTCTAATATCTTTCCCCGACTTTTCTCTGGATTTTGCCATTTTTTCCCAAATTGTGATTTTTTAATTCTCACCAAATAATTTCCTAATCTCAATTATTTCTTCAAAATTTTCCCCAAAATTTGCTGATATTTTGACAAATCACGATTTTTTGCCCTCACTGAATTAATTTGAATCTGACTCAAGGATAAAATTATCGGGGGCATGACTGAAGCCAAAAATTTGACCGAAAATTTCACTTCCATGCATAATATGACCGAAATTTCGGGGTATGTTTTCGTTTCGGTGTGGATCGAAACCGATAAATTTCGGCCGATATTTTGAATTATCGGTCGAAATTTTGAACCATGATCCGACTTGGTTACTATGCTCCTGCTCCCTATAATTCATCATTTTCCACATACACTGACTGATAAAAGTGAAGGTGTTTTTTAATCAGTGGATTAGTGTAGCACTTGGGAACTTTAGTTGAACATTACCAAATTCCAATATTTAAATCATTCTTGGTATTTGTGTTTTCCTTGCAGTTATGCATGAACTAAGACTTATTCACACTGATTTGAAGCCGGAAAACATTCTTCTTGTTTCCTCAGAGTATGTGAAGGTGCCCGATTATAAGGTATTGTTATTTTTGTTTGTTAATGATCATAAGTTTATAACTAAATGATATATGGAGCATTGTTTATAATTTTTATGATCGTTCATTCAAGGGAAAATCAATTAACAGTGATTTCAGTATGTTATTTCCACGTGACTTGTTGCATGCATGATATCTGGATGGTTGTTGCGAGGAATAATTATCTCTCCATCCAATATTTGTTTAAAATTGGATAGCTGATTGTTTAATTCGTTTTTTTTTGGATGCACTAAAGTTTCTATCCCGCTCTGCTAAAGATGGTTCTTATTTCAAGAATCTGCCAAAGTTTAGTGCAATCAAGCTTATTGATTTTGGGAGTACAACATTTGAACATCAAGATCACAGTTATGTAGTGTCAACACGACATTATCGTGCACCAGAAGTTATTCTGGGTAATGTATATTTTTTATTAGGAATTGTTCATTTATTTATTGAAATTCTTCACTTATATGTTTAGGGCCTCACCTTCTTGTGAATTATCTTTTCCAGGGCTTGGATGGAATTTTCCTTGTGACCTATGGAGTATTGGTTGCATACTTGTTGAGCTCTGCTCTGTGAGTTCTACCTGCACTAATGTTGTTTCAATGTTTCCAGTTAATTGTTTTTTCGTGCTATTTTTTTTGTAACTAGTTATTAATTTATATGATTTGGTGAATGTCAATTTGCAAATTTTTTTGAAGGTTATATGGAATATCTTCATATGCTTAGAGAGCTGAAAATTATTTAACAACTTCTGGGAACTATATACTTGATCTGAAGATTTATAGTTCTCTTTTCACTACATGCTTGCTTCTATCTGCATCCATTGGAGTTATAATTTTTTGTTATTTTATGTAGAAATTTATGAGTATATTAAACACTTGAAAGTGAGTTATGATGATGTAGTTACTTATTTTGTGAATGATTCTCTCGCCTCCTTGCCAAAAAATATCAAACTTTTCCTGTTGCAGTAAATAATAGAAGGATGAAATATGCTACAGAAATTGTCTTGGTCATTGCACTGGTGTGAATAATGTTTTGTATTTAGTTGCGTGCTTTCTTTTAATTCTATGATATGAAAACCCGCGAATCTGTTCTCAGATGTGTTTCTCAGCAACTAAATGCTTCCTTTATTTTCCGGTGTTGTGCCTTTATAGATTCAACATATTGTTTGGAAGAAAGATAGATGTTAATAAAATAGAATTCCCAGCGATCATACTTTCCATGTGGTTTTAAATGGCAAAATGCCAATTTTACCCTGAACGGTCATAATAAATGCTGCTGGTCACACTGAATTCAAGACTATTTGATTGTGGTCGCTGATGAAATCATATAGGTGACCATTTGAAGAATTTTGTAAATATTTGACACATTTTTCTTGAAGTTCTAAAATAGAGTTGTCCCAAAACCCATGTACTGGGTCCCGAGGAACAGCGTGCAGTTGAGTTTCTGTAAAAGACTCAACATCCACCACAACAGATGAAAGTGGCCAGAGTTTATTGCAATAGATGGTTATGGTTGGGTATGGAGGAGGGGGGGAGGTGGTGGAAGCTTAGGACGATTTAGGTTTGGTTTGAGGGCCTGCCTTGTGCCCCTGTGGGTATCCCAATCAGCTGGCCTCAACCCTAGGGGGCTCTAGGTTGTTTCGGCTTCTTTGAGTTGCTTTTTTGGTTTTGTTTCGTTCTTATTTTGTCCGGTCTGTGGTTTAGCTCATCGTTATTAGGCAGGTTTGCATTTTCTTCCTTTTCATTTCTAATATATTGTTGATTATCGATTAAAAAAATGGTCATGTTTGTTTCATTTGTAGTGTCTTACCTAGCCGGATGAGCTACTTGGTTTATGTAAAGGTCTGGCTAGTTGGATCCTAATGTGGATTGATTATTTACCCATAAATTATTAGTTCAGTTTACTAATACAAGCTTTTAATTCAGTGGTATTTCTTGTGTTCTAAGTTTGCATTTGATCCACAAGAATCAGAAAATTTTCTATTGCCCTTAGTGTTTGCTAATTCATGTTTAATTTAAAAGGGCTGCCTCTGCCTTTCCCATTCTTTATCCATATGGTTCTACTTTTATCTTGTAGTCGTGTTGGGTTATTTTCTTGCCTCACCATCCTTCGTAATTAGCTGAGTGACCACAAGCTTACAAAAAATGTTTGAAAACTAGTTGACAATACCCACACAAATCTATATATAAACATCCTATCAATTATCTAAATTGTACTTAAGCCTTGGAATACATAATTTCAAAAAATTCATAGGAAAATGTTACTCCAATTATTTAGAGTATTATATAATACTTTTTTATACAAACAAGGAAAACAATATCAATGGAAGAAACATAATTTCCCTTAACTTGGATGGATGTTCGTTAGGTGATCCAGGCTTGGTATGAGTCGGTGGAGTTCCTTGGATGTTCGATTGCTCTATTTTGAAGTGTTACTTGGGACAGATTGGTAAGAGTGATGTGTCCAAAGTGGAGATAGGGGTGCTTCTAATACGCTAACAAACTTTCCTAGCTTATTGCGACCTTTGATTGTAAAAGGCGACTCTATGAACACCATTTGGTAGATGAACACGCTCGAATTACCTGGGGAGGACTGCCGATTTTGAAGAGTATGTCATTGGAACCTTTAACGTTGTCTGATTGCCACGTCTGAGTTGGTCTTTGGTTGTCGGTACTGCCCCAAGCACCGGCAGCGGTGCTTGGTTCAATCACCTTCTGCCAAAATAGTTACGCTTCGGGAGATGCACAGATAATTATGAGCGCACACATCAGTGAAAGTACGCTTTTGACCTTTTACTAATTTGGCATGAAAAAATATCTGTGCTTTTCCCAAGGTTGGTGTCAGAAGATTGACCTGAGCACCGCCGGCGGTGCTCGGGTTTGGGCACCTAATAGCAACTATCCACATATCTAGCATACAAGTGTGTCAAAGCTTAAAATAACAGTACTCTTTCATTAGGTAATTGCATCAAGTTGTGTGCCTCAAAGAAAAATTGTTGCTTTGATAAAAATTAATAGTTTAATATTTTGTGCTGCTTGAGGTTAGAACTTATAAAATGCTAGTGATGTGACAAATTGGTATAAAATCATAAAGATCATGCGGCTTGTTCTTATTCTTGCTCTTTTATATTTTGATGCATAGGGAGAGGCTCTTTTTCAAACCCATGAAAACCTGGAGCATTTAGCCATGATGGAGCGGGTGTTGGGCCCACTGCCCCAGCATATGGCGAATAGAGCTGAGTAAGAACAAATGATTCTGTCTCTTTTATTATAAATAGCTTACACTATACTCCATTGGATTTGGATAACTTTTTGAATGGTTGTCTGTAGCTGGCGTGCAGAAAAGTATTTCAGGCGTGGTGCACGCTTAGATTGGCCTGGAGGTGCAACATCAAAGGAAAGCATTAGGACAGTCTGGAAATTGCCTCGGCTTCAGGTAGTCAACCAGGTTTTTGCCGTCTTTCTTGTTGTTTTGTGGAAAATCTCAAATTATCGTGCATTGCGTGAAAAAGGCCCGACTGTTGTTACTGAATATTTGAATAACAATGAAAGCCTCTAGCTTTTATGTGTTAATTTCGAAAGGCTGGAGAGATCTAGGGGGTCTGGTTTGCATGTGGTGGTTCCCCATCCAATCAGATGTAGTTTGATATTTTAGTAGTAATTAGGTTGCTTTTCTCAACTCTGTTTTCTTTCCTTTTCTTCAAATCTCTTTTACAAAAATATTGGTGTGGTGTTCTGGACAATGCAATAAATATGGTGTTGAACTCCGCTCTATATATACGTAGAAGGAATGTACGTTCACGTTCTTTATGTTCCAACATGGCGGCTAATATGAAATTCGTGTTCGATTAAAGATTTTGTGATCACTGATCACTTTTACTAAAACTAGTGTTATATTACCGTTCTTTCCCGTAATACCAGTTGGCCACTTCTATTTGTAATACTCAGCACTATATTATTATCATTATCCTTATTGTTATTATTATTATTATTATTATTATTATTATTATTATTTTAACCAAATGTACTTGAGTGTCATTTTCATTGGCGAATGAACCATTGGTTTTAATTTGTGCTGCAGAACTTGGTAATGCAGCATGTTGATCACTCTGCGGGTGACCTGATCGATCTGTTGCAGGGTCTTCTCCGTTATGATCCAACTGAGCGGCTCAAAGCACGGGAAGCCCTCAGACATCCCTTCTTTACAAGGGACCTCAGAGGATGTGGCTATTCTTTGTAAGTGTTGATTTTCTCTTTCCTTTTGAGTCTAGAAGCCGAGTGCCAAGGAACAGGAAAGCAAAACAGATTTCTATCAGTTGATGGCAGGACCTGTGGAGTGCTGACATCTGGATAGGTTGTAAGAGTACTACTGTATATGGAATGTCTTTGCACCACTTCTTGGTTCTTAAGCTGAATCTTAGGGTGATAGTGTCAATTCATCTGTGCACCAACTAAAAAAGTGATTACAATCATTCAAGTGCATATATATATATATATATATATATATATATATATATATATATATTTCCATGTTAATTCTCCTGTTTCTGGATTTATAATATACTGAATTTATCTCACAGCCAAATTCAACCAACAGATTGGCGTACTGATTAGTCAGTTATTGCAGAGATTTCAGTGCAATGCTTTAATGTGAAGCATGCAGCTTATATAGAAATTGAACCAGCGCTGTCTCACGGTATGTTGCTGCAAAAAGCAGATTGGCAGGAGGTATATATTGTTTCCTTAACCCTTTGAAATTCGATTTTATGTAAGTTTATGTCATGCTTTATATGCTCAAGATAAAAAGTAAAAGGTGGGAAATGCACAGTTTATTGTGTCAGTTGGGCAAGGTGTGTCATCCACTCATTGTCATGTCCATGGTTATAAGTATTATAAGATATACGATACAGATGATAAACGTGATTTAGATTCAAACTTTAATTTTCTATAAAAGTAAAAGTTTTCTTATTTATAAACACCCTCCCTCCCTCCTCCTTACTCTATTTTAAACCATTTGCATATATATTAAATGAAACAAAGAGAGAAAAGTAAAAAGAAAGCAGAGGAAGAGGACACTGAAGAGTTTGAAGATGTTGAAGAGGGAGAGAAAGAAAAGAAGAAAACAAAGTGCTGATGATTTAACTAATGATGTTTCTGTTGGGGATGTAGATGGATAATGAAGACTTTAATTTTGTTTAGTTTTTTTAATTTTTTATAGGGAGTACAAACTTATAATGTCTAGAAACAAGTATATAGATGCATAGATGTACTTTGTATAACTATAGGATTTCTTTTTGATAGTGGAAGAAGTTGGAACTTGAAAGATGTGCATCGTGCAAATAGACATTACAACTAGACAGTATATACTTACACCTTCTGAATCAATCTAATAAAACGACTTAGCGGAAAGTTGGAATAGTTAATAACCTTATGTGACTGTAATTATCGAAAAAAATTTATGTGACTGTTTTTTTTGTTCACACTCTATGAATCAATCCATTGAAATGCCTTGTTTTTTTTTTAAAAAAATTTTGATCGAAATTTTATTTTTTAAGATATATAAGAAACAAGAAAAATACACTCGGGTGTAGCATTTTCACGCTACACTTGAGAGTCATATCATGTGCCACATGGCACGTGGTACCAAGTGGCTGGATCCCTCTAAGGGTTCAGTAGATCCCTTTGGTTTTTAGAATTTTTTTAAAACCGGTGTATGGACTTGATTTAACGGTCAAAATATGAGTTTCCTTTCAAAAATTTCCACCATGAATTTTAAACACCATTCACCATGAATTTAACAGTGTAGGTATAGTTTTATTTTGAATGGTTGTTGATTAACCCTGTGGCACCCAACAAACTCACACACACACACACACACACTCTCTCTCTCTCTCTCTCTCTCTCTATATATATATATATATATATATATATATAGAACTACGGGAGCCTGCACTTGAGGTGTAGAGTTGAACTTTACAGTCTACACTCGAGTTATTTGGGTGCCACGTGCACATGCACTAGGTCGATCAACGACCATCCAAATTAAAAATTAAAAAAAGTGTTTTTACATAATTGAACTTGAGGCAAAGGTTGAAAATTCTCAAAGGAAATTTTTTTGGTCGAAAACTCATATGTTTGACCCATGAAAATGAAGGGCAAAAAGGTTATTTTTTTCTTTCTAAAATCGTAGAGGAACTGGTGAACCCTTAGAGGATGTGGTGCAACTTGCGATCATATGGCATGTGATCTACACTCCAGCATAGAGTTGAATTCTATGACTCTTATGCAGGGATCCCTTAACCTTATATATATATATACACACACACACACACACACACACACACACACACACACTCATTCGAGTGTAGCTAGGCGCTACACTCGAGCCAGTTGAGTGCCATGTGCGCATGAACAAGGTCGATCAATGACCATCCAAAAAGGTGATTTTTCATTTTTTTTTGACAAGGCAAAAATGTTCAATGGGGAAAATTTTGGCTAGAAAACCCATATCTTTGACCTATGAAATGAAAGGCGAAAAGGTTTTTTTTTGAAACCCTAGGGGATGTTGAGAACTTTAGAGAATGGGCTTTTTGGCCCTTCAATTCACAGGTCAAAGATCTTGGTTTGTTGCTTAAACATTGGCCATGTAAAATTTTCACCTTTAACCTAAAATTCAATGGTAGAAAATGATCTTAGTTCTTAAATATTCGTTGATCGACCTTTCCTATGTTGACATGGCCCAACTGGTTTGAACCTAGCGCCTTGAGCTGGTTCGAACCCATATATATCAAATAAAAATAGGAAAAGGGACGACTATGAAGGTAGCATTCTCACGCTACCTTTGAGTGCTAGGTTAAGTGTTAAGTGGCATGTGATTACTATTGCACCACATCCTCTAAGGGTTCAACCAGTATCCTAGGGTTTTAGAATAAAAAAATTTATTTAGACTTTTTTGCCCTTCGAATTATAGGTCATATATTGTGGTTCACTGGCCAAATTTGGTGAATTGAATTTTTTCAAACTTTGACCCATAATCAATGGTGGAAAAGTACTTTTTAATTTTTTTTCTTTTTTGGATGGTACCTAATCGACTTGGGGCTAGTTGCTATGGCACCCGATTCTCGAGTTGGGTGTCACGTGGTGCCCAACTAGCTCGAAAGTAGTGCCCAAACGCTATCCTCATGGGTAGCAGCCCAAGCCTCTCTCTCTCTCTCTCTCTCTCTATATATATATATATATATATATACACACACACACACACACACACACACACACACACACATGCACACATATATGAAAAGGAAAGTTTGCCCCGTTGTAGGAGGGTGAGCATGTCCCAAGGTTCCATGTGGAGCAAGGTTAAAGTGTTTAGATTATCTTTAAATGTTTCTTTTCCAAACTTCATCTCCATCCTATATTTTTGAGGCTTGAAATTTGGACTATTAAAATGTCAATGTTTGACTTTGACCTTTAAAAAATCTATAGTGAATATGTTTTTTATATTGATCTATATAATGAACTCGAGCTCCATGTGATAAAAATAGTGTTTTGAGTGCCATGTGGAACCGTGGGGCACCTTACTGGGTGTGTAAATATATAGGCCCGGGGATATGCATTCAAATGCACAGCCGGGTTGTGCAAAAGTAGTTGGGCCACAACAACTTTCCCAAGGTCTATCAAGTACCATCTAAAAAAAATTAAGAAGGGTATTTATTTACCGTTGAATCTTTGGTTAAAGGTATAAAATTTCAATGCACCATGTTCAAGCGACATCCATAACTATGACTTGTGATTTGAAGGGGAAAAAATTGGAAAAATATATTTTTTTTTTCCTTCTAAGAACAAAGGGGGCTAGGTGAACCCTTAGATGTGTTGTGTAACTCGTGATCACGTGGCACATGATTGCGAGTTACTCCGCATGCTCTTAAGGGTTCATCCCATTCTCTAGGGTTTTAGAAAAAAAATTTGGATTTTTTCCCCCTTTATTTCACAAGTCAAAAAATGGGTTTTCCACTCAAAATTCTCTATTGAAAATTTTTTATGATGACCAAAAAATCAATGGTGGAAAATCACTCCCTTTTTTTGGCTGATCGACCTTGGGCGTGTGCATGTGGTACCCAATTGGCTCCAAGGTAGTGTCGTGCACAGGCTTCGGGATCAACTGGGAAGAGTGTTGCAGAAACATCTGCACTTCCCGGTCCTCCTTCGTAGAGGGCCTTTCTGAATGTCTCCATCTTACTACGACATCCCACCGATCCTCGCATCGGCTCTACTAGTTGGCTTTGCTATCAAGGCATAGCATTCTATGGACTCTTCCACCAGGTCTAGAAATGGTATATGCCAAGACGTTTTCTCCGTAGCCAGCCAAACACTTTTGTGGTAATACTCGTATTACCATGGTATTCAGCTTGTAGTTATCCGGTGCTATGGCAAAGTTTTCCATTGCAGTACCAATGCCCACCGTATTGTCACAAAGGTGACATTAAGGGACCGCACAGCAGGAGGTTCGCACTCGTCTTTGCAGTCACTGACACAACCAGTTAGTTGGCGGGAGGTCCACACTCGTCTTTGCACACATGACGCAACCAGTCAGTGGGTTCGGACCCCATGATGGTGAACCAACAAGTTCATGCTCAGACGGTGAAGGACATGAGGATCTAGACAGATGCTAGTTAAAGCCGATGATAACAGCCGGCTGCTGATATCGGGACGATACCTTTGAAAAAGGTGCATGCATCCCCCTAAAAGGGGTTATATATGGGAAGTACTCTCCGCAGACAATGAAGCCAATGTGAGTCTTGATGGCGGTTTCGTGATGCAGGGCAGGTTTGGAGGTGTTATTGCTGGCAAAAAGGAAGCAACAGGGGGCTGGAAATTGCACAGAAAATTGAAGAAAGGGTGCTAAAACAAGGTTTAAAATAAAAGCCCCATTGGCCTTGAAGGTAATGGCCTAAATAGGCTTTGAGATTGGCCCAAGATCCCAGCAATGTGATCCACTGAAACATGATATTAAAGTAGTGGTCACATGATCGCTTAAGTGGATCACATGACCACGAGATCACGAAAATCTCATTCTCGCTGGGTTTTTTAATTCTTTAGGTCATTTTTTTCGTTTCTTGAAAGGTTTTAGAAGCCTTAAAATTAGGAGATAAATTAGGATTTTACTTTATATTACTTTCTTTTGTTGTGTAGCTTGGTCCCAGTCATTTAGGACACTTGGAATAGAATTAAGAAAACAAAACACATGAAAAAGACAAATTCAGATTGGAATAAGATTTTTTATCTTGGTTTTTATTTTTTTGAGAAAATATGAAGAGGTTTTGAACCTCTACCTGCTTAGGCTTTTGATCCACCTGAAGGTGTTGATTGAGAGGCTTTGGAGTTTGGTGATGCGACTGCTGCTGCTGCCTTTTGTGGCCACAACTGTTGCTGCTGCTGAAAGTACTTCAACCTCTACATTGCTGGAGACTAAGTTAATCTCCTAAGATTGAAACAGACTGCTGATATTGATCCGACCTCATTGACTGCTGAATATCAAGTCTTTTCAGACTGATTTCATGCTGCCCTTTAGCTGCTGATTGCTGTGACTTTTTTAGGTTTCTGAATCTCTATTACTGTCGTCTTTGAAGCTGCTAGTGCTGTAACCTGATCTCATAATAATTCTGTGATTGCCTAAACTGCTGCTGCCTTCCATATCTTTCTATTGTTACTGCCCAGATTATTGGCTGGTGTTGACACTCAGATTTGAATCCGCTGCTCCATCAAGGTGTCGTAATAATTAAATTTTTATTTACACAATGACATAGCAGTTTTATTTAATTAGTGTTGAGATAATTGAGGAACTGGGTGGTATACGCTAAAACTTTTGGAGCAGAATTATCACAGATATTTTTAGAAATTTGGGCCGCTACCAGAGCTATATTATTTTGAATTGTGGCTTCTTGGACTGTGTTTTGACACTCCTAATGAAATTCTAGTGGATTTTATCTACTCCCTGATTTAAGGTATTGAGGGTTTTCTTCTTCATTATTTCGCTACCAAGACTAACTTGTAGAATGAGAATGCGGAGAGGTAAAACTTCACGAAGATGTCCGAACGGTAGGTTAGAGTGCAGAGCGAATAGAAAGAATGATAGGAGTATGTTATCAACAGAGGTCTGGCGGGTAGGAATTCTTCCTTGGTCAAAGAGTCGGCATGACATATTGGTTAAGTGCCAAGAGTTGGGATCAGGTGTTTGATACTGTTGGTTGTTCATGCCCTTCTTTTTCTTTTGTGACTGATAGAGAGGGTGGAAGCGGAAGGGAATTTCGCTTGTGGGCTATGCACTTGCCTTATCCATCTATACTTGGGATTTCAATCATCCAATTTCTTATATTCGATAATTTACAAACTT
The DNA here is from genome assembly GCA_021018995.1 of Chloranthus sessilifolius. Lineage (NCBI taxonomy): Eukaryota > Viridiplantae > Streptophyta > Magnoliopsida > Chloranthales > Chloranthaceae > Chloranthus > Chloranthus sessilifolius. The sequence goes on from CM037585.1 coordinate 161,908,276, forward strand.
TGCAACGCTGAAATTACATATAAGATCCACGTAACTAAGAAGAGATCTTTCATGGTATCCAACCTGTGCATATCGATTATCCGGATTTATACTACGATAGCTCTGCAGAATTCATCTAAAAAAAATTAATGGCAATGTTCTTATTCTAAGCATTTAAAAAGATAATTTTAAAAAGTCAATTTTAATCGCATTGATAATAATTTATTGCATTGTAACCACTAAGATGTTTAAATTTATCATTGATTAAATTTGTTATAGATATTTTTACATCTAAGGGAATAGTACTGAAGGTTTCACTGATATAGATAGGGCTCAAAGCCAAATTCATGTATAATTATATCATTAAATCTAATAATTTGTAGATGAATAGCAAGACTAATAACTAAATATGGTGGTCTTTAAAAAAAGTTGGTAAAGGCACATTTAATATGTAGTAACCTCATTAAAAGGTGAAGATGAAAACTTAAAACCTCCCTACATTGGGAAAAAAAATTTAGTAGGCTATTAAAAGTTTAAGAATAATTATTTTTGTGTTGAAAAGATCTATGAAACTGGCAACATGGCTGCATAGAATGGAGTAGAGAACAGTTTAACTCCAATAAGCTTGTCGAGAATTTCTATCAACATGTTCCTGCTCAACGTTTTAAATTTTAAATTGGAATTTGTAAAAAGTAATGGCCGTTATCAACATCAGGATATAAACAAGCCCCATCGGCTGCCTTTTTAGAGGTTAAAATCATTTTAAAAAAAAACTGATGTTTACAAATGATAGGATCGTTGACAAATGTAAAAGTTCGTGTTTTGATAGAAAGTTTGTCTTTAGATTTGGCTATCTTGTGATGTCAATAGGGAGAGTCAAATCTCTTTATAAAAGAGTGGGTATTAGGCAGTGTTGTCAAATGTGGTCGCATATGTAAAAGAGTGGGTATTACGCAGGGTTGTCAAATGTGGTCGCATATGTGAATGTGCGACCACATATGCCATTTTAATAGGCTATATCGCATATGTGGTATATGCGGTATATGTGATATAGGCCAGTATGCGACCGCATACTGCACTAACGGTAAAATATATGATTGTTGGAAAAAGTACATTTTGTTTTGTTCTGATTTTTTGGCCCCCTCTTCCTCTATAAATAGAGGGATCTGCTCCAGCTTCAATCACAACTCTTCAAGCATCTCCTACTCTCTCTAAGTGTCTTCTTCTCTCTTTAATTCTTCCAATCTTCTTCAAGCAAGAAGGGAGTCACTTTCACGGTTCCACCGGCTCTCTAAAGCTCCCTCCTAGGCTCCTACTCTCCTTCCTCCATCTCCAAGCGAGAAGAGAAGCATCAAATCAAGATTCAAGAAGCAAGATTGAAACCATCTCTTGTGTGTGGGAGGTTTGAGGTGTTTTTTTTTTTGTATTTTTTACTTTTAATTTTACATTAACCCTCCTATTTTTTTTTACTTTTTTAATTTTTACGTCATCAATATGTCTTTGTCCTCAAATGATCCTCTTAGACCAAAGTCTTAACAATCCGGGTTGAAAGTATAGACATTACTTAAGTCCTGCAGAGAAGACCAAGATACAATGTTGCCTGTGTCCTCATGTTAGCATAGGCGAAATATCGTGACACGAGCAACACTTAGCTTGACACCCGGATCGAATGCTAAAATGTCCAAATGTCACTCCTGGGATCCAAAGGGAGATTTTACAATGGAATGATAAGACTTTAAGAACAAAACATAATGATGGTATTTTATGAGACTACGCGGAAGGGGTAGGTAACATTATTATTATAACGTTGATGATGATGATGATAGATCCACTCCCTCGTCCCTCCACAGTTGAAATCTAGGATATGGACTTAATCTTGGTGAGATCGGATGAAGAAGAAACAAAGAAAGAGGAAGAGCACGTTAAAGAAGTTGATGACGCCGGAGGTGGAGGAGGAACCGATCAAGTACCACGATGGGTTAGAGATAAATGTGGAGAGTACATGGTCAGAGGAAAATACCGCCCTTAGAATGTAATTTTCAATTTTTTTTTTTTTTGGGGGGGGGGGGGGGGCTATAATTAATGCATAGTTTTTTGTTATTTCTCTTAATAGAATGAAAGTTTTTTACTTTAATGAAATGATTTTTTTACATTATGGAGACTACAATGCATGTTTTTTAATTCTAAGACCTTCCTATATTTTTCCTAATTTTTTCAGAATTTTCTAGATGGTAACATAATGCAGTACTGCTATGCTTCACCCTGAAGCTTCTCCACTGGAATTGATGCATATGCTAGTTGATGTTAATTTTGATTATTTGCTAGCTTTTATAGGGGACAAAAGTAACAAAAAATCATACCGATTGGACGATTCTAGAGTTGGTAGAGTTAAATATATTGATATGCTCCTTTTTGTGCCTTCATCCAAGTTGTTAGATTATATAAAGAAAATTGATGATAATTATAATCTATAAATGGATCAACTTTATGAAAATATTATTGCTCATAATTAAAATGAATGGAAAGAAAGAAACATTATTCTTTTTTAAAAAATATTTTTGCTCATAATTAAACTGAATCTAAACTATTAAATTCTTTTTCTTGGAGTCTTTTTCATGCTCATCATTAGAGTCTTTTTCTTGGATGAAATGTCTCTAAACTATTAAATTCTGAAAAAAATATGAAAAATTTACTATCTCAGATCCCAATGATTTCCAATATGACCCTCTAAAGAAAGGCACACAGAAGTTTATAGCATCATAATGTACAGGTGACTGGTCAGGCAACTAACTTTTGCTCCCCAAAAAATCATTCTTCTGACGAGTCTTTCTTATGCTGAAATCGTGCTTGTCTGAGATTCCATCTAACATATTTTATATACTAACAAAATAAATAGCACTTGTGCCACATGTATATTTTGAAAAACTTTTGCCACAACTTTAAGTGAACAATAAGAAAATAAGATAAATGTCCTTGGATTTTACCAATTATTTCCTCTGTGTTTGTTACCCGCCAAAACATGTAGGTTATAAATGTTTGGGAAAATTAGAAAAACATCCTTCTTTTCCGAACTTTTTAGCCTATTATACTCAAACCAAAAGTTTTAGAAAAAAGGGTTTTCACATTTTTTTTTACTTCTAATTTATGTGAGATTGGAACTCCCTTCTCACGTGCTAAGTAGGTTGAGCATGTATTTTACTAAACTACCCTTTAAGGGCAAAAAACTGATGCGCAAGAGCTTCTCCTACGTTTCTCTTTGTGCAGGAGCCTTACGCGCAGGTTGTTTTCTTTGGGTTCTCCTTGCACCAATTAAGAAATGGCTGCCTGATTACAGCAGCAAGAAGAAGAAAAAAGGAAGAAGAAGAAGAAAAAAGATCGCCGGAGAAGACGATCAATTTCCGGCGAACAAGGAAGAAGAAGAAGAAAAAAGGAAGATGATCGGTTGTCGGAAAAGAAGAGAAAAGAAGATCGCCGGAGAAGACGATTAATTTCCGGCGAAAAAGGAAGAAGAAGAAGAATAAAGGAAAACGATTAGTCACCGGAGAAGACGATCAGTCGCTAGAGAAGAAGAAGAAGAAGAGAAAAGAAGATCGCCGGAGAAGACGATCAGTTTCTGGTGAAAAAGGAAGAAGAAGAAGAAAAAAGGAAGATGATCAGTCGCTGGAGAAGACAAGGGTTTTTGGGCCTTAAACTACCCTTTATAGAAGGGTAGTTTAGTAAAGTAACATTTAGAGAAATTATAATCTCACAAAAATAAGAAGTTAAAAAAAACGTGAAAACTTGTTTTTCTAAATCGTTTGGTTTGGGTATATTAGCCTGAAACCTTTGAAAACCAAGTATGTTTTTCTAAAGTGCCCTAAATGTTTCTTATAAAATGATCGTATAAAGGGAATTAAATTACAAAATACAATGAATAAACAATTATAAAAAGAAAAAAATATTCATATGTCGATCTACATTTAATGCCTCAAATTCATAGAAGAATAAAAAATCCTTATTCAATCAATAAAATAAAATAATAATAATAATAATAAATAAATAAATGAATAAATCCAATAGAAGATCAAAAAATTTATATAAAAAATCCCTGAAAGGTAACAAAATTTTAAAAAAAAGAGAATTAATTTTTATTATAAAAACTTAAAAATTATATAGCTTAATTTAGAGCCACGTATAAAAGAACCTCAAACCAAGGGTAAGATCGAGTAACCCATAATAAGTTTAAGAGAGAAGAAAAGCTGTGAGAAAGAAATAATAAATTATTTATTTATTGAACTACCTATGTACTAAAGGTGGTGCAAGGGTCGATCTCCCTTTACCAAATAGGTCAAACCTTGGGTGATATATAGATATAATGGCAGCCATATTTTTGGAAAGAGTTATTTGACCTTTCTTGGATTTGATGACCACAAATATTTGCACTTACATTGAGGTTTGGCCACTTTCGTGGATAGAAATTGATGTGTGCTTAGCTCTTCTTGTATATGTTAAGCACTTTATCAACTTTAAACCCTAAACCATCAATTCTTTTAAAGTTAAACATCCAAGTTAAATAAAGCATTTACCTTCTAATTATTATTCACTTGTTCCACTTTTATCCTTATGGCAAACAAAATAATAATAATAACAAATTAAAGAAATAAGAAGGAAGGTAAATCTTGAAGTGCTATATAGATCTATCTAAACTATAAGAATTTTTTTGTCCTATTCAAAAGTTTTTGTAAGAAAACTTTACCCTCAGTTTCATATATATATATATATGTGTGTGTGTGTGTGTGTGTGTGTGTGTGTGGTGGTGGGGGGGGGGGGGAAGCTAACTCACCCTCTTTACTGTAAGGTTAGCATCATCCGCGGACCAAAATACCCCTATGTGGTGGCATTATGGTAATATATAAAGGGCAAAACTGCCTTTTGCACGCACTTGGTTGCAAGCTTGTAATTTACTTTGTATGATTACAAGTTTGCCACCGCAAACTTGTAATCCCAAAAAGGGCCGTTTTGTCTTTCATTTATTTTCCAAAATGCTACTACGTGAGGTCATTTTGATTGGGGGACAATGATAACCTCACAATGAAGAGGTGATGTTAGCATTCCCCTGTGTTGCCAACCATTGACCTGAAGGTTCCAACATTGTCAACCTTTCTATTGAGCTATAGGCCTAATCCCAACTTTCCTTTGGCAGCACTCATCATTTCATCACATAATCATGGATTGTTATATATATTTTATTTTCTAATTTTTTGGATATATTTTTGAAATTTTCTTGTTTATTTATACAAATCTAAGTGTATCTTACTATATATGATGAGATATGATATTTGTGATGATACACAATATATGACACAGAATTTGACAACTTATGCCATATTTAGATCTTCAAATAATTATTTTTTTTAAACTCAGCATTCATCTATCAATATTTGAAGGCTTTGACTTTTAGTCAAGAGTCCCATGGAATGCTTTAGGGCATGTTTGGTTATAGGGAAAGCGTAGGAAAACAAAATATGGGATTCTATTTTCTGCTGTTTGGAAGTGACTTAAGTATCATAAAAGATAATCGCACTTTTCAGTCAAATTTTTAAAATCAAATCTGGCAGTACCCTCGGATTTACATTTTACGAAGCATTGTAACACACTGGAAATGAAAGTCCCCGAAGTTATTTGCAAAATCTCCCTTTGCTACCTCTAAACCCTTTTCTCTACCATCGGCTTCTCCAAAGCTGTATTCTCCAACCAACATCTTCCCAAAGTGTAAAAAATCAGAGGTAAGTGATTCATCTTCTTGAACATTTTTTTCCCTTCCTGAGATACAACTAGCTTGATTATGAAACCCTAGTTTCAAACCCTAATACAATCAATCAAAGGATAATGTGGCTCAGCTTGAGGAACCTCTGGTTTGGTAGTGTCCAGCAAATGGCGAGCCACGAGGCTCATGTCTGGGCTCACGGGTATGACAAAAGTAAAAAAACATTCTCCAACTGTGGCTCAGTAGTTGTAATTGACAGATCTTTGACAGATCTTCAATGAAAACTCTCTTTTCTCTGTTTGAAAAAGAAAAACTTGATCATGGGTTGCTTAAAACTTCAGTTTAAGAGATGAAAATTTGTTGATCATTGGGTCTGGATGAAAAAGAAAAACTTGATCATGGCATGTGCTTGAGGTCTGCATGGAAACAAACTTTCAATGAAATGTGCTGTACTCTATATGTTCTTGTATCTCTTCTCCATTACTAAGTTGAGGGGCACTGCTCTTCAGGTAGAAGAAAGAAAACCCTGTTATTTAAATGCGCACAGGTGTAGATGAAAGAAAGTGCTAATGCACAACATACCTTTGCTGATTTGTTGACTAGAACTATATTTGTAGTCATCAGTCAAGTCGATTCCCAAGCTTGTTCATGGAAGGTTAAGTCTACTTATTTGCCGGCTGCCTGTCAATGGATTGGGTTGACTCATGAACTAAACCTTCTGACCTGTGTTTTTTTTCGGGGTTGGACCTGCAATTTTGTTGATCTGGTGTGGTTGGCCCATTTTAATGAACAATCAGGTTGATTAGGGACTCAAGACTATTGGGTCTATTTGTATTCCGGCCTGGCCAGACCCATTGACTGCCCCAGCCTATTAAAACTAGAGAGAGAGAGAGAGAGTATAGGATGACCGACTTGTTTTCAATCTAGATTTGAACGGCTCACTGATTTGGTACATGTACTATTTTTCAACAATGCTGCCCCTTATGCATGAAAAAACATCTTCATAATGTGATTCAAAGCGGTCAAACATCTTAAAAATATACACCATAACAAGTTTGGAGATTTATGTGGTATTCAGACATTAATATGGTTATGGGAAATTTACCTAACCGGCCCTGTCAGGTACGCCTTTTATGTCAGAAGCCCTATAGTTTCACTTTTACCCAGACAAACCAGCTCCAAGCCTAGCCGACCCTAAGGAGAGTAAAAGGTCCAAATTACCCCCTTCTAAGACCTTCTTTAACCAACAAAGCATCGTCTTCTTCCTCATTTTAACCTGCAAAAAAGTTAGAGGTGTAAATCCCTAGACGAAGTGTCTTTACTTAGTCTGATCTGCTCTGATCTGCTCCGATCTGTTATTTCGAAGAAGAAAGCAGAGGCTTGGAAGAAGAAGGCCCTGCATTTCTTCATTGTGGTAAAAAGACTCTGAACTTTGTCCTTGCGACTAGAGGTATCCTACTTAACCCCATTTTTAGTTTATTAGTGTTATGTAGTGATGCAGTATCTCTTAGAAGAAGAAGGCCCTGCATTTCGTCATCGGCTCCATACACATCCGATATCGATTTCACATACAATCGTCATCGACTCCAAATAAAGTCGATGACGATTGTGTATACAATCGCTATCGATTGTGTATAGAGCCGATTACGACTCTATTTGAAATAGAGTCGATGCCGATTGTATATAGAGGCGATATCGATTGTATACACAATCGATATCGATTTCCAATAGAGTCGATATCGATTGTATCTGCAATCGACTAAGAGTTATAGTCGTCTTTTCTCTTTTGTTTCATCAGTCTTATGACCCTTCCTTCTCATTCTTAAATGCGATGACGACGTGAGGATTCCTCTTCTTTGTCACTATGATGGCCTTCTTGGCGATGGCTTGTATGAAGGTGGCGGCGGAGGCTTATTAACATTTCAATTGAAATTTCTTATGAACAATTCATAAAGAATGTCGCCGTCATTTTGGCGGATGAAAACAAAGTTTCATATGAAGATAGTGAATACGCTTTGTGGTTGCACATTTTGGACTCTCGATGATTTGGCTACATTATTTACGCTTTATAAATCCGGAGTGGACGTTATAAAAGTATTCATCATTAAGGAACCGTCATCCTTCCCAAATGAAGTTAACAAGTAAATCTCCTCATTCATTTCAGCCATGTAAGTTTGAGGATGAAATTGTATACGATATCGTCCCGTTAGGCGATGACGGTTATATTGTGGCGAACGATGGCAGAGGGAAAGCAACATTTGATTTAAACGATGCTCCGGTTGAATCGTATGATGACCTAGTAAAATACATGCATGGGTCACAACAATGTAGTCAATGGTTAGACTATACTTCAGAAAGGGTGGTGGATACCAACGATTTCAGTCATATCTTCCCCGGTGGATGGACAACTTGGTTTACTCAAGACTTATGTTCTACCATGCCATCGATGGGAATTATCGGAGTAACTCAATCCCATGTCCATACAAATGAGCACCCCTTCGGTGAAGGGCCTAGCCAACCACGCCATTATCCATTCTGTGAAGGATCCGGTCAATCACATCAGAACCCCTTCGGTGAAGGATCTAGTCAACCACCCGAGAACACCGCCATGAATGAAGATACCTTAGAAGAAGAATATGAAGGCGAACCAGATGGGTTTATCAAAGAGGACCCGAAAATTTTTGTGAGAGATATTGACAATCCCCTAGTAGACAGAGATTACGAAATGTCGTAGACATCGCATTCCTCCGATGAAGAGGTGGAAACGAATATCGAATTGGAAGTTTAAAATTGGAGAGATCTTCCAGACAAACAAACATTTCAAAGAGCATTGAAAGAACACGCGGTGAGAAAAACTTTCAAATTCGCCTTTGAGGACCGCTAGTTATCGAAAGTGACAACCGGATGCTACGAACCCGATTGTTCGTGGCGAATACATGCTTCTAAATTGACTGGCTCGATTCTTTCCAAATCAAGACATTCAATAGTACTCTCACATGCGAGTCGCTAAGATCGGACCGCACGCCACCGTAATGCAACAATCTCTTCAGAGCGAATTATGTACGGATAAACTTATGGAAGGATTCACTACACACCGGGCCGATAATGTTTGATATTGCAAAAGCTTATAATGTGCAAATCTCATATGCAAAAGCTTGGAGGGAAAAGAGCTTGCCCTTAATGATATTAGAGGAAGTTAGAATAATTTGTTGATGATCTAGGCCTACGTGAAGGAGATGGAGAGGGTAGATCCTAATATAAACATCCTTTCAACTTACTCTTGATGTAAGTTTCAAAGATTTTTGGAGTTTTGGCCCATGCATCTAAGCTACCGCAATACACTTCGTCGCATATTGCTTGTAGACGCACACCCACGAGGACGTTTCAAGGATCCTCCTTATCGCCTCTGCAAGAAGACGGTAATGGTCATATATTACCGTTAGCATTTGCCGTGGTCGAGTTAAGAGGATACGTGGATGTGGTTTCTTGAATCGGGTAGGTGCGTTAGTGATCGGTGGGTTTAACGAAGATCTCGTAATTATCACTAGTGTCGAAGGGTTTAATAAATGCGGGAAACGTATCTTCCTAACGCATATCACAACTACGCATGTGGCATATGACACAAAATTTGTAGCACAAGTATCCTGTGAACAATGTGAAGGGTCTATGGTGGTCACGGCATATTCGAAAGAGAAATTTGATTATTTTATTAACGAAATGAAGAAAGATCCTGCTGATTCTCAGGCCGTAAAATATATTTTGAAAATAGATCCAAAGCATTAGGCACGCGCACATATGGAAGGAAGGCAGTACGAGTCCCTGACTACGAATATTGCCGAAAGTTTAAAACAAATATAAAGATAGCTCGAGAGAGACCAATTATTGACTTAATCAGAACTACCAGAGAGAGTCGCCGATCATTTTCAAAAACGCAGAGAGATATCTGATAAATGGACCACCCTTCTTTGCCCGAAAGCAGATGCTCATATGAAGAAGGTGTTGCAATGGGCCGGTAGAAAGAGAGCTCAACCATACGGGCGCGATCAATTCCAAGTCAATTCCGGAAATTACATTCATCACGTCGACTTGGAACACAAGACCAGAGTTGCGTTGGCACATTCATGGCTTGCCTTGCTCCCATCTTGCCGTAGCGCCATCAATCGAAGAAGTTACGACTACCATAAATTTTGTGAGAACCGGTTTTCACCGCTTGCTTTAGATAAACATATAACGAGCAATGGGTTCCCACCCTCGATAAAAGTCAATGGGAGTTCCAAGCGAGCAACTCACGAAAATATGAAAGTGAGACCACCCTATTATTGAAAGCAAGCCGTCGTCAGGAAGAGAAGGATAAGGTCTAAGGGTGAGGTTAGGGCACCAGATGTAGCAGTGCAATGAATATGGTCACAACCGCAGAGTGTAAAGGCGGTGGGACATGTATATTTTTAATAATGATAGATTGAATGTAAATGAGAAATTCGTAATCCATGTTTTTTACGTAATATAGTCTTTCGATGTATCATAGAGTCGTCATCGATTGTATAACTAATCGATATCGATTCTATATAAATTCGCCATCGACTATGTATAACGTCGATATCGATTCATTTAAGAATCCAGACGATTATGGATAACGCCAATGACGACTATATATAGTCGATATCGATTATTATGCAATCGATGACGATTATATATAATGGAGCGATTACATACAGTAAATCGTCACCGATTATTTATATAGTCGGTGACGACTATATATGTAGTCGCTAATGGATGCTATTCTACTTTTTAACTACAACTACATAAAAATAGTGCAATTCTATTCAAAATAATTTAATTTACAATTACAAAAATATTCAAATGCAACCACACTATTACAAAAATATTCAAATACAACCACACTACTGCTGCTCCCCCTCCTTTTTGTCTTCCTTCGCCAGTACTCCGCCATCGCCTGTGTATGTAGCCAGTATATGGCCAATTTCTGCCCTGATCCTCTCTATATCTGATTGCGCGAAGTCAAATTTCTTTCCCATCATAAAGTATTCGACATACTTCACAACAAACACTCCACAATCACAGGAGTTGGTCTGTCGGGGGACGGCTTTGATCCGGCAGTCAGTAGATGACCAAGGATAGTTCTTCTTCATTAGTGTAGCGGAGTCACCGTACGAATATAAGATCACGGGAAGGTATTGGGTCTGTTTCGAAATAATAGAGAGAAGTGTCAGATATGTTAAGCTAACAATGATAAAAGATATGCTAAGCAAAATATCTTACCAGTGCCTGCAATTGGGACACATATCTTTCCCTAGAGGGCCTATTAAATATAGGGTCGACGATCATTATCGATCGTTCGACTACCTTTACGATCGCAAGCGCCCAGTGTAGTGGTTGTTCAGAATGTATTGGCATAAATATCTACAAAAAAGAAATATAATCTCAAAGGGTATGATAGAAAAAATTAAAAAGAATAATTATAAAGAGGATGAAAGCATACTATGTTGCATTCGTGAGCCCACAGATTCTGAAGCTCATTGAAGAAGAAAGCTTCCATCAGCTTCTTCCCTCCGGTCTCTCTTTGTTACATAGGCGACATGAACTTGAACCTCGATCGAACCGGTCGTACAATTTTCAAAGAAGCGAACTTGTTGAAATCTCTGGTTCATAGCTCATGTATGTAGAAGTTTTGACATCTTTCTCGGGATGAATTTTATCATCAATAACTTTCAAATGTCTCGTAGGCGCTCATAACTCAAACCAATGCGCTAGATTAAAATATGCGATTAGAGTTAAATACATAATCGTTAGCGACTCTCATACATCATCGATATCGATTCATTTTGAGTCGGAACGATTATTTAAGTCGTCAAATAGTTATCGACTCTCTAATGAATCGATATCGATGATGTACAGAGTCGCTAACGATTACATACGCCATCGTTAGCGACTCTAAAAGCCATCGATACCGATTCCATACGCCATCGATACCGATTTCATAAGCCATCGATAACGATTACATAAGCTATCGATAACGATTTTGCGTACAGTATGTTAAACTTATAAAGTTATCCAGGTACTGGGTTCCCGCCAGACATCTGAAGGATTGCACCACCAGCTTATACTTGCCATACGCTAACATATTCTCATAAAAATGGCCAACTTAACTAATCTTCACGATAAATATATAATAATAAAGTTAAGTATTCAGGGTAATTCTACTTACTCGTCCTCCTTCAGAGGCTTGTTCCATATGTCTAGCATATATTTTGCTCATTTGTTAGCTCGAGAGCATCTTCATCGATAGACCAGGACCGGCAGAATGATCGCCACCGGTCCGTGCTCGATTGGTCCTTCGCTGGCCTTCGCGGTAGGCTTCTTTTCAACCGCTACCCTTCGCTGGGCCTTAGGTTTGATGGCAATTACTTTGCTGGCTTTGCTGCCTAGGTCTTTAAGCTCGACATTAGTGAGGCAATTGGGAAGAGGTTTCCTCTTCACCAGCAGGACCCTTATCAGTTTGGGTCTCAGGCTGCTTGTCAGCAGCTGCCTTCACCTCATCAACGGGAGGAGGAGGAACTTGATGCGCAGGAGCTGATGGTTCCTCACCGAAGGCTGTGTCGCACACCTTCGATATCAGCTCCTCCATAGCCACATCCTGTACATCGTAATAATGATGCAAAATAAGAATTAATTTTTAGTCCACATTTTAAAAAGTCTAAATCGATCATATATACAATCGTTACCGATTATATATATAGTCGCTATCGATTTTATATATGATTGTTATCGATTATATATATAGTCGTGATCGATTGTAAATAGAATCGACATCGATTTCATATATAATCGATAACGATTGTATATATGATCGGTATCGACTCTATATATAATCGATATCGATTTATGTTAACAAAATTGAACATCTAAAACTAGATTTCAACACATACCTTAGGTCTCGCCTCCAATAAATTTTCAAGGAGTTCTTTTATATCAGTCTGGCCCTTTCTGACTAAATAGTTGTAGTGATTTAACTTCTGCCACTCCGCATCCCTTGAATTCAGCCTCTCATTGAAGGAGTTGCATAGTTTCTCTAAAGAAACGCAACGTTTAGTCAGGGCCTTATTCTCTCCCTCCAAATCGCTCACTCTTTGGTTGAGCTTCAAGTTATCCAGTGTCAAATGATCGACCCTCCTCAACAAAGAATCATTGGAGGTGGACGCTTCAGCTGGGCTATCTTTCTCTGCCAGGCTCTCCTTGGCGGCCCCCCTAGTTCTTGGCCGACCCTCTCCCACATGCACGGGGCCCTTTTTCGAGAGGGGTTCTTCTTCAGACGTCGATGCGTCATCCCATTCTTCCTCTCCCTCTCCAATATTTTCGACCGGAATGTAATTTCTTTTCTTCTTCGGCCGAATCTCTTCCACAGCTTTCTTGGCGGTTCTTTCCTCTTCCCCCCAACCTCCTTTTGAACCCGTAGATATTCTCTTACCACGGGTATCTCTAATTCAAAGCCCTGAGGCATGAGGGGAGCGCGAACCTTTTGAAAGAAAATGAAACAACAGAATAAAATAATCGTTATATATATAATAATTCACTCTCGATTATGTAAAGAATCGGTACCGACTATTTAATAAATCGTTATCGATTCCTTAACAAATCACTATCGATTAGGTAATGAATCGTTATCGACTACTTATTAAGTCGTTATCGACTCTGTAAGAAATCGCTAAGGATTGTTAAGGGATCGTTATCGATTCCTAAATGGATCGAGCGATTCTCAGTAATGAATCGACGATTCTAGAATGAATCTGAAGTTGCTTTTTTTGAATAGGCAATAGACCTCATACCTTGTTGTCTAACATCTGCCCGCGAGTGTAACCTTTGATCTGGATCATACCGTCCGACCATTTCAGCAGCTGTGGGAAAGGGTCCTTGAGGCCTAGCTGGGATGGCGATATATCGGGCAGGATCTCATAAGCCCACCATTGAAGTACACATGCATCCATATGTGTTGTACGTCTTCAGGGCTTTATCTATCTCGGCGGTTTTTCTATTCGTCGCGCCCTTTATTATATATTCCATCAAGTCCTGGTAGACGAGCAGACCCCACGGAGTTCGGTTAAAGGTCTCCACATCATCGATGAGGTCGATGTGGTCTTCCGAAATCTAATGGTAGGACCCGGGGAAGAGAAATATGCACAACACAAACAGAAGGGACAACTTTAAGAAGTCCTCATCACTTTCCGCTCTATAAATTGCAGCATCTATATGAGACCGGAGAATTTTTTCGGGAGGCGTTCCACGAAAGTATTTGTATCTAATGGTTTGTTCTACCGATGGTTTCTGGGATGGGGTATACTTTTACAGGCCAACTACGGCAATGCCCGATGTCAATGCAATGTCTATCTTAGAAGATAGACATCAGTCTTCCCAATTGAAGTGGTTTTATCAACCCAAAATGTCGACATCGCATCCACCACATCGGAAAGAAATCCCACACCCTTGACATTTGAAATATTCCACCAAAAAACTGAATCTCTTAGTAACTTCTTGATCACGTAGCACTTTCGTAGAGATTCAAACGCGAACGAACACTTGGCAACTCGTACAATCATCTTGACAGTCTTTTGAAATGAACTGTAATAAAAAAGAAAGGACTGAGCACCATACTAACAAGGATAGTTAAAAATGTTGATGAAATGTATATATAAAACTCAGATCGATTACATATATAGAGTCGTTATCGATTACATAGGTAATCGATCTAATTCTAGATGTAATCGATACCATTCTATATGTAATCGATATCGAGTCTAGATGTAATCGATATCGATTACAGATGAAATCGCCATCGACTCAATATAAGGTCGTAATGACCTCAAAATGTTGATTTATATAGAAAATATTTAATTTACTAACTCAAAAGATTTCATGAAGTCGCCATTGAATCAAAATGTTTCATTTACTTGCAAAATTTTCAATTACATTCATAATATTTCAATTAAAATTAAAAATAAAAAGAAAATCTTGCAAGTCTACATATAATAAATACGATTACATATGTAGCGCTAACGACTCTATATGTAATTGATATCGATTAGATGAAATGCTGACTCAATATAAATTCGCAATGACGTCAAAATGTTTATTTATATAGAAATTACTCAATTTACTGACTCTTAAGTTTCTTTTTCTTTCTTTTGTTCTATTTCTTTTCTTCCTTCTTCTTTACCTACATCGATTACATATATAATCAATATCGTTCCTATATGTAATAAACTCTGAGCTCTCAATGTAATCGATCTCGATTACTTATGAAATCGCCATCAATTAAATATAAGTCTACATTGATCTCAAAATGTTTAATTTACATAAATTAAATTTCCTTATTTAAATAGAAATATTTAATTTACGGACTCAAAAGATTTCATGAAGTCCATTGCATCAAAAGTTGTTTCATTTACTTGAAAATATTTCAATTACGTTAAAAATTTTTACTTATAATTTAAAAAGAAAAGAAAAGTTAGGAAGAAGGTTGAAGAGCAGGTGGTGGATGGGGTGGAGAGCCGGGTGGTTCCGTCTTAAGTTTCTTTTTCTTTTCTTCCTTCCTCTCTTCTTTTCTTCCTTCGCCAAAATCTCCATTACTTCATCGTACTCGTCCCACAGGAACTGCAGAGGATCTGGTTCTGGTGGTGGTGGTGGGTCCTCCCATACAGGATCGAACTTTATTGGGTTATAGAAGGTTTTTTCTTCGTCGACATTGGGAAAATATAATGGTAGGGATGATAGGTGGTTTGCTAAGGACGAACTAAACCTCATTTAAAGCTCTAGATTGTGGAATACTAATCGTATTAAATTTTCTCATTCTTCCAACCTAACTTGCCATAATGGTTTTACAAAAGGGTAGTTGGCAATAAATTGAACGTCGGCTGAGATAAATATAAAACCTCGTATGATTTATTATGGCATCGAGGGTAATAACTATAGGAAAATTATTTCAAATGATGGGTATTAATTATATTCATAGAGAGTCGATATCGATTTGTTATAGATTCGTCATCCACAGTTTATATAGTCGATTACGACTACATATATAATCGTTATCGACTCTGAATGTAATCGATAGCGACTAAATAGGTAATCGGTAACGATTATATATATGATCGATATCGATTACATATGGGAAAACCTAAAAAAATTATGTCAAAATATGCAACAAAGAGAGGAGAAATAAAAAATCTATAGCGATGGAAGCTAATTTTAATTCTAACTTACAGATTTGGTAGCTTGAAGGTTGTAGTTTTAAACGTGATCGTCCACGAAGCGTAAACGACTCTCCACCGACTTCGAACGAAAAAGTAAATTCAAAACAGTAAATGATTTGAAAAGAGGGCGGCTATTTATTACTGTGGGGGTAGTTTGGGTATTTCCTACAGGCGTGCCTCAGCTCGGCGCGCAGCGGGTTTGTCTGGGTAAAAGTGAAACTTTAAGGCTTCTGACGTAAAAGGCGTATCTGACAGGGCCTGTCAGGTAAATTTCCCTATGTTTATTCCCAACTAGAACTGCTGTTAGGTAGCAGCCAAGTGCTACATGACTTGGTGCACCGTGCTTGGGCCACTTTTTGGGATGTGTTGCAGGGAATCATCATGTGTCATTTGATAGGTGTACCATGATCTAAGGATTTAGCTGCCAAATAATAGGATGAAAAGCCAACTCCATTTCCAGAGTTAAAGCGCTCATACACGACCTAAAATTAATGACTGGCAGATAAATCTATCTTAACATTAGTTTTGGATAGCCTTTTGACTACTTTAAATCGATGAGGGAATCATCTTTCGATCTAAATTTTGCACCATAATTATGTAGATTAGGGTTTTTAGCATATATCACACTATGTTTTGGCATATTTAAAAATGTCTATCCCCTTTTTTACTTATTTATAAATAATCCCCTAATTTGTAGTCTTGCATTTAAATAACACATTGAGTTAGTGTTCTGGTAATTGCCGACTCTAAAAATACAATGTGCAGTTATCACTTGGATTGTTTTTATCTCATGTTGGAAATGCTTTTCTCATTTTTAACCAAAGCAGTTAATGGAATAGTAACTCTAAGGTGTTATTTAAACACAAAATGGCAAAGTATGGGGTTATATATAAATAAGTGAAACACATGGTGGCTACTATAATTATGCTAAAATATAGGGGTTTATATAAAAAAAAAAACCCCGATTAGACTATAGGCGCCAAATCACATGGTGGTACCAAATACGTGACCCAAGTATCAAGAGTGTTGCGTGTTGGGTTGGGTATCTAATACCAAGTCAAGTAACAAAATCTTCCAGTATGGAAGTCTTCGTTGAAACGAATTGGATAGCCAAGCTCGTGTATGCTTGCTTACAGCTTCTTAAACAGTTGATCGCCTCAGATAGGCACGGAAATCTATGAATATGATAGTGATATTTATTTGCACAATGTAAACTTAGTTTTTGTTAATTTGTATCATTGTTATTGGATCAGTGGCATGCAATGATGGCACATGATCACCTTTGTCTAGATTATGTAATGACCGATTCAATTATTAAGCCTGGAGTCGTGTAGCTACGAGCAATCCAAGTCATAAGATGGTAGATCACATTCATTGGAAGATCTGATTCATCCAATTATAGGAGTCGATCTCTATATAACATAGAATCTTAAAGACTACATAATTACCGATCAAAAAAAAAATCTTAAAGACTACATGAAGGTTACCTTTCGTGCTTTCAATATTAGATCCATCAAATCCAGCAACTTACACTAGTCGAGACCATGATAAATATCCTCACTAGGATGGCTAGAAACTCATCTTATGCTGAAGATATGGATGATGCCCAAAAATAGTACCGGGATTAGGTGTTGTAAATGATGCTTCCTGGTTTAGCTGTGTGTAAATTAGTTGAATTTAGTTTTAAAAGCTAGTTTGGAAGATCGTTGCGGGTTTTTATGAATTTGAAAGAAAAGGAAGATAGGAGTAAAATTTCAAGGGTGTTGTATTTGGGAAAAATATTGACCTTCTTGTTTGTTTTGGTTATGGATGAATCAACAACTAAAAATAAGATGAGATTTTATGGTGCATGTTCCTTGCGAGTTTTTTTTTTTTTTCGATATTCTGGGTATCTGGGCCTCTTAGAGCACCCTGTCACGGGGTCGCACTTCCGCAACCTCAGTCCCGTGCGGCACCTAACACGCTTCTAGGCCTACTTACGATAACAATCGTGTGAGGCGTCCTTGGCCTTTTCAACCAGCGGTGCTTTGCTACAGTGCTGCAAACTCCAACCTATGCATCGCCATTTCTGATACCACCACCTCCTCCCAACATGGTTGCCTCTGTTTCACGGCCTACCATTCAACTCATCGTGTCCCTTACGACACGCCAATCTGCACCGCTGCGCTAACTTGGCCTGCTCAAGTTTCACCCTGTGCACTGCACTAGTACCTCGCTTGCCTGCCGAACCAAGCCCACAGCCTTGTGCCTCGCGCTCGCGTGCCCAACTGAGTCCCACGCAGTTTGCCTTCGAGTGCGTTCCGAATTACTAGCACACGTACGTCTTTAGCCCACATGCTGTCGTGCTCAACTGAGTCTCACGCAGCGCCTTGGTGTTGTCTCGCGAGATTGCCCAGCCGTATCCACCGCGACGCGTAGTCCGGGGCCATACATCAACCTCCCTCGGGTTTCACACGGCATCGCTGCGTCGACGTCCTAGGCCCACCCTTTCAGGCCTAGGAGACACTTGCGCCCCCTCTGGCAACGCAAGGCCCCGTGTGCGGGGGAATAGCTCTCTAGCTCCCTTCCCCTATATAAGGGTAAAACAGTCATTCAGCCAGAATGGCAGGAGAACCTCAAACCTATTGGTTTGACATACCGCAACGCCTCATGCATCGCTAGCCCACCTTGGCTATGTCGCGTCCGTGACGCTCCGCGTCATACCCTCATGCGACCGTGTCGCGTCCTCGCAGCGCGACCACGTCGCCGGGCCAACATGGCCCCATGTCGCGTGCCCTCCTGGGGTACATGAAGTGCAAATTGAGAAAAAAAAAAAAAAAAAAGGAAAACAAGTGCATCACACGTTTGAACTTTGGAGAAATGTCTTAAAACTTAAGGAGATTAATTTCATGCAAGTTGGATAAAAAACAAGGAAACAAGTGAATGGCATGTTTTAACTTTGGGGAAAGGTCTTAATCAGAGATGTGCCACGTGGAGTCAGATCATAGCCTACTGGGATTACAAATGTGTGTCATGTGGAATCAACATCTAACTGTCTGATAAATGAGCCATGATCTGAAAATTTAATGTGAGCAAGCTTATGACGGAATTCTACCTCCAGCATTTGATTCAATGCAATCAATGGAGTGAGCAATGGAACCATAAGTTGCTCCGAAATATTCCTTGGTTGCAAAAAGCGCTACCAATTGGAAATTTGGTGTTTGGGGATGGGCCATGTGATGTACCGCTGGTGGCGTATGAGCCTATCTCAGGGGCAATGCAGGAATTTATGTTGGAAATAGGCAGTGTCTGGCAATCGCTCCCCCACCCCGCTCTAGCCATTCTTATAGCGTTACACCTTCCTGGAGTGTGTTAGATAATGGTGGTGCGAGGAGCTGCGGGGGCACCGAATATGAGGCGCTGCTATTTTTGTCTGACCAATTGAAAAACTGCTCTGATGAGGACCGTCCATCTCATTAACAATTTAGGAATAAGTTGGTAAGTGGAAAATTTGGAAGAAGGAAAAATAGTGGGAAAAAAGTCAAGAAAAACAGGAAAATATAAAAATATTATAAAGTCGCGTTTAATTTGAAAAAGTCACAAAACATTTGCAATTTTTTATTTTCAAAAAGACAACTTTTTTATTAAGTCACAATTTACTTGGGATCCCAAAAGTTGTGACTTGATTGACTTTTTAAGAAATTGGTGAATTAGGGGACTAAAGGATGCACGCAGATCTTTAATGTGTCAGTCAATCTTACCTAAGTCAGATGAGCACCATGTGACATTTAATTCATGGATCAAAATCTAGGTTTCGGTTTCGGTCTCGATCTCGATCCTGACCAGAATTGTAAATTAGTTAAAATTTTGGTAAATTTTAAATTTTTTTTAAATTGTATTTCGATCGTTGCTGAACTTTGTTTTATTAGTTTTTTAAAGCTCTTTAATATTATTAGAACACACATA
This sequence comes from Chloranthus sessilifolius, assembly GCA_021018995.1. NCBI lineage: Eukaryota > Viridiplantae > Streptophyta > Magnoliopsida > Chloranthales > Chloranthaceae > Chloranthus > Chloranthus sessilifolius. Next base: position 161,928,208 of record CM037585.1, read on the forward strand.
CACATACACACACACACACACATATATATATATATATATATATATATATTAGTGAGATTAATTTTCGCCCGTTTAAAATACTTATATATCTATTATAAGTACATGTTTTTCGTTGTCAATATGAGTTTTCCGTGTTTAAATTATTGACTCTTTTAAATAAGACGATGAAGATCGTTTTTCATCCCAATCTTTGACATAATAGATCTTGAGATTGTGTTCATATCATTAAAGAGTCGGATTTTAATTCAATATTTTGATTCCTTGGCACATCCCAAAAATGTGAGTAGGCCTATATTGATGTTATTTTTTGGGATTTTTGCTACATTGAATCAAAATTTGACCCTTTGATGGTAGACTCATGATCTCAAGATCTATTATATCAAAGATTGAGATTAAAAACGTTCTCCATCATCTTATTCAAAGCAATAAACCGTTTAACAATATGGAACCCGATTTGAAAATGAAGAAGCTTGGATTGTAAATAAAGGTACCTTTAATGGTATTAAGATACTTTTATTTATACAACTAATGGGTTACGTCCAAGTTAACAGAAAATAGGAAATTTTTTTTAATAAATCGCATGACATTTTCGTTATTTCATGAAAAATCAAGAGTAAATTGAAAGGCAGTAGCCAGTAGGTCGGTTTAAGCTCAAAAATCTTTTAAATAAGAAGGATAAAAATGAAAAGAAAGGTAGTAGCCACTAACCAGTAGGTCAGTTCCCCTCCCCACCCCCCGGCATTGTTTTCCCTCTTCTTCTCGAAAATGGCGATCGATCAACACCCCCCCTCCCCATTTTCCCTCTTCTCCAAAATAAAAGAGGAAAAACACCAAACAAATAAACACCCTCATTTCCCGTCTTTTTCCCCAAAATGGTGATCCATCAAGAACCCACTTTCAAACCCAAGAACAGAAGAATCATTGTAAGTAGTTACTCTCATTTTCAATCTATTTATTTATTTTCTCTTTTCTCTAGTTTATACACTTTAAAATACAAAAAATCCCTTTTAAAAAATGGGTTTTCTTTAAAAAATAGATTTTATACCCTTCAAAACACTTAAAAAAATGAACATTAGCATTTATCGGTCGATAATTTCAAATTTTGGCCGATAATCTCATATTCTCGGGGGGGGGGGGGGGGGGGGGGGGGGTATTTTATCGACCGAAACCGAGACGCCTCAGCCGAAATTTTGATCCATAATCTAATCACATGTTTGGGTACCATAAACTCAAACCCAAGGCATACCTAAACAAAATATAGTACATTCAAATCCACCCACCAAATTTTGAGTTTACCCACGCCGAAACACATTGACTATATTGACTATTTTCAATCAGACGGCGGAGATTGTTTATCGCCCTAATATTTGACATGATGGATCTTGGGAAGATGATTGTACCTTCAGACAATCAATTTTTTATTTCATGTGGTACACACCCAAAAAAAGTGCCCTTAAAATTAATTTTGAGCATGCACATTGTCACGGTGTTATTACTTTGGCGCGTGAGCACAGCGACACACAGCCTTGCGACGCGTGCATGTGTCTCTTATATACGATGTGAAGGTGATTCGAGATGGACGAGGATCTAGTGTGGCGACTAGACACACGTATGACATGGTATGCGATGCTTCACGTAGGGGCATGCCATGTGGTGCCAAGAGGGCACGCGACATCTTGGTACCGCGAGGTACGCAATGTGGTGTCAAGAAGGCACGCGACATCCATGTGCCATGAGGGCACGCGGCATAGTGCTAGATAGGCACGAGACATGGTTGCGACACGGATGTGACATGAGGTCACGAGGGCTTCGCGACGTGGTCGCGATGCGGATGCGACATGGTCGCATGTGATGCTGATGCGTGACCTCACAAGGCATGTTGGTGTGGAGAATGGTACTGTGTGCTATGGACAGGGGTTCGTGTGCCACGGGTAGAGGCCTGTGTGCTATGGTGTTATGTCAAATCAATACGTCTGAGGTTCTCCTACCGGTTGGCTCAAGTTGGTGTTTAGACCATACTTGGGAGAAGAGAGCTGTGGAGCTATTATCTTACACATGAGGCTCTGCGTTGTTGGACGAGCACATGGGTTTCCTAGGTCAGGAGTGGGCCTAGGACGTCACTGCGGCGATGCCATATGTTACTCGATGTGAGGTTTTCATATGGCTCTGAGTCATGCGTCGCGGTGTATATGGGTCGGTAACTTCACGAGGGCACTCAAGGGCTACGTGGGACACAAGGGTGCACGCTAGCTGAGGGCCTGATGCGGATGTGTGCTAGTTGCGTGGGCCACACACGATACAAACTTGGTTCAGCATGAGGAGTTGTATGCTACTGTCATGGGTGAGGTGAGGAACTAGTGCAGTGTACAGGGTGAAGCTGGGCAGACCAAGTGACACTAAGGTGGGTGCATGAGTGTCAGAGGAGATACGATACGTCAACATGGTTGGTCTAGAGAGAAGGCAATCGTAGAGAGAGTCATCGCCCTCTAGATGAGTGGTATTAGAGTGATGGTTGGATAAGTTGGCATCGTTGTGCGTAGCAGTGAGGCATTGCACGAGTGTGATAGTCAGTGTCAGGTTGTGCCTCGTGACAGCTGGTCTCTGAGATAGGTTGACTTAACTTGGGAAGTTAGGTGCCTCACGCGAGTGCACGACGGAAAAAGTGACTCGATGACAGTTGGTATCAGAGTCAGATCGTTCCAAATGGGACTACATTGGCATGCAAGAATGATGAGGTGCGCTCTGATTTTGTAACAACCAGAGTTACTTATGTGTAATTGAGTTACACGTCTGTGGTTGAAATGCGGTTAGGATGCACTCTGTTACATCGAGTTTCAGAGTTTGGTCGCACGTAGAGAAAAGTTACTGTTGGGTTATGTTGTCGCGAAAATTTGATGATGCTCAATGCGGGTTGGCCATGAGGGCCACACATTGAAGTAGCGGATCGGTTCGAGGCGGATGAATGCTAGTGACTTTTAACATGAGACGTTGAGTCACATTGGTGCTGTAAACACCGTTGCCATGATAGCAAGGAGCAAGTAGGATGCTCTATTCTCACTTTATGATTTGTTGTCCATGATGGCCACACGTTGAAGTAGCGGGTCGGTCTGATGCAGATGAACGCTAGTGACTTTCAACATGAGACGTTGAGTCACATTGGTGCTCTAAGCACTGTTTCCATGTTGGCATGGAGCAAGGAGGATTCTCCATTCTCACTTAATGAGGAAGCTAAGATTTTGAAATCGGTCACTTGTATATGACATGAAGGTCTAGACCGCTGGTATATGGTAATGTGAGGATAAGTATGTTGCGATGGGCTAGGATCGAGGATACAATTAAGCGAGATATCGCGAGAACTGGATCGAGCTATGCTGAACCAGTGTAGGGGTTAGAAGCTTGTTGCTTTGTTGTGTGACGACAAGGCATGGGTCCGTGAGAGACGGATGGTTGGATGGCAGATCCAGCGTGGCTTTAGAGGAAGCCGATGCGAGAGCTAGATGGGTACCTTCAGAGGAAGGGAATCCCAGGTGATCGTTGAGATCTTTGGTCTATGAGAAGGGACTAAAGATAGTTTCTGAGCACGACAGAGGCAGCGTGGTCAAAACATTGAAGCGAAACAATTCAAGACAAAGGTGTAATGTTTCGCCGTGTAGAGGACAATGTCCGAGGTACCAAGGCATGATAGCCGCTAGTAAGTGAAAGCATTGGTTGTGCTCGTTAAGACACTAGAAATATACACCAAGGTGACGAATTGGGTAGTAAATCGGGTTGTAGGAGGCAACTCGAGTCACACTACGGGTGAAGACGTAGTCGAGGTACTACAGTGTGAGAAGCATGGTGCTTTATTGGAATGAGCATGGTCGTTCGTTGGCAAGCTCATGGGTGAGGACAAAATGTTGAGAAACCATAGAGCTGCGATGCGCAAAGAGTTGCGTGGACTTGGAGCCAGTGATGTGAACATCAAAGACACGAGTTGCTTGATTTTGGCAGTCGATTCAGACGGTAATCGGAATGATGCTAATGATCGGGTTGCTTTTGGTTATATGGGGAATTGGTATATAAAGATACCTGGTGAAATAGTGACCAGACCAAGTTGGCTAAAACATTACGTGGGGTGAAGACACAAAAAAGATGGTCAAGCCGTTATGTTGTGGCGTGAGACGAAGACTTATTTTCGTTCATTGCAATAAACTATTATGATTGTGCCTGGGTGAAGATGAAGTATAGTAGTCGAGGAATTGGTACAAATACAGTTTGATGAGCGTTGCTTGTCCTTGGATTGGTGTGAGAATGTCTTGGTGAAGACCAAAATTGTGTCGAGAAACTGACGTAGGAACTCAAGTGTTGACGAGGACGTCGACGCATTGAGTGGGGGAGGATGTGACGGGGTCACGCCCTTGGTACATTGAGATGCACATCAATCAACTAGTAGGCAGGTGGCATGACCTTGTAGTTAGGTTGAGTCGAAGGCAAGCTGAAAAAATAGAGTTTTGTAGGTATGACCGAGGTGCAAAACATAGTGATAGAGAGCGTGGTGTGGAGCCGCGCAGATGAGACCAAATTGATCTAGCGAGGAGGTGTTAAACCTTAAGGCTAGGTATTTGTGGAGACTCTGCATAGGGTGAAGACAAAAGTCGAGGTACTGATGTAGGTCTTGGTGTTAACATGGGCGTTAACACTGCCAGATTGGTGAAAATTGGCGTTATCATTCCCTTGAAATATTACATCAACGAAGACGTTGACCTTATAGAGTAGGGGAGGATGTGACGACGTCATTACTTTACATGTCAACGAGAAGACATGCGAGCCTTAGAGCTGAATTTTTAGCTAGCAGGGAGGCGGGTGGACCTTAGAGCTAGCTGAGTGGTATGATCACTCCCTCGAGATATTGTGTCAACGAGAACGTTGACCTTATAGAGTAGGGGAGGATGTCACAGTGTTATTACTTTGGCGCGTGAGCGCAGCGGCACGTGGCCTTGCGATGCGTGCATGTGTCCCTTATATAAGATGCCACAGTGACTCGAGATGCGCGATGATCTAGTGTGGCGACTAGCCGCACGTAGGGCATAGAATGCGGTGCTTCGCGTAGAGGCACATGACATTCTGGTGTCGCAAGGCATGCGATGTGGTGCCAAGAGAGCACGCGACATCCTGGTGCCGCAAGGCAGGCAATGTGGTGTCAAGAAGACACGCGACATCCATGTGTCATGAGGCACGTGATGCAGTGTCATGAGGGCACACGGTATAGTGCCAGGTAGACACAAGACATGGTCGCGACACGGACGTGACTCCGATGTGACACGATCGCATGTGACATTGATGCGTGACCTCACAAGGCGTGTTGGTGTGGAGGATGGCATTGTGTGCCACGGATAGGGGTTCGTGTGCCACAATTTATGCCAAACCACTATCTTTGAAGGTATGTGCCACAGGCAGAGGCCTGTGTGCTATGGTATGTCAAACCAATACATTTGAGGTTCTCCTATCGGTTGACTTAAGTTGGTGTTTAGATCATACTTGGGGGAAGAAAGTTGTGGAGCTATTCTCCTACACATGGGGCCCTGTGTTACTGGACGAGTGCATAGGTTTCCTAGGTCAGGGGTAGGCCTAGGACGTTGTTGCGGCGATGCCATGTGTCACCCGAGGTGAGGTTGTCATATGGCCTCGAGCTATGCGTCGCGGTGCATATGAGTCGGCAACTTCATGAGGACACTCAAGGCCTACGTGAGATACAATGGTACACGTTAGCTGAGGGCCGAATGTGGAATTATGCTGGTCGCTTGGGATACACACGATGTGGATTTGGTTCAGCATGAGGAGCTGCAAGCTATTGTCACGAGCGAGGAACTAGTGCAGTGCACAGGGTGAAGCTGGGCAGGCCAAGTGACACTGAGGTGCGTGCATGAGTGTCGCAAGGAGACACGATGCGTCGACATGGTTAGCCTCGAGAGAAGGCAACCGTGGAGAGAGTCCTCATCCTTTAGATGAGTGATATTAGAGTAATGGTTGGATAAGTTGGCCTCGCTGTGCATGACAGTGAGGCATTGTACAAGTGTGATAGCCAGTGTCAGGCTGTGCCTCGTAACAGTTGGTGTCTGAGATAGGTTGACTTAACTTGGGAAGTTAGGTGTCACACGCAAGTGCACGACGGAAAAAGTGACTCAGTGATAGTAGCATGCAACTCCTCATGATGAACCAAGTCCGCATCGTGTGTGGCCCACGTGACCAGCACACGTTCGCATCAAGCCCTCAGCTAGGATGCACCATTGTGTCCCACGTAACTCTTGAGTGCCCTCGTGAAGTTGCCGACCCATATGCACCACGACGTATGGCTCGGGGCCATATGACAACCTTACCTTGGGTGACACATGTCATCGCCGCAGTGATCTCCTAGGCCCACCCCTGACGTAGGAAACCCATGCGCTCGTCCAACAATGCATGACCCCATGTGTAGGAGAATAACTTCACAGCTCCCTTCCCCCAAGTATGGTCTAAACACCAACTTAAGTCAACCGATAGGAGAACCTCAAACGTATTGGTTTGACATACCACCATGGCATACAGACTTCTGCCCGTGGCACACACCTTCAAAGGTAGGTTTGACATAAATCGTGACACACGAACCCCTGTCCGTGACACACAGTGCCATCCTCCATACTAACAGGCTTTGTGAGGTCACACATCGGCATCACATGCAACCGTGTCGCATCCATGTCGCATCCGCATTGCGTCCACGTCGCGAGGCCCTCGTGGCCTCATGTCGCGTCTGTGTCGTGACCATGTCTCGTACCTATCTGGCCCACATGCTAGCTAAAAATCCAGCTCTAAGGCCCGCATGTCTTCTCGTTGACATGTAAAGTAATGACGTCGTCACATCCTCCCCTACTCTATAAGGTCAACGTCTTCGTTGATGTAATATTTCAAGGGAATGATAACGCCAATTTTCACCAATCTGGTAGTGTTAACGCCCATGTTAACACCAAGACCTACATCAGTACCTCGACTTTTGTCTTCACCCTATGCAGAGTCTCCACAAATACCTAGCCTTAAGGTTTAACACCTCCTCGCTAGATCAATTTGGTCTCATCTGCGCGGCTCCGCACCACGCTCTCTATCACTATGTTTTGCACCTCGGTCATACCTACAAAACTCTATTTTTTCAGCTTGCCTCCCTGCTAGCTAAAAATCCAGCTCTAAGGCCCACATGCCTTCTCGCTGACATGCAAAGTAATGATGTTGTCACAACGTGATGTTAAGGTCATTTTTCTTAGATGTGTGCCACGAGAAATAAAATACTAACCGTTTGATGGTAGGCCCATGATCTCAAGATCCATCATGTAAAAGATTGGGAGGATAAACGATCTCCATTATCTGATTCTATCAAGTCAAAGTGTTTTAGCGTGAGTGAACTCAAATATTTGATAGGTGGATTTAAAGGCACTCAACAAAATATTGACCATCATTGATACGAGGGAAATTTTCTAAAATATCCTCCCTTAAAAGTTATTTTGTAAATCCTCTCAATATTTTTTTAATATCTAATAAACCTCCACACATGAAATTTAATTATTTGAATGCCCCCTCAACCATAAACACCACCTTAATGCCAAAATTACCCTTAATAGCTGGGCCGCTAGGCCAATAAAAGTTTAAAAATATTTATTATTTATATTTTTTTAAAAATAATCAATTTATTAAATTTTTAATATACTTTTTATTTTTTTTTGTAAAAAAATATAATTTTTTTCTTTTTTAATATAATTTTTATTGATTTAGTGACTCAGCTATTCAACCCATTTTCTAGATTAAGGGTAATTTTGTTACTAAAGTGGATATTCATGAGTGGGGCATTTAGATAACTAAAATTAAAATCTAGGGGTTTATTACATATTTAAAAAATACAAGGAAAGATTTAGAAAAGTAACTTTAAAAAGTGAGGTTTTAAAAATTTTAATGGTAGTCAATAGTTTAAAAAATGAATAATAAAAGATTTGACCAGTACACCCTTTTTCGTCACACCATTAGATCAAAAGATAATATTTGTCTTCTTTATACTTATTTGTATCCAACACCTTAGGTATAAAGTTGATATGGGCGGGTGGGGGAGTTTCTCCCCAAACGTTTTTTAAAAGCAAACGAGTAAGCTGCTTAGACGAGTTATATTATAAATATTAGTTTTATAATATATATATATATATATATATATATATATATATATATATATATTTATAATATATATATTGATAACAATTCAATGACAACTTTTAAATATTTTCTCTCCAAAATTATCCGATTTAGAAATATTTACAAATACTTGAATCAACATGTCTTTTGATTCAAGTATGGAATCAAATTATATAGCATTGCTTACGAGAACAAAAGAGGCAGAATGGCTTCGAATGTTACAAAAGCACTACCCAGAGATACAGTATTGAAAATATCAAGGGGGATGGGCATAAGACCGATATCTTTAAAGGTACAGTAGTTAAACCTCAACTTAGTAGAGTTGGATATCTCAAATCTTAAGTTTAACGAGATAAGAAACTACTCCCTGACCCTTGAAAGTGCACAAAGGTGTGTTACCTATTGGTCATCCTTATGGTGTTAAATTTTGTGCACATCTCTTGTAACGTAAGAGAGTAAGTTTAACTTTTAATAATTCTCTAGGCATTCACTTGTTAGGGTGATAAGGTAGTTACAAGAGTATCCATAATATATTCACCTCTATGAGTATAGAAGTGAAGCCGCTTCAACAAAGATTTTTTCCTCTCTTTAAGATACTCATGATATTAAGATTTTAGCGCATAATTGTAAAGCGCAAGCCTTATGTCACTAATGATTTAGGTCATAGTAAGTGTATATATAAATCCGATTTGTTAGATATATTTTAAATTCAAAGTCCTTACAAACTTTGAGTTGTATGCACTAGTCAAATGTTTAAACTGATCGGTACCTCTGATGATGTTTAGTATGAATGCTCTGATACATATTTTTATTTATTTATTTTGAAGCAAGTGAGGGATTGTTATATGTATTAGTTTTCTAATATATATATTTTATTGTTTCAAAATTAAATTTATAGTTATCATTATATATTGATAATAATTCAATGACAAACTTGTAAAATAATTCAATGGTAAACTTGTAAATATTTTCTCTCCAAAGTCTCTTTTCAAATTTTAATTTTTTTTTACCGTTAATTGAAAAGACACGAGTCTGACATCTCTTTACCAAAAATCTAAAAAGACACAAATGAATCGACAAGTCTGGCCGTAAATCTGAAAAGGCACAAGTAAATTGATTTTATCTCTTTATAGTTATCTGGAAATACTCAAATCTCTTCACGATTATCTGAAAAGACACAATCTTTCAAGATTTTCTTTATAAATAGAAATAAGATTGAGTTAAAAAGATACAACATAAATTATAATAACATTTATTTCTCATTTTCTCTTACGTTCTTTTTTAAAAAAAAAAAAAATTTGTGTATCAAAAATTCTGTGATAGGTTCTTTCTCTAAAAAGTGCAATATAAAAAAGAATATACTGTTCTTAGCAAGACCGGACTTTATTGTATCCTAAAGGCAGATTCGTTGGGTACTCTATTGTATCTTCGTTTATCCGACGGAGTGAAGGCGTCTATTATCTTTAAGATAGTGTAGTGAACTACGTGCCTCAGAGTTATTATCAATATCATTTTTATTAATAGATTTTGGTATAGGCTACTTAGTTAAAATTTTTGTATTATGCCCTTTGTACTTACAAGTTAGTATTGCATATTAGACTTGACTGTGGATGCTCTTGTCACTTTTAGGATATGTGTCATGTATAATCATTACGTGTTTCGTATGATTTGATATTCATTATCTCAACATTTCGCTTTATTGGAAAGAGAATGATCTTTAGTATCTGATTTAATACAGTCAATTACCATTATGTGTTTCGTGTAATTTGATATTCAATGTACTTAATTGCCATCTAAGAAAGGTATTTTGGATTTACATGATAGCTATTAATTTTAAATTATTTTTTACCTCAGTATTTTATATTAAAGATGTTTAGATTATGACACATTATCAGATGGTGTACATGTTGATTTTACATGACACATTTGAAAAAATGATCAAAGTATTAAGTCACCTAGCGCTAGTGTCACATGACACCTCAAAATGTGAAAATAAAGGGATTCAAGTCCAGCGACCCTTTATCACTTTTACTAAAGACAATTTGTGCTGGTACTCACTACTAATAACTTAATGAGTAGTATATGGTGGAATTCAGGTTTGAAAATTTTCATCCTAAAGAGTTTAGGTTATGGATGACATAGCTTTCTAGTAGCCCTCTTCATAGCAAAGTTAATTTGCTTTAGTTGATTTTCATTCTCTTTTCTAACTCCTTAAAAATAAGGATTTATGTCACGACCCGAAATTCTACCCCATCCCGAGGGCCTAGAATTTCGAGTTATGACCCGCACATATCTCGGATATGCTAAGCGGATATACACTTAATCAGAGTTCTCGCGCAATAATGGTTCCACGAAATCCGTGAAAGCCAACACATAAAGGTGGAAATAAAAGCAGCCATAAATAATGAATAAATGCGATAGAATCAACAAATCTACCAATAAAATATAATTCGAAGTTGGAGACAAATCTGATAAAGGAAAGCATAAAATTAATGATAATAATAGGGATCCAATCTACTACCAAGTCTGCAGCGATCAATATCCATTTTCGGATCGAAATCAAGACCGTAGCCCTCCGGTACTCAACACATGGATCAATGAAATCGTCGACCGGACGGATGACCGACGTCTACTCCACTAGCGTAATCACCTGCAACTGTTAGATTATCGTGGGATGAGTTTACTCAGTCACGTAAACTCAGTGGGATACACCACCAATCCACCCCATACTACTCAGGTGCATTGTGAGTGCATCTTGTGAGTGATAATTATAATATGTCAAAGCAGATAGCAAAAGAATGACAAAATCACATGCATATTGTAAAGCTCATATTATAAATGCAAGACTATGATCTAGACACTCATATCCTAACGTACCTTACCATATCTCATAACATATCCTACCATGTCTTATTATTATTCTCGCACATACGTCTGTACATCGCATGAGCGTAACTAACATACTCGTGAAATCCTAAACGACCTGTGCCAGAGTCGCTGCTCGAGCTACCATGAGAGGGTCAACATAGTATCATACCACTATATCATAACGCCCTCGTGTCATACTCATACTCCACCATCCAGCCAATGGGGAGACATAATGGCCAAACTCACTCATAACACACTCCTACTCATAATCTCTCCCAGAGATCCGTCTTGGCTGAAAGACGTTGTTGCCCTTACGGTGGCTACGCAAAGAACGACACGTACAGAGACTTAAGTTATTTATCTTTTGCTGGCCTATACAGCGATGCCTTATTATCGTACTCGTATCATAGCTTATTTTATCTCATACTCATATCTTATCATACTCTTATACTTAATCCTAGGACAAACTATAGTGGGGCAACTTTCCTAATTCACGCTTCCCAAGAAAAAGGTTCCGTAGTAATATGGATGTACTTCGTGTGACAGCCCATACTATCATAGAGGTGTTGCATCCGTACATGGACGCCAATATTCCGAGTTTCACGTGACGTAGAAGAAACTTCACCACAGGCAAAGCCTATGGTCGAACCTCATAACTTAACTCATAACTCATACTATCATATTTGAACTCGGGGTGATCGGTGCCGTATGCCACCGTATACGAGGTTACACTGAATTCACACTCACCCGACTCGTCATGGGTCCCATTCCACCATGAGTTGTAAGGCATGTAAATACGGTGTATTTCTCGCTTCGATACCATCTCAGTGAATCACCACGCCCAAGCATAGGCATGATCTCATACACTCTCGTACTCATGATCTAACATATCCTAACTCGTATAAATTGATTAAATTACAAATACAAAAGTATCACACATACAGAATGATTTACACTTAGATTTTGGCTATATTTATGTTTATATTTATTTACATACCACACCAATATAATTATAGAATAGGGTTATAAGTATAATTTCGATAATCGTAAAGGTCAGAGTTCGGTTTCATAAAGACATCGAAGTTCTAACACTTTATGTTATCGAAGTGGTCGCGTTGAAGCGATAAAAGTGAGACTTTTATATATTATTATTTATCATTATTAAATGCCCAAATTAAATATTATTATTTTTAAAGTTAAGTACATCACGACCATCGATCGCAAAGTGCAAGTGTACTAAATTTTTTTGGTCGTGTAAAAATGAAATTTTGGTGTGAATCAGGTCGTCTATTCGGATGAGAATCAATCGATTAAAAAAAATGAAAATTGATAGATCAGATTTAATAAGGTGTAAGTTGTCGTTTTGCTCATGATTGATTGGTCGATTTTAATAGGTCAATCCATCGATAAAAAGGAAACTAATTGGGCTCTAACATGGGATACTACTACCCATATATCTTATAAGATAATTTTATAATATTAAAATAAGGTAGTAACCAAGTACATTTATTTTATATGATAATAAAATATAAGTATATAATATTTATTAATTTTATATTACTATCTAAAATCACTTTCTCTTTAAATATATCATAATATATTGTAAAAGATATTTTAATTAATTTAATACCATCCTATGAAATGAAATCAGATGGGCTGATCTAAATCAGATGGGCCAAAGTCCAACATCGAATGGGTCAAAGTCCAACATCAGATGGGTCACGATCCACGTCAGATGGGTCACGGTCCAACATCAGATGGGTCACGATCCACGTCAGATGGGTCAAGATCCAACATCAGATGGGTCAAAGTCCGACATCAGATGGGTGACGGACCAACACTAGATGGGTCACAGTCCAACATCAGATGGGTCACGGTCCAACATCAGATGGGTCACGATCCACGTCAGATGGGTCAAGATCCAACATCAAATGGGTCAAGGTCCGACATCAGATGGGTCATGGACCAACACCGGATCGGTCGCAGTCCAACATCAGATGGGTCACGGTCCAACATAAGATGGGTCACAGACCCCCAACATCAGAATCCCACGTGGCAACCTAAGTATGAAGTTGTCTAAGGCTTAAGTTGCTTATTTAGTGCTAACTCATCCTCTCTATCGACCATATATATATTACCTCCCATGGGAGAAAATTCAAACTCCATCGTTGGGCATTATAAGGTGATCCCGTGGTAGGCTCTCTAGTTTTAGAGTCAATTCTCAATTGAGACCTCATGATATTAATAATAATATTACTTATTAAAATTTGATCACGCCTACATGATTTATATCGTTTGAAAATTATAGCCTTGGGAAATAATTATATATGTATATATTTTTTTATTTTGATAAGTAATCGCAAGATTTATTGTTGCTTGCTAATATAAATGTAGTCACTTCTTGATTTTTATTGTATAGAGTCTTATGTTAAAATAATCTATGTAATATCTCTTTCCTTAAAACAAGGTCTTAGATACTACATGGGACCTTTTGTAAACGCTGGACTTGGAAATATGTTTAAAATAGGTCATGGGTCTATATATATATACAAATGCTTAGTTTCTAGAAAATATAAAATATTATAAAAATTTTAAGAAAATTATAGGTTTAAATCATGGTTGCGTAGATTTTTAGTTTGAACTCAGATTCACGATTTTATAATGTCCATAAAATGTCTTTTACTAGAGGGATGATGGAATAGAGTATTAATCATTTGTGTTATTTTTAATTGTTAAAATAACAAAGTAAAAAAAAAATAATAACATTAACAATTAGAAAAATAATTATGACTAAATTACAAGCAATCACATATAGGGCAAAATCAATAAAATTAGATTATAAACAATGACATTTAGGGCAAAATAAATAGGACTAGATTATAAGCAATCACATCTAGGGCAAAATCAATAAGATTAGATTATAAGCAATCACATTTATGCTAACCACTTTACTCATTTTAAAATAATATTATAAAGAGTGAAATAAAGTTTATTTTATTTAGTCCGTCGATACGCGATCGAACGTATCCTACGCGACGGGATCTGAGAAGAATGAGATGGATGGATGGGTACCCACCTCTTGAAGCGTGACCGACAGATCGACGACGATTAGGGCGATAGAGATCGGCGTCCACACGATGATCCGTCCATGATTACGCCGCCTTCTTCCACCACGATTTGACGGTGTTCTTTGTAGAAGAATACACAAGAAATTTAGGGTTCTCCGTAACTTTAGCAAGGTTTGATCCTTAGACCTCTTATCTATATCCAAAGCCTTTCAACCACTAGGCTACAACACAACTTGTGTCAAATAAAGACAATTTTAAATATAATACTTCTTTAAAAATCAAAATGTGTATTTTCTCAACTAGGATAGGTTCCGGTGTAGAGCACTAACACCATGCAAGGCATAAAACACAATCTAACACCAATAAAAGAAAGTTCAAAAATTCGGGTTGTTACAATTTATCTATTCTAGCAACAGCTTCTATGCTCTCTACTAACTTTCTACCAGAGAAAATAAAATCCACTCTGACAAGGAGTGAGTAGAGAGGAGGATAGAATTGTTGAAGTGCTAAACAGATAAATATTATATAAAATTTTGTTATGTAAGAAATTATCAAAGAGAAGAGATACTTGCTAAAGCAGGTAGTAAAATGTAAACAAAGAGGATAAGAATATGCTATGATCAGAACTAACAGAGAACTATGTCATACACATCCTTAGTATTAGATATTGACACCGGGGCTAAGTGACTAATTATCGATGTCATTTTTCAGCATGTCTCGTGTAATTATTATAGGTGACATAAATTAAAAGATATTTGATGTAAAAGATTTGGGACAAAAAAAATTTTTATCACTTAAGTCAAAGTAGTCAAATAATATAAATTAACGGGTATCAATAAGATAACGGGAGTTGTTGAGATCCAATATTTTGCACTATAGCTCTTGAGATCATTAGCCTCTAATGCCACAGGAAACAGAGTGAGGTTCTTGCAGCAGCATGCTCCCAAAAGTGACCCGAGTTATCAGAGCATTGGTTATACACTTCTATTACGCCTTTTAATAAAAGATTCAGGTTGGCAACGAGTTTTTAATATTTTATGGGTTTCCCAAGTTGAATGTCGGCCATAAAAGATGGTTATGCTGAATATTACTCTCATTTTATATAAAATAAAAATCAGCTTATATCCATAGTGATAAATTTCGTTTTCGGGGATTTTTTGGTGAAAGTTTTTTTAATACATTTTGAATTAATTTTAATACCGTTCGAAAAAAATTTTGAGAGTAAAAATATACAAAAATTTACCGAAAAATATAGAAATTATCGAGAAGTATGAAATTTTTTGAAAATTTTGTTTGACCCCTATTTCCTAAAATTTCACAAAGAATTTGGACAAAACTTGTCACTATGCCTATACCAGCCAATAGCCATATTGATTCATATTAATATGGCTGATATACACATACCTTTGGGATTAGTGGGGTGCTCTAAGAGGCCTGGACGCTCAAGCTATCCAAAACAAAAAGGGTGCTGATATACAAATGGTATGAATCGGATATTCCGATATAATATAAAAAATGCTTTTTGGGCAAAATTTTTTGGTTATTTATATATTTTTCTAACATTGAAAAAAGTATATATATTATAATGTTAGTGAGTTTTACAACCAAAGATTCTTGTAATCAAATGATAGAGGTTGTTTTTCTTCCCAATCTTTCACCCATTAAATCTTTAAATCATGGCCCAATCTTTCACCCATTAGATCTTTAAATCATGGCCCAAATATTAGACCGCCAAATGTTGATGCCATGAGGCACACATTCATCATCACAATACACCAAGGTATGACATGATCACTGTCACTTTAGTGATGTGTCCCCCATTTAATCAACATTTGATCTAGTGATATGTGAGCCACGAACTCAATATCTAATTTGTGAAAGATTTGGACCAAAAGTGAACTTTATCATCTGATTCAAGACAATCAATGGAGCGACTGGTAGAACCATTAGTAGCGTCACAAGAATCTTTGGTTGCAAGACCCTACTTTAATATCAATTAATTTGATACGAATCCGTTTTAAATCCCTGCCCTCACGCCCATTGTGGGTCCCACCAATGGCTGTGATGACCCTATATTTGCAACGTCAGTAAAGTCGCAACTATTTTTAACATGCCCAAAATTTATGGGGTTCAATTTTGCCCATTTCTGATTGGTCCGTAAACTACTACACAGTACACGGCAGTTTTAGGCTGAAAAAAAATATCTTCTCAAAAGTCAGAATCTCAGTTCGGTAGTAAACACATGGATAAGCTTCCATTCTCTTCCCAGCGTACCTTCCATAAACAATTCAAGTGACGTTTTGGTTTCTTCTCTCCAAAGACAAAACCATAGGCACATACTGCCAACAGAGAAGTATGTGGTCTTCGTTGATAAGGATGGGGCCATGCTCCTCTGCGACAAATTTAGGTAAAATATACCGAAATGTTGTTGAAACTTATCGAAATAGCAATCAGATGGAACCTTTGTTGAAAATTGGGTGATTTCACCCCAATTTTTTAAAATTTGGAAAAATTAGCAAATTTCATTAATTTTTAGCTTCTCTAAGGTATTAAATAATTTTTTTGCACTTTGAATTTTTTTTTTCAATATTTTCTCACAATATATATATGAAATAAATAGAAATGACCTCTACTGCAATATTGATGAAAATGAAATTTGTCACTATCTTTGCAAGCATAGTGACAAATTTCGTCAAAATGCGGCAAAATTTCATGAAATTCGCAGAAATGAGGGTCAAACGAAAATTTCAAAAAAATTTCAGAACTTTCCAAAATTTCAAGATTTTTCTCTAAAATTCGTTTAATGTTTAAATTCTTTATTTATTTATTTATTAATATGGTGACGGAATAGTCGCTTTGCGCTCGCAATCAACACACTGCTGACATGGGAAAAGCTGAGATGGGAAGAGTGTTTGAGTGAACCTTTGTTATATAGGTGGCTTCCCTTTGCATTTGTTTTATTCTCGCCGATGTGGGACTAAAAACATGACTGCAGATTGTTCAATAGGCACCGTTTACTCACCCAAAAGGCTGCCTTTTCACCCCACGTCTTCCACCTGCTATGCATTGACTGCCTTTGAATCAGATGGTGGAGGTAATTTTTTGTCCCCATCTTTTGCATATTGGATCTATAGATCATGACCATACCATCAGACGATTGATTTTTTATTACGCATTGCACACATCTCAACAAGTGATGCTAAAATCATGCTTGAGCGTGATGGAGTTCATATGATTTTAGAGTCACTTTTTGAGATATGCGCCAAGTGTAATAAAAAATCGATCGTCTGATGATACGCTCACAATCCATAGGTCCATTGTGTAGAAGATGGGGACCAAAAACGACCTCCACCATCTGATTCAAAGACGATCAATGCATGCCGACTGAAGAAGGTGGGGTGAGAAAGCAGCTTGGTGGGTGAGTATAATGGTACACTTTGTCAATTTGTCTTCTATAATTCTATGCTTGAGCTCGGCATCAGTGCTCGGCGTCAGTGCCCAAATCAATTGCTAATTTTTAAAAAAAATATTAAATATATATATTTTTATATTTTTAATCGCCAAATTTTTTTCGAAATATATAGAAATTAATCCGAAATGTACCGAAAGGACCCCCCACCGAAAAGTTACCGAAAACGAAATTTGTCACTATGTTTGCAAGTTGTCTCTTAACATTTATTTATTTATTTTTAAATATGGATAAAACATACAAGAAAGTTAGTTACGCTAGAAAGTTTTACATTGGGAGCCATTTTGGTCTAGTTAAGATAACGACAGCTATGGTTGTCAATAGGCCGAGCCTCCTTATAATCTAGCTTAGTCCTAAGGTTGAAGTTAGGCCCTAATCGGACCATAATTTAGGTGAGCTTTGATATATCCAGCTCTAATTTTAACTTAAGCAGGTTGGAGCGGAATTCGATTAGACCTTAGTTTTATGTTTATTATTATTTTGTAAAACTGTTGTAAACTTTTTTTTATTAGTGAAGCTAGAGAAAAATATTTCGAATGAAAAAATTAATCTTAAGAGATGAGCGGGCAGATTGAGCTTGCGGCCTTTAATTTTGTTAAGCCCTAACCTAGCTCTGGGCCTTATACACTGAACGGTTTTTGTTTTGAGGCCCTAATCTGACACTTTTATTTTATGTTTTACTCACACAGTTTTAAGATTTTAGGATTGAGCAGGCGGGCTCAAAGGCCAGCTGCTCCTTTCGCAGGCTTAATTATCAATATGTACCTGAAAATATGGAGCAACATACTACATGACATTAACTAAAACTTATAGGCTGTTTTATGAAAAAGCTAGTTTATAATATGTGTCCACCCATTATATGCATTAAAGCAGTTCACATATCTGTGTGACTATAAGACATGCAAATACTTTTTCATGTATTAGAAGTCCGTGCATGTCATGAAATCACATGTGTGAACTGCCATGCCCACTCATAACTCTCTTTATAAAATAATAGGTGATAATAATTGTTACCAATATGTGAAAGTATGGCTGATATTGGTAATATCTAAAATTATCAACTACACTTTTTTCTTGAGATTTTAAATCATGGGTACACGCCATCAAGGGTTAAACCGACCCGGGTGTGGTTGAGAATTGGGAAGTTGGGTCGGTCCAATACCAGACCCCGCATCCCAAACTTTTTTCCTAAGACAAGCATATAAACTTGACTCCTCTGGTCGAGTTAGGCATAAAGCATCTCATATAACCTTAAGGTCAAATCGACTCCTCATGTGAGGTTGAGCAAAAATCGGGTTCTGTGGGTTCTAGACCACAGTCATTGTTTTATATAGAAAATTAAAGAAACTAAGCTGGTTTTAACCGAGTGGGGTCAAGCTTTTGGGTAGGGCATCGAGTCGAATCAAAATTTTGAATCAGGTATATACCCTTGACCCCAGGTCGAGTTGGACATATTCCCTTTCCCCCCGGGTAGTAAAGTGTTTTGTCCGACCCATGCCCTAATTGGGAGCCTTTCAAATTTGAATAATCAAACGTTGAAATCTCCTTCCTCACTTGAAAAGGATAGCATTAGAGCAAATTGATGATGCAATATAAATAAGAGCTGGTGTAGGGTATTTGAGTCATCCACAAGCAACTTTGGTTAAAAATATTAACAATTTTCCCCAATTGTGACCGATTTGTAATTTAGATTAAGACAATTATTTTTTCATATAACTGACAAAAAGGTTGTTTCTTCCGACCTGCCGGATTCGAATGAAGCAACTACAGTCCTCGGCTCTACTAACTGAGCTAAGGTCGGCTGTAAAAAAACTTGATTTAAAATAGTGACAGATTTACCCAATCGTGACCGATTCCTAACTTAGTTAAGAGCAGGTCGGTGATCCTCTTCTTTGGTATTGGATGCCTTACCCCGACGATTACCTATCAAACCAAGTGTGGGTCCCGAAATTCTGAAAATAATTAGGAAGTTCAAAAAGTGGAAAAATATTCAAGAAGATAAAAAACTGAAGGAATAACCAACTGGGTGGAGGGATATTCTCACCCGTTTAGCTTCAGCTTATATGGCAGACTTACGTTTTACGGAGTCCTTTTAGGGGTCCTAACCCGGCTCGCTGACAACCTTAAGTAATAGCATCAAATCATTGAAATGTCAACTGTGTATTCGGGCTGTGAGCACCCGACTCGATTTGTACTGACCCGACTCGATTTGTAAGGATCCAGCTTAACCTAATTTTATGTAATATCATTTATTTTTTTGTTTATCTAATGTCTGATATTAACATTATCAAACGAGCGGTTCACATCCACTGATAAACATAACATTTTTACAAGACACAAAAATGTGTTAAAAATCATTGACTTTGTTAGATTAGACCATAGAGATCAGTTTTGAGCATGTGTGTCAAGTGACACTACAACCCATTTGATAAACTATGTGTCATGTGATCAGATCAGTACGCGTAAACTAACCGTCTGATGGTAAGACTATGGTCTCAGGATCCATTGTATGAAAGATTAGAATGAAATTAGATTATCATGATGTGATTAGAAGCAGTTACAATATTTTAGAATTGGGTTCCCACCTGAAATTTGGTTGGGGCATATAGTGAAATCCAATCCATTATCCCATTCAACGTGGTATCGTTGATCGTGTGGGAGTCGTCGCAGAATATATGTACTTGGCTCGCATCTAATATAGTAATCTAATATATATTATATAATATTAATATACTATTAATATACTAATAATATAATAGAAAGAGAGGGAGCCTGAGAAAGAGAGAGGAAAAAACAAGAAAATCAGGGAGAAAGAAAATAAATAAATAAATAAATAAAAAGAAAAAATGAAATAGAGAGAGATAAAGCAATAAAAAGAAAGGAAAAAAAGAAATAGGAGAGAAAAAAAAAGAGGAAGAAAGAGAGAAAAAAAGTGATCATTCACGATGATAGCAAACCCTATAGTTGCTCGTTTTTTTTGAGGCAGGTACCTATTCTCATATATTTTGATTAAACTTTGATTTATGTTGTATCTTTATTGATTTATCGGTTCAAAATCGGCATTTGTTAGAAATTAAACTTTATTATGTAGTATATATTTTGAGTTGTACATTTATGTGCTGCATGTTATACCTGTATTAGATGAATTCTATTTTAGTCGTAGAATATGTGTATGTTGTTCACCTGAATTTGAGATTTTAATACGCGTGGTAGTAATGAAACTTACAAATAAAAAATAATACTGCAGTTTATACATTCATTGATATATTAATATTAAATTTGTGTTACAGTTGGATTGATATGCTCGTGTTGTACCCTCTGAGGCATATGAAGGGTTTCATGTGATATGATATATTATTTTTATGAACACTGTACAACCAAAAATCAGTCAAATTTGTTACACCTGAAAGTGTAACATTTTGTTACCTGAATCGGTGACACCTGAAAGTATAAATATTTGTTATCTGAGTCTGTTATACTTGGAAGTGTAACTTTTTATTACTTGAATCGGTGACACCTGAAAGTGTAATTTTTTATTATTTGAGTTTGTTATACTTGAAAGTGTAAATATCTGTTATCTAAGTCTGTTATATCTGAAAGTATAAATAATTATTATCTGAGTCTGTTATGCTTGAAAGTGTAAATATTTGTTGTTTGAGTCTATTACACCTGAAAGTGTAAATATTTGTTATCGAAATCTGTTGTACCTAAGAGTGTCAATATTTGTTATCGAAACCTGTTAGACCTAATTGTATAGATATGTGTTATCTAAATTTGAAAGACTTATAATACTGTAATGTGTAATATATAAACATATGTGACCTGATATTGAAAGTGTCAGAATTTATTACCTGATTGTGTCAAAATCTAATTAGCTGTAGTGTTGCACCTGAATGAGTAGCTCGCATGAATTAAATCTGTAATTTCTGTCTGTTCAAGTATATATGAAAGTTTAATGTTTTCTGATATTTCTGCACTGGATAAGAATACTATAATTTCTGAAAGGCAATGAGATGATACCTCTGAGGCTAAATGAGACAAATTTGAGACCCTGGCTAGGTCATAAATCTAATATCTGCTCTGTTTTCTTTTATTAGATTTCAACTAACAGTTGAGTTGAGTAAATCACTTGATATTCATGTGGTTAGCTATAAAATAATCTCCAACAATGATGAGTCTGCTGTGATAGTTTAAGTGTAAAGTTCTAAGTTAATTACCGGATCTGGAACTATTTGTATAATTTATCTGTCTGGTCTAAAACTATTTGTATGCTCTGGGATACGTTGATACTAACTTGAGTTTAGTGAAAACACCGGACGATAAAGTACCGTGGTACAGAAAATTCAAAATGTTGTTGTTAGTGATAATTCTGCTATCTAATTTGAATTACTGATTTGTTCTCTAGGAGTTCTATTATTTGTTTTGAATTTATTTTCTTTCCTCTGAGAAAAACACCCTGTAGTTGATAATACTGGATTCGTATCTGTATGTGATACTGACCTGTATATGATATTTGTTTTCAATCACAGACCATCATAATTGCAACTGAATTATTTAATTAGTTTGAACAAAAAAATGTGATATTAGACTTACATTTTGATAATTTGAAATTATTGACATGTTAGTGGTTTAGTCAATATGTATTAGAATGGTTACTTGTGGAGCATGTGGATTAGTTCTTACAGTGGTTTAACTACCCTACAGGTGAAGGAAAGGGATTGGAAAAAAAATCAATTGGCGATTATTTGGTGAAGATTTCTATGTCTGGTACTGTCACGACCCAGAATCCTTACCCGACCTCGAGGGCTTAGAATTTTGTGTTATGACACCGCACGCTTGTTAAGGCGATAAGCGGACATACACATAATTCTTATATCGATTTAGCATATGGATCAAGGCATTTAATTGTATCATTTAAAAATAAATGGCTCAAGAAATCAACAACGGAAAACGTAGATGACATTAATTACGTGATAAATCCTAACCATGCATCTATAATCGCAAGCAAACAGAGGTTTTACGTAAGATAACACGGTCCCAAACGTAAACCCAATAGTGGTACTGATAAATAAAGTAACTGATAACAAGTCTCCCCCGAAAATGATAAAAATTATAACTAAAATATCTCTCAATGCTCAAAGTAGTCTGTTGGATCTACTCCCTCGTCCAGATGATAGCCGACGTCCTCACCCTCATGAGCCACATCAGGAATAGCAGCATCTCATCCTCAGTGATGGAAAAATCAGAGTTCTCACCCGCAACTGTTAGTTTTGGGGAGGGGGTGAGTTTACTCAGTCACGTAAACTCAGCAGGTTGCACAATCGATCCACCATAAAACACTCATGTGATCGTGTGTGCAATCGCTTGAGTTGCGGTACATTTTGAAATAAACCAAATAGCTATAAATGATTACAAAGATATCTAAGATCTCATATCTATCATATCGAAACTGAAAAATATAGCATAAAAAGAAAAGACATAACATAAAATGAAAAGACCTGACATAACATGAAATAAATATGATGCATCAAGTTCTGATATCTTTTTGTGTGTACTTTGTCGACTTATCCTATGTGACATATCTTAAAACTTAATATTGCTCCATACGCCTATACAATATACTTCGCATCTTACTTAATTTACATATACGACCTGTGCCAGGGCCGCTGCTCGAGCCTATCACGCGAGGTCCACGTATAGATAATCACCTAACCTCCATATCATAACGTATACCATCATCCAGCCCGATGAGGTTGCATGCTTTTAAATCAGTGTCCCCTTACGTTCGGGATACTGTCGTAGCGTATTGTCCTTAAGACCCATCTTGGCTGCAGACGTTGGATCTTGCAGTGGCACGCAAGACATGGCACGTGTAGAAACTTAATTTATATTTTGCTGGCCCTCACAACGTAACTTATCTGTATTCGTAACTTACCTTATATTACATGTCATTCCTTATTATTTGCTTAAAACTTAATTTGAAGTGAGCCACGGTGTGATAAGATTCACAAAATCACGCTTTCCAAGGGACGGGTTTCGTAGTAACCTGTATGTACTTCGTGTGGCAGTCCATACTCCCATAGAGGTGTTGCATCCGTACATGAACGCCTACATTCCAAGTTCCACGTGACCGTGACGGAAACTCCACCATGACGAAGGCTTAAAAGTTGTGTGACATAGCTTTTTTCTTTTTAATTATGCGTATGCCCTATCATGATTTTTTTATGTGGTGCATGTCATATGATGAAAGGACTAACTTGTCCAAAAGCAACTATTTTATACACCTTACATACTTGTGAATATAAAATAATAATTAAAAATTAAAAAGAACAAATATTTCATACAAAAATTTTGGAGAAACCTTCATGGGCCGTTAGATTGCATAGAGAGTGATCGGGCCTGTGGTTCTTAAAGTTTTCTAAGTGGTTTGTGTGTCGAGACCTTTTTCTAGTTTTGACCCAAGAGTGGATCATAGAGACGGGTCAAATAATCCCCTTAGTTATACACGGGTTTATATCCCTTATCAAATCTTTCAAACCTGCGGGTCTCAAAACACATCTTCAAAGTTCTAGTGGCACTTTTCTGATCCATTAGATTACATTGTGTTACTATCGAGATCGTTTTGAAGTTGGTCCTATGGGCCAGTTGCGCCTTGATTCTAAAAAATTAAGGGTCAGAGGAAACCCATGTATTATTCCATGTGGCACCTAAGGCTAAAATAAGAAGGCATGAACTTAGAGTCATCTATCATCTAATCTGAACCATTTGATGGTTAAACAATAAAAATTTACCTAAGGTTGATTCTTTTGTCCCGATCCTGATTCGACCTCTAGCACCCTAGATCCTTCAGTCAACCTTTCACAAAATCTAGGAGTCATGTGCACCCTTAGTGTACCTACCATGTGGCAATCAGATTGAACGGACTTAAACCATCAGATACCTAAGAAAAATAATTTTAAGGTGTTAGGTCTTTGGGCCCAAGTTATTTCCGCTTCTAAGGCCTCAGATCTAACGGTCAATCCTTACATGATTGATAGTGTCCAAAAGGAGGCTCTATTTCTTGATTTTTTGTTTCGATTTCTCGAGTTCTGAACCATTGGATGTCTCTAGAATTTCGATTTGTGTAGACGGTTCATCTTGGCTCTATTTCTTGGGTTGGACCCACGAGGTTCAACTAGAATCTATTTTATTTAAATTTAGGGGTGCCAAGTAATGGTTGCACCAAGTTAACCATATTAGGTAAAGTTCTCCAAAGTGCCCAACTACAAAGGTTGGCACGCGCAAGCTATCACCGGTATCGCCGGCGTTTGGTCGGGCCGACCCCCGAAATTCATTTTATTTCGGCTCGGAGAAATCATATAGTTTTAAACCCATAACGGAGGGGCTCTTGTGAGTTTCTCCCATATTTCCTTCTCTAAATTTTTCTTATTTAGTTGGGTCTATTCTTACTGTGATTCTTTTGTTTAGCTTTCTCAGGTTAGGCCTCTCCTTCTGTAGCAGGGATCTAAAATTTAGAAGAATATGCTACTGAAATTTTCTCTCTGATTATTTATTTTTCTCTCTCTGATCAATCATTTTTCTCTCTCTACAACTTATGTTGGCCCTTTTCTCTCTTAAATTCAAATGATCAAAGGTTGCAGGAGAGGATTCAGAGGGTCAGAGGGATTGAGTTTCTCTCTATTGGAGGTTTGGTCCGTCTCCTTTTCTCTTTCTAAAGATTTCCATTGGGTTTTATTTTATTTTTTTGAAGATTTTCAAATAAACAAATTATCACACATAGCAAGGTTTTTTCATTTTCACGTTAATAAAATCTTTGCCCGTGAAAGCATGTGAATGAACTAATCTGGTGCTGCGTGTTTTCTAGATTTGCATCATTGCTTTTGCTGAATCTATTTGCGTCAAGGTGTACTCATGAGGCTGAATGGAATGAGGCATAAATGAGTTTGTTGGGGTGTGGCTATGCTTTTCAAATGTATGCCTTTAGTCTGAAGGTGTTATTTTGGCTTGAGTTGCAGCCAGCAAACATTAACGATAAACAGACATCAACAAGGTTTTTCCTTTTGACGTACCAGGTTATAAAGTACACATTCGATATAAGTGTTTAGGCGAAATTTCTGTGGCTGCATTAAAAGTTTAAATGTCTCTTACGCCTCTACAAAATTGAAACCCAACTCATGAAAATTTGCAAAACTCACCTTCTTAGTACTAAAAGCACGATCTAAATAACTAAGGAAAGACATACCTAGCAGTCTACTTATTTCTGCATCAATATAAGCCAACAAAATTTTACTACCTAATATATATATATATAATTATTTCTATTCTTATTTTAAAAGACCTCTGTTACAGAGACATGTTGGAGTGATGAGAAAAGAAGATAGAGGGGACCCGATCTGGTGTACATCTATACACCTCTACTTGTGCATGCATATCTATATAAATAGTATAGATTATTACTTTTAGAATACTTATACATTATTGGTTTATTCATTTATTTATTATTATTATTTTTTAATCATCTTCTTCATAGTTAACCAGCCATTAATGGAGCAAGAAAAGATAAAAAAAATAAAAAAATAAATATATATTTTCCCTTTATTTTCAAAAACGAATTGACTATGTTAAGATCGATCGGGGGGCACCATCTTGTTGGAACGTGCACGTGGACTCGTGTTGGTGTGGGTCGACGGTTGGGGCGACGATTTTTGAGACTGTAGGCGTGAATCGATGGTGAACCATGATATCGCCGTGGATCGCATTTCGGAGAAGGTGACGACGCGGTGGCTATTTTCAAGCGGAGAAGGTCGTCGCAGCAACGACTGCTTCGTGTGCGATGAGGACGCTGAAGTGAGGTTATTGCGATGATGGAGAGGTAGTGATCGGGCTGTGTTCTTGAAGAGAGAAGGAGACGAGAGGGGCTGAAGATACCCCTCTATTTACCTTACATAGGAGATTAATATGGGAAATCAAATAAGGATGGGCTTAGATTAGGCAAATGCCCCCGTACAAAAAGGTAACCACTATCTATATAAATTTAGTATATACTTTAATATATACACCTATATTTATATAATATATAAATATAAAAGAGAGGGGATGGGAGTTGCCTTTAGGTTACCGTTTTGGGATTCGGTGCCAACTAAGTAGGATAGATCCTAAAAACTTCCTTTCTATAGAGGTGTGGGCTGGGGTAGTGTGTGGGCATGCACACAGAATTTGGTGCTCCACTGCATCGAATGCCATTGGATCACTCTCCTAAAATCTGTGTCATAACAGGTACGTAGTGTTTAGTGTAATGTACTAAGGTAGTTTGACATGTTAAGAAAAGTTTTATGTTTATCATAAATCTGTTGTTTGGATATCTGTTTTTGATAGATGGTTTCTTTATTTGGGTCTGATCTGTGTGAGTCGCGACTCAAGATTCAGGTGCGTGAATTTTGGGTCATGACAAAGGCTGTCTACAAGGTGAGTCAACTTAATACCTGACTTGCTCGCCCCAAATAAGTTTCCTTCTCGAATTAAGTTGGGCATGAGGCATCTGACCAGACCTTAGGGTCAGGTCGGGTTGACTAAAAGTAGGGTCGGGTCTGAAAAATCGAGCTAGATTTGATATATTTGACCCAATCCGATATGTTACTATAAAATGAATGGAAAACAGGGAAAGTTTTTAGTCAGTTACTCGGATCGAGTCAGGCATATACCTTTGACCGCAGGTATACGACCAGGTCTGCCGGGTGTAGGCTATTTTTCTATCACATGGTCAGAAAATTTTACCCGACCCGACCCGACCTATTGACAGCCCACTATCAGATATTTTACTTTGTTTTTTGCTTGCAGTTGCGTTTACGGACTCCCCCATAAATACTGGCACTGCAAACTGTCACACGTTTCCCACCGACTCCTTGGGCCCCAGTTTCGGAACCGGGATATCCCGATCCACGTCATGCTCCCATAGTAAGAATATCACGTGCGTCATTATTGAATCGAATTTTAAAGCACGTGATATTATCATAGTTACCTAGAAAAAAATCGCGATCCCCCCTAGCTCGAAGTAATCCGCCTGCCATCTCTATCTACCCCTCACCAAGTGAAGCCATCATCTCCATACACCTGTACTGCATTATAGACTACTTTCTGCCGCTCCACACCATAGCCGATCTCTCTGTTTTTCTCCTGGTTCATATAAAAGCGCTTTTTTCAACCACAAGAAGAAACAAAAAAGATGCAACAAAATTAAATAAATAAATAAATTAGCTTTTTGTCTTCCTCAGTACGCATTTTAAGTGAAGCTCTCATCTCTTTAAGAGCGGTATCTAGGGTTTTATACGACTGAGAATCGAACACTTTCCGGCCATCGGAAAATGGTGGATCCAACTGGTTCCAGCGAGGATTCCGAGAGCTCAGAGCTTCTATTGCGAGAAATCGGTGATGGAGAGCGATCATGGCGGTTGAACTTCGACAGGTTTCAGCGTTCGGAGCCAAAAGAGAAGCCGACTCGTGGTTTACAAGATTGTTGTCTCGGGGTTCTAGGTAGATTCGTTTAATCTCATTTTGAAATTTGTTTTGTTTAATTTGTTTATGTAAACCTTTTGATTAGCTGAGTTTACTTGTTGTAATGGAATTTTATTATTAGTCTTTGCTTATTTACGGCTATTTTGCTCTTCATCTTTTTAGTATCTTCTGATTTTTTATTTTAGTATTTGCTTTTTTAGGGCTCTTCTTTAGATCATTTGTTTCGTATCTTCGACTCTGCACGATACTTTTAAATGAAATTACTGCCCTTTTTTATTTAATTATTTTTTTTCTTAGTTTTGTGAGGGATTTTCTCTTTTCACTTTTGGCCTTATCTTTGATCTTATTTTCTTTATTAGTGTATGGATTTATTTTTTTATTTTGCGATTCTTTGATATATATATAGCTCCTTTTCTGTTATCTTCATTATTTATTGAGCTTGGGTGCTATTTTGTTTTTTGATTCAGATATATGCCTCTTTTGGATCGGTTTTTTATTTTATTTTATTTATTTTTATGTCGGTGCCTGTTGGACTGTTACCTTCGGCTGGTATGAATCCTTTGATAAGGTTAGCGACATGTTTTATTGTTTCCATGAATGTATCTAAACAAATACATTTTGTACACTTTTTTCTAATTAATTAATTAATTATTTATTTATATATATATTTATTTATTTTATGTTTGGTAAAATAGGAAAGTAGAAATAGCTTGACGGGTTCATGTAGAATTGATGATCCTTTGGTAAGAGAGGCAAGTAGAAAAAGCATGAAGGGTTCATGTAGAATTGATGAATCTGTTTCCAATGAGAATCTAATCCTTTTGCCATTTAGATTGAGTTCATATAAATTTATTGGACAGGAGCCTAATTATAAACTGGATTATAAATCATCATTGAGCAAGGAACTTATTTTCACCCTGATGGTTAAACTTACAAAAAGATATTGAGAAGTATGAAGTTGGATAGGAGAATTTTCTTATTAGAAAAAATAAAGATTAATTTCTACTCAAGGTAATTGATGCTCTTTTTGAGTCTTGAAACAATAAATGTTCCTTATGCTTATGTCAGGTGATTTTTCGTTACTTATGATTCTTTTCCAGGCAATTTTTCATTACTTATGATTCTTTTGGGTATTCTTTGGAGCAATTCAGCAAAACAAGATTTGTTTTGAAAATAATTAGCTATATAAACAAAAATTGAAATGTTTATCAAAGCAGGTTGGGAACGGAATTTTGGGCAAAAAAATTTGGCACACCAGGACGAGCATACAATTCCTTTAGTTTTGGTATATAGGGATAAATTATATCCAAAACCAATCTTGTTTTTTCTGAATTTCCCTTTTCTCAATTGGTAGAAGGCAATGCAATCTATGAAATTGTTCGGACGGGTGACTTTGATATAGTGAGATATCTCACATCTGCATATCCCTGCCCCTTTATAGTTTATGTGCCCCAGTTTATTTTCTTTTTATACTCTCATCTGTAGCTAGATTCTGATATTTTATTTGGGTGGTGCCTATGTACTTGGTTACAACAGGTAAATTATGATGCTGCTTGAAGAGAATACGTTAATATTCTTTTGATAATTTGCTTGATGGGTATAGGCACCGAAGACGTCGTGGCAGAGTATTATCAACAGCAAGTAGAAATGTTGGACGGATTTAATGAAATGGATGCCTTAGCAGAGCGTGGTTTTCTTCCTGGAATGTCGAAGGTTTGTATATATAATATATTTGGACAAGCGCGTCTGGTCCAGGGTCGAGTGTTTAAACTCTGCCCCAGTGCCCTCTTTTGGTTCCACATGGCATGTTCCCCCAGGGTTCACCCCTCCCTTACCATTGTGACAAGTTGGCAAGTCTGGGATGAATCAGCAAGGAAAAAAGTCAAAAGAATGTGGAATCGGGAATTATTAAAAAATTGTAAATGGTATTTAAAATATATATGAGAGAAAGTTCTAAGCTAGTGTTTATGCATTAGGCAACAAAAAAAGTATATTAAACATCTAAAAAAAGTCACCATTCATCCATCCATCCCTAGATACATATTTGCATGTAATGATGTAATCCATAAATCATTTTTCACGAACTAAGTTTCAACTTTCTGAGAGGCATGTCAACGACCATAATATAAAATGTGTTTGCTCATGATCAAGGTCATCATAAACTATGTTTTTATTTTCTTCTTCATCATTAACTTCTTCCATTAATTAGGAAAAAATATAAAAGTTGGAAAAATTGGCGGTGGTTAATCATGAACTCAGAGATTTAACCGATTAATCATCGATTTAATCGGACATTTTCTGTGACTTTTTCAATAGACGGAGACTTTTGTCACTATGCTCCCTAGGGGATTTAAATAATTAAAAATTCATAGTGATCAATGGTGATGATGATGATGATGATGGTCAATGGTGATTAAAATTAACAGTGACATGATTTTCATTTCACCGTTCATTTTAATCATTGTTGGTTGCGGTGATTAAATCCTGTATTATTATTATATTGTTGATGGATCAACCATGCACATTGCCACATGGCATCCAAACTTGTTTGTGTCATGTATGGATGTGAAATGGCTCTGGACCCTGGTCATGAGTTCCTAACCTCCATATAATTGTATTCGTTTCTATTTTCTAATGGTTGTTCTGAAAGATAGCTTGTTGTTACATTCTCCTAGTGTATGCAGAAGTTTTCAATGACACGATTGTCGTGTTACTTCAGGAAGAGCGTGAAAGGACAGCTAGAAGTGAAACATTTGCTATCAGAATTTCAAATATTGCAAATATGGTTCTTTTTGCTGCCAAAGTTTATGCTTCAGTAAGGAGTGGTTCATTGGCAATCATAGCATCCACATTGGACTCGCTTCTTGATCTCTTGTCGGGTTTCATCCTGTGGTTTACTGCATTCTCTATGCAGACACCTAACCCCTACCAATACCCTATTGGGAAAAAGCGTATGCAGCCATTGGTTAGTTCCCTTTCTATGGAAGTCAAATGCACACACACACACACACACACATAAATCGCACAATGTTGATTATTTTCTTTCTTATAACATTTGTCCCTTTCCTTTTGTTTGTGGATTTGTATAAGCATGTGTATCTATTTTCACCTCTTTTGCGTGTATATATAAGTAACTAGTTTGTGGCAAGTGCTATGGATGCTTGCAAAGAGCAGTGATATTCCTTCCCCTTTAAAGGATAAAGTTTATTTTGAGTTACCATATTTAACCCCATAATAAATTTTAAATAACTATATTTTTAATTAACTTATGCACTTCAGATTTTTAGAGCATTAGGGTGTTTTGATAATTATAAAGATAGAGCTATTTGTGATATCACACCTTCTCTCATTATGATAGTTAGGATAAAAAATCCACAGTTGGTCATAAAAATGTGCCACTTCACAGTTTCATCTAGTCATCATCACAACTAAGTACTTACTTGAATGTTGTAAATTGTAATCCCCTGATTCACGTGCTTAATTGTGATGATGACTAGATAAAACATACATGTGGTAAAACTGTGCAAGTAGCATTCTTTTTAATGACCAAGTATGGAGTTTATCTATTGTCATATGCCTTTACTATAATGAGAGAAGCCGGGATATCATAATTAGTTATATTTTTATAATGACCAAAACACTTACTTTTTAAAATCTGAAGTGCATGAGTTTGCGACTATAGTTATCTAAAATTTAATTATGAGGTAAAGATGGTATATCAAAATAAACCCTTTCTTCTTTACTGTTATAGTAATTAGAAAAGGCTGAATGGTGAATATCCCACCTTTGCAAACATGCATAGCATGTGCCACTCACTAGTATTATATGAAGGAAAGTAACAAAAAATTTCTCCCTTTTTTTTGACAGTAGATGTTCTTTCCATGGGATTTACCCATATTTCTTCTTAATTTACTTTTTAGTTGTGGAAGCAACAATTTATGTTTAATGATAGTAAATTTTCCTGAAATGTTTAGATTGTTATTTGTATTTGTATTTTTTATGTGAATATTCACATATACTTTTGTAACTGCATGTTGTAACGTGGTCATGGCTCCGATACTCGTTGGCTAAATCTTTCCAAAGGCTATTTAGAAAACATTGCCTTCTTTTCTTGATGTCCAAACTGGAAGAGGAAGAGCATACTATATTCTCAAATACTCTTTACTGTTTTTCAGGGGAGGTCAATTTAAGCACAGCTGAAAAAACTTCCCGCTCCTCCATTCAATGAATGCTATCCTACTAAGATGTTTAGATTTTTCTTGTGTTAACATTTACATTGTGGTTGCTGCATATATTATCTTGGTCAGTGTCCCTCCCCCAACCACACGCACACACATTCACAAAATAAAACGGAATGATAGTTTAAAGTCTCAAATCACGTAAATCCACACACGGGTGCATGTCTGTGTGCACCTCTCAAAAGTCAGCAGTTAGTCCTTTGGGTGTTTTCCTGTTGATTTTTAGTTATAAAGTTTGACTTTGATCAACACAGTGGGATTTGAAGACTCAACTTTTGTGCCCTAGATGTCACTCCTGCTTCATGGACGGAAGGGTTTTTGATTGATCCTTTTTATGGCCAATTGTGGGATTGAATTCCTGAATTCAATGCTGCATTCTCGAGGCTGTTACCATTGAGGCAAAGGCCGAAGCCCAATGCGATGGTTTGTTCAGAGGAACAAAATGATATTGAGTGAGATAATGAGTGTTTACCCTTAACAGTCTTAACACATTTCTCTTAGTAATTGGTAGCGGTTTAAGAGCAGCTGCAAATGTAAGGAGCCATGTTTCTTGTCAAAAGGTTCTTAGTTTCTAATTATTATCTCTAATGCTATTCCTTCCCCCATTTGAAGGAATGACTATACCTACTTTTGTGGTTTGCCTATAGATCCCACGTTGGCAGGCTGGAGTTTAGGTAAGTTACATATAGAGGGTGTTTGGATGGTCTCTCTTTTTTTCTTTTTTCTTTTTTGTTTTTTTCCTACTGGGATCAAATATATTTGGAAAATAATAAAAAAAGGGTTGAATTTTTCCTACTGGGATAAAAAATAGAGGCTGTTTGGATGTGCCTTCCCACTGGTGCTTTTCTTTATCCCAAGTTTTCCTGATTTGTGCCTTCTTTGACAAGGGGCAGTCCTTGAAATGCAGGATTGTAGTGTTAATGCTAAGATGCTTGGCTGTTTCTGGGGTCAGACTCCGGAAGTGTTTTCTTCTCTCCTATCAGGATTCACATTTGTTATAGGAACTTTAATGAATTTTGCAAGTTGGTGTTGGGCAAGGTTGAGCCTCATCTGTTTTGCAGTTAGCACCATCACTGGTGCACGGGTCTAACAAAAATAGATGGTGGCTCTGTGTTGATATATTAGAATTCATGTACTTTCGATGGAAATCGATTACAGGTAGACAGCCTTTTATTTTATTGGAGGATAATCTCCGCACAAATTAAGGGTTGCAGTGGATACAACACAGACATGATAAGGGTGTAGCTAGAACACATAATTGAAGTATGAGCCTGAACGAGGCAATAACAAAACACACCTATTCTCAAGTGTGGGTGGAGTACAGAGGAATTAGCATAGTTTTAATACGTAACTGAATTGTAGAGCATGAATGAAGCATGAGTACAGGCACCTATTTTGATCAAACATTAGTTTTCATATTCATTTATATTTGGTCTTTAATTTGATGAATTTCTGTTTTTCACATGGAAAATTTGGTCTCTTTCTTTTATGTATAAGTTGGGCTCTGACCTGTGACCTTGAAGTTGCAGTGTTGTCAACCTTCCATTGTGCTAAATATTTTGTCTATTTAAACTATGCTTTTATTTTTTATGCCCAAGTGTTTTGAAACTAAAGATGTACTAACAACAGATTGCCAAGTTGGGTTTTTTGATACTCAGTGCACAACGAAAATGGTGTGCAGGGTATTCTTGTCTTTGCATCTGTTATGGCGACACTGGGTCTGCAAATAATTTTAGAGTCGGTGCGAACGCTTATATATGATGTAAGTGAATATTATCTCTCATTTCTCAGCTTATATCGAGTTTCCTGTTTTTTGAAGTGAATAACATTTTGTTTTTCAGCGAGAAAATGGCATTCATCTATGTTTGTTCACTTCATAAGCCCGGGACTAATTACCAAATTGTCAGTCTTTTTTCCCATAGGATACACGTTCACAGTTGCAGGAATATCTGTAGCAATATCATGTAA
Organism: Chloranthus sessilifolius; assembly: GCA_021018995.1. Taxonomy (NCBI): domain Eukaryota; kingdom Viridiplantae; phylum Streptophyta; class Magnoliopsida; order Chloranthales; family Chloranthaceae; genus Chloranthus; species Chloranthus sessilifolius. Next base: position 161,962,515 of record CM037585.1, read on the forward strand.
CCAGAAAATCTTGCTTAATTTGTTTGTTGCAGGACGAGGAGTTCAACTTGACCAAGGAACAAGAGCGATGGGTGATAGATATAATGCTGTCGGTGACATTGGTGAAGCTTCTTCTTGTAGTTTACTGCCGCTCTTTCACAAACGAGATTGTCAAAGCTTATGCACAGGATCACTTCTTTGACGTCATCACTAATTCTATTGGCCTCATTGCCGCCCTTCTCGCCAATTATTTTAATGGATGGATTGATCCTGTTGGAGCTATCATTGTAAGTCAGTTTTATATTGAATTGGTACTAGGTAGCCGGTCCTAGTGCCAACCTTGGCACTCGGTGTCAATCTCCCTCCGATGACCTTGGAAATGTGGAGATATTGTTGGAGCACCGAATCAGTCAAAAGGTCAGAAGTGTACTCTCACTGATTTGTGTGCTCATAAATAACTGGGCACTTCCTTAGGCTTGAACATTTGATAAGAAGGACATCGACCAAAGTGTACCCGAGTGCCAATGCTGGCACTCGGGCCAGGTATTTAACACTGAACCTGGGTTCTTCCCAATGTGATGAAGCTGTGTACAGCTACATTCAGTGTTAAACATGGCCCAGCAGGGTTTGTGTTAAAAACAATATACTTTCCCATCTATATTAGTATTAATGTTACTGATATAAAAAAGTCGGTTTAATCTATTTTTCTGCCTTCTATCTATTACAGCTGGCAATTTACACCATCCGCACATGGTCGGCGACGGTGTTGGAAAATGTGAACTCTCTTGTGGGCCGGTCTGCAGCACCAGAGTATCTACAGAAGTTAACGTACCTTTGTTGGAACCACCACAAGGAAATAAGACACATCGATACTGTGCGGGCTTACACGTTTGGGTCACACTACTTTGTTGAGGTTGACATTGTGCTGCCGTCAGACATGCCGTTGAATGAGGCACATGATATCGGGGAGTCCTTGCAAGAGAAGCTCGAGCATCTACCGGAGATAGAACGCGCATTTGTCCATCTTGATTATGAGTTCTCACACAGACCCGAGCACGCTCAGGCACATTTGTAGTGGAAGTACCCCCAAATGGCTATAATGCATTGCAGGATTGATTGCCTGTCATCTATTCACCCCCTTGAAGACAGCAATTTTATTATGACTACAGTAGCTGAAAAATTTCCATTTCTGTTGTATATGCTAAAAAAGGGCTCCTTTATAGGGCAGGCATGGTAACAAATTTGTCCCAAAAATTTCAAAATTACTTCAAAATTTACCGAAACAGGAGTCGGGCGAAACTTTCGGCGAAATTTCAGTGATTTTCATTAATTTCGACAAAATTAATGAACTTTAACCGAAATTAATAAAGTCTTTTCTAATTTTTATCATTTTTTAAATAATAAATAAAATTTCTATGAAGTTTAAATATAATTTATATTTATTATTTTTTGTACTCCCCAAATATTTTTCGAAATTTATCCGAAATGAACCCCTACCAAAATGTTGCCGAAAATGAAATTTGTTATTATGGGAGCAGGAACAGTAATCCTAGAATTCATTGCAGCCATATGATTGAACACCATAACAGGAGCTCACAGGTCTACAGAAGATCGCACCTCATACTCCCTTATTTTTAGGCTATGGCAAACTTTTTGACCAATCCAAGCAGTTCAAGTGATTGAACGCCATGCAGATATTTCTTACCTAAAATGACATGCCGATAAAATATTCAAGCTATGAGTTAACACGCTTTTGGCTCTCTTGTTTTTTTTGTTCTGGTAGGGAGCCAAAAATCTGTTTGGCAGATGCAGCTTTATACCTCATCCCCTCCACTGGGGAGCCGTTTTAAGTGATAGAACAGCTCTCTGCCACAAAATATAAAACTTATTCTGGAGGAGAGTTGTGTGCAGCCTTAGTGTCTATATACACGCCATTCTAGGTAGAAAGTGGCCATGCTGTGTATATTTTGTTTTTTGGCAAAAGGTGGCTATACTTTCTTGATGACTTTCCTCTATTTTTAAGTTCTTAGTCGTCGGACAGACATTTTTCGTGCAAATGATGTCAGATTTTTAGAGCAAATTGCTAGGAAAGTCTACTTTTTGAGCGGGGAAAATAAGGGTTGATGTATGCTCCTCGGACAAAATAAAATGAGATTGCTCTTCGTAGTACTGAAATTAGTACTCTTAATAATTAGTATCATGGCTGAATAATATATGGTAGATTAAGTGCATTTTATTTTTAAATGGGATTGATTCTTCTTACCATCATTTAAACACCAAATAGTGTTTAAATGGTCTTATATCATTTATTAGCACCCAAAGTGATATATCATCAATTGAAGGATCGGGTTCAAAAATCACACTTTTAGAGAGCTTTACACCATCTGATTTGTGGACTTAAATACCAACGGTTGTGAACTTCCGCGCTATATATATATATATATATATATATATATATATATTTGTCGTATTAATGCAATTGAATAAATTAATTAACTTGTTTTGGTCCATGATTAAAGAAATGAAAGTCTGCTGACTAAGGTGCCATCCTCGCAAAAAACAAGAATATCCGGTTATGACTAACCTTTAAACACCAAAATAGTATTTAATTGTTCTTAAAATCTTAAAGTATGCCTTTAAACATGAGCACATGTTCAGCCAAAAAATAAGCCAACGAGCAAATGTGAACCATCCCATTGATGGCTATTAATATGAACCTTAAAAATAAAAATAATAGTTAATATTAGAGGGCACGGATCGGATGGTCAAGCCTGTCAAAAACTAAGACTTTTGGTTGTACTTTAGTTTGAGCAATCATTTTGATGGCTTGGATTGCTCGTGATTCGCACCCTTACTAAGGTAAGAGGACCAAACTGGTGTTCACGTACAGGTAAAGAGGGTCACGTTTAAAAATAAAAAAATAAATTTTCAGATGTTTAAATGCATTTTCCCCTAGTTAGTATGTTTTTGAGCTCCTATTACTTATTACTTATCAGGTACCCCACCTTTTGCGTCAATCTCCCTCTCCCATGACCTTGAGGAATGTGCACTTATTGTTGAGAGCTACATTGGTTAGTGAAAGTTCAAAAGTGTACCTTCACTGATTTGTGTGCTTATAAATAACTTAGCACTTCGTAAAAGTTTGACCATTTTAGAAGGCAATTGATGGGTTACCAAATGCCGACTCTATTTTAATTTTTCTTTGATTTTCAACCCGAAGGTATTTGCCGCAGCTAAGGGTAAATCCTGAGGGATTGAATATATTTGTCTTGGCTGTCGAAGAGTCATTTGGTTTCAAGTCGGATTCAACTCTTCTGATCATCATTTAAACCCCAAAATAGTGTTTATATGCTCTTACACTGTCACTAGTTTAACTTATAGTGATTTATAGTATCAAAGTGATAGATTATAGATTGAATTGCAATAACCCACAAAACTGGTGTTTTAATGAGAATTAAATCATCTGCTTTGTGGACATATCAACGCTTGTTTTAATAACTAATATTAAAGTTCATCAATCAGATGGTTTACATCTACTTATAGGGCACGTTTACCTAGGCCGAGACATGTTCCAATGATAGTTATTTCTTTTTATAGGTGTTTTAATGATAGATTGACACTTGAATAATTAGATTTGATCACAGCTATGCACCACTTGATATAATTATAAACCATACTTTATTAGTGTGAGATAAAAAGTCTAATTTAAATATGGAAGATTATTTAGACATCATTTTTGTATTTAAATGTTGGTGAGGAGCCATTATCACTGTCCTACGGTTGGCATTAGGTACGTACCCACAGTGACTGCCTGGTGACACTAAAATCATCATGTGTTGGTGAGGATTTGCCATCTCTAGTAGGCACGCCAAACCACTCCAGAAGCTAAAATAGCGTTTTGTTGTAAAAAATACCGCTCCACCAGCTCGTTATCTGAAGAGCCAAAATAGATATTTACTAACTTAATAGCTAAATTTAGCTATTATTGTTGTTGCAGTTAAACATTAAAATAATATTTTTATGTATGGATAATACTCTCTCTCTCTCTTTGCTTGCAGGAGGATTTTTACTGTAGCAATAGCTAAAGTGGTATTTAGCTATCCAAAATTAACTCTCCTTGTTGGAGATGTTCTAAAAAATTAACTTCTATCAAATAATTCAAACAATCAAAATTATCTAAAACTTACTGCCATCATGTAAATCTAAGATGTCAATTAAATTTAGATGGCTTTCATGTAACTCTAAGATGCTCATTAATTTTAGATGGGGTTCGACTACTCTAAATTACACGATAGAGGTTATTTTTCAAGCTCATCTTTTACGGTAGATCATTAAAACATGGCACAGCCAACAGTCGGCACACAAGATTAAAATATGTTTGGGATAAAACTTTGGTCATCAAAATTTCTATTAAAGTTGGCACAGGAATGCTCGGGGCAATCTGCTTCTGCAATAGGGATTTTTGCTTCTTTTTTTTTATTGTTTTTTTTTTTTTCTTTTTTTTTTTTCCGTGCACCACTTTATATTACAATTACCTCACTTAAGTGCAATGAAAATATGTTTGCTGCTTTGAATCAAACAATAGAGATGATTTTTCATCCCAATCTTCCACACAATAAATCTTGAGATGATGGACCTACCATCTAACAATTAGATGTTGATTTTATATGGCACAAATTCCCAAAAGTGAATATAAATTATGTTTGATTGTACCCCATTATCACATTTCATTTTTGATATGAATGCCACTTGCAATAAAAATTTGACCATTTAATGGTAGGCTCATGATCTTGATATCAATTGTGTGATCACCATCATTTGATTCAAAGCAATCAATCATTTTTTACTTTGATTAAGTGAGGTGAATGTAACCATGGATCAAAATTTTGGCCAAAATGTATTAATTTCAGATATGCCTGAAATCAAAATTCAAAATTTTGGGAATTTTTGTATGAGGTGGAGGGGGAAACTTGGGCCGAAATTTAAAATTTCAGCCAAAATTTTAGATTTCGGTTTCGGACATGCCCGAAACCAAAATTTAACTTGATATTTTGATCCGTAACTGTAACATAAAGTAAAGTGGTGTGGCAGAAACACCAGCTTTTTTAATATGGGGACTCCATTTGCGCTGGTGATGCTAAGCTTTATAAATGCACAGATGGGCAGCTAATTCCAATAAAGACGTGGTATTAGCCTATTAGGCACCAAACCCTAGTGCCAACTGACTTCATACATGGTGATTTTCTGGCGGCATATAGCAGCTGATTTTATCAGGTGTGCCATGTGATTTTAAGATGATGATGTAATTATCTATGCTGAAAAAGATTTGACAGAAAAACATTCGAAATTTGAAGCAATCAACTTATTAAATAATCGGCGGCTATTACATAGATCTTTAATATCATGAAATTTAAAAGATATTAACTCTTTTAAATCAAACGATAGAACTCATACAAGTATTTTTCTATCTCAATCCTCAATACTATAGATCTTTGGATTACACCTGAAATTACAATCACAGATAATGAAACCACTTGCCCACTGGAGAGTCAGTGATTGGGCATGGGGAAACAAGTCATTGGTGCTTCTTCTTTTTTGTCCTTTCTAAAAGCTAATTTTAGCTTTTTAGGGGCTGGTATTAAAGTTGCCAATGGGCTGGGTGATCGATTTTAAATATAATTCTTGCAAGTGCACAAGATCTATTGCAGTATGGCAAGAATAAATGTGTCAAATTCACAGGAAAACGTGAATTTTTAATTAATTTTTCAAGAGATTTTAAAAACGTTCCTAAGAAAATACCAAAGGGCAGATTCAATCTTACCAAAATTTATCACACTTTTCTTAAATGCAAGAAAAATAAATTAATCTAAACAACTAATTACCGATTAATCTAAGAACAATAATTAAATATGATTAAGGAATATGCTACCCCAGATTAATACATCTTTTTTACCATTAAAACTCACAGTTTCATTAAAGCATCATTCACACCATCATTCATCTATAAAACTGATTCAAAATAAAATATGATCATCAATCTGGCATGCCCTATCTAAAAGCAATGATTCAGCCTATCATCGCAGTATGAGTCATGTAAGAAGCATAACATATCTCATGATGTTTAGATCACAATAGTAAACACATAATCGCTTCGCAGCCTAGATCAGCCTACAGGTCCAGATCTAGCGATTACGGCCGTTGATACGCGCAATCAACGGTCATAACAAGCATTTAATATATTTTCAAAAACACAAACTTTTAGCAAAACGATTCCATGATGCCAATAATTAGACTATGGTATCAATCATAAATATGGGTACTTATCTGGGGATCGCATCTTCCCCGATCTACTGATTTAGCCGCTCATCTTTGGTGTATGATCTCCTTATTCATTCAAAGTCATTCCTCTTTTTATTTCTTTCAAAGATCTTTTTACAATTATTTTTCCTAAATACAATCTATGATTTTCTCGAAGAAAAATAATGCAAAACCTAGGTACAATCTACCCAGATGGAACCCTAAAAGAAGGAGAAAAGAAGAACCCTTAAAGAATGAAAAGAAGTTCCCAAAATTTCTAAATTAAAGAGCCTAAAATTGCAAAAGTAATAAAATCCTAATTCCTCATAATTCATTCTTTTCTAAAGCCGTAGCCTCCCTTTTATAATGGCCGAACACACCTAACCCTAATTGCCTCAATCGATTGAGACTTAAATCTCAATAGATTGACTTATAAGTAGGGAAAAAGTTGAATTAATGTGTCAATCGATTGAGACCTAATTCTCAATCGATTGACATCCAAGCGCAATTTTCATGAACTCCCGTCCAACTTTACATCAGACACTGTCTCGATATTTTAGTCATAACTTTCTATCTCAAACTCGGATTGAGGCGATTCTTGCGACGTTGGAAAGCTGACGACGAGATCTACAACTTTTATGTTTTAGCAATTTCCTGAATATAACGTCTTGAAGGTTCAAATTGAGCTGTAAGTCGCACCAAGTTCTTGATGACCCAAAGTTGCAGTGTTTTGACATTATTTTCGGAATTCTTAGACTGTTTTAGAAACTTGGATTGTATTTACCTGAAACACTTCAAATTTAGTAAATCTCATCAAATAGCCTTTATCGGACGACTAAATATAGATATTTAGGGGTGAAATATCATCATATTTCATTACTCATCACTGGGTCATGCCGACCCATGCTTTGCCCTTAGCCGGGCTTAACATGTTCTCGCACCTAACCTGCCCTAAGCAGGGGCTGGTCAGGTTTTGGGCTATTTTCTCTCTTTTTTTAACATTTTTTTTATATATTTAATTTTTTTCATAACCCTTTTGATTAACTATATAAGTTGTGTTAGTGGCTAAATGAGGGTATTTTACTAAATTATTCTCATATTAATCCATTGAAACATGAAAATGTAATGGCATTTTAATAGTGCTAGTCTACAATGAGTGTATCAACTCATTTTAATAATGGCAGGTTACTTATCCACACGGCACACATAATAAAACTCGTCTGACATGAAAATGACTGATTGATCGCTCTTATATGGAACGTAAAGAGAATTTTTGTTGAACGGATTAATTTGTGACTTAATAACATTTATAATTTAAAGGGGCAGTTAAGAAATTGTCAGTGCCATGGCGGGCTACCGACCATCTGGCTCTAACCCGGCCCAATCTAGTTGGCTATAAGCACTTAGCTTGGCCATACGTACCGGGCGGGTTATGGGACAGTCCTGTAGCCAGTACGTATCGGATGATACATATTGGTATCGGTAACCTCCAATATGATATATTGAATGTACTGTATCGGTCATATGTATGAGTTATACCGAACGATACATTCAATGTATCATTCGATACGGGCCGATACCGATACGTATCATCCGATATGTATCGGTTTTGGGTTCGGACGATACATATCGGTATTCCGGCATTTTGATCCATGATGGGACTTATTTAAGTCCCACATTTTCGGGTGAACTTTGGGCCGACTTGTGCAGCTGGCCGATTGAAAGCTAGCTGGTATTAGGTACTTGATCCAACTGCAATAGGTTACACTTGGATCAAAATGGTAAAGTATATGAAATTATACCCACACTTATGAGCAAGAATTGGCTTGAGATATTTGGGGGCCAACCCTCTTTCATATAAATATTTTTGCAAAAAATTTCGATAATTTTTTTTTTTTTTTTGACAAATAAAACAATACTCATTACTTTTAGATTAGAAGTATCTATATATTACTTTCTACTATTTATAATTTGAAAATGAAACTAACAAATTAATGAAAGTACATTTTAAATAAAAATACAACAAAAAAAGAGAAAAACTAAATAGTAGAACGTACCCGACTGATCGAGTAGCCCAACCATTAATATTTTAAAATTTTTTATTACTTTAACTGTTATTGAATCTTTCGCTGCCATTTTTTAGCACTTCAACAGTCTCAAAAAGTTTCAAAAATAAGTTCATTCGATAAGCCTCGTCAAGTAGATCAAAATTAAGAGGTCATTTGCAAAAAATGAAACTGTAACGAGTCTGAGATCGCTATTTTAAGTTAAGATCATTTAATAAGAAAAAATTGTGTATGTATACATATATATATAGGAAAAGGTGTCCGTTCTCCATGGGAGGACAGTCACCGTCCTCCAAGCTCCACGTGGCACCCAAAATATTGTTTCAATGTCACGTGGAGCTCGGATGCATTGCTTAGATCATCTTTGAAAAAAAATATAATTGAAAACTCATCTCCGTTGTGTATTATTTGAACCGTGAAATGTGGACCAATGAAACCCGTCAAACTTTGACTTGTGGGTTTAAAATTTTTTTTTCAATTTTTTTTATAATATTGATATATACCGTCCACCAGTGCTCCACGTGACACCCAAACAGTGTTTTCAGTGCCACGTGGAGCTCCATGTGTATCTTGGAGGACGGTCACTGTCTGCCATTGGAGGACCTAACCGGCTCCCATATATATATATATATATATATATATATATATATATATATATATATATAAGGGTCCCTCTAAATGCGCCGTCAACGACCAACCCCTTGAAAATCATTGAATCTTTCGAATCATGTTTGTCACCTATATCTTCACTTAATAGATCTTGAGATCATGGTGCACCTGTCAAACAGTCAATTTGTGATTCAATGTGTAATGGATTCAAAAAAATTACCTTAAAGTCACATTTGAGCGTGATATGTGTCATATGATTCAAGGGCATTTTTTTGGGATTTGTGACATATGGAATAAAAAATTGATCGTCTGATAGGAGAAGGGCCATGATCTGAAGATCTATTTTGTGAAAGATAGGTATGAAAAAAGATCTCCATCATCTCACTCGAAGGAATCAATGGTTTTCAAGGGTTTTGAGATGTGAGCGCTTTCGGAGAATGTAAAAAATTAACCGTATGAACGTGCGTGGGGGTGTATTCGGTTCGGTTTGATTGGTTTTAGATCAAAACCACAAATCAAATCGGTCCTAATCGGTTTCTAGATTTTCAAACCAAATCAAACCGTCCAACTCTTAAACCAAACCAACCCGATTCAATTCGGTTTGGTTCGGTTGGTTTCGGTTTTCCTATAAGTTCTACTTGCATGTCAAAATTTTTTCAACTTCTCAACCGGTTTTCCTATAAGTTCTACTTTACCGCTTTAGAATTTAGGAATATGATAAAGACAAGGGTATGATTTTATATAAAAATATGCATTTTACTTAAATGCACTTTATAATTAATCAAAATCCCCGCATATATATATATATATATATATATATATATATATATATATATATATATATATATATATATATATATATATATAAAATATTACTTACAAACTACATTTGGTTCGGTTTGGTCAGTTTCGGCTTGGGGAGGCTTAGAACCGAAATCAAACCAAACTTTTTGGTTTTCCTTTTCTCCAAACCAAACCCAAGCAAGTACCGTCCAAACCGAACCAAACTTGGCGGTTCAGTCCGATTCGATCGGTTCGGTCCAAAAAATGCACAGCCCTAAACGTGTGGGTTGAACTCACAACCTCTTGGAAAAAAAGTAAAACAATACTAATCACTTAACCAATTAAATTGATTTAATACTTTTGTACTTTAAAAATTATATTAAGCAACTAGATGGTAAAGACTTTCAAGATCTTCGGGGCCCCAAAAATTTGGGGGCCCGAGCCGACCGCCTCTAGGGCATTGGCCCAAGGCCGGCCCTACCTATGAGTTTTGTCACAAAATTACGTAAATTAATCAAATTTGTGGCCTATAAAGAAAGCGTCTATCTCCCTTTCTTCGCTCGATCCCGATCATCCAATGAGGGTATGATTTATTTCTTTTATGTGAGACATGCATGAAATAATAGGGAACCAATACTTGCAACTGAAATATAAGTCATTGTATACCACATTAATGATTACACAAGTATTATCTGATTGCAGCCCACTTAAAATTAAAAAATAAATAAATATAGTGAGCTTTATTTAAATGAATATTATGTAAAGAACAAAACCTTTCTTTTCGAACATTTTTTCTTTCTCTAGTTGTCTCTTTGGCTCCATGCTTTCAAGAAAAAGAAGAAAAAGAACGGCTCAAAGCAAGGGAGTAAAGAACGAGTCAAAACTTGCAACATCTATACTAATATTAAGGGAACAAAAGGACGTTTGGTTTCACACGTTTTCATCCTGAAAGTAGCCTTTTGCTTTTATACTGAAAATACCCTTTTGGTTCAAACGAATCATACTTCTTGCACAAAATTTCCAATTTTTTAATCCCAAAAATCTGTCATGGAATTTCGAGAGAGAAGAGTTTGAGTTAAAAAAAAAAAAAGACTATTATGCATATATATCCATTGAGAGTTTGAGTTGGTCATTCGACGAGACCAGAGAGATAGTTTTGTAATAACATTTCCTTTATCTTTTCTTGAGAGAAGGTTAAATAAAATTAAAAGAATAAATAAAAAACTTGAAAGCATACAAACAAACTCGCCGGCCCAAAACTGCACAAGAGGCCGGCACCCAAGAAAAATTGAAACCCGGAAAGCTACACAGACAAACAAAACACCTCACATATTGAGGGAGCTCCAATATCTACACAAGGAGATGAAATCTTTGGCTTCTAAAGCTTCCATCCAAGAGAAAATCCTATCAACGGCCCTCAAGACATACAATACACCGGTTAACGAGCTGAAAACCTCTCTTATTAAGGGAGTCAATAGTAAGGATTGTCTGCCAAGCCGCACACCAAGCAAAAAACCACATCTTCTCCATAGGCTTAATTCGATAGATTAAGGCCCAACAACATAAATGAAGTGGACGACAGGTGAAGCAGAAGTAGTGTCTTTTTACCAAGAAGAGACCGGAAGAGGCGCCTGCCCAGTTTCTTTCACCAAGTCCGAAAGGAACGCATAGAGCAGTAACGACCCTACTAGAGAGAGAGAGAGAGAGAGAGAGAGAGAGAGAGAGAGAGAAACCTGGTCCGACTAGAGAGATGGCAAACGAGATGGGAATTCACAAGCAACACATTTCCCACTATTGAACAATTGTCCGCAACCGTCCTACATTGATTGGTAGCATGCTGAAAGAGGTCCGGGAAGTCGATAGCAAGCGGTCTATCCGAGGTCCAAGGGTCCAGCCAAAAATTGACACGAGAGCCGACGCTCACCTTGAATCAGATATGCTTGCGGAAGCTTTGAAATAGCGGTGAGATCCATTTGTAACAACTGGAAATTTGCGACGAGCTAGAAGGCCTGCACCATCCAGGGCTGGTGATTCCATATTTGTCGAAAATTATAGACTTCCATATGGCATTCTGGTTCTCCTGGTCTCCCACCTCCACCACCGTTTAGGGCATAATTCATCGGATAGAGCTGTTTTATGCCCAAACCTCCTTTAGGAAACAACATCTATCCCATCCCACTAGGTGGATCGTAGAAGTTTCGTCAGCCCCAGACCAAAGGAAATTGTGCACTATTGTCATTCTTTTTTAACCTTTTTAAAGTAGGACTCTATGTAGATTCTCCGCGGTTAAATAAAGTTTATTAAAATAGACATGGAAAGATCATCAAATTTTCTAAATAGGCTAATAATCTTTACTAAATTGGATTATCTAAATAAGCTAACAATCTTTTACTTAATTTTCCACCGTTGAATGCTGGACCCAACCCAACCCAACCCAACCTAACCCAACCCTAATGATGCACTCAAGCCAATACGACACGACGCCCAACCCAGAAGCTTAACATGACCCAAAAAAATACCTCTATTTTTCATGGGCCGCTTTAGTAATACCCACGGAATCTTGCTGGCCTTGGCACCTATGCCAAAAACCATTGATTATTTTGAATAAGACATGAAGGTCGTTTTTCGCCCCAATATTCGATATAAGGGATATTGAGATTATGAGCGTACCATAAACCAGCCAGCTTTTTAATCAACATGACACATATTCCAAAAAAATGGCTCTAAAATCTTAGGTCGACTCAATCTAATTCAACCCAACCCGATACCTCATCGTCCTCCTTAATTACAAAATAATCTCCATTAATATTAGATGATGTTTGACAACTTTGAGTTAGATGATTAAATTTAATTTTCGTCCCTATACTTTGGGTCAAAGATCTTTACATCATATATCACCTAACATATGTGTGGACACGTACCAAAATTGGCCTGAGTACAAAGTCACCTTTGCATTAGCATCATGCAACAAATACTAACTCACTATTAAGATGAGGCAAATCAAAACGGGAGAATCTTGCTTAGCATCTACTAAATCATAGAGGTTAGTATTATGTATCCATCCCAATCACCGGAGCTCTTGGTACTTGGGAGTTCGTTCCCAGTTTAGGATGCCTGCCATGGAATCATCATGTATTATGTGTGATTTGTTGTCCCTGATCTATGATCAATTGTACAAAAATATGACCTCTATAGAAATTGATTTCTTCATAATCTTTTAAGCCAAGCATCTTTAGATCATGGTGCATGCCTCCCTCCCCCGTGCTAAACATGACCTAAATATCAAGTCATCTTATAACTAACTCATTTTCTAAGTCCGCCATAGATTGCATTGTATCATGTCTAAATGATTGGGGTAAAAAACAATCTCCGTCATCTGATTAAAAAAAGTCAACATCTTTAAGCTTGAGAAAGAATAATCTGGGGTTGTAAATAAAGGTACCCTTCCAATTATTAAACAACATTTGATGTAAACAATGATCATGTTCACTTTTTTTTTAAGTGTGTCACATGGAATCAAAATCTGACCGTTTGATGGCAGAGCCATGATCTCAAGATCATGTTCACTTTTTTTAAGTGTGTCACATGGAATCAAAATATGACCGTTTGATGGCAGAGCCATGATCTCAAGATCCAAGTTGTGAAATATTGGGACGAGCAACGACCTCTATCATCTGATTCAAAGCAATCAACAGTGTGAACAGTGGAATCATCAATGGTCCTTTAAGAATCTTTGGTTGCAAAAATTGTCACCCCAACAAATATTTAAGAAAATTAACAAAGGATACTTTCATTTACAACCCAAGATTCTTCCATTTTAACCTACATTTTAGATGCATAAATCGTTGACTCTTTTAAATAAGATGATGGAGGTCGATTTGGCCCTAATCGGCCTATATGACCAGATATTGATTGATATTTGACCCTACATAAAATTTGGGTATATACTTGTGGGATGGGGCCTCAATTAATTCATATCGACCAAAGCATATATATATATATATATATATATATATATATATATATATATATATATATATATATATATAAGAAGAAAATATAACAATCTATAAAATATCACTAATACTCTAATAAAATAAAATAAAAATTAACCAACATGAAACGAGTTATATATTAATTAAAGGGGGCCATTACTTGCACTCAGAAAGTTGACCCTTATAATGAATTTAAAAAGAAAGACATGCAAGTTTTGCGACCTCTGCTATGTGAAAACACCATCTAAGCCGTTTGATTTGAAGGCCATGATTTAAAGATATTACCAACAAAAGATTAGAACGAAATATAAATCACATGAAATGTATCTGATTTTTAAATGATATTATCTGCTTCAACACTTGGCTACAATAGATCGTATGAAAAGTATCTGTTTTTCTCCAATCTTATGCACTCGAGATCTATAGAACATAAACTTCAGATCAGACGATGCAGATTGCGTTTTACATGTCACACCGTGTCTTTCTTTGAATTTGATGTAGGGACCAACTTTCCGAGTTCATGTAATGGCTCCCTTGATAAAAACACCATCATAGAAACAAGTACTCTTGGTCTAAACATTGCTAACTTCAGAGAAGCCGGCATAAATGTTAATGACTCCTATGGTAAACAAAGATTAGGTTTGGGAAGGCTTGGGCCTTTATTATAATGGAACGTTGACAGTAATGCAATCTGAAGGTCGTAGGTTCAACCCAAGCTTACTAATCATTAAAACAAAATGCCCAGGTTAGGAAGCCTCTAAATTGGGTCCCGTGCCTTGAAATTGGTAGGATTTATTAAGTATAGGTTCGAAGATTCAATTGGCATAGACCCATCGGTACAAAGCCACCAATGCTTGGTGGAGGAAATGGAGGTGTAATATCTGATGCTAAAGTTAGAGAAGAAACACCATTACGGAAGATGGCAATGGTACACTTGGCAGAGATGCTTGTGCCCTTAAAGTAGGAAGGTTCTAAATTTAGATAAGATAGAGCCAAGTTTCCAAATATAGTGCAACTATAAGATCAAGAACTTAGAGGAAGGTGATAATTTCCTTTGCAAAGAGGCCAATCTGACCCAACCAACCTTGCTAACGCCCTAATTTGGGTAAACGGATCAAGAAGTATAAGCTCAACCATGAAAAATTGACCCAACTCGACGTAGCTCAGTGTTTTTTTTTTTTTTTTTCCTTTTTAGAAAGACGCAGCTCAGTTAAAATCCCCTAATACCCCAAATCTTTTTATATTTCACGTACAAAAACATGACCAACTTGACCTTCAAATGTTCCATGCTCGACCTGATCCGAGGGTTAAGTTCATGTGTTCGACCTGATTAAAAAATTGAGTCAAGTATAAAAATCAAATCGACTTGATAATGTTTTGATTGGTGTTATTGGCACACCTTTATGTTACTCTCACCTCAATCAATTAATAATTAAAAATGTTTAAAATTAAGGAGTCGGCATCCACCATCCAAAATGTGGTCAAAAAAGAGAAAATTTGATGCACTATAATGTGTGAGGGGGCACTCAAACTTTGATTTAAATTTTGACCACCAATATTTTTAATTTTTTTTTCGTAATAGATCACATGCAATTGCACATGATTCCAAAAAGAGATATTATTTTTGAATCATGCCATGTGACACATGATCTCGTATTCGAATGCATCGGTTTGACTCCTTCGTTGGAACCCATATGACCTTTTTTGTTTTATGAATTTGTCATTTTTATGATTTTATAGAGCATAATGACATGTTTACTAGCCTTTTAAAATGACTTTAAAAAGGGTGCATGCGTACGTGGACCGGTTCTATAACAAGCACCCTTTTTTAATCCTATCTTCTTTTTAAATGCTACAATAACTTATATTTGGTGTTGGATATTTAACAAAATAAATATTTATTATTATTAATTTAATAATATTTATTTATTAGTTTATTTATTAATTGCTTATCTTTAAATAATTTCTTATATTTATTGGTTCCATGAATAAAAGATATTGTCAATACTTGAGCCTTTAATTTTCAAGTCAAATTGACTTGAATTTTAAATTAATATTAGAGAAAAATTTTTCTACCATAAGTTTAAAAGTGCTGCAAACGTTTTGTCCCACGTCACTATTTTACAAGAAATATTCATGGCTTATATATGGAAACTTACCTTTCATATTGTTTGGCTTGATGAGAGAAAAATAGCTTATACCAGTAGTTTGTCATAGCGTTTGCCGCCGTGTACGTGCAAGCGTGTGCGATGTGTGAATGCGTGTGCGATGTGCGAATGGTGCAATTGGCGCTTTTTAAGATACACTTTATAACTGTTCTAGGGTGACCGTTAGTTCCTTGCAACCATTGATCGGATCGATTAGGGTCTTTAATTGTAAGCAACAACTGCCCCTGAGAAGATTCCATAGGAAGCAAATATTGTCTTAAAGACATCGATATAATCGTGCTTTGAAGTTAATTTTTTCGATCTATTTTTCGTCAATATTTGTGCAATCTGCCAACATTTGGGGTGCAAGTATTAGCTTTGAAAAGAATGTTATTGGAATTTTGTTCTTATTTATTATTATTATTATTATTTTATTTTTTTCAATCATGTTCTCATTACCCTTTCATAATTTATAAAATCTAGTGGGATTGTTCGGATTTACTCTTTAAGATTCACTTTTATCTCATTTTGGATATGGATTTACTCTAATTAATCCTTTTCAATAACCTTCCAAATAAACTATAAACTCTTAGTTTTAACCATTTTCTATATCTAATACCCACGTCATCTTTATCCGCTTTCTTATAGCAGTTGTTATAAGATAAGTGCTTAGCACGATACAGCTTCTAACGGCTGAAATTACAAATCACCAATGAGGCTAAAGCATCATCTAATGATGGATTTCCACATATGCAATTTAGATGGTCATAACATGCGCCACAAGTCACAATAGTACTCAATAGGGTGAGATCAAATTTAAGGTGTGGGTGATCCGTACAGTGAACATAATAGATCGTAGATTGAAGTGCAATATATTTAAAATTGGTGTTATAACAAGATTTAAACCCTCCTATTTGTAGACAATAATATCAACATTTGTTTTTAATTTTAATGTCTCGTCATTTAAACACCGAATGGTGTTTAAGCGATCTTATACTATTTATTAGCTTATGATCTTGAAAATTTATAATGTGAAAATGACATATCAACAATTGAAGGGACATTAGTAAAAAAACACATGAGATTCTAACCATCCTATCTGTGTGCTCTAATATAAATGATTGCTTTTCATTTTGATGGCTGATATTAGAGTTCACTGATCAGATGATTTACATCCATTTACAAACATGATCCATTTTATGAGATATGTTTCAACGATGGATTGTCACTTGGGCAATTTAGATATGTGTGCCATGTGACTAGGGATGCAGGTTCAGTGTACCGAATCGAATCGAACTCGATTTTTTCGGTGTCCGATTCAGTACACCCCAAACCGAAACCGAACAGGAACTCATTCAGTTCGGTTCAATTTTTTTTTTTTCCTGAAATAGAAACCAAAACTGATTGGTTCGATTTAGGTAAAATAACTATTTTTAGGATATTTTTTTCAGTTTTTTTTAAAAATTTTTTCCCAATGTTTTTTTGGCTTGTTCAACCTACTCCCTCAATTTTCGGTTTCAAGCCATACAAGGCGAAACCGACCAGAATTTGTATTCGATTCGGCTCAGTTTGTGTCGGATTTCAGTGCGGTTTGATTCCCTTGATTTTCGATTTAATTTCGATATTTAGTTCAAGACTTGCATCACAATGATAAATCACAATTCAATGGTATAAGATAAAAAGTGACATTTTAATAGCATAAGATCATTTAAATACCATTTAATATTTAAATTTTGGTTAGGAGCCATTATCCTAAATGTCGGTTATTTTAAGTATCCCTAAAATAACACTCCTCCGACAAAAGGCTTATCTTTTTTAATCGAAAATTTGAGAGGAGATCTGCCTCGGTTGAGAGAGAGAGAGTGGGGAGTGGGGAGTGGGGAGTGGGGGGGGGGGGAGCCGAAAATTCTGTGCGACTGCCGCACAGCTTTACCGAGTAAAAGGGTCTTTTATTTTGAACTCGATATGCGGCATTACCAACCCACCATGATGCAGACATCTCGAAATTGAGATTTCTAGTCCCTATCCAAATACTAGGTACGCTATTTTCACGGGATTCTAATACAAATTTGAATTTCTATTATCCATCCAAATAGTAGATACCCTATTTGCACGGACAAATTTTATCCAAATTAACCTATAAATATAGCCATTGGCATATCACTTCAACCCAAAGATCTTTAGATCATAAATCACTTATCATATGGTATATATTATAATTCTTTGTGAACACGTACCAAAAGTGACATGAGTACAAAGTCATCTTACATTAGCATCATGTAACTAATACTAACTCACTATTAAGAGGAGGAAAATCAAAAAGGGAGAATCTTGCTTAACATCTACTAAATCATAGAGGGTTAGTATTATGTATCCATCCCAATCACAGAAGCTCTTGGTGCTTGGGAGTTGGTTCACAGTTTAGGATGGATGCCATGGAATCATCATGTATTCCGTGTGATTTGATGTTCATGATCTATGATCAATTGTACAAAAATATGATGTCCATGGAAATTGATTTCCTTATAATTTTTTACACCAAACATCTTTAGATCATGGCGTTCATGGTGTTCCTATCTTATAGTGCACATGCTAGATTTTTACATGACACCTCCCACTAAACCTAACCTAAGCATCAAGTCATCTTATAACTAAGTCATTTTTTAAGTCCGCCATGGATTGCTCTGTATCATGTCTAAATGATTGGGACAAAAAACAATCTCCATTCTCATATTAGAAAAAGTCAATTTCTTTAAGCTTGAGAAAGAATAATCTCCCATTATAAATAAAGGTACCTTTTTAATTATAGAACAAAGTTTGATGTACACCATGATTATGTTCACTTTTTGAATGTGTGTCACATGGAATCAAAATCTGATTATATGATGGCAAAGCCATGATCTCAAGAACCAAGTTGTGAAATATTGGGACGAGCAACAATCTCAATTGTCAGCAATCCTGTAAAAATCTTTGGTAGCAAAAAAATGCCACCCCAACAAATATTTAAGAAAATTAATGAAGGATACTTTCATTTACAATCAAAGATTCTTCCATCTCACCCTACATTTTACGTGCATAAATCGTTGACTATTTTATTGTTGGGCCTCTACAACAATAATGCAACCTCAAGGTCATATGTTAAACCCAAGCTTACAAATCATTCAAAAAAAGGCTCATGTTAGGAAGCCTCTAAATTGGGCCCCGTGCCTCCAAATTGTTAGGATTTAGCGTGTTCGAAGATATAATTGGCATAGACTCACTTGGACAAGGCCACCAACACTTGGTGAAGGAAATAAAAGTGTAATATCTGATGCTAAAGTTGGAGAAGAAGCACGATAATGGAAGAAGGCAATAGTACAATGGTACCCTTGGCAGAAATGCTTGCACCGTTAAAGTAGGGAGGTTCTAAATTTAGAGAAGATAGAGCCAAACTTTCAAATATAGTGCAACTATAATGGTTAAGAACATGAAGGTGATAATTTCTTTTTCAAAGAGGTCAATCTGACTCAACCGACCTAGTGAACAGCCTAATTTGGGCCAACGAATCAAGAAGTATATGCTCAACCTTGAAAATTGACCCGACTCAACGTAGATTAGTTAAAATCACCTAATACCCCAAACCTTTTTATATTTTACATACGAAAAAAAATGGTCAACCTGACCTTCAAATGATCCATGCTCGACCTGATCCGAGAGGTCAAGTTCATGTGCTCAATCTGATTAAAAAAATGAGTGAAGCAGTGAAATCAAATCAACTTGATAATGTTTTGGCTGATGTTATTGGCACACTTTTATGCTACAGTCACTTCAATCAATCAATAATTAAAAATATAGCACTTCAATGAACTATAATGCGTGAAGCGGCACGCAAACTTTCACTGAAGTTTGGACCACCAATTTATTGTTTAAATTCTTTTGTAATAGATCACATGATACATTGCGCCTGATTCTTCCAAAAAAAAAAAATTATTTTGGAATCATGCCATGTGTCACACGATCTGGGATTCGAATGTATAGTTTCGTCCATTTGTTAGAATGCATATGACTTTTTTAATTTTATGAATTTATATTTTTTTATGATTTTAAAGAGCATTACGGCATGTTAACTAGTCTTTTAAAACGATTTTAAATGCGGTGCAACTGTGCAAGTATTTGAATCGTTTCTCTAGCGAACACCCTTTGTTATTTATATTTTGTTTTTAAATGGTGTAATGAACTTATATTTGGGGTGCTAAGCATTAACTCCCGGAAAGAATATTATTGGAATTTTGTTCTCGTTAGCGGTTCATAATTTAGAATATCTAGTGAGAATGTTCGGAGTTACTCCTGCAGCGTCACTTTTATCTCATTTTGGATATGGATTAACTCTGATTAATCCTTTTTAATAACCTTCCAAATAAGCTATAAACTCTTAATTTTAAGAATTTTCTATCTCTAATATCCCACTTCATCTTTATCGGCTTTGTACTAGCAATTGTTATAAGATAGAGTGCTTAGCACCATAGAGCTTGTAATGGCTGATATTAAAAATCACCAATGGGATATCATTTGTGGGCATATTCTTTGGCTAATGCATCATCTAATGATTGATTTCCACTTACGCAATTTAGATTGATCATAAACATATGCCACACGTCACAAAAGTACTCAATGATGTGAGATCAAAACTTCTAATTTAGGGGTGAAGGATACTTGGAGTGAATATCGGTCAAGACCAACTCACCATACCGTCATTTAAACACCAAACTTTGTCTAAATGATCTTACACTCACTATGAAAAAACAAGACTCTTGGAGCAAAATGCCGCTATTAGCCTTATTTTTTGTAGTGATTATGGCTGCATATAGCATAGCTCTTTGGTAGCCCTTTGTGACGTGGGCTTGCGGCATAGCCATCCGAGCCAGCCGCAGGGCTACTTGTGACGCACTTCTAGAAAAGCTAATTGCCACACGAGAGTTCACGTTGCTAAAGAGTAACTCCGTGACAGTTTGCTATAGTAGAGTTCACCTGTTTTAGCAGGTTCCCATCATCTTTGCTTTTGTAGGTACCTCTTATCCTTTATACCTCATTGCATTGCAAAATTTTATGCAGGATTTACCTATTCAGCAATTCTACCCTCTTCTCTACTCACTCTTTGTCAGAGTAATTTTTTTTTGCTCTGGTAGGGAGTTAGCAGAGAGCAGAAAGGTTATTATTAGAGCAGATAAATCATCCTTTGCATGAAGTTAAAAAAGAGAATAAGAACCAACTCAAGCAGGTAAACTCTCCAGTAGCAGGGACTAGCAGGGAGCTATGGCATACGCAGCCAACGTGATAGATCGTAGATTGAAGTGCAACATATTTGAAAATGTTGTTTTAGCGAGATTTAAACCCTCCGATCTATGGACTATAATATCAAAGATTGTTTTTAGTTTTAATGTCTGAGGTTAGAGAGGGAAAAGGTATATGGGACTGACTCTTGATTGTCATTTAGGCACCAAATGGTGTTCAAACCATCTTACACCATTTAGTCGCTTATGATCTTGAAAATTCATACCTTCAGCGACATATCATCAATTGAAGGGATATAGGTAAAAAAATCACACTTTTTGACAGATTCTAAATATCCGCACAGTAATATTTAGGGTTGTTTTTAATTTTGATGGTTGATATAAGAGTTCACCGATGGGATGATTCACATCCATTTATAAACATGATCCATTTTTTGGTACATAACAATAGATTGTCATTTGGGCAATTTAGATATGTGTGCCACATGATACAATGATAAATCTCACTTCAATGTTATGAGATAAAAAGTGAAATATTAATGGTCTAAGATGATTTAAACACCATTTTGTGTTTAAATGGCAGTTAGGAGCCATTATCCCTAAAAGGGGCCGGGCCGACTCTCTTAGGAGAAAAGGCATATCCTTTTTAACGGAAATTTTGAGAGGAGATCTGCTTTGGTTTAGAGAGAGAGAGAGAGAGAGAGAGAGAGAGTACGTCTGAGAGAGGAGCGTCATCTTGGGGAAGGTTAAATTCTCCGAAGATTTTGTGTGCTACCCTCTAAATGCCGCGCCGCTTTACCGAATAAAAGGGCTATTTATTTTGAACTCGATATTTGTAATTACCAACCCGATACTATAATATCTTTTTACAGGTAATCGAACATTGGCTTCTATCCAAATTTGAATTTATAGTCTTTGTCCAAATTAACTTCTATTCAAATTAGGATTTCAGTCTCTATCCAAATACTAGTTACGCTATTTTTAGGGGTCCGAAACTAATCTATAAATATAGCCATTGGCATATCCCTTCAACCCAAATTTGTTTACTGTTTACAAATATTTTCTCTTTGTTTCTTTCTAGCTTTTCAGATTCAGAGTCATGGATCTTGATCTTTCTCCTAAGCTACCCTTGAAGGCTTATGGTGGAGATGGAGGTTCTTATTACACTTGGTCCAGTTCTGATCTCTGCATGCTCGCCGAAGCTAAAATCGGAGCAGCCAAACTCGCTTTGGAGAAAAACGGATTCGCCCTTCCTCGCTATTCCGATTCCGCCAAGGTCGCCTATGTACTCCAAGGTAAATAACTAATAGTTTTTTTATTATTATTGGATCGATACTAATAGGTTTTATTGATAATCTTGACCTTTACATCTTTTTGCAGACTGATTAATTAATCTTGGTTTGATGATGAATAGTGACAAACATGGCCTACACACTAAAAGAAATCGGACGATTTAGCCGATTGACCCCTTTCTTAAGAATCAATCTCGATTTTAAAACCCTTTTTTACTTTATAAAAGAAAAACAGAATAAAAAACAAAACTCCCAAATTAGAGTCTTTTTTAAGACGAGGCCGTAGACAATCAATAATTCTAGGCGATCATCGGCTCTCGGGAAACTGTTATTTTTCTTCTCATTTCTTATCTTCTCATGTTCTAAATTGCTTGAAGAGGCTGAACTGACACGTCTTCCAATAAACATGTAAAGACTCACTTTATATTCTTTATATTGTTTTTCTAGCCTTTCTTAAAAGGGTACTTTTCAAAGAGAGTACTTATCTTGATAAAGTTTTTCACGGCGAAAATTTGAAAAAGCAGGATATCAAGGTAATATCACTAATCACTAACTGTATATTTCACGAATTCTGAGGACCTCAATGAGAAACTTTTTTTTTCCCGATTCTCTTTTTAAAAACTCTTGTCAGTAGCTCCCACGGGTACTTCTTTCACCAAATTTTGCGACAAGTATATGTATGTTAATTGATGTAGTTTAGGTGCTTATTTCAATTTTTTTATGCTTTACTTATTTATAATTTTTTTGACAGACATATAATAATATTAGTTTAAAATTGTTCATGTATATTTCTAATTTTTTTTATAATTCCCAACTTTTTTCCTTGCGGATTCATTGCCTGACTTTGTATATTCTGATCTATTGTTTCAGGGAGCGGAACGGCTGGGATCGTGTTGCCGGAGGCTGAGGAGAAGGTTGTGCGTATCAGGAAGGGCGACGCAATTGCTCTCCCATTCGGCGTCGTAACCTGGTGGTACAACAGCGACGACACTGAACTCGTTGTCCTTTTCTTGGGCGACACTTCGAAAGCTCACAAAGTCGGCGAGTTCACCGATTTCTTACTCACTGGATCCACCGGTCTTTTCACCGGTTTTTCAACCGAGTTTGTGAGCCGAGCATGGGATCTTAAAGAAGAGGAAGTCAAAACCCTCGTAAGCAGCCAACGTAGCAGTGGCATTGTGAAGTTGAAGGAGGGTTTCGTGATGCCTGAGGCGAAACCAGGCCATCGAGAAGGGATGGTTTTGAACTGCGAGGAGGCACCTTTGGATGTGGATATCAAAAACGGCGGCCGAGTCGTTGTGCTGACGACTCAGAATTTGCCGTTGGTGGGAGAAGTCGGTCTTGGGGCCGATCTTGTGAGGATCGACGGAAACGCCATGTGTTCGCCTGGGTTTTCTTGTGACTCGGCGTTCCAGGTTACGTACATTGTTAGGGGAAGCGGCCGAGTTCAGGTCGTTGGAATCGATGGTCGCCGAGTTTTGGAGACTCGGGTGAAAGCTGGTTGCCTTTTCATTGTGCCCCGATTTTTCGTGGTATCCAAGATTGCGGATGGAGATGGGATGGAATGGTTCTCTATTATCACCACGCCCAAGTGAGTAATTACTTATTAATTACCAGGAGCTTCGATTGCCTATTTTATTATTTTTCTAAATTATTATCTGCTCGTTGGAGATCCCTGGGATCTGCAATTTTAATTATACTCCATGTGAAGAGATATTGTTTGGTTGCTTACCGGTTCCCAATTTTGATTCGGAAAGGGTCACTGATCTGGAAGTATCGCACCTCTTTTTTTACGATGTGTATTTACGTTCTAAAAGATTTTTAGTTCTAGTGTCTTATATTTGCTTCAAAAGGAAATCTATATCATCTGATTTCAAGTGGTCAAACGTCCTCAAAGTGAACGGCTAAAGATTTTAAAGGCATTTGACCGTATTGAGTCGGTTACCATTTTACCAATTCAGGACGTAAATGCAGTCTCCGTTTTTCATGAGGATAGGGAGCGGCAAAAGTTCTATGGACTTTTGTGTTTTTGTTGGAATATGATCCACTGTGGGTAAGCTTTGTTGGAATATGATCCACTGTGGGTAAGTTTCACGCATAAATGTCATGTGATAAACATCTTGCGTCCAATCTTGATCTGATGTTGATCGTTTGGATTTGGAAAGATTAAAAGAACTTTTCAGCTATTTAGATTAAACTTGTTATTTTATTGAAGTGGGTGTTATACATATTAACATAACTAAGTTGGATTTTTTTTTTGAATGCAGCCCTATATTCACTCACTTGGCAGGGAGGACTTCGGTGTGGAAAGCTTTGTCTCCGCAAGTGCTAGAAGCTTCCTTCAACGTTCCATCGGACATGGAGAAACTCTTCAGGTCCAAAAGAACCCAAGATGCCATCTTCTTTCCACCACCAAACTGATAAGAAGATTTGTTTTTACTCTTCTTTACGTTTTTGACACATTAGTTTTTTGAGACATTAGTGGTTTGATAGTTAGTTTTATCTTCTAAGGGATATGGATGATGTGGAATGGTATTTCTATTATTAGTAATAATCGTTATTTCTTTCCTTTTCTTAGTAGATTTTTTGAAATATTTATTGTGGTAAATTGATTTATTTTCTGAAATATTTATTGTGGCAAATTGATTTCACCAAGATTATTGGCGGCTTTGGTGTGTAAATCTATTTAAAGAATACCTAACCTTCCAAGGAATATAGCCCCTTTATGTGGATGGCTATAGCCCTTTTATGCCCGTCCACCTTCCCGTTGATTTTGGGCAGGGTTCCCTTCGATGCAAGGTTTAAATCCCGCAATGCCGAATCTACCGAATTTCACATGAATAATATAAACAAGGTGCTCAACACCGGATACTTTCACCTTTAAAACCAAAATAGAAACTTAATTGCTTTAGGAGAGCTTCCATTCTGTCTCTTTCTATTTTCAAACCAAACCACCACCAAACTTTAACCCTAAATGATAACAATGAGATTATTTTTTAATTTATCCATTTTTTTCAGATTTTTTTTCCCTCTTTTTCTCTTTTCTCCCTATTATATATATATATATTAAAATTTACACAGTTGATCACCTATTACGGCCGGAATGCAATTCCATTCCGCGGTTCTGGTTCGGTTTTGGAGATTTAAAACCTTATACGATGCCCCCTATTTCCAAAAAGTATATTAAGGCTGTGTCTGGAATTTTTCTCTGGAAGTAAATACCATCTCTCTACTCTAGCACAGATCACGTTTCTTTGGACCGAGACATGTTTTAATTCATTTATAGGTCAATGATAAAGCTGCGTCAATATTGTGAGATAAAAAATCTACTTTTAATGTACAAGATCATTTAGACACCAGGTTGGTATTTAAATGTTGGTCAAGACTCAACAGCCATTAAGGCTTTCAAGGAAAGAGTTGGTACTTGTACTCTGAGTGCTTGTCAAAATGGTCTAAGGCTGTGTTTGGGTTAGCTCTTATAAGAGGAGAAGTAGCTCTTTGCTTGCTCTGAGATAGAGCAAGCATAAAACTATTTTGTTACTTAAAATAGCTCTTTCTCAGAGCAAATGAGGCAAGGAGCTGTATTACTAAATGTAAAAGTAATTCTCTATTGGAGTCAAAAAGTGAAAGAGCAGCTCTTTGCCCTAAAAGAGCTAACCCAAACGCAGCCTAAGGCTCTTGCTTTAGAACTTTTACTAATTGGTAATAGGTACATGGCCTACTTGCATGTCAGGTGATGTTAAAATCATCATATGTTCCGTTTGAGGATCTGCCATCGGTAGGAACGCCATCCTACCAAACCACTCATAACGCCAGAATAGCGATTTGTTACAAAAAAATAACACTCCACAGCAGTAGTTAAATTTAGTAATACTGTAGCACCAATCAAACATTAGGGTCAAACGAAAAATTTGAAGAAAAGAAATTTTGGTACTTTTCAAAAATTTTGATAATTTTGATTTTTTTGGCGAAATTTGTGAAATTTTGATAAATTTTAGAAATTTTGGACTTTACTTATTTTTATTTATTAATTATTTTTTATATAGCGTTGTGTGAATTTTATAGAGGTTGGTGGAGAGTTCACTTTTTGACTTTAATGATGTGAAATTAAAGTTAGAAAGTGTGGATTTTATAGAGGTGGTTGGAGAGTTCACTTTTTGGCTTTAACGATATCGGACTAAAGCTAGTTAGAAAACTAGCACATTATCTATTTCCCTGCTATAATTATATACTTGAGAATACATATTTTTGGTCTCCGAAATTTTTCTGAAATATATTGAAATTAATTTGAAATATACCGAAAGGACCCCCCATCGAAAAATTACCGAAAACGAAATTTATTACTATGATAAGGATAACACTTTTTAACTGTAGCAATAGTTACAATGATGTTTAGTTATCTAAATTTACCTCTTCTTACTGCCGATGCTCTAAAAGATTAACTTCTATCATATAGTTCAAACAGTCACAATTATTTAAAGGGATAATTAGAAAAATAACCTTCAAAATCAAACGTTTTAGCAAACAACCCCAAACTGAAACATTTTGAAAAAACAGTGCTGTCACGATTTTTGAAACTTCAAAAATCCGTGAAAACACTTAAAAAAAAATGGTGCTTTCACGAGTTTTTAAAGTTCAGAAAATCGTGAAAGCACTATTTTTTTAAAATGTTTAAGTTCGGGGTTATTTTACTAAAATGCTTGTTTTTTAAGATTGTTTTTCTAAAGTGCCCTTATTTAAAACTAATCATGTAAATCTAAGATGTCAATTAATATTAGATGACTTCCGACTACTTTAAATTGACAATAGAGGTTATTTTCTAGCTCATCTTTTACTTTGGATCTTTATAACATGGCACACCCAACAGACGGCACACAAGATAAAAAAAATGTTCAGGATAAATTTGGTCATCAAAATTCCTATTAAGGTTTGGCACAGGGATGCTCGGATCAATCTTCTTCTGCAATGGTGTTTTTTTGCTTCTTTTGATTCCCTTGCACCACTTAATTTTTTACAGCTACCTATCTCACTTAAGTGTAATAAAAATTTGTTTGCTGCTTTGAATCAAACAAGGAGATCATTTTTCATTCTAATCTTCCACGCAATAAATTTAGAAATGATAGACCTACCATCCAACAATCAGATGTTGATTCAAAAGTGAACATGAATCAATGTTGGATTGTACCCCATTATCATGTTTCATTTTTGAGATGTGTACCACGTATAATGAAAATTCTATTATGTGATGGTAGGCTCATGATCTTATTATCAATTGTGTGATATCCCTTGTCTAATTCAAATCAGTCGATCCTTTTTCACTCTGGTTAAGTGTGGTGGTTAAAAGCTTGAAACATAAAGTAAAGTAGTGTGACAGTAACACCTGCTTTGTTTTATAGAGGGACTCCAGTTGCAATGGTCATCCCAAGCCTTATAAATGCACAGATTGGCCGACCCTAGTACGAAGTGACTTCATTCATGGCCACTTTCTTGGGGCATATGGTACCTGATTTTATCATGTGTGCCATGTGATTTTAAAATGATGTAATTATTTATGCTGAAAAAGATTTGGAAGAAAAGCATTCATTATTTGAAGTGCTTTATTAATAAATTGGCGGCTATCATATAAATCTTTAATGTTATAAAATTTAAAAGGTATTGACTGCTTTGATAAAAGTATTTTTCTTTCTTAATCCTTAACACCATGTATCTTTGGATTATGACTGATATTACAAGCACAGATGATAAAACCACATGCCCACTGATGAGACAGTGATTGGGCAAGGGGAACCAAGTCATTGGTGCTTCTTTTGCCCTTTCTAATTTTAGACTTTTAGGGGCTAGTATTAGGGTTGTCAATGGGCTGGGTCATGGCCACAAATGCTTTGCCATTAGCTTGGCCCAATATGTACTGGCCCTAGCCTGGCCCTAAGCGGGGCAGGTCTGTTTTCGAGCCATTTTTTCTTTTTTGTAACATTATATATATATATATATATATATATATATATATAGCCATTTTGATTAATTATATAGGTTGTGTAAGTGGCTAAATGAGGGTATTTTATTAAATTATCCCCCATTGAACAATGAAAATGTGATGGTATTTGAATAGAGTTAGTTTACAACTAGCAAGGATCAAAATTGGGATTTCGTTTCGATTTCGGTGGGGACAGAAACTGAAACTGAAACCGAAATTTATGCCGAAATCATCCCCACAGTACATAAATGGCCGAAATTTTGAGTTTTCATTTCGGTTTTGGTAGGGACCGAAAACGAAACATTTCAACTGAAATTTATGGGCCGCTTTAGTAATGCCCACATAATCTTGCTGAGGACCTATGCCAAAAATCAGTGATTGCTTTGAATGAGATGTAAAGGTCGTTTTTCGCTCTAATATTCAATACAAGGGATCTTGAGATTATGAGTGTACCATAAAACGGTCAGTTTTTAATCCACATGGCATAGATCCCAAAAAAATGGCCCTAAAATCTCGGGCCAACTCAATCTGATTCAACCCAACCCAATACCAAAGTATTAAAACCGGTATCGGTCTTGGGTATCGGTTTGCCCAACACTAATACGTATTGGCCGATACCAATATGTATCGGTCATTTATTTTTATTTTAAAAATAAGTCTCGGTCGAAACCAAGATGTATCGGCCGAAACCTGATACGTTTATATCATATGTCGCCTATCATATGGTATATATTTTAATCTGACGTGGACACCTACCAAAAGTGACCTGAGTACAAAGCCACTTTGCATTAGCATTATGCAACTAATACTAACTCACTATTAAGATGAGGAAAATCAAAACGGGAGAATCTTGCTTAGCATCTTCTAAATCATAGAGGTTAATTAGTATTAGGTATCCAGCCCAATTGTACTTGAGAGTTGGTTCACAATTTAGGATGCATGCCATGGAACCATCATGTATTCTGTGTAATTTGATGTCCATGATCTATGATCAATTGTACAAAAAATTGATGTTCATAAAAATTAATTTCTTCATAATCTCTTACACCAAACATCTTTAGATCACTTATAGTTCACATATTTGATTTTTACATGCACCCACCGCTAAACCCGATTGACCATCAAGTTATCTTGTAACTAACTCATTTTCTAAGTCCGCCATAGATTGCTTTGTATCATGTCTAACTGATTGGGGCAAAAAATAATCTCCATCGTCAAATTAAAAAGAGTCAACATCTTCAACTTGAGAAGGAAGAATCTCCGTTTGTAAATAAAAGTACCCATCTAATCATAGAACAACATTTGATGTACACCATGATTATGTTCCCTTTTTGCATGTGTGTCACATGGAATCAAAATCTGACCGTAAGATGATAGAGTCATAATCTCATCAAGATCCAATTTGTGCAATATTGGGACAAGCAATGACCTCTATCAAGGCAGTCAACGGTGTAAATGGTGGAACCGTCAGTGATCCTATAAGAATCTTTGGTTGTAAAAATTATCACCCTAACAAATATTTAAGAAAATTAACAAAAAAAACTATCATTTACAACCAAAGATTCTTCCATCTCAACCGACATTTTACTTGCATAAATCTTTGCCTGCTTTAAATTAGACGACAAAGGTCGTTTTGGCCCTAATCGGCCAATATAACCAGATAATGATCTATATTTGACCCTACATAAAATTTGGGTATATAACATATCACATGGTGCCTCAACTAATTCATATCAAAGAAGAAAATATAACAATCTATAAAATATCACTAATACTCTAATAAAATAAAGTAATAAAAAATTAATCAACATGAAACGACCTACAAATTAATAAAAGGGAGCCATTACTAGCGGTCAGAAAGTTGGCCCTTATACTGAATTTAAAAAGAAAGACTTGTAAGTTTGGCGACCTCTATTATATGAAAACATTACCTAGCTACCGTGGCAGAGTCATGTTATAACTCGCGTGCTCAATTGATCATCCAAATCTTCTAAAAATTTGTTACTAAGCTTTAGGTGTCATAATTTATATTAGTGGATTCACATTCATCTAAAATTATATTGATCACCCAAAATTATCTAAAATCTTCAAACAAACTTTTTTATGGTATATATTTTCATAACAAATATTTCTTCTTTGATTTTTTTAACTAAATTCTACAATTTTGGCCTATTTTTATGCTTCCCTCCATCTATTTAGGTGCTCCACGGACTTATTTTTAAGAGATTTCTCTCATAGGCTCTACTATGTTGTAGAGGTACATGCTCACATATATAGGGTATAGGCTCTAGTATATTTAATTAAAAAAATTAAGTAATTTATTACATATAACAAGGTTTAAAATTAGAACCTAACCTTCATAAAACACTAAGTTTACAACTAGAGCAATTCACCAAGATATGTAAAAAGCAAAAAAAAACTTAATACATACATAATTTTATAAAGGCATCAAAATTATTAAATAAAAAAACGTTGGGTCTTTTTATTCATCATCGGGATATGTTTAACAGTTTCGATGGTCTCACAGGCATGGATCAAAATATCGTCCGATACCGATACGTATCAGACGATACGTATCGGTATCGGACGTGAACGATACGGTACATTAAATGTACCGTATTGCTCATTTGTATTGCAAATACCGGACGATACATTCAATGTATCGTCCGGTACACTACTATTCCGGTACGTATCGTCCGGTATGTACCGATTTTTTGATCGGACGATACGTACCGATTTTCCGGCATTTTAACCCATGCTCACAGGCTCCCCTGCAATGTACTGCCACATCATCCTACTCTTTGGAGGATGATGACGAAAATGATACTACCTCGTAGTTATTCTTCGAGAGAATTTTGAATTAGGTTAATTTTATTAAAACGACATAATCGATATGTATATGATTTTCTTTTATTTCGTATCTAGTTTCATTTGTAGATATTTTTTTTTAGCGTTTGCTTAGAAAAAAATTATACAAATTTTCAACATTAATTGATTAAATGACCACCCTATGAAAAAATTCTGGTTCCGCCCCTGATTACCTAAGCCGTTTGATTTGAAGGCCGTGATTTAAAGACATTAACTACAAAAGATTAGAACGAAATATTAATCATATGAAAAAATCTATTTTTTAGATGCTAGCTATTATCTGATTCTAATAGTTGACTTCAATAGATCATTGACAAAGTATATGTTTTTCTCCAATCTCATACACTCAAGATCTATAGATCATAAACTTCAAATCAGATGATGCATATTGCAATTTTACGTTTCACATGTCTCTAAAATAGCATGTCTGTCTTTAAATTTGATGTAATGGCTAACTTTCCGAGTTCATATAATGGCCCCCTTTATAAAAACACGGTCATATAAACAAATACGCCCAATCTAAGCATTGCTAGTTTCAGAGATGCCGACATAAATGTTAAAGGACTCTTATGGTAAACAAAGAATCGGTTTGGGAAGGCTTGGGCCCGTACAACAATGGAAGGTTGACAATAATGCTACCTCATGGTCGTAGGTTCAACCCAAGCTTACCAATCATTAAAAAAAAATGCCCAAGTTAGGAAGCCTTTACATTGGGCCGTACCTCCAAATTGTTAGGGTTTTGTGTGGCCCAAGTTAGGAAGCCTTTACATTGGGCCGTGCCTCCAAATTGTTAGGATTTCGTGTGTATAGATTCGAAGATACAATTGGCATAGACCCACCTGGACAAGGCCACCAATACTTGGCGAAGGAAATAGAGGTGTAATATTTTATGTTAAAGTTGGAGAAGAAGCATGATTATGGAAGAAGGCAATGGTACACTTGGCAGAGATGCTTGTGCCGCTAAAGTAGGGAGGATTTTTATTTAGGGAGGATAGAGCCAAGCTTCCAAATATAGTGCAACTATAATAATTAAGAGCAATCTAGAGGAAGGTGATAATTTTTTTTTTCAAAGAGGCCAATCCGACCCAACCAACCTAGCGAAGACCCTAATCTGGTACAACGGGTCAAAAAGTATATGCACAACCTTGAAAAATTGACCCGACTCGACGTAGCTCAGTTCAAATCCCCTAATCCCCCAAATCTTTTTATATTTTTTACATACAAAAAATGGTCAATCTGACCTTCAAATGATCCATGCTCGATCTGATTCGAGGGGTCAAGTTCATGTGCTTGCCTGGTTAAAAATTGAGTTAAGCATACTACAAAAAAATAGATTATTAGCGACAGTTTTTTGGAGCAAAAAATTGCCGCTATAAATAAAAAACTATTAAAGACTATTAGCGGCAAGCGCATTAGAGACAATTTTTTGTTAATAGCGGCAGTTTTTGGCTGCCGCTAATAATCTTGTTTTTTGTAGTGAATCAAATCGACTTGATAATGTTTTGGCTGATGTTATTGGCACACCTTTAGACATCCACGTTCAAAATGTGGTCAAAAGAGAAAAAACTCTTATGCACTATATTGTGTGAGGCAACACCAAACTTTGACTAAAGTTGCCACACTGCACATGGTTTCAAAAAAGATATTCTTTTGGAATTGTGTCATGAGGCACTGATGAGTAGTGAAATATGATGATATTTCATCCCCAGATACCTACATTTAGCTATCCGATGAAGGCTATCTGATAAGAATTATTAGATTTGAAGTGTTTCAGGTAAATACAAGCCAAGTGCAGAAAACAATCCAAGAATTCTGAAAATAATGTCAAAACACTGTAACTTTGGGTCATCAAGAACTTGGTGCGACTTGCAGATCAATTTAGACCTTCAAGAAGGCCTAATTATGAAATTGTCAAAACACAAAAGTTGTAGAGCTTTCTGTCAGCTTTCCAACGGCATACGAATCTCCTCAATCCGAGTTCGGGATAAAAAGTTATGGATAAAATACCGAAGCAGTGTCTGATACAAAGTTCGGCGGGAATTCACGAAAATCTGGGAGGTCGATGCATCGACCTTATTGGGTCAATTAATCGACCATAAATTTTCGAGTTGGAACACCTCTGCGGCTGAGAAACTTCGGCTCTATTTAAAGCGGATCAAACACTTCGAAAATTAGAGAGGGGAATTAGAGATAAAAATTAGAGAGAGGAATTAGAGATAGGAATTAGAGAAAGGAATAAGCGATAGATAATTAGAGAGTTAGTTTTGGCTTTTCTTTTTTTATAATTTTTTGGAGAGAATTTTTTAGAGGATTATTATTCATTATTATTATTTTTGGTTTTAGACTCCTCTTGACATCTTTTCAAGAGTTCTTCTTTCTCCTTCTTCTAGGGTTCCATCTGGGTTGATTGTACCTAGGATTTACATTATTTTTCCTTTACGTTTATGAAAGCATAGATTGTATTTAGGAAAAGGCATTGTAAACAAAGATCTTTTAGAAGAAATAAAAAGATGAATGACTTTGAATGAACAAGGAGATCATACACCAAAGATGAGCGGCTAAATCAGTAGATCGGGAAAGATGCGATTCCCAGATAAGTACCCTTATTTATGATTAATACCATAGTCGATTTATTGTCATCATGAAATCGTTTTGCTAAAAGTTTGTGTTATTGAAAATATATTGAATGCTTTGTTATGAGCGTTGATTGCGCGTATCAACGGCTATAATCGCTAGATCTGGACCGGCAGACTGATCTAGGCTGCAGAGCGATTATGTACTTACTGTTATGATCTAAACATCATGAGATACGCTATGCTTCTTACATGACTCATACCGCGATGATTGGTTGAGTCATTATTTTTAGATAGGGTATGCCGGATTGATGATCATATTTTATTTCGAATCACTTTTATAGATGAATGATGGAGTGAATGATGCTTTAATGAAACTGTGGGTTTTAATGGTAGAAAAGGGGTACAAATCTAGGGTAGCATATTCTTTAATCTCATTTAATTATTGTTTTAGATTCATTAGTAATTAGTTGTTTAGATTAATTTATTTTTCTTGCATTTAGAAAAAGTGATAAATTTTTGGTTAAATTGAATTTGCCCTTTGGTACTTCCTTAGGGATGTTTTTAAATCTCTGAAAGAATTAATTAAAATTCACGTTTCCCTGTGGGTTCGACACCTTTGTTCTTGCCATACTGCAATAGATCTTGTGCACTTGCAAGGGTTACATTTAAAATCGACTAGGCACATGATTTGGCATTCGAATGCATAGGTTCACCATTCGTTGGAACCCATATGACCTTTTTTGTTTTATGAATTTATCATTTTTATGATTTTATAGAGCATCACAGCTAAGGTATAAAAAATCGACCGATACCGTATGTATTGGCGATACATATTGATTTTTCGACGAACCGATACATATAGGTATCTCAACTCAAGTATCCGATAGCGTATCGGCCGATACCTCTAAGTTTCGACCAAGACCAAGGGTCTAAATATCGGTAAACCGATACGTATCGTGTATCGGTCGATACATTGAATTTTATTTATGTGAGAAATTTTTATTATTTTTTCGATTGTCTACACAATCGATGGCGATTGTCTACACAGTTGCCATCGATTGTGTAGACAATTGAATTTATTATTATTATTATTATTTTAGTCCGATTGTCTACACAATCGATGGTGATTGTCTACACAGTCGCCATCGATTGTATAGACAATCGAAAAAAATAATAATTTATTTTTGTTTTCGATTGTTTACACAATCGATGGCGATTGTCTACACAGTCGCTATCGATTGTGTAGACAATCGGAATATATATATATATATATATATATATATATATATATATATATATACATATTATCGGACGATATGGGCGATACATTGCCCGTATCGAACGATAAGTACATTGTTTTTAAGGGGATACGATACAATGCCTTTGTTTCGTACTGCTCAAGTCCAAAACCGATACATATCGAACGATATGTATCGGTATCAGACGATTTTTTGACCCATGACCAAGACATTGAGTTTTATGTTTAAAAAAATAAGGCCAATACGTATTGGCCGATATGTATCAGTGTTGGACAAACTGATACCTGAGACCGATACCGAATTTGATACCATTACAAAAAATATGTTTATCGGAGACGGCTTTTGGCCATCTCCAAAGGTGTCTAATCCGTCTCCAATAGTATTGGAGACGGCTTCCATGTAGTCTCAAATAATCCCGTCTTGACTGTCTTTGGAGACCAAATGGGGGTCGTCTCTAATAGTCAAGGTTATTGGAGATGGTCATAAGCCGTCTCCAAAGATATGTTGGAGACACCTCAAAGTCGTCTCTAATAAGTCATCTCTTGTTGTTGGAAACAGCTTTTGGCCATCTCCAATAAGTGATCTGATGTTATTGGAGACGGCTTAAAGCCGTCTCCAATAAGTGATCTCCAATAATTTTTCTTAAGCCGTCTCCAATAAGTGATCTCCAATAATTTTTCTTTTAATGCTATTTTTTTTTTTGCTTCAATCCACTACAAGCAATAAATTTGTTTATGAATTTCTATAAAAATATCAAATCATGAAAATAACTTCTATAATTAACAACTTGTTGTCTTTCAATATTCCAAATAGCCCAAAAGAAAATTACAAATAATATAAAGAAACAAATTAAATTGGCACTTCAAAGCGATAGATGGGGCAATAACTCAATAATCTCCGCAGGAGAGAGAGATCCACCAGCAGCAACGTAGTGGAGGGTGGTCGCACCATCCGATCCACAGGCCCGGTTGGCATCCACTGATCTAAGAGATATGATGTACTTCAACACTTCGGTGGTCCCAAACATAGTAGCAATCATAAGAGGTGTCCTCTCATCAAAACCCATCTTCTTCAACGACCCCCTTGAAGTTAATCAAATCATCAGAGACAAATAATTCAAGGAGAATTGAACAGTGGCATGGGCTGTTCTTCAGCTTCAACACTTCCCCATCCATGATGGAATCGGGTGGCAATAGATTCCTCTTGGCGCTCTCCACGGGACCACCACTGCACATAAAATCTATCTCCTTCCTGTAATATCACAAACAATTCACATATAATAAGAAAAAAAACCAAAGCTTTCTTTCAGTCTTCGATTTCTCCGAAAAATACAAAGGATACATAAAAATTTCTGTTTTTAAATAATCAATTTGCATGATTATTGATTCACAATTAACTGATCAGATGTCTCACCTCAAAGTAACTGATCACGAGCAGGTCAGTTGCAGTTTCTCTCGATGAGACAGAGTTATCTAAGAGAGTGAAAGTTAAACTAGTTGGATGATCTTGACCGTCTAGTCTATTATGGCATTTGAAGAGTTATGGTGATTAGGACCTATTTGCACCATATAAAACACATCTTAGCTCATTCCAGAATTATGAGAACTCCTTAAATTAAACAAATATAGAGAAGAACAAAGAATGTTGATCAATCCTACAATGAACTCGATAAAATCATAAACTCACCCGAGAGATCAGCCAGAAGCACACGAGCTGGACCCTAAGAAGGAGCACTAAGAAATTAATAGAAATTACACTGATAGAGGTATGATGCTAGTAAATATGAAATTTAAAGAGCAGAGGATTTATAATCTGTTCAGATGCAAAATATGATTAGTGAACTATAATCATTAGCACATTTGATCAAATAAAAGATGGCAATGTAGACAGCAGAAAACAACAATCATTAAAACATGCTTACTTGCACAACATCCAAAAATCGATAACAAAAACAATAGCTGCCCTTGTAGGTTCTGTATTTGTGTAGGAAAGTTGGTTAAAATTTTATTTAGCAAAAATATGTGTAGTTTGTCCAAGTCATATACATGATACACATGAAAAATACATGAAATACCGTCTTCAGAAGAGGCTTGTTTGCAGCCCGTTCCCGGCCAATATCATGACACCACCTACATGAGAAAATGGCATTTTAGAGAGACTCTATACAAACTATTGTACCAACTAACTGGGATGAACAAAATAAAGGGCCAATGTGTGGAACCAGAAGAAGCCTCGATTATGTTAAATACGCTTACATGTTTATGAGCACTATATCTGAGACTGTAAGAGCAAAAAGAGCACTTTGCTTCTCAAATGCAGTATCATCCTGTAAATAAGATAAACAATAAATAACGAGAGTAAGAACCTTTGCAATATCTTTTCCAATTTTAAGTTCATTAATCTATTCCCAACAAATATGCATAGTTACCGATAAAATAAATAAATAAATAAATAAATATGCATAGTTAATATAAACTTCATCAATTTAGTGTAGTTATAATGATCTGAAATGAGAAGTACAATAAGAAGATTTAAACCATGAAATGAGAATATTAGAAATTTCAAATGTTAATTAGATATGAGCAACGGTCCCTATTAAAGTGCACCGATCGGATGTTTCAAATCCTTTGGTAAGTGTTATTTTTTGGTTGCCTTGCTTCAAAATATGAACTTCTACTTTGATGACTTGAATTGGTTGAAGACTAGTAGTATCTCGTGGCACAAAATGTGGGACACGTAGGGAAATCTATGGGATGGTGATAGCCCATTAATACACCCTGTTAATGTAAATAATAGGCACAATACCACTTGCTTTTCATTGTGAAATTGCTTCTGCTAGGACTTTCATGTCTTCTAAATTTAAGAAATGAATTGAGTTAATTCTAGAATAGGTAAGCTGGCGCAAATATGAAGTTACTATTGATTCTCCTAAGGATGTGAAGTCTTTAACCTCGTCAAAGACTGCATTTGAGATTCCTCCCATAGTTGTTTCAGCAGTAATTTGAAAATGAAAAAGATGACTAATGAGATAGTCTCTGCTTCTATTGTCTGCTGCCACAAGACCAAGGTAGTGTATGCTTCTTTTATAGTGGTAATTCTATTATGTCATGTCTTTCCGTATCTTCTAAAGAGAGAGATAATTTATTACATTGATTTATGGTGAACGAGAATTTGGATATTTCCTGGTCGATCTATTTGTAAATATATTGTCTGTTAGATTTTTTATGGTTAACACCTTAACCCATCCTTATGTTTCATTAAAAAATTCGGTTGGACTTTTGACCACACGTATCTCGAGGCGATAGGAAGTAGTTTCCTAATATAAGTGATATGTCTCCACTCTCTTTCCTTGATGGATTAGGAAAGAGAGGTGGCTATATAAGGAGACCACCGTCCCCTCTTTCTCTAACCATAGCTCATTCCCATCTAGAGGCTAAACTTAGAGAAGACGAGAGGTAACGTGGCTTCAGATTCTTTGGCGGAGATGATCGGTTCCAATAAGGAGATCGCTGACGTGGCAACCCGATAATAAATACAAGGTACGCATATTCTTACAAAGGTATATTTTGATCGTGTGATTAGAGCCTAGATCTTAAAATTTCTAACAATTGGTATCAGAGCTAGGTTTGCTTTATCACATGATCAAGCGATTTATGTACTCTTTATTTTTAAATTATAAGTAAAATTATTGTTGCCTTAAAGTTTTAGCTTTTGCTCGAATTTAAGATTTTCAATCCGTGTCCACATTAGGATGCATGATCTCTAAAATCAACAAAACCCATTTAACAAGGCTGAGATCGGGTCTTGGCGTGTGCACCTAATTACTAACTGTTTTTTAATATCCAAATTCAAGAAGTATTGGAAGAAGGTAACTAAATCGTCTCTATATCCAAATTGAAGAAGTATTGGAAGAAGGTACCCAAATCGTCTCTAGATACTAAATCTTTGAAGATTGTTACTAGGTCTCTAGTCACTTTTAAGTCTCTTTAATTTTGGTATTTGATTTTTTTTTTCCACGATGGGTTAAATGGACCAAAGACCTAACTCGTCTTTTATTTCCTATACAAACGACCCGGCCAGTGAACTGAATATGCAAGCGATCAAACTCCCATTGTTTGGATAAGGGGAGTCACCCGCTTTATTAGATTTCAAAAATTATGAAACTGATAATAACCAACTTTTGAAAGGAGACGTCTCCTGAGTTTTTCACTTCTTCCCTTTTTTTTGGAGAAGTCTCTTGAAAAGGTCGGCAGCATCTGTGGATTCTTTTCCAAAGTTGATCTATTATTGTATGTAAAGTTGGAGCACCAAGGTTGGTGCTTTCCAACTCTCTATAACTTGGGATAGGTTT
Organism: Chloranthus sessilifolius; assembly: GCA_021018995.1. Classification (NCBI taxonomy): domain Eukaryota; kingdom Viridiplantae; phylum Streptophyta; class Magnoliopsida; order Chloranthales; family Chloranthaceae; genus Chloranthus; species Chloranthus sessilifolius. The sequence goes on from CM037585.1 coordinate 162,001,981, forward strand.
GTTTTGGTGGGTTTGGTAGGACTCCCTTAGGAGGAAAGAGACTATTAAAACCTTGAGATCCTAAATTTGAAGATTGGGACGAGGACAAGGTTGACTTGTGAATTTAAGTAAGTTAAGAATTAAAATGAATACGAATTGCCTAAACTGACCCGCCCACTAACCCGATCTTAGCCCATGGTCCAGTCCGGTCCAGTCCATTCCTAGCCTATGGTAAATTTCTAACATTATCGACATTCACATTCTTAAATTTTCTCATAAGACCAATCATACCAATTAACAAAGTTACTTTCCTGATTACACAATTATAGATTGATACTCCTATGGAATGATGAAATCGAGGAACTATTCAGCCAGCCTGAGACAAAGAAATCAACAAGACCTCTAGTCCAAGTCATATAATATAAGAAAGAAAAGAAACTCACAGTAGACAACTCTTTATTAGACCCGCATCCGCCAATGCGTTCCAACGGAAGCAAGTACTGCGCCCACAAGTTTCCAATCCAGGGATAGTTTCTGGTGGCCATGGAATAAACACCCTTAGTTATAAGGACACATGTCAAGTGGTTGTAACAAGAGATATCTCCAAGCTAAGAGATATCAGCCATGCAATACTATAACAATTAGAAGATATCCAAGCCAATTATAAAAGAGTTTAGCGACTAATCACAAGAGTAGAAAGTCGATTCATCCAATATTACTACTTTTTCAGTTTTCCCTATATCCAAAGAGGCCCTATATATTGATACACAGGATATCCCAATTTGCACTTGAATTAATCCCATAGTATTCATGAATCCAGTTGGAGCAACATAGCTCACATCCTCAGACATATGTTAGATCATCCAAGTTGCACAACATATGAAGTGTCAGTTAAGTAAAAGACAGGAAGCTCACCAAACTTCTTGTCACCTCTGTCCGACCCAAAAATTATGCCATATTTTCTATCGAGAGTTTACTTTTCTAGGATGGGGTACCCGGGCATATTGGCACATTGACTATGTACACGTGGCACCATGTTGGGGTACCCAGGCATAAGCAGTGTACATGGCAATGGCATCCACAACATCTTAAGTAACATGGATTAAGTGTATACGCCCTTCTCAAAGGTCCTATGACCTGGTCACACAGGCATCTCAACAACATAGATCCATAGCTGTTCACAGAACCAGTTCCACACAAGATCTTCACAGCCCTTTCAAACTCCATCCAAATTTCATCGTAATAGAGGTCTCTAGTCTCGGGAGGCACCATTAATTCAGATTTGCAGAATTTTAGTATAAAAAAAAACTAACATGGATTAAGAACATTACTACTACATATGCTGGAATATTTTCAATTTTCGTAACTTGAAAGATTACTTCATTAAGAATTCCATAAGATCAGCCAAATATCGAATCTCTAAGAACTGTTTAGCTCTGTCCTTTGCACAGTGATCTAATTACTGACCAGATAAATATAATGGAGAATAATACAATCAAATATTGATGCAAAACAAAGTACATGTGATTTTATACGCTATTATGCTGAAATAAAGATTCATTACTTGATCTTGCTCACTGTCAGTTAAATTTACTCTAGCTTATTTTAGTCCAACTTCCATTAGCTGTCATTGCTCTTTATTTTTATTTCAAGCACATTGTCTCAAGATGAAAATTTTGCCTCGTTCTTAACCCCATGCAACACTCAAATAACTTTCCCAACTATGCTCAGTCAGATTACTTGCCCAACAGATGGTAAAAATGTTGGAAAGAAATAATGAGCATACAAGCCTTGAAGGGAAAGAGAGTTTATATTGTAGTAAGAGGAGCATAAAAGAGGAGAATATTGGAATGTTTGAGGATGATCTCCAAGGTGAGGTATCTCCACTATTAATAAGCTCCAACCTAGGCATTAAGGACTAAGATTGAGCAATGTGTGAACAATTTAACGATTGAAGAACCTTCTATAGAATTCTTTCCTCCTCTAGCCTAAAGAATCTTTTAGGCATCTTTTTATAGAGTTTTACTAGTCTAGTAATATACAAGCTATTTACATCATAAGTTGGCTTGGACTTGCCAAGTTCTGCTCGTCACAACGTGCTCAATAGTATGAGTTTCCATATTATCACTGCATTCAAAATCTGTGGCAAAGCGTGAAAATTAATAGGCAAGTATGCATTTAGTGTCCCAATAATACCAAAATTTCCAACTCAATAACACATTATTTTAACCCTTGAAATCTTGAACCCAAAAAATATTAGAAAAAACATACCTTGGGTGCTTGGGTCTTCCAATCATTTTTCCCTAAGGAATACCTTGGATGCTTGAGTTGAGATCCTGTAATGCAAACAAGAACAAAGTAAGATAGGAAAATAAAAAAATAATTAAAAGCCCTAAACAAAATTTTAGCAAAAGAAAAGACAAAAAGAGATGCACCTAAATAAATTTCAGTTATGGCGTAATCAATTAGAGGGGCCAATCATTTTCTCGGGCACCGCGTGTTCATCAAATTCTTCATTGATAGAAGGAGAGAAAAGAGAAACTAAATAAATGAAGAAGTAAACTTTCTTTCTATTCATTTGTATAAAACACATACAAGATGATCCTTATATAGACTTAAACATAACTACCATACACTTAGCACTTACCCATTATTCTACCCACAATCTTAGTAACTACCCACATTTAACACTTACCCACTACTATACCCACAATCTTAGTAACTACCCACATTTAGCACTTACCCACAATTATACCCACAATCTTAGTAACTACCCACATTTACCACTTATCCAACAATCCCTCCCTTAAACTGATGTTCCAGACATAACATCTAGTTTAATAAGAGTTAAACTTTGAAACTAAATATTTGAAGTACAAACACCTCGAGCTCAAATGCAGGAACCTTGAGAGGTTTGGTTAGAATATCAGGGATCTAGTCTTCACTTCTGCACTAAATAAGATTAGTGACTCCATGATTCGTGAAATCCTTCAAGAAATGATACTTCACATCTATATATTTGCTTCGACCATGTAAAACTGAGTTTTTTGAAATCTTTATTGCTGAATTGTAGTCACAATAACTGAGTAGGTCGATCCTCCTTGAAATGCACTCTTTAAGGATTTTCTTTAGCCAACAAGCACAATTTATTGCGACAACAAATTCGACTTTTCAGTGGATGATAATGTGACAATAGATTGCTTCTTTGATGACCATGAAACAACTCATGTCCCCATCTTGAAAACATATCCAGATGTGCTTTTTCGATCATCTAAATCTCCTGCATAATCGCTATCTGTGAAACCAAACAGATCTGACTGTTCTCTATTTTTGTAGAACAAGCCAAATTCCTTAGTACCTTGCAAGTATCGAAAAATTCGTTTTGCAGCCAAGAAATGAATCTCTGTAGGACATTCCATGTACCTGCTAATCACACTTACAGCATATATTATATCAGGTCTTGTTGCCGTCAAATACATTAAACTCCCCACTATTTGTTTGTAAAGAGTGTCGTCAACCTTCTTTCCTCCATTATCTTTGTTTAGCTTCATACCAAATTCAGATAGAGTATTTACAGGATTACAATCCTTCATCTGAAAACACATCCCAAGATATCTTGCACATACTTCTTTTGAGAAATAAAATTTGGTAAAAAGGCGCACCACTTCAATGCCGAAAGTAATGCATCATGCCAAGGTCGACATCTCAAATTCAGCCATCATGGATTTCTTAAAACTACCAAACATGGTCATATTATTTCGATGTAGATTAAATCATCTACATATAAGCAGACAATAAGCATTTTCCCCTCATCTTCAATCTTTATAAAAAGTGTATGTTCGTAAGGACATTTTTGAAATCCTTCCTTCAAAAAATAGGTTTCTATACGATTATACCAAGCCCGTGGAGCTTGTTTTAATCCATATAGAGCTTTCTTTAACTTATACACTTTATGCTCATTGCCAACTTTTACATAACCAGGAGGTTGATCGATAAATACCTCTTCTTTCAAATCTCCGTGGAGGAATGCTGATTTCACGTCCAACTGGAAGATAGGCCATGAATTTTGAGCTGCCATAGCAATCACCACTCTGATTGTATCATGCCTTGCAACCGGAGCAAAGACTTCTTTATAATCAACACCAAACTTCTGCTTGTAGCCCTTAGCTACCAGGCGTGCCTTGTGCTTGTCAACTTCACCATTTTCTTTCAACTTTGTCTTGTAAACCCACTTTACACCAATTGTCTTCTGCCCTTTTGGAAGATCACATAACTCCCATGTATCATTTCATTCAATGGCTATAATTTCAGCATCCATAGCCTTTCTCCATTTTGGTTCTTTGACAGCCACTTCAAAAATGGTAGGATCCAATCTGAAAATAAAGTAAAATGTGTAAGTAAATCATCACCTTGGTCAACTCCGATTACATCATAATTAGTCATCCATGTTGGTCTTCTTCGAACACGTTGAGGCCTTTGTGATTCAACTGCAAGTGGGCTTTGATCAGTTGGAACATTTTGAGTGATTTCCTCTTCTTGCTCATTCTCCATAGGCTGCTGCACTTTCTCATCATCATCGAAATCTGCTAGAATATTTTCTTTAACGTCATTTTGATTCCATGACCAAGTGCTTTTTCATCAAATACAACATCACGACTGATGACAATTTTCATGGTGCTAGGATTGTATAGTTTATAAGCTTTTGACTTATCACTAACACCAAGAAAAATACATTTTTCTCCCTTATTATCTAGCTTCCTCCTCTTCTCATCTGGTATATGGGCATAGGCAAGACACCCAAATATCCGAAAATGATCTACAGCAGGTTTCCTTCCGCTCCATGCTTCCTCCAGTGTCATATTTTTAATAGCAAGTGTGGAACTTCTGTTCAATATATGAATGCTCCAATTAACTGCTTCAGGCCAGAAACTTTTTTGAATGCCACTTGTTGTTAAAAGACTTCGTACCATATTCATAATAGTGCGATTTTTCCTCTACATCGCCATTACATTGGGGTGTATAAGTCAGAAGATGCCTCTTGATTCCATGGTTCTCACAAAAAATTACAAATTCATGTGAGTTGTATTCTCCACCACGATCAGTGCAAAGAACTTTTATTTGGTTGCCAACTTCTTTTTCAACAAATGCTTTATATCTTTTAAAAGCTACAAAGGCTTCAGATTTTTCTTGCAAAAAATAAGTCCATATCTTACGACTATAATCATCAATGAAAGTAATTATATATCTTTTACCTCCATTAGAATGTGGCGTTATTGGCCCACATATGTCGGAATGAACGAGCTCCAATGCTTTCTTCGCTCTCCAAGATTGTCCTTGTGGGAATTGAGTACGGTGTTGTTTGCTAACAACACATTCTTCACAAACTTGCGAAGAAGCTGTAATTTGAGGAAGTCCTGTCACCATGTTCTTTTGTTGTAGTGTTTTTAGTCCGCCAAAATTCAGATGCCCATAGCGAAAATGCCATAGCCATACCTCATCTTTTAATTTTGCAGAGAAACACGAATGAGCGATGTTGTGGAGATAAAGTGGGAACATACGATTCGTCGTCATGTGAACTTGAGCAATTAAGCCCAACTTTGCATCTTTAATCTGGCATAGTCCATTTTTTATAGAGATCTCGTATCCCTTTTCTTGTAACTGACCCACACTAAGCAAGTTGGTCTTTAAATCCGGCACAAAAAAAATATTAGCGATAGTGTGGGTGGAATTTTCTTTGGTTTGGATTGTTACCTTTCCTTTTCCCATAACTAAAATTGTAGAGTTGTCACCAAACTTAACAGAGCTGCGAAATGATTCATCCATGTCAGAAAATGCATCCTTCTCTCCACACATGTGATTGCTACAACCAGTGTCTAAATACCACATGTTTTGTTGAGATTCTTCCTTCACGTGACACAGCATCAACAGAGACACATCTTCTTCCTTTTCTGCAAAGTTAGTTTGATCTCCACTATCTTTGTTCAAATCAGTTTGACATTCTGATTTATAATGGTCATACCTGTGACATCTGAAACATTCAATATTTGACTTGTCTGCTGACTTTGATCTATAAGTTGTTGAGTAGTGGCCTCCACGTCCTCTGCCTCTTCCTTGAAATTGACTTTCTTGATGATGATGATTTTGTTGTTGGTTCCTACGATCATTGTTGTATCTGCCTCCTCTACCTCGACCTCTGCCTCTTCCTCGTCCTCTATCAACTCTACTAGGTGTAGAGTGATTTTCTGAAAAGGCCTTCAATGCTTGTTCTTCTTTTTTTGTCTGATTAAGTTTTTGCTCATGAACCAACAAAGAACTTTGTAATTCATCAATTGATAGTAAACCAACATCATTAGCTTCTTCTATAGCACAGACAACAAAATTAAATTTTGGTGTCAAGGATCGAAGAATCTTCTCAACAATGAGAACATCCTCTGTCTTGTCGCCATGGATCCGCATCTTGTTAACGATTGTCATCGTTCTTGAAAAATAGTTTATGGCGATTCACGACTTTATTGATATTTCGAACTCCGAACGAAGTGCTTGAAGCTGTTGCCTCTTAGCCCTCGCCGTACCTTGGTGCTTCTTCTTCATGGAGTCCCAAATATGCTTAGTTGTGTCTTTGTAAAGAATGGTTTCCAAGATTGAATTATCAATTGCTTGGAAGAGATAATTCTTTACTTTAAGATCTTTTAACTTTAGCCCTTCGAGCTCTGTCTTTTGCGCATCTGTCAGCACAACACCTTCTGTTGGTTCTGCTACTCCAGAAACAACAACCGTCCAATATTCTTTGGACATCAAGAAGTTCTCCATGAGCATGCTCCAATGGTCATAGTGACCATCAAAGCGTGGAACGGCTGGTTGTACAAAACTTTCGGAAGCCATCAATTTCACTTTTTCTCTCCTCGAAACTCAAACTTGGCTCTGATACCACTGATAGAAGGAGAGAAAAGAGAAACTAAATAAATGAAGAAGTAAACTTTCTTTCTATTCACTTGCATAAAACACATACAAGATGATCCTTATATAGACTTAAACATAACTACCATACACTTTGCACTTACCCACTATTCTACCCACAATCTTAGTAACTACCCGCATTTAACACTTACCCACTACTATACCCACAAGCTTAGTAACTACTCACATTTAGCACTTACCCATAATTATACCCACAATCTTAGTAACTACCCACATTTACCACTTATCCAACATTCATATGTAAGCACTCGAAGGTTCAATGCAGCTTCCTGTATAATGAGGATTATTCTAAGAACATCACATTCGAACAGTTGGTATGACTTTAGAAAAAAACCATGTATCTATGCATAAACCAATCTAAGTGCAGTATTAAATCAAAAAACAATGAGTAAAAGCTAACTCAAAGGGAATGAATTGAGTAAAAAAAATTTACAAATTTAAAGTAGAAGTAGTCATTCAGGAAACTCATTGCCATAGCCCCAAAATTCTCCTAATTACCTACTGTGATTTACATGTTTAGCCAAATTTGTACTGATTTAGATATTATATGTTACACTCAGCCAAATGTCTACTAAATAGCTACTGTGGGTTATATGTGGTGTACAATTCCATGCATCTAAGACCACAACTAAGCATTAATCAACTTACTTGTAATGTATCAGTTGACAATTTAAACTTGGGTCTACATACAGCTTACCTTAAAAGAAACATTTAGGATACCCATTAGGCTCAAAGAACAGAATCCTAAATGAAAAGGCCCCTAAGAAGAAACAACATGTGTGTTAACAAAAGAGGGGTATGCGAAGGAAAGGATGCCCTCTGATCCCACAATTGTTCTTAACAAGGTACTAACAAAGAAGAATCCAATTCATCAGCTGAGTCATCATCCGACTCAGCTGCTTAGTCATCATTAACAGATTCTGTGGAACACCAAGTAATGCGCCAGCTGGAGAATCAAACAAAATCTCAACAAATTTGAGAAGCCAACACAAAACAACAAACTCTTTTGTTGACCACAACAAACCAGCTGTTGAAAGCTATCTATTATTGAGTGAATGTCGGGTGATCCGTACAGCCTACTGTTCTTTTAGCAGGATTTAAACCCTCCGATCTATGGACTATGATATCAACGGTTGTTTTTCGTTTTAATGTCCGAGGTTAGAGAGGAAAAAGGTACATCGGACCAACTCTCTTGATCATTATTTAAGCTATAAATGGTGTTTAAACGATCTTACACCATTTAGTCGCTTGTGATCTTGAAAATTCATACGGGTAAAGTGACGTATCATCAATTGAAGAGATATGGGTAAATATTCAACCCTTTTGGGAGATTCTAAATTTCTAACCATCATATCCAGGCACTCTAATATCAACGATTGCTTTTATTTTTGATGGCTGATATTAGAGTTCACCGATCGGATGGTTTACATCCTTTTAGAAATATGATCATTTTTCTGGGACATGTTCCAATGGACTCGCACTTGGGTAATTTAGATGTGTGCCATATAACACAATGATAAATCAAACTTTAATGGTGTAAGGGATAAATCAAACTTTAATGGTATAGGATAAAAAGTGACATTTTAATGGTATAAGATCTTTTTTAACTTAAAATTTGAGAGGAGATCTGGTTTGGTTGAAAGAGAGACTCTTCGGGCGAGAGAGGAGCTTTATTTTCCGGATGGTTAAATTCTCCAAAAATTTTGTGTGCACGCCGCTACCCTCGGACTGCCCCACTGCCATCCCGAGTAAAAGGGTCTTAAAGTCTTTTACATGATACACTATTTGGTTTTCAGGCTCTATCTAAATACTACGTACGCTATATATAGTTATTGGGTTATATATCCCTTCAAGCCAAATGTCTTAACTGTTTACAAATATATTCTTTTTTCAGATTTAGTCATTTCCTTCTAGCTTTTCAGATTTAGAGTCATGGATCTTGATCTTTCTCCTAAGCTGCCTGTGAAGGCCTACGGTGGAGATGGCGGTTCTTTATTAGGGAAATTTACAGAAATAAGGTTGGGAAAAAAAGTTTCTCACTATTATACTGAAATCAAAAGTTTCTTATAATCAGGGTGAAATATATTGTTTAGTGAAATAACGTTGATACCTTGCTGTTTCAAATTTTTACACTAAGAAAATCCGTGAAGTCTTGATTATGAGAAACTTTCCCTTTTAGTATAAGGTAAGAAACTTTATCAATATAAATCCTTTTTTTGAAAGTGTCCTTGTTACACTTGGTCCAGTGCTGATCTCTCCATGCTCGCTGAAACTAAAATCGGAGCTGCCAAACTCGCGTTGGAGAAAAACGTATTCGCTCTCCCACACTATTCCAATTCCGCCACGGGTGCCTATGTACTCCAAGGTAAATAACTAAAAGGTTTTATTGATAATCTTGAACTTTAAATCTGTTTGTAAATTGATTAATTAATCTTGGTTTGATGATGGATAGGGACAAATATTGCCAATATATTAAAAATATCTGCTATAGTGTACGGTTTCTCATAAATCGATGTATTCGGCAGTTAAGCCAAATCGATGAATAGGGGATTTAGCTAATTAACCGCTTTCTTCTCAGGTTCTAAATTGCTTGGCGCTGATCTTTTGAGGATCGACCGAAACGCCATGTGTTCGCCTGGGTTTTCGTGTGACTCGGCGTTACATTGTTAGGGGATTAGGGGAAGTGGCCGAAGCAGCCGAGTTCAGGTCGTTGGAATCGATGGTCGCCGAGTTGAGACTCGGGTGGAGGCTGGTTGCCCTTTCATTGTACCCCGATTTTTTGTGGTATCCAAGAATACGGATGGAGATAGGATGGAATGGTTCTCTATTATCACGACGCCCAAGTGAGTAATTACTTATTAATTACCATGAGCGTCGATTGCCTATTTTATTGTTTTTCTAAATTAATTATTCTCCATGTAAAGGTATATTGTTTGGTTGCTTATCTGTTTCTAATTTTGATTTGGAAAAGGTCACTGATCTTGGAAGTATTTATAATAATTCGGATTTTTAGACTTTATTTTAACGGTGTTAGATAATGTATCACACTATATACAATATTAACGCTCTATATCAAAATTTGAACCCACCCTTTAAAATAGAAATTTTTTAATTTTTTTCCTATCAAAATTAGACTCATTGCGAAGTGTTTGTCGATACGATTTCAGCAATATATAATTTGACGACTTCTGACAAAAATATAAAAAGTTATGTCAATTTTAAGTAATCAAGCAAGTCAATGGGTATAACTGTAATTTCGGGAAAGAAACACCAATTGCTTCGATGCTTATACAAAGCACTGGAACGAAACTTTTTCTCAAGCCCTGTTTTATTAAATCTTCTACGAAAAGTGTTAATTAGAGTTGACCTATAATTTTATACCATTATAAATAAAATTTTAAAAACTCTCTACTCTCTATAATAAAAAATCATTCTCTCTGAAGACTTAGACGAATCGTCCTGGGCATCGACCTTTTCAATCCGAATCGCCGTTGATCTTCCGTTCACGCCTCAAGAGGTGGGTACCCATCAATCCATCTTGTTCTTCTCAGATCCCGTCGCGTAGGATTCGTTCGATCGCGCATCGACGGTTTAAAAATCTTATTTAAACCCAAATATCTCATAAATTAATAGACTTATATGTTCAATATTATGTTTTCCCTTAAAAGTTGTATATTTGTAAGTTGGATTTATATGTTATTTCTCTTTTTTTTTTTAAGAACCCTTTTATTTGGGCTATTAATATTTTACATTCTATTAGGTCTGTATATTTAATATATTTACTTCCTTTTAAATCTACATACTAATGAAACATGAATATTTTTAAGTATGATAGATCTGCATGTTTAGTATTTTATTTTTCTATTAAAATTACATGAACTGTAAGTCGGGTTTACATGTTATTTCTTTTTTTTTTCAAGAATCCTTTTTGTTTGGATCATTAATATTTTACCTTCTATTAGGTCTGCATATTTAATATGTTTACTTCCTCTGTTATATCTGTAAAATTAATTAAACTCTAATATTTATAAATTTGATAGATTGACTTAAGTGGTATAATATCATATTGATATTGTTTATTTCCAAATCTATATAGTTAGAAATTTATCCTTCTACTAAAACTATAATAATACATATTATTGTTACAAGTTTATATTATTATTTATTTAAAATTAATTAAGCCCAAAAATTAAATTATATATTTATTTTATTTAAAAGAATAATAGATTGCACCATCTTAAAGTTTCGGGTCCGAATTTGCGGCTACGAACATGAATTCTCGGTCACGAAACTCGAGCTCGCGACCATCGATGTATTAGTCCCGATATTTTGGTCATAACTTTTTACTCCGACCTCGGATTAATGCGATTCTTGCGACATTAGAAAGAAGACAGCGAACTTTACAACTTTGTATGAAATAGTAATTTCACGAATCTGACGTTTTAGAGGTCAAAATAGAGTAACAAGTCGGGTTCAATTTTGAATGACTCAAGGCTATTCGAATTTAGTGTTATTTTCTAATTTTGATGACCAAAGTTTCTGTGTATATTATATCGTAAGATCTTTCGATCGATGGCCATGATAAATCATAACTTAATAATTATAAATACCATTTAATTTAATTATCTAATTATTATATATATATATATATCAATTTATTGCTTCAACGCGATCTCTTCGATAACACGAAGTATTAGGAATTTGATACCTCGGAAATATTGAACCCCGACCCTCCTGTTATCGAGAATACACTTATAATTATCCTATTCTATATTGTATTGTAATGTGTGTAAATAAATATATATATATATACAAATATAAGATAATATAATATAAATTTTTTGTACGTCTGACTTTCCGTATTTCCATCTGAATTACATTATATAAGTTATCAGTAAGTTTGGACATATGTACGAGAGTGTATGAGATCATGTATACGTTTGGGCGTGGTGACTCACTGAGATTGTATCGAAGTGAGGAATACACCGTATTCACATGCCTTATTACTCATGGTGGAATGGGACCCATGACGAGTCGGGTGAGTGTGAATTCAGTATAACTTCGTATACGGTGGCATATACGGTGATCCTATCACCCCGAGTTTTAATACAAGAGGATATGATACGAGAATCGAGCTTTGGGCCTTAGCTGTGGTGAAGTTTCTTTTATGGTCACGTGAAACTCGGTATATTGACATTCATGTACGAATGCAACACCTCTATGGTAGTATAAACTATCACACGAAGTACATTCAAGTTATTACGGAACTTTTTTCTTGGAAAGCTTGAATTAGGAAGGTTGCCTCACTATAGTTTGTCATAGGATTAAGTATAAGTGTATGATAAGATATGAGTATGAGATAAGATAAGTTATGATACGAATACGATAATAAGACATCGCTGTGTAGGCCAGCAAAAGATAAAGAACTTAAGTCTCTGTACGTGTTATTCATTACGTAGGTCTTTCAGCCAAGACGGATCTCTGGGAGAGATTATGAGTATGAGTATGCCATGAGTGACTTTGGCCATTATGTCTCTCCATTGGCCGCGACGATGCGCTCTCTAATAAAAATATAGAGTCGCCACCCGGAGCTTTCGGTGTCCCGGGATACCTAGTTCATTTTTATGAGCACTGCAATGCTAAAAATATGACTCTGAATCCGGTCCACACCAAAGGCTCTTGGGTAGGGGCTTCGGTTATCGATCGGGAAGGTGTTAGGCACCTGATCAACCCACTTAATGCGGTCTCTACTAATGGCCAAAAATAAAATGATATAAAACTAAAGAAAATAGCTTCCTCTTGCCCAAATGGGCCTCCAATCATATTTGTGCCCCTCCGTTCCTACCGAAAATTCGGCGGCGTAACGACACAAATGAGAGGATGGAGGGAGCTAGAAAGAGATAGGAGAAGAAAGGAGAGAGCCGGAGCCCTCGGGCCCTTGTAGCACCGTAGAGGAGCCTTGTGTGGCTTGCTTTGATGAGCTCTTGAAGGCTTTGTATGGTAAAAAATGGGGTTCTAACTCTTAGGACTTAAAGCTAAGAGGTAGGGGATGGAGGCTAGGGGATCACACACACCTAGGCTAAGGGTTTTGGATGCAAGAACAAGCTTGAAATGAGGTTTTAGAATTCTGGAATTTGGATTAAAATAGTGCACAAAAGGGAGGAAGAACTTCTCACTTTGAGCTCTTTCTCTCTTAAGCAAATTTCTCAACCCTTAAACCAAGGGGAGGGGGGCTCTATTTATAGGAAAAGGGTAGGTTAGGAGGCTACTTAGAGGCTAAATAAGTTTAAGAATTAGGTAATGGGCCATCTAAGGTTTCCTAGGATTTTAAGGGTTTGAAAAGGCGTGAAGGTGGTTTTAATGGTGGATGATAGGTTAGTGTTTCAAATCACTTAAGGGTTGCAACAATAAAGTTATCAAAACACACCCCAAGGACTGAGGTGGTCAACAAGTCAAACCCCAATCACGAATTTTGGGGTAAAAACCCACAGTCACTGTTCATATGCCTAGCACAACTATTAGTTGCGCCAGGCAAATGCACAGTAAAATAGTAGCAAACAGTTGCTTGGAAGTTGGCTTCGCGAGGGGTAGGGAGACCCATTTATACTTGGCGCAACTACTAGTTGCGCCAGGCCATTTCTGGGGGAACAAGACCTGGCGCAACTATTTGTCGCGTCAGGCAAATCAAGGGGTAGTTGCGCCAGGCAAAAATCCTGAAATTATGCCTGATATTCGAATGGCCGTAACTTTTGATGTACAACTCCGATTGAGGTGATTCTTGGCTCGTTGGAAATCTGGAGAAGTCCTCTTTCCAATGGTATATGATTTGATATTAGTAGAAGACCTTAGCTAGTCTTGGTGCACCACTCTTCATCCATTGCCCTGGAAGGTTAGGTTTAGGGATCAGAATGGGTTCTAAGGGTTGGGATTAGTTTCTAAAGGTTCGAGATAGGTTCCTAAGGGGTCTAGGGTGATTCTTAAAGGTTTGGGGTGATTCCTAAGGGTTCCATACATGCCATCAAAAGCTCAGAATTGTACCTCTCTCAAAAGGTGTTTCGATCGGGCCTTGGGCCAAATTTGGGTTTCTACAACGAGTATGTTAGTTACGCTCATGCGATGTACAGACGTATGTGTGAGAATGATAATAAGATATGGTATAATATGTTATGAGATATGATAAGGTACGTTAGGATATGAGTGTCTAGATCATGGTCTTGCATTTATGATATGATATGAGTTTCACGAAATGCATATGATTTTATCTTTCTTTTGCTATCTGCTTTGAAATATTATGTTTATCACTCACTTAATGCACCCATAATGCACCTGAGTAGTATGGGGTGGATTGGCGGTGTATCCCACTGACTTTATGTGACTGAGTAAACTCATACTACGACAATCTAACAGTTGCAGGTAATTACGCTGGTGGAGTAGACGCGAGCCATCTAGATCTCGTCGACGCTGATTTCATTGATCTTGCGGGCGTTGAGCACCAGGAGCCTTTGGAGGGCGACGCTACCGGTTATCAGGAGGACTACGGTGTTGATCTTGATTCGAGTGCCGATTACTGATCATTGTGAACTTGGTATTGAGTTTTATTGATACTAGTATTGTGGATTTTATAGTTTATTTTATCGGATTTGTCTCCGACTGTCACTATTATTTTATTGGTGGATTATTCAGATTCATTACTTTTATTCTAGTATTTATGACTGTTTTTATTTCTACCTTTATGTGTTGGCTTTCACAGATTTTGTGGAACCTGTTTTACGCGATTACTCTGATTAGGTGTATGTTCGCTTAGCATATCCGGGATATGTGCGGGTCATAACTCGGAATTCTAGGCCCTCGGGATCGGGTAGAATTTCGGGTCGTGAAAGAGTGGAATCAGAGCTCAGGCTTTATTTGTTGTTGGACTTATAGGATTTAAGTTATTATGAGTTCTAAATCTTTGAAATTTTGAAACAGGATTACGATGGCACCGCGAAGGAATGGTGAGGGATCTTCATCTCAGGAAGATGAAAGTGAAATAGTGCGTATGATACGCGAATTGACGACAGCACAATAGCAGCATGTGGTCCAATTGAATGAGGTCCATCAGCAAGAGGTTGCGGACTAATCAAGGTTCAATCGGCAAGGAACAATGAACCAAAACTGTCGGGACACGATTGCCCGACAAGCGAACAATCACCTTAACCCGATGTCCAGTTACACCTCCACCAACGCCTCGATTTGATAAATATTATAACAGCTATGTGACCTTCTCCAGGCTCGCATTACGTACTTCCCACGAAGGCGAGTTTACGGCACTCTGACAAGAATCGGACATCGGTTGTATTAGGATCAAGCGTCACGGAGAAGGTCACATAGCCGTTATAATAGTTATCAAACGGCGTTAGAAAATGATCTGAACATAATTAGCGAATCTCAATCATCTACTCATTCTTATAAACATATCATCGATCCATCTCTTATTATCATTCTCGATATACATCCAGACATCGCATGATGCGAATCTAACATACTGTAAAATCCTAAACGACACATGAGTCATTTGCTCAAGCTACCATGGGAGGGTCAACATAGTATTATACCACCATATCATAACGCCCTCGTGTCATACTCATACTCCACCACCCAGCCAATGGGAAGACATAATGGCCAAAGTCACTCATAACATACTCATAATCTCTCCCAGAGATCAGTCTTGGCTAAAAAACGTTGCCCTTACGGTGGCTACGCAAGGAACGATACGTACAGAGACTTAAGATCTTTATCTTTTGCTGACCTATACAGCGATGTCTTATTATCGTATTCGTATCATAACTTATCTTATCTCATACTCATATCTTATCATACTCTTATACTTAATCCTATGACAAACTATAGTGAGGCAACCTTCCTAATTCACGCTTTCCAAGAAAAAAGTTTCGTAGTAACTTAGATATACTTTGTGTGATAGTTTATACTATCATAGAGGTGTTGCATCCGTACATGGATGCCAATATACTGAGTTTCACGTGACCGTAAAAGAAACTTCACCACAGCTAAGGCCCAAAGCCTGATTCTCGTATCATATCTCATATCTTATCCTCTCGTATTAAAACTCGGGGTGATATGATCACCGTATATGCCACCATATACGAAGTTACACTGAATTTACACACACCCGACTCGTCATGGGTCCCATTCCACAATGAGTTGTAAGACATGTGAATACGGTGTATTCCTCGCTTCGATATAATCTCAGTGAGTCATCACGCCCAAGCGTAGGCATGATCTCATACACTCTCGTACATATGTCCTTACTCATAACTCATATAATGTAATTCAGATGAAAATACAGAAAGTCAGACATACAAAAAATTTATATTAGATTATCTTATATTTATATATATAAATTTATTTACACACATTTCAATACAACATAGAATAGGATAATTATAAGTGTATTCTCGATAACGGGAGGGTCGGGATTCGATGTTCACTAGGTATCAAATTCCTAACACTTCGTATTATCGAAGAGGTCGCGTTGAAGCGATAAATTAATATATATATATATAGTAATTAGATAATTAAATTAAATGATATTTATAATTATTAAGTTATGATTTATCATGACCATTGATCGAAATACCTTACGATATAATATACACAGGAACTTTGGTAATGAGAATTAGAAAATAACACTAAATTCAAATAGCCTTGAGTCATTCAAAATTGAACTCGACTTGTTACTCTTTTTTAACCTCTAAAACGTAATATTCGTGAAATGGCTATTTCACACAAAGTTGTAAAGCTCGCTGTCTTCTTTCCAATGCCGCAAGAATCTCATTAATCTGAGATCGGAGTAAAAATTTATGACTAAAATACCGAGACCAATACATCGATGGTTGCTAACTCGGGTTCGTAGCCGCAAGTTCGGACCCGAAACTTTAAGATGGTACAATCGATTATTCTTTTAAATAAAATAAATATATAATTTAATTTTTGGGCTTAATTAATTTTAAATAAATAATAATATAAACTTGCAACAATAATATATATGCCACTTAAATCAATCTATCAAATTTATAAATATTAGAGTTTAATTAATTTTGCAGATATAACAAAGGAAGTAAACATATTAAATATGCAGACCTAATAGAAGGTAAAATATTAATGACCCAAACAAAAGGGATTCTGAAAAAGAAAAGAAAAATAACATATATACCCGACTTACCGTTCATGCAATTTTAATAGAAAAATAAAATATTAAACATGCAGATATATCATACTTAAAGATATTCATGTTTAATTAGTAAGTAGATTTAAAAGGAAGAAAACATATTAAATATACATACCTAATAGAATGTAAAATATTAATAACCCAAATAAAAGGGTTCTTGAAAAAGAAAAGAGAAACAACATATAAATCCAACTTATAAATATACAACTTTCAAGGGAAAGCATAATATTAAACATATAGGTCTATTAATTTATGAGATATTTAGGTTTAAATAAGATTTTTAAACCCGTCGATGCGCGATCGAACGCATCCTACACGATGAGATTTGAGAAGAATAAGATGGATTGATGGGTACCCACCTCTTGAAGCGTGAACGAAAGATCAACAGCAATTCGGGTTGAAAAGGTCGATGCTCAGGGCGTCGATTTGTCTAAGTCTTCAGAGAGAATGATTTTTTATTATAGAGAGTAAAGAGTTTTTAAAGTTTTATTTATAATGGTATAAAATTTTAGGTCAACTCTAATTAACATTTTTCGTAGAAGATTTACTAAAATAGAAGATTTTTACATGAAATAAGAATTCGTACGTAACTTGGATAGCTTGAGAAAAGGTTTCGTTCCAGTGCTTTGTATATGCATCGAAGCAATTGGTGTTTCTCTCTCGAAATTACAGTTATACCCTTTGACTTGCTTGATCATTTAAAATAAGCATAACTTTTTATATTCTTGTCAGAAGTCGTCAAATTATATATCGTTGGAATCGTATCGACGAGCACTTCGCAATGAGTCTAATTTTGATATGGGAAAAATTAAAATTTTTCTATTTTAAAGAGTGAGTTCTAATTTTGATGTAGAGCGTTAGCACTGTGCATAGTGTGATCCATCATCTAACACCGTTAAAATAAAGTCTAAAAATTCGGGTTGTTACATTCTCTCCCCCTTATAATATTTTTGTCCTCGAAAATTACGTATATAAGGCGATGAGCTTGGGGTACTTCTCCAAAGTCTCGGCTTCTCGTTTCCAAGTGGCTTCATTCGGTGAATGATGTTGCCACTGTACTTTGACGAAGCAAACGGACGTACCTTTGATGAGCTGCTCCTTCCGATCTACGATACGAATCGACTTCTCTATGATGATAAGATCATCTCTGACTTCAGTCGGCTCGATATCTAGGACATGAGATTGATCGGGTAGGTATTTTCACAACATAGAGACGTGAAACACATTATGTATTCCGGCGAAATACTTCGGAAGTGCAATTCGATAGGCCACCTTGCCAATACGATCTGTAATAACGAAAGGTCCCACATATCTCGGGCTTAGTTTTTCCCGCATTTCAGAATGCATGATTCCCTTAGTCGGTGACACACGGATGAAAACCAAATCACCAACTTCAAATTCTATCAGACGTTTTCTATTGTCGACATAAGCTTTCTAATGATCCTGAACTTCTTTCAATCTCTGACGGATAACTCTAACCTTCTCGGTCATGATTTCTATGAGTTCCGGCCCAAACATCTTTCTTTCACCAACCTCGTCCCAACAAAGAGGTGTCCTACAACTTCGGCCATAAAGAGCTTTAAAAGGCGACATCCCGATGCTTGTCTGAAAGCTATTATTATAGGAAAACTCAATCAAAGGGAGGTGGTCATCCCAATTTCCTCGAAAATCTAACATGCAGGTTCGAAGCATGTCCTCAATGATCTGGTTAACTCTTTCAGTTTGCCCGTCGGTCTCTGGATGGAAGGCTGTACTGAAGTCGAGTCTCGTACCCATTGCTTCCTGAAATTTCTTCCAATGATCAGAAGTGAATTTCATGACTCTGTCCTACACAATGCTCACAGGAACCCGTGAAGCTTGACTATTTCCTTCAGATACGTCTCAGTCAGTTTGTCCCTACTATCTGTAATCTTGAAAGGTAGGAAGTGCGCCGACTTAGTCAATCGATCCACAATAACCCAGATGGCGTTGTGCTTCCTTGAAGTTCTAGAGAGTCCGACTATGAAATTCATAGGGATGTTCTCCCACTTCCACTCGGGAATCGGTAAGGGCTGCAAAAGACAGGCTTGCTTCTGATGCTCAACTTTCACCTGCTGGCATACCAAACACTTGGAGACATATTCGGCAATCTCTCTTTTCATATTTGGCCACCAATAATAGTTTCGAATATTCTGGTACATTTTCGTGCTTCCTGGGTGCACCGGAAAGTAATATATAGATATTTATAATTTAAAAGCAATGAGTATTATTTTATTTGTAAAAAAAAAAAATATTATCGCAATTTTTTACAAAAGTATTTATATGAAAGAGGGTTAGGGACTCGCCTTGGGCCCCCAAAAATCTCAAGGCCGGTCCTTGCTCACAAGTAAGTGTGGGCATAATTTCAAATACTTCACCATTTTGATCCAAGTGCAACCTATTGCAGTTGGATCAAGTACCTAATACCAGCTAGCTGTCAATCGGTTGGCTACGCAGGTCGGCCCGGAGTTCACCCGGAAATGTGGGACTAACACTATTAAAATGAGTTAATACACTCATTGTAGGATTTATATAAACTAAAGAATAGAACTATAAAACTACTATTGTCTAAAAAAACTATCATAACAACAAATGTCTCAAAAACATAAAGAGGAGTAAAAACAAATCTTTTCTCAATTTGGTGGTGGAAAGAAGATGGCATCTTGGGTTCTTTTGGACCTGAAGAGTTTCTCCATGTCCGATGGAACGTTGAAGGAAGCTTCTAGCACTTGCGGAGAAAAGAGTTTCTCCATGTCCCATGACTTGAAGAGTTTCCACCTGCAAGTGCTAGAAGCTTCTATATATTCCTTTCTATTATTTATAATTTGAAAATGCAACTAACAAATTAACGAAAGTACATTTTAAAGAAAAATGCAACAAAAAAAGAGAAACTAAATAGTAGAACGTACCCGACTAATCGAGTAACCCAATCATTAATATTTTAATATTTTTTATTGTTTTAACTGCCATTGAATCTTTCGCTATCATTTTTTAGCCCTTCAAAAGTCTCAAAAAGTTTCAAAAATAGGCTCATTGGATAAGTCTCGTCAAGTAGATCAAAATTGACAGGTCATTTGTAAAAAATGAAACTGTAACGAGTCTGAGGTCGTTATTTTAAATTAGGATCATTTAATAAGAAAAAATTGTGTGTGTGTGCATATATATATATATATATATATATATATATATATATATATATATATATATATGCATAGTGAAAAATTTTGTCGAAATTTCGCGAAATGGGGGTCAAACGAAAATTTTGATATTTTTCGGTAAATTGTTTTTTATATATTTAAAAAAAAATTAAATATATATTTTTTATATTTTTAATCCCCGAAACTTTCCTTAAATTTTTGTGAAAGGTATCAAAATTAATCTGAAATGTACTGAAAGGAGCCCTCACCGAAAAATTCCCGAAAACGAAAACTTTCACTATATATATATATATATATATATATATATATATATATATATATATATATATATACCCCGACCAACCCCTTGAAAACCATTGAATCTTTCGAATCATATTTGTCACCCATATCTTCACGCAATAGTTCTTGAGATCATGGTGCACCTATCAAAGAATCGGTTTGTGATTCAACGTGTAATAGATTAAAAGAAAATCACCTTAAAATCACATTTGAGCATGATATGTGTCATATGACTCAAGGACATTTTTTTGGGATTTGTGACACATGGAAAAAAATATTAATCATCTGATAGGAGGGCCATGATCTGAAGATCTTATTTATGAAAGATAGGTATGAAAAACGATCTCTATCATCTCACTCGAAGGAATCAATGGTTTCCAAGGGTTCTGGGATGTGAGCGCTTTCGGAGAACGTAAAAAATTGACCGTATGAACGTGTGTAGTGGTGTATTTGGTTCGGTTTTGGATCAAAATCACAAACCAAACTGGTCCTAATCGATTTCTAGATCTTCAAACCAAACCAAACCGTCCAACTCTTAAACCAAACCAACCCGATTCAATTCTATGTGGTTCGGTCAGTTTCGGTTTTCCTATAAGTTCTACTTGCACATTAAAATTTTCTCAACTTCTCAACTAGTTTTCCTATAAGTTCTATTTTACCGCTTTAGGATTTAGGAATATGATAAAGACAAGGGTAAGATTTTATATAAAAATATACATTTTACTTAAATACACTTTATAATTAATCAAAACCCCCGCCTATTTATATATATACTTACAAACTACATTTGGTTTGGTTTGGTCGGTTTCGGCTTGGCGAGGCTTGAAACCGAAACTAAACTAAACTTTTCGGTTTTCCTTTTTTCCAAACCAAACCTGGCGGTTCGGTCCGGTTCGGTCGGTTTGGTCGGTTCGGTCAAAAAAATGCACAGCCCTAAACATGTGGGTTGAACTCACAACCTCTTGGTAAAAAAGTAAAACAACACTAATCGCTTAACCAAATAAAAAATTAAATTGATTTACTTTTGTACCTTAAAAGTTATATTAAACAACTAGTTGGTAAAGACTTCCAAAATCTGAGGGTCCAAAAAATTTAGGGGCCTGATGCGACTGCCTCTGGAGCATTGGACCAAGGCCTGCCCTACTTATGAGTTTTGTCACAAAATTATGTAATTTACTCAAATTTGTGGATTATAAAGAAACCGTCTATCTCCCTTTCTTTGCTCGATCCCGACCATCCAATAAGGGTATGATTTCTTTCTCTTATGTGAGACATGCACGAAATAATAGGGAACCAATACTTGCAACCGAAATATAAGTCACCGTATACCACAATAATGCTTGCACAAGTATTATGTGATTGTAGAAATTTCGGTTCAAATTTTCAGAAATTTTGATCCTTGTTGCTCTCTATTAATGCAGATAAAAATCTGCTCTAGCTGGGAGCAAACAAAGAGTAATTTTATCATTTAAAACAGCTTCTCACGAGAGCAAATGGGTTAAGGAGCTGTGTTATCAAACATGAAAGCAGTTCACTAATATGATTTTTAGAGTTTTCTCAAATGATTTCGACAATTTCTCCTTTGTTCTTCGGATACGTACTTTCATATATTATTTTGTATTTTTCATTGTCCATTGTGGATAATGAAAAGTATAAAATAGTATGAAAAGTCTGCGTATTTGAAGAACTACGTGGAGATGCTGTCGAAATTTTTAGAGAAACTCTGAACTCATATTATGTGAACAATTAAATGACTTGATATTCTCGAATGGGCAAAACTAATGAATATGGTATAAGAAATATAAACCTTTATCATTTAAAAAAATATTAAACTGTACATTTCTTATACTTTTAGGGGTTTGAAACTTTTATATGATGGAAAAGAGTTGGGTAAAAAAGTCGAGATATTCTAGAGAGTATGACAAAGGGTTAGCTGCATTTGTCGATCACGGTTTAGCCCATGGAATTACTTGCAATGGGAGGCTCAAGTGTCCTTGTACAAGATGTCAGAATTACGCTTTACTTAGAACCCGACTTATTGAAGGAGCATTTGGTAATAAACGGATGATGAAAAGTTATGTTGTATGGACTTATCACGGAGAGAAGAGAGGGCCACTGCCTAGACATGAAATTGTGGTAGATATTAGAGCCGATGACAACGAGAACGTTTTGGTTGATGACATCAAGGGGATGGTGCAAGATGCTTTTGGATTTTCGGACCCAAATGAAGACGCAGATGGTTTGGAGCAGGAACAAAGTGATGTACCCAATGCTAGTGCTTCTGAATTCTACAAATATGCGCATAATTTGGGGAATCCCTTGTATCCTGGATGTAACACACATACGACGTTGTCTTTCGTTGTGAAACTTTGGCATATCAAGGCCCTTGGTGGATGGAGCAACAACTCTTTTACGTTGTTGCTTGACTTACTAAGGGAGGTTTTGCCTAAAGAGTCGACGTTCTAAAACTTCTCACAAAGCAAAAGATTATTTCGTGCTTGGGACTAAATTACAATAAAATCGACGCATGCCCTTACGATTGTATGTTGTCGGAAGGAGTCTCGAGAAAAAGAAAAATGTGACATCTGGGACATCGCGATGGAAAAATCATGAGATTGAGGATGACAAGAAGGCGCTGCAAAGATTCTTCGTCACTTCCCTTTAAAACAACGATTGCAACGTTTGTATTTGTCATCAAAACTGCGGTGACATGAGATGGCACGATGAGAAACGACTAAAGATGGGGTGTTAAGACATCCTGCAGATTCTCCAAAGATGGAAACACTTTGACAAGATCAATCCAAGCATTTGCAGAGGAAAATCGTAATATAAGATTGGGTTTAGCAAGTGACGGTTTCAACCCATTCGGACAATGAGTATTGCGCCTGACACATGGCTGTTGTACTTATCCCATATAATCGCCCCTTGGTTGTGCTTGAAGAAGCCGAACATGCTCCTCTCATTGCTTATACCGGGTCCCACAAGTCCTGGAAATGACATCGATGTATACCTGAGGCCTCTAACAGCTGAGCTAAAGGCACTATCGGAAGAAGCGTTGGAAACATACGATCCATCAAACCGTGAGGTTTTCAAATTGCGGCGGCTTGCTTTGGACAATTAGCGACTTTCCGGATATGCTATGCTTTTGGAGCACTAAGGGATATAAAGCGTGTCCTTATTGCCATGAGAATACATGCAAGGAACGGTTGCCAAATTGTGGGAAGCTTTGTTATATGGGTCATCATTTTTACCTTTAGATCATAGATTTCAAAGAATAAACGGTGGTTCGATGGAAATATTGAAGAAAGAGAAGCTCCAACCCCACTAACCGGAAGCAAATTTTGGAGAATTTAAGAAATTATCAACATACCTTTGGCAAGATCCCCAAACCGACTATTCGTGAAGAAACCAAAAAGAAGAAAAAATAACAAAAATGCACCTCCTATGCCAACAATGCCAAATAAGCTGGAAGAAGTTGAGTATATTCTTGAGCTACCATATTGGTAAAATTTACTAAAACACAATTTGGATGTTATGCATATATCGAGAAAAATATATGCTAAATGTGGTTGGTACACCATCGGACCTCGGAAGGAAAGTCAAAGGATGGTTTGAAAGCACTTGACTTGATGACAATGAACATAAGACATGAGCTCCACCCAAAAGAGCATGCAAATAATGAAGAAATTGTATCTACCATCCGCATGTTACTCTATGGATAAAAGTGAGAAGGAGATGTTATTTAATCTCGAAGAGCATGAAGATTCACGATGGTTATGCCTCTAACATTTCAAGGTGCGTTAACGTCAAAGATAAAAAATATCCGGGCTCAAAAGTCACGACTCACACGTTATTATGCAACAATTTCTACCTCTTCATTGCTGAAGACCGTGCCAAAAATGTCGCGCTCTAATAGAACTAAGCACGTTCTTTCGTGAGTTATGCTCTAAAACATGTCGAGTTGAGGACTTCAAATGTCTACATGAGCGCATACCATTGATTTTGTGCAACCTAGAGCGGATTTTTCCACCTTCATTTTTTGATATTATGGTCCATTTACCCATACACTTAGCATCAGAGGCAATGCTTGGTGGACCTGTCCATTACCGCTGGATGTATCCCATTGAAAGGTATGATCCATACAATCTCTGCAATTATCTTTACTTTTATAAATTATGTTTGATTTCCCTTAATGGAAGTACATTCATTTCTATGTATGCAGATACTTGTATACACTTAAGTCATATGTACGCAATAAAGCCTATCCCGAAGGTTCCATTGCAGAAGGATACCTCGCTGATGAGTGTCTCACATTTTGCTCAAGGTACTTACATAATATTGAAACACGATTGAATAGACCCGTCAGGTATGCTGAGGACACTGCAATTGGAGGTGCCGAACAATTCATTCTCACCAATATCGAACGTAAACAAATGCATAACTATGTATTGTTCAATGATGATAGCGTCGCTCGATATGTGAAGTAATAACTCCCAACCTCTTTATATTGTCGGACCATTTGAATTCAATCCATTATACTCACCTCACATCCATTTAATGCAGGCAACATAAATCATACATTAACTTGAAGTATCGTAAGCGTAAAACGACACGAGAAACAAAATATACACAAAGAGCGTTTAGCGATTGGTTTAAATCACATGTAAGTGTGAGGAGATAATTATTTTATACACTTAAAAGAGGCACTAACTTTGTTATCGCATCTAATAGATTAAATCAATGATCGAGGCCAATAATGCGTTGCGGTGAGACTCGATTTACTCATTGATTTTCCATACACTCATGCAAGAAGATTCACGGATACACTATCAATGGTTATAAATTTGAACAACTAATAAGGAGAGGAAGGCTACAACACAAAATAGTGGTGTGATGGTCATTGCAAGCACTCCAAGCTATTCAAGTGCAAAGGACAAAATCCAGTTCGTGGGAGATCACATATTACGACGCCTCGTGGACATAATTGAGTTGACTTATCGCCAAGGGCTGAAATTAGTACTATTCAAGTGTGACTGGGTTGATGTTGGACAATGCAAAGGTATTAAAACAGACCAATCAGGGTTCACGCTTGTAAATTTTACACATTTATTTGCATCTCAGAAAGACGAACCCTATGTGTTGGCATCTCAAGTAAAGCAAGTTTTCTACGTCGAAGATCCAACCGAACCAGACTGGCATGCTGTCATCAAGAACAAGCCTGTGGACACTTCGATATGAGTGGAGGCGACAATATACTACTAGACAGTGAGCCATATGGTAGCCAAGTTCAAATTGGTACCCAAGAAGATGATAGTACTTTCAATATCGTGAGGGAAGATGTGGTTGGAGCAATTGTAGATGCACCTTTCCAAGCCCCTTGTACCCGAAAACGTCCTTCCGATGGATTCATTGATGACGAAGAAGATGAAAATTGATTTTAGATTGATATGTAATGATTTCAATTCTATATAGATGGAGCTTTCAATCCTTTCGCCTATTTGATTCTAGTTTGTATTTCAATGAGTTTTGATGTGAATGTGAGTAAATTAGGTAAACCCTCTTTTTTTGGTGCTTTCAATGTATTTCAATGTATTTCAATGAGCTTTCAATCCTTTCGCCTTTCGCCCATTGGAGCTTTTTCTATATAGTCAACAATGGGCAACAGAGTGTAGTTTCATTGAAAAAAGTAGACCCTCTTTTTTGGTTGTGGTTTCTAAGAGTGCTTTTCTATGAGCTGCTGCTACATGTGAGTATACAACTTACGAGCTGTTGTTGCTACGTGAAATGATTAATTTACTTGCTCTCAAAATATATGTTGTCACTCTTAGATTCAAATGCTCAATTCTTATATATATATACCTAATGCCCAGGGTACATGTATTTTGAACATGTTGAGATTTAATGAGATTATTTGATATTTTTATGTGTCGATGATGACGAGATCCACCTACCCCCACCCCCACCCCCTAACGTTAAGAAAGGGCGAGGGAAAGCAGTACTTGGTTTTAAAAATAAAATGAAAGGAGGAGAGAAAATTCTTGTGCTATTGTATAAGGGGCATGTCGTAGGGGATGATCAAAGTAAGATGTCCTCGATGATTGGGCAAATAGCGAAGGATTGCATTAGATTTCCTGTAAATGTTCCAAACTTTACAGATATTCCTAAGGAGAGCTTCAAAAGTGCTTATGAGGAGTTGATGGTAACAAATGACATAGTTATATTAAATAATTAAATTCTTTATTTTCTATTTCATATTCACATTGATTGATAATCAATTTTGTTGATTAAATGTAGGAAGTTTTTGACATGCCTTCCTATGATGACATTTATCAATGGCTGCACTATACCTTGCTTCAGAGATGGAAGGCTAATCGATATCATATAAAAAAAAGGCACTTCGACCCCTACACAACTACGGGAGAACGATTTGCCCATTGCCCCGATAAT
Source organism: Chloranthus sessilifolius (assembly GCA_021018995.1). Taxonomy (NCBI): domain Eukaryota; kingdom Viridiplantae; phylum Streptophyta; class Magnoliopsida; order Chloranthales; family Chloranthaceae; genus Chloranthus; species Chloranthus sessilifolius. The sequence goes on from CM037585.1 coordinate 162,029,068, forward strand.
GTGGATAACGACCAGTGGAAGTCGATTGTTCGTTACTGGGAGTGTGAGGAGTTTAAGGTAAATTTCTAACTCATTGTTTATTTAAAAAAATTCTTTTTATTAATATAACATATTATAATTTTGTATGATATAGGTAATTAGTGAGCGTAATAAAAGAAATCGCGCAAAGCTAGCCGTACCGAGTACAATCGGAAACATTACTCACATAAATAAATTTTACAAGGTATTAACATGCAAATATAAATTATAATTTGTCAATAAACTTCTACTTTTTATAGTTTACACATTAAACTCGTTATTTTTTATAGTTAAAGCAGGTAGAGGGGAAATCACCCTCAAGGATGCAGAACTGGAAGTTGAATCACACAAAAGAATGACGCAGATAGAGATAATGGTAAGATGATTTGTTAATTTATAAGATTTTTTAAAATAATAATTAAATATTTAATTTATATGAAAAATTTCAGCAAAAGATAGATGAACGACTTGGAGGGCTCACAACAGTCCACCGCACGAGATGATGTATTATCTCACGCATTCGGATCAGACACACGTGGTCGCGTCCGAGGCTTTGGGGGGGCAGTGACCCCAGCAAGCATTTTCGGACCGTCGTCGTCTAGGGGAGGGGGGCAGGAGGTCTGCCAATTGAAAGAAGAAGTGAGCACCTTGAGAGAAGAGCTTGAAGCAATGAAGTGGTTGATAACTCGATTGATCTAACAATGGTAAACATTACTTTAAAACTTCTATACAAATTTTTCTCTTGTAGTTTTCTATAATTTGTCATGCTAACAAACATTCATTTTCTTTCTGTAGCCCCCTCCATCGCCGCCGCCTCAACAATAGGCTCTCCTCCACAACACTTTGAATGGGTACACATTTTGGATGGGTATGTTATTTATTGATGAAGTTATTGATTTTTTAATCTTTAAAAGACTAATTTTTGGGGAGCTTCAGATAATTTTGTTCATAACCTCCAAATTATCTTGCTTCATATGTTTAGATTGTTCCTGCTGTTATCTTCTCCATATTCTAAGTTAATAATGTTGTGCTTTTTTTGCATATTGTTCACTGATTTGTTATTCTATTGGGTGATGGGGTGAACGACTATTGATTTGAGTAATTCATTTAGCTGTTTTAGGTTCTAAAAATGATCAAGTTGAAGAGGAGATTGGAGTAGGTGAAGCTGAAGAGACTGAAGCAGGCGAGGATGATCGTGCTGATGTTCATGAAATGGTGATAACGTGGAAGAGTGAGGATGGTAATGGCAGTGTTGGTGTTGCTAATGGGAAACCTAGTAAGGAATGCTTAGCAGGTTTGATCCAAACTGTTGGGCTTTTTTTTTTTTTTTCCTTTTGTATTTTGAGTGTGTGTGAACAGAACAAGTTAAGAGAAGAACTGGAGATGGACCATCAATTGCCCGCTGTTTTACTCATGGGAGGTGGTGAGGGAATGGATCTATGAAAGCAAGAATGAGATGAGAACAAATACAATGCTTTTGAGATATGTGTGATGTTAAAAGTGGTAGAGCACAAGAATGAGATGAGAACAAATATATTGCTTTGTTTCATATTTGTTTTCTAAGCAGCCAATCAATGGGTATTTAGCTTTGCAAGTCCCTATTTTACATTATCGACTTTTAAGGTCTGTATTTATTAATTAATAAATAGTCTAAAAAAAGAAAGTTTATACAAGGCAGTTGAAGATTCTCATTTTAAAAAAAGGAGGGACACAGATTGTTTGGTTTTTCTGTAATAGCATTTGATTCTGAATCGGTCTTTGATTTGGTACTACGTGGTTCATGGGGTATCTTTTTAGATCGTGTTGAAGCTAAGATTGCATTGAAAAACTACCTACACTTTGTAATTGGCAGCCTAAAAGCACCACAAATTTTAGCTATACTTTTCAGTCAACTGCATCTGCTGTACCACAGCTTTGGCAACCTATGAATGCTACACTTATGACTAATGATATAAGTGATACAAATCCAGCCGAAGAGTCTGCTGTTTGTACTGCTTTGTCTAAGACTAACTCATATGTCAGTGCTTGTGTGTTATGCAGGTGGGTCACTCCTCAACTTTTTATTTGTTTATTTACATATTTTTTAGCCTTTGTATTTCTATATAAACTCGCTTGAGTCAAGTATCTGTTTCTATGGTGTCGTTTTTTTTAGGGACCGTGACATTAGTATAGGTCGGCTTATCTCTGAAACTGATGTAGCTAAGGGACCCTTCATAATGCCAAACATTGACATCAAGTATATTCTTCGAAGGAAGTTTTTTTACTTCAGAATTGGCAAACAACCAATTCTCAAGCTCATCCTTGATGTCAATGTTTCATTATAGATATATTGATCAACAATTTGTGATATGCTTTTGTGTTTGTCTGTTTGATTCATGCCATATTAATAGAAAATTTGGATATGGAAAGTGATGCGGGATGATAAAGGGTCGTGAGGGGATTCGACTTTGTATCCTTTTCATCCAAACAAAGCAAAGAAAGCTGTCACCTCACTCCACGGTAAGCAAAGGCATGTCTTAATTCTATTTTTCATCGTACAATTTTGTAAGCTCTTGAAATAACTTCCTTTTTTTTCTTAAATCTAGAGGAAAAGAAAAACTGGATATCTGGATACCTCTTTTTTGTTTATGAGAACTACATATAAGTAGTTGTCCATGGCCATTGAGCTCCATTAAGATAGTTATAGTCCTCTTAGGGTCCAATTTGGTTGTCGGGAACCGTAAATTAATCCGTAGTATCTTCTTATGTAATATCCTGAGCTTACATGTAATTTTTGCCACTTATATGTCGCGTTTGTAGCTGGTCACATATTTAATCTTTCCAAAAGATTTTCCTCCTATATACAAGAATGTTAATTGTTTACTATTTTATGTATGACTTGCTAGTTTATACCACACAGTTTTGGAGATCACAGTGAAAAGAAAACAGAGAAACCAGTACCACAGTCGAGTTCTCTGTGGAAAACTTGCGCTAGTTGATCTTGCTGGCAGGTAGATAAATACCCTTATACAACTTCTCTTATTTCATCATTCCCTACCAATTATGTTTTATTTCCACTAAGGAATACAAAAATAATATCATAACTCCTTAACTTCCATTGATCATGTAATAACTCATTTTCAGTGAGAGGGCTTCTGAAACAAAGAGTGGAGGTCACAAGCTTAGAGATGGAGCCAATATTAATCGGTCACTTCTATTGAGGCAGCATGCTTATATATTAGTTTATTCTTTCAATTTCTCTTGCTAGGATATAACTTCTCTACCCTTTGGTTCTATCGTATATAGAGAATTCACTAGGAAGAACTGTTTGCCTTGTTTTGGGACTGGTTTTATGTTGAATCTCAGTAGTAAAAATTTAACTAGTTATTTCCGAATTCTCTTGATCATGCCAGGTGGGTAAAATTTAAGTAGTTATTTCAGCTTTTTCTCATCACAATTCAAAAAATAAGATAAAATAACCATATCATTAAAATACGAAAAATATCTCTAAATAACTGCTTTCTTGTGATATCCTACAGCGTGCTGTAGATATGCAGAGGAGATTAACACATGTCGAGATGATGGCTGCTCTGCTGGAACAATGCAGGTGCATTTGAACGCAACATCAAGTACTTGGAACATGGAGAATTCCAAACCGGGTAACAGGGTTTTAGAGCCAGGTCCAACAATTTTTCTCTGGTGAAGATATGTTATGTTAGATTTAATCCTGACTTAGCCGATAAAAATTAGCAGGCAACCACTAATGTGCAGCTATGATCTTATTTGATCTCATTGATTAATCTTTGTCAAGCTTTCTCGCCAGGTTTTTCGATCTATTGACTCTGGATCAGTAAAAGGATTCCCTAATGATGCTAAAGAAGCAGGGAAGCAGGTTTGTGTATTAAGATGGGCTTCAATGTATTAAGATGTGTAGATGCCTGGGTCATTGCCCTGCATTTAGTGGCTGTTATTATTCCTATTATTATTGTAGATGGCTTTTCATCTCATTATGTTCATCCGTTTCCAGAGACTCGAGGGACTTCTTAAATTGCCTGAGAACAGGGAATGTGCCGACTGCAAAATCAAGTAGGTATCTGTAAATAATTGCTTATGGGGCTGCGAAAGGTCTTGACTATCTTCATGAAAAGGTTCATCCTCCAATCGTCAAAGGTTTTAATTGATTACCAATGACTTTGGCAGGGATTTTATGGATGGGTCTGACTAGACTGACTGATATATAGTCACATGAACTTTCATCTCTAGAATTTTTTTGATAGCAATGTGAGGAAATTGCATTCAGGGATCCTCCAATCCGTGTGATTTTGTTGAACTTCTGAAAAAACTTGGCTTCGAGCTTAACTAGTGGCCTAAACAGTTAAAAAACTTCGGAAGTATATCCATCAGATCCTAGTGCCCTGTTAACACTGGAATCAGATATAGTTTTCCAAATTTCAACTTCCACCAAATTTGCTTCAATTAAGCTGCTGTCCTCAGCAGATATCAAAGAGAAAGCGTTCCCGTCTAAGCCCGATTCAGGTCGTTATTCTTCCTTGTACATTCTTTGAAATGGTTTCTTGTATCAGACGCTTTTGATTGCTTCCTTGATTCAATTCGTTTATGAGCAAATAGTGAATGGAGTTGCCCTTTTTCCAAAGACTAGCTATTGTACAAAATAAACTTGTATTTCTATCACTCTCCTTCAACCACTTGCCCTAGACTTTTGCTTCTATAGAACTCTTCCTCTGGGACCTTATTATATGTCGACTTTAGTGTGTTTGGATTCCAATTCAACTCTAGTTCCTTCTAAGCTTAGTAAATCCCCAGAAGCTCAATGACATGCCCATGGCATCCCCTGGTCCATATGTTGTAACTCACGATCACATGTCGATGACACATGATCTATGCCGAGTGTATAGTTTAGAAAAGTCAGAGTGTGCATTGGTGAAATGACCAATGTACCCTCGATGTACCTACACTGTATAAGGTCATGTTCAAAGAACCAACATAACTCACACGTGTTTAGTGCCCTTCATGGTTACCATAAATTGTGGGCTCCACGTACACTTTTTTTTGGTCTTTCTAGCATAAATAAGGCAAATTGGCGACACATGTTTGTTACATGCTTTATTATAGAGTGTTTAGCAATATGATAGAAGAAGGTACTCGATTTTATCCACCAACCTGACACTTTCATCATGGTGACAAACAGATCAATCAATTAAATGGACGATCAAAATTATCCAATCGTTGAAAGTTTCAGCTATCTCTCATCGACAAAAGGTCGTGCTAGGTCCATTTGACGGTCTCGATTGAAGGTGAAATTGATTAATAGTGTAGATGGCAGGTGCCGTTGTCTTCGATGATGCGAAGGAGCCTCAGATAATATCTGTTCGGTAACCATAAAATGAAAGTATTCAACAACCAAAGATTCTTGACGTGTTGTATACGAAACGGATTTCACTATTTATTTATTTTTCATGTCAATGATTAGGTGGAATTGGATGAGAACAAAGTTCATTGATAACCAATAATCAAGTTGGGATTCGGCAATCATTGGGCTGCATGTCAGTTCGGTTTAATCGGATAAATTTGTTTATCTGAGATGATATATTATTTTTCTTTTTATTTGCTACACACTATCCCACTATCTCTGATCTGGATGGTAAAGTCACTAATTACATTTACATATGCTTTTTTTGTTCTAGGTATGTCGAAGAGCTAGAGATCCGAATAAGTTCATGTTCTGTAAAAGGTGTGATGGTGTTTACCATTGCTACTGTCAGCAACCTCCCCACAAGGTGGACCTTGTCTAAAATTTTATTTATTGTTATCGTACCTTTTTTTAAATTTTATTTATTTATTTTATTCTTTTAATGAATGTAATATTTACTTTGGTCCTTATTTGTGCCCAAAGCATACAAGGTGTCACAGTTGTGCTTCCACTATCTGTGGAAGTGGCCTTAGCACGAGGTTGGTCAATTACTCTAAAGACAATCTTCTGCACATTCAGTCTGTATTTCTTCTTGTTATGATAAATTGACAAGGCTTTTGAATCTAATTGTTGATTGTTTTTATTCTACTTGTAACCCTTCTGTAATCAATTTTGAAACTCCTCAATTGCTTGCAGATTTGGGGTGTGATCTTTACCTAGGTTCTCTGTCATGCCTTTGATATTGTGATCGTCAAGACCATTATCTTGTTAGATTGATGACGGAAAGGAAGCTTAAGACACTAGTGGACTCTAAGTATCCACTGAGCAACGCAGAAGATGGTTGGGCTAAAAGCTTTGAGGGCCATGCTACTGGGAAGATAATTGTAGAGCCATAGATAAAAAGTTTAGGGACGGCTTTAGCACTTGTTGGATGTTAAAAAGGCAACTGTGTAAGCTATCTCATAAATAAATGGTTGTGCTTTATATATGGATTATGCTGTTAAGTTTTCTAATTCTTCAAATGATCGTGAAAGTGTGACTGGGTTGTGCTTTATATATGGATTATGATGATATGGTGATTACGATTCAACAAAGTGCATTAAAATTGTCGACGTAAATTTAAAATATATATATATATATATATATTTTAAAATTTTCATAAAAAAATCACTGCCAAAATTTTTTTATAAAAATATATTTAAAGAAAAAAAAAATGTTGGAGACGGCTAAAAGCTGTCTCCAATAATAGGAGGTCACTTATTGGAGACGGCTTTAAGCCGTCTCCAATAAGTATTGGAAATGGCTAGATGACTTATTAGAGACGTCTCTAACATATATTTGGAGACGGCCATATGCCGTCTCCAATAACCTTGACTATTATGGACGGCTTTCATTTGGTCTCCAAAGACAATGGAGACGGGACTATTTGAGACTACATGGAAGCCGTCTCCAATACTATTGGAGACGACTTAGACACCTTTGGAGACGGCCAAAAGTCGTCTCCAATAAACACATTTTTTGTAGTGATTATAGTTCATTGAATTTTTTCTCTTTTGACCAGAGTTTGGAATATGGATGTCGACTCCTTAATTTTCTATATTTTTAATTATTGATTGATTGAAGTGGCTCTAACATAAAAGTGTGCCAATAATATCGGCCAAAACATTATCAAGTTGATTTGATTTCTCTGCTTCACTCATTTTTTGAACCAGATTGAGCACATGAACTTGACCCCTCGGATCAGGTCGAGCATGGATCATTTGAAGGTTAGGTTGACCATTTTTTTTTGTATGTACAATATAAAAAGGTTTGGGGTATTAGGTGATTTTAACTAAGCTACGTTGAGTCGGGTCAATTTTCAAGGTTGAGCATATACTTCTTGATTCGTTGGCCCAAATTAGGGTGTTCACTAGGTCGGTTGAGACAGATTGGCCTCTTTGAAAAAGAAATTATCACCTTCATGTTCTTAATCATTATAGTTGCACTATATTTGAAAGTTTGGCTCTATCTTCTCTAAATTTAGAACCTCCCTACTTTAGCGGCGCAAGCATCTCTGCCAAGGGTACCAATGTACCATTGCCTTCTTCCATTATCGTGCTTCTTCTCCAACTTTAGCATCAGATATTACACTTTTATTTCCTTCACCAAGTGTTGGTGGCCTTGTCCAAGTGGGTCTATGCCAATTATATCTTCGAACACGCTAAATCCTAACAATTTGGAAGCACGGGGCCCAATTTAGAGGCTTCCTAACCTGGGCCTTTTTTTGAATGATTTGTAAGCTTGGGTTTAACATATGACCTTGAGGTTGCATTATTGTTGTAGAGGCCCAACAATAAAACGGTCAACGATTTATGCACGTAAAATGTAGGGTGAGATGGAAGAATCTTTGGTTGTAAATGAAAGTATCCTTCGTTAATTTTCTTAAATATTTGTTGGGGTGGCATTTTTTTGCTACCAAAGATTTTTACAGGACCGCTGACAATTGAGATTGTTGCTCGTCCCAATATTTCACAACTTGGTTCTTGAGATCATGGCTCAGATTTTGATTCTATGTGACACAGATCCAAAAAGTGAACATAATCATGGTGTACATCAAACTTTGTTCTATAATTAAAAGGGTACCTTTATTTATAATGTGAGATTATTCTTTCTCAAGCTTAAAGAAGTTGACTTTTTCTGATATGGGGATGGAGATTGTTTTTTGTCCCAATCATTTAAACATGATACAAAGCAATCCATGGCGGACTTAAAAAATGACTTAGTTATAAGATGACTTGATGTTTAGGTTAGGTTTAGTGGGAGGTGTCATGTAAAAATCTAGCATGTGCACTATAAGATAAGAACACCATGAACGCCATGATCTAAAGATGTTTGGTGTAAAAAATTATAAGGAAATCAATCTCTATAGACATCATATTTTTGTACAATTGATCATAGATCATGAACATCAAATCACACGGAATGCATGATGATTCCATGGCATCCATCCTAAACTGTGAACCAATTCCCAAGTACCAAGAGCTTCCGTGATTGGGATGGATACATAATACTAACCCTCTATGATTTAGTAGATGCTAAGCAAGATTCTCCCGTTTTATTTTCCTCCTCTTAATAGTGAGTTAGTATTAGTTGCATGATGCTAATGCAAGGTGACTTTGTACTCATGTCACTTTTGGTACGTGGTCACATAGAATTATAATATATACCGTATGATAAGTGATTTATGATCTAAAGATCTTTGGCCCCAAGTATGCGGATTAAAATTGATCTCCATCATCTCACTCAAAGTAATCGAACATCATCTAATATTAATGGAAATTATTTTTTAATTCAAGAGAAAGATGAGTCGACCCGTAATTTTAGGGCAATTTTTTTTGGAATTTGTGCCATGTTGATTAAAAAATTGATTGTTTTATGGTACGCTTATAATTTCAAGATTCCTTATATCAAATATTGGGGCAAAAATTGACCTTCATGTCCCATTCAAAGAAATCAATGATTTTTGGTATAGGTGGCTAACAAGATTCCGTGGGCATTACTAAAGCGGCCCATAAAAAATACATGTATTTTTTCAAGTCGGGTTATGCTTTTGGGTTGGGCGTCGGGTCGGATTGGCTTAAGTGCACCATTAGGGTTGGGCTGGGCATTCGAGATTAGAAAATTAAGTAAGAGATTATTAGCCTATTTAGAGAATCCAATTTAGGTTGGGCGTCGGGTCGGATTGGCTTGAGTGCACCATTAAGGTTGGGTTGGGCATTCAAGATTAGAAAATTAAGTAAGAGATTATTAGCCTATTTAGAGAATCCAATTTAGTAAAGATTATGGTTGTGTATGGCATAGCTCTTTGCTAGCCCTTGCTAGAGCAGAGTTCACCTACTTTAGTTGATTTCCATTCTCTTTTCTAAATCCTTGCAAAAGAGGATTTACCTACTCTAACAACAACTTCCCTGCTTTCTACTAACTTCCTACTAGAGCGAATAAACTCTGCTCTAAGTAGGAGTGAGTAGCGAGGAGGGTAGAACTATTGAATAGGTAAATCTTGCATGAAATCCTGCTATGCAAGGAGTTATCAAGTAGAAGGGGTACCTACTAAAGCATGTAGTAGGATGTTAGTAAAGAGGATGAGAATCTGCTAAAGCATGGAGGTGAACTCTGCTATGACAGAGGCTAGCAGAGAGCTATGCCATTCGCAACTTATATACCTATTTAGAAAATTTGGTAACTTTTCCATGTCTATTTTAATAAACTTTATTTAACCGTAGAGAATCCTACTTTAAAAAGGTGAAAAAAGAATGACAACAGTGCACAATTTCCTTTGGTCTGGAGCTGATCAAAATTTTACGATCCACCTCGTGGGATGGGATGGATGTTGGTGGTCCCTAAAGGTTGGGGGTTTGGGCATAATGCATCTCTCTCCTATGAATTATGCCCTTGGAGCTAAATGGTGGTGGAGGTTGGGAGACCAGGAGAATCAGAATATCATATGGAAGTCTATAATTTTCGACAAATATAAAATCACCAGCCCGATTTAGGGTGCGCATGTGCCCCTGGAATTAGGCGGGTGCTCTAAAAAAAAAAAAAAAAAAAAAAAAGTTCCAGTTGCTACAAATGGATCACGTCGCTATTTCAACGCTAGAACAAGTATATCCAATTCAAGGTGGGCTTCGACTCTCAAGTCAATTTTGGCTGGACTCTTGGGCCTCGGCTAGACCACTTGCTATTGACTTCCCGGACCTCTTTCAGCAGACTACCAATCAGCGTGGGACGGTTGGGTACAACTGTTTGATAGTAGGTAATGTGTAGATCGTGAATTCCCATCTCGTTTGCCATCTCCTTGACGCGGATCATGTTTCGCTGGTCTCTCTCTTTGGTATGGTCGCTACTGCTCCATGCGTTCCTTTCAAGCCTGTTGAAAGATACTGGGTGGGTGCCTCTTCCGGTCTCTTCTTGGTAAAAAGACCTACTTCCTTGTCACTTTCCGTCCACTTCATTTCTGTAGTTGGGCCTTTATCCATCGAATTAATCTTCTGGAGAAGATGTGGTTTTTTGCTTGGTGTGTGACTTCGCAGAGAATCCTTACAATTGACTCCCTCAATAAGAGAGGTTTCTAGTTCGTTAACCGGTGAATTGTATGCATGCTTTGAGGATAGCGAGTCGGCTAACCATTTTCTTCTCCACTGCCCTTTTGCTAGCTCGGTCTAGCGCTCCTCTCGCACTTCGGGGTAGTTTAGTGTCCCCCACTACAAAAATAAGACTATTAGAGGTAGTTTTTTGGAGAAAAAGCCGGTCATTATTAACAAAAACCATTAAGACTATTAGCGGCAAGGGAATTAGTGACCGTTTTTTATTAATAGCGGCAATAGTCTTATTTTTTGTAGTGCCCTGCCCTCAGTTGAGGATGCTTTTAGTGGCTGGTGGGTAGTCCCAAACAAAGAGGTTAAGTTCAAGATATGAAATGGGATTCTTTTCACCATCATGTGAAACATATGGAATGAACGAAATGGCCGTACCTTTGAAGGTTTGCAACGATCTTCTTTCACAATTTTCTATTAGGCGGTTGATATGATTTTCTCTTGGATGGAAGCATTAGAAGCCAAAGATTTCATCTCCTTGTGTAGATATTGGAGCTCCCTCAATATGTGAGGTGTTTTGTTTGTCTGTGTAGCTTTTTGGGTTCCGATTTTTGTTGGGTGTCGGTCCCTTGTGCGGTTTTGGGTTGGTGGGTCTGTTTGTATGCCTCCGGATTTTTTATTTATACTTTTAATTCCACTAGTAAAAGTGCACATGTGTTGCACATGTTAATATAAATGTGAAGACATCATCGAATTCCTTTTATTTAAATGTCATATTCTAAAGATCTTCGATCTCTATCATATGACTTAACACAATAAATGGTCATCATTCCATCCATATTTGATTGCTTTGAATTATATAATAGAGATTTTATTTTATACCAATCTTTTGCATTAAACATATTTAGAACATGACCTTCAAATCCGATGGCTAAGATGAAGTTTTCACTTGGCATAAGTCCTCCAAATATCAAGTATTTCCTTTAAAGGATAACTCTAATTATACCAATCAGATTTCTAAATGCACTACATTCGAAAAATCATTAACTGATGTGAACCAAATGATAGAGATCCATTTTCTTTTCAATCTTTCACATAATGGAACTCGAGATCAATGGTGTACCATCAGACGGTCAATTTATGATTTTTATTGCATACATTCCAAAACAATGATTGAAAATTATGGGGCACGCGTCATACTTAAACATAATTTTCGATCACTTTTTAGGATGTTTTATTTGTACCACATGCAATAAAAAATTAACTGTTAGTACACTCATGATTTACAATTTGGACAAAAATGACCGTTATTGTCTAATTCAAAACAGTCAATGATATTCGGCTATGATATCATTCAAAATTGATTTCCAATTCGATCTTCTATATGATGATCCTGAGGTAAATGGTGTACCATTAGACGGTCAATTTTTAATCTGCGTGACACACATCCCAAAACACTAACTGAAAATCATGTGGCAGACATCATGCTCAAACATGATTTTCGATCACGTTTTGAAACGTGCAGCACCTGAAATAAAAAGTTGATTGTCGGTACACCCATGATCTCATACATTATGGAAAAGATTGTGCGACAAACGACTTCCATCTTCTGATTCACAATAGTTAATGGTTATCAGTTATAGTACCATTAAAATTTTAGTCATTTTAAATAGAACGGTTCGATTTTCGTTTTAATCTTTCATCCCAAAAAATAATTGGAAACCATGTGACATACGAAAACATGATCATGGGCATACCATCAAAAGGGCAAAGAGTCATGTAGCTTACTAATATTTGGAACATGTACAAGAATTTGGTACATGCAATTGGCAGACCACCTCATGTCATTTGACATTCAATCGGTTTATTGGTTATATAGTTAAAAACTTAGAATCATTAACTATAAATCTCATAAAAACGCATGTGCATTACACATGGTACCAAAATAAAAATTTTAATTGAAAAATGTGACAGAAGCTGCATAATAATCACTTGCACCACGTATCAGTACATGATGTCAAAATGGTGTCTCATATATAAAATCGCTAATCTTAATTTTATATGCATGCCATCATTTTAAAGCCATATGATCATCATATAAATCATATTTATGTTAAAATAACATTAAAAAATAAAAATGAATATATAATTTAGAACTTAAAAGTAGGGTTGCTAACGGATCGTGTTAAAGATTTGACTGTCTGATTGGTAAATGGCATATGCTGACCTGACCTAGCCTGATGGTGCACCTTGATTCGACCTAATACTTGAAGGGTCAATGTAACGACCCGACTTTTCCAATCCTTACGGTATAGGAAAGGCCGGTTCATCAACTTATTGATTTCTCAATAAGCCGTATTCAAACAGAGGCCGGCACATAACAATGATCTAAAACAGAGGCAAAGCAGAGATAATTCATAATTCAAAAGCTTGTAATAACAAATCTATCACGATGAGGAACCAAAAGGAACCACCGGTGATGGCCAATCCAACACCTAAACTAATGGTTCACGATGATGGTTCCTCAAGTGATATAAAAAAGAACAAAATAAGGCCTAGGGCCCAATATTCAAAACAATATAAAATACCAAAATACAGATCTAAAGGTCAAGGAAGAACTCCTCGAAAGTCTAATTCCTCCTCAGGAATATAATCAGAATCCTCCAAATCCTCAGATCCCAAATCAGTCTCAGCACTTGTGACGTATAGTCGAGGGTGAGCTAACAGCAAAGCCCAATAGAGGAAACAAATCTATTTGTATTTCATTATAAGTAAAGGTTTTCAAAGGCGAATTCGAGATCAAATATGGTTTTCAAATGATGCTTTGCAACAAATCTCGATTCTAATCTTGAGTTAAGCGAATACATAAATCGATGTGTTAAAATCTTCAATTAGTATGCTTCTTGTCGTAAATTTATAACTTAATTATATCTCTCAAATTCCTATAGCATGAGAGCAAAGTGTATACCGATGGGAAGACCCTATTGATCATCGCTGCTCATGAACCATTTTTACAATGCAACAAGCCCTCACGCAATGAGGGAAACTTGCGTAAAGTTATACTGGCAACACTTAGTAGAATCTAGGGCATCGCTCGACGACCTCAAATCAAATGCAATTGCTAACACATATCAAGGCTTATTATTCATATCATATCCGATTTTCAAAGTTATTCAAAGGTCTGATTCAAAGATTAACGAGGTTCGAGGTTCAATTACAAAGTTCTTAATTTTAGCAAAGTCTCCATCTTTGAGGTTACGATGTCCATAACAGATTTCAAATACATGCGATGTTAATAATGATTTCAAATACATGCTTCTCAAGAGAAATAGTCAAACAAATTCCTACTTATAATAGAATACAAATAATGTGTAGGGTTCCCCTACCTTAACAAAGAGCTTCAAAATCACGCATAAGCTCCTCACCAAGGACTCCTCAGTCAAAACCTACATATATTAACACTTTCGATTGTTAATATAAGACAAAAAAATCAAACTAAAATTTGATTAAAAATCCAATAAAAATTAAAAGCAGAATGACGAAATTTGTGGGTCAAATCTGAATTCGATGGTAATTCAATTTCGACCCTTGAATTCAAAAGCGCACATCATCCCAAAAATGGGAAAAATCGCACATCGATCCGTGGCCATCGATTTTAGATTGAACCACTGACCATCGATCACAGATTTTCTAAATTCCAAAAATGGGAAAAATCACGCATCGATGCATGGCCATCGATTTTAGATTGAACCACCATCGGATCACACATGATTTTATAAATAGTCCCAAAATGGGAAAATCAGACATCGATGCATGGCCATCAGATTTTAGATTGAACCACAGCCATGTCTTCTTTAATTCTAAACAAAACATAAACAAAATAACACAAGGAGGTTTCATCGACCTACCTCTTGTAGTTTAAACCGTTGATTCCAAGCTCCAAGCTCCAAGTTCCATGGTTCAGATTTTCACTTCAGTCCATCATAAAGAAACGACCACGGCCATTAGATCACACAGATTTTTCTCACTCTCCACATCACTCTTCTCTTTCAATATATCAAACTGATCCTAAGACAATTTCAAAGCTAATCAATGGTTGAGATGTGAAGAGGAGGTCTCAATCTCTCTAGATCTAGGATCAAACGAGCAAGGTCTTTAGAAGCTTAAATTTCAAAGAGAGTGGGAGAGTTAATCTTCTCTTGCACTCTCTCTCTCTTATAACCAAACCTAAGCAACTATAATATCTAGATTTTTTGTATTTGTAACTTATCCACTTAAGTTGAGAACATATCTGGTGTTAACCACCAACACCAACCCAATAGTATAAGTTATCGATTTCATGACTTGCACACCTCTCGAGACCAACTCTTTTGGCCATTAGTCTTACCATAGCCTTAGCTTACTAAAAGTCCAAAAATATTCTACAGTATTTTCCGGGCACGCTTACCGAGGTAAACGAAAATATGCCGAAAATATCAGGGATATTACAGTCAAGGGTATATGCCCAACCCGACCGGATAACTATCCCGACTTTAACCTGAAGAGTCGAGTGTATATGCCCAACCCGACCTGACACCTAATTTGACCTTATTGAAAACAGTCTATTTTATTATTATTATTATTATTATTACTACTACTACTACTATTATTAATTATTATATAAAATCTTGTAACTCAAGCTTAGTTGACCAAACCCGACCTGACACTTATCCCGACCTTAACCTGAAGGGTCGAGTGTATATGCCCAACCCGACCTGACACCTGACTTGACCTGGTTGAAAATACTCTACTTTATTATTATTATTATTATTAATTATTATATAAAATCTTGTAATTCGAGCTTAGTCGATCAAATTTTTCCTTAACCCAACCCAACCATACTTATAGATTGTATCTGACACTACATGCCTTACTTAGCCGAATAACCCAAGTTTAGTACCTAGTCCAATAAAAAAGTCGCCTCGAGAAAGTCAAGTATCAAGTCTACCCGATATATTGAGAGCCCTACGTAAAAGTATTATATGTTTGTCTATGTATAAAGTTAAGTGCTCCCCTAAGTCTTACGACCAACATACGTATGAGTACAAGTTTTAGGCCGAAATTCGAATCCGATTAGGTAAGATGACAAAATTTGATCAGGGGTACATTAATCGTGGCTCAGAGGGTTTCAACTTTCCAGTAAATTATTATTTTGGTAGCTTTATTAACACCCGTGGAATCTTAGAGGGCACCTATGCAAAAAATCATTGACTCTTTGTATTAGTTGATGGAGATTATTTTTCGGCCCATTCTTCGACATAAGGGATCTTGATATCATTGGCTTACCATTAGATGATCTTTTTTTATTT
This sequence comes from Chloranthus sessilifolius, assembly GCA_021018995.1. Classification (NCBI taxonomy): domain Eukaryota; kingdom Viridiplantae; phylum Streptophyta; class Magnoliopsida; order Chloranthales; family Chloranthaceae; genus Chloranthus; species Chloranthus sessilifolius. The sequence continues at coordinate 162,044,916 of CM037585.1, forward strand.
CATAAGGTGCAGATCCCAAAATATGGCCCTAAATTTACATGACATATATTATGCTCAAATTTATTTTTTGGGCTATTTTTATGTGATCTATGCCACATAATTCAAAGCAAGTCAAATATTTTATGATAAAATTATTAATTCTCTTAACTTTGTGGATTTCTTTGAAAGGGCTAAAAATAAGGAAGGAAAGATAACTTTTATAGCAAAATTGTTAATTCTCTTAACTTTATGGGTTTCTTTGAAGGTGCTAAAAATAAGGAAAGAAAGAGAACTTATTTGGATACCATTATTTACGTATTCCCAGTGGAAAAGAGATTCTATTTGGGTATCATTATTTGCAACCCTTAAAATTGTGACCTCGTCAATATTCTCTAGTAGGTATGAAATGATCGCTTTGAATTAGAAGATGGAGATCATTTTTTATCCCCATCTTTTACCTAAATGATCTTGGTATCATGAGAGTATTATTAGATCGTCTATTTTTTTAAAAATGATATTAAAATAATGTTTGAGAGTGATGTAAGTCATTTAATTTTAAAGTCACTTTTTCGATTGTGCGTCAAGTGAAATAAAAATTTTACTTCCTGATGATACAAACAGTATATCAAGATCAACTATATAGAAAATTGAGACGAAAAATAATCTCCATCGTATGATTCAAAGTGATCAATATATTCAGACTAAAAGAGGTGAGTTGAAGTTATAATTTTTTAGATGGTAAATAATGATACCCATTTTAATTCTATTGTCACGGCTTAGGAGTGTATATAGGGGCAAATATAAAAACAAAGATTGAGAAAAACTATTTTAGCTTTCATATAGTATAAGGATAAAGATACATAAGGAAGAAGATGAGGGTAGATGGAGTAGCTTAAGGGTATTTTGGCTTAGGAGTATTTTGTTACTAAAAATATGAAAACATTAAAATTGACAGAAATTATTTGTATTTTTATATAGTAGTAACGATTAGCCTTCTCTAAAAAAAAGATAAAAGAAAATATCCTATTACAAAATTATCTCTATGGTCTCGTCAAACGACCATTTCAAACTCTCGACGTATATAGTTTTTTTTTAACTCAAACTCCTTTCTGGAATTTCATGGGAGATTTTTGGGATAAAAAAATTAGAATTTTTGTGGAAGAAGCATGATTCGTTTCAACTAAAAGGGTATTTTCAGTATAAAAGCAAAAGGGTATTTTCACTAAAAGGGTATTTTAGGTATAAAAGCAAAAGGGTATTTTCAAGATGACAAAGTGTGATAACAAATTGCTTTTCGTTTTGTTACTTGTAGACTGTAGTATAGTTCCAACTCGTTCTTTTCTCCCTTTTTTGAGCGGTTCTTTTTCTTGAAAGCACAAAAACAAAGAGATAATTAGAGAAAGAGAAAATGGTCAAGGAGAAAGGCTTTGCTTAAGTGAGGTGTAATCACATAATATTCATTTAAATAAAGCTCACTATATTTGTTTATTTTTTAATTTTAAGTGGGGTGCAATCACATAATACTTGTGCAATCGTTAAAGTGGTATATAATGACTTATATTTAGATTGCAAGTAATGACTTATATTTGGGTTGTAAGTATTGGCTCCCTACTCTATCATGCATGTCTCACATAAAAGAAAAAAATCATACCCTGCATCGGATGGTCGATGCGTAGAAAGGGAGCTAGTCGCTTTCTTTATACACCTCAAATTTGATTAATTTACATAATTGTGTGACAAAGCTCATAAGTGTGGGTATAATTTCAAATACTTCACCATTTTGACCCAAGTGCAACCGCTTGCAGTCGGATCAAGTACCTAATTCTAGCTAGCTGTTAATCGGGCGGATGCGCAACTCCGCCGGAGTTCACCCAAAAATTTGGGACTTAAATAAGTCCTGTAGGCGGCCCGGTACGTAGGGCCAAGCTAGGTGCTAGTAGCCCACTAGACCGGGCCAGGTTAGAGCCAGATAGTCAGTAGACTGCCATGGCCTTGCACAATTTTTTACCTGCCCACATGAGACCCTTTAATTTACAAATGTTTGGGCCATTAGGTCACAAATTAATCCGTTAAACCTAAATTCTCTTAGGTCCCATATGAGAGCCATTAGTCCACTATGAGATGATCAGTAATTTTCATGTGGGACGAATTTTTTCATGTGTGCCATGTGGACAAGAAAAAAGTATAAGTTGTTGACATTGTTATGTACTCTGCCCTTATTATAATGAGCTAGTACGCTCATTGTAGACTAACTCCATTAAAATACCATCACATTTTCATTGTTCATTGGATTAATATGAGGATAATTTTGTAAAATATTGTAACGACCCTAAACTTTAACACAAGAAGATATGAAATATCGGGTCATGTAACTTAGTTCATAAGCTCATTAGCAGAAATTTTATTGATAGGACACAAAAAAACCAAATCCTTTTTTATTTTTTTTAAAATAATATAAAATTTGTTATAAATATATTTATTGTGATGGATGACCAATTAGTTTTAATCACTTAAATTCTTAGTCACATTTATGTAGTCCCTTAGAATTCTTATCCATTACTATATAACTCTTTTGGAATTATGGCAAAAGGTATGTATCCTCCTAACCAATCATATTCTCTCAAATTTTCATATTCTCACATTGTAATTTTATATAAGGGAGTCTTGTGGAATTATAAGGATAACTTAAGTGAAGTGAAAGATATAGAATTCCTAAAGAATTAGTTTCATATATTACAACCTCTTTATTTTGTCTTTATTTTTTATTATTTTACAACACGTTATCAGCACGAAGCTCCAATCAATTGTTGGGTCTTTTATCTTTAACGTCAAAAGCTATTGGTTTAATATTTTTCGTTAGCGGTATGTTTCTTTATTATTTAGTAATCAAATTTGTTAATTATTATTTTCTTTAATATTTATTTAAACTAGTGATAATCATATCATAATATGTGAATACATTTTATGCGATAATATAAATTAGAAAATTATCATATTAGTCTTAGAAATATTTGATAATTTTAATTTGTTATATTTTAAATGACTCATCTAATTCTTCATTAATTTTTGTCATAGTAAATATCAAATGTTACAAAAATTGAGTTTGTCGCTCTTGATATTTTTAGTCACAATTACTTATCTCAGATCATTGATGATGAGAATCATCTTGAGACTATGAACCTTGAAAATACTATTAAGGAAAGAAATCAAGCATCTCAGTAGGATCGCGCTAAAGTCATAATTTTGATTCATGAAGAATTAAAATTTGAGTACCTTATTGTAAATGATCCCTTCACTTTGTGGAATAGTTTAAGGGAGAGATGCGAAAAGCAGAAGACCGTAATCTGCTAAAAGCTCGTTATGACTGGATGCACTTGAGGTTGTAAGATTTTAAGTCTGTTAGCGAGTACAACTCTCCACTTTTTAAAATCAGCTCATAGTTAAAATTATACAGAGAATAGGACATGTTAAAAAAAATATTTATCACTTTTCATACATCGAATGTGCTCCTGCAACAGTAATATCGAGAGCATAAATTTACAAATATTCTAAATTAAAATCTTGTCTTCTACTGGCTGAACAAAATAATGACCTTTTAATGAAAAATCATTAATCCGGTCCAATCAGTTCTACACCATTCTCTGAAGCGAATGAAACCTCATTTTATAATTTTAAAGGAAATCAAGGTTGACAACATAATAGAAAGAATTATCAATTTTAAGAAGAACGTACTCATAATTCTTCATATAGAAATATACTATACCACCAAAAGTGGAACCACAATGAGAGAAAATATGATGAACACAAAGCTTTAAAAAATAAATCTAAAAAAAAAAACCTATGAAGATAAATATCATAGATGTTGGTATGAAAGGACATTCATCGCGTACCTGTTGTACGCCTAAATATTTGGTGAAATTATATTAAACCTCTATAAAAAAAAAAAGAATTAAAATGACGTTTTTTTTATCACCGTAATCTAATGGATCCTACAGTTTTCCTTGAGAATTAAAATGGAGTAGATATAACTTATCTTGATGTTTCAGATTTCTTTATAGATCATGACTTGAAAACTTACCTTTTAGTTTATGATGAATATATTTATAATAACTAATATGCCTATTTTGATTCTATTATGTTTACATGTACTATTTTATTTTAAAATAATAAAGTTTAATATCTAAATTTTTTTCCTATGTAAAGTGTTATGGTACTAATTGATTAAATGATTTCAAGATGATTGATAAGATATTTGTCTAGTAGATAGTTATACAACTCACACAATTTTTAAATATAAGAAATATTTTTAATATTTGACATTATATAAAGATAATATCAATACTATTTCGGGTTCATTGACTTTAATTGAAGGCTATGAAAGAACGATTATCATATTACCAAGATGAACAAAATTTATATTGATGATACTTTGTATCTTAGTTTTAAAGATATTTATGATGCTTTGTATTCTTATAATTTATTCATGATCCTTTACATTTTTTCAATTCTTAAAGAAATTTACTTAGTTTTAAAGATATTTATCGTAATGGTCATCATGTTTAAACCACAAATAAAGACAGTAAGAAATATCTTTATATTACTTCAATAAATTTAGGCCAAAAGTTTATAATAGAAAAATATCTACTTTCTCTTCTGGGCTATATTATATGACTATGTGAATAATTGAATCTCACATTATGATGCACCAAAAGTACTTTTATCCAAAGGTCTTTATGTTATGTCATGCTTTTCTTGGACAACTGAGATCAATAAAGATGCATCAAATAATTGAGAACTCACATGCACATCCTTTAAAAAATTGATCTGTGCCGAAATATGACTATATTTCGCACCCTAATACTAACATTTAGCTATCCGATGAAAGCTCTCTAACGACTGTTATGCAGTTTTAGTGGTTTCAGATATTTTTGATCATTAGATTTTAAAAGAGTACAAAAGAGGATAATTAAGGGTTACACAAGAGCATTAGACCAAGAAGCCAGTAGAAACTCCAAAATCCATGAAAATGATTAATTAGCCCAGCCTGCACCAGAAGAATGAAGATGTTGTTTGTTACAGTCAATCGATTGAATTGCATAAATCAATCGATTGACAAAAATGACAACTTTTTCCCCCTTAATTTTGAATTTGAAATTTGAATTAATTCAATCGATTGATATGTATAACTCAATCGATTGAATTCAAATTCAATTGATTCCGCCAAAATTCAATTGATTATGCCAAAAGCTGAATTTGAAACCAATCGATTGAAATTTGAATTTTAATCGATTGAGCCTATTATAGAAGTTTTCCTATCCACACCTTATAAAAGCAATGCTATGCTTAGGATTTATGGGGCTTTTTCTTGGCAGATTTTCTTAGGGTTTTTCAAGTTTTTTTTTTACAATTTTTTAATATAATTTATAATTAGGAAAAGAGCATTGTAAGGATAGGTCTTTTGATAAATAAAATAATATTTTTGGGATGACTTCTGGTTTGCATTGGGCGTATATATCGAGGATGAGCGGTTAAACCTCTCGGTGAAGGAGGAAGCGACCCCTAGATGAGTACTTGATTTATTGGTATTTCTATAATTTCTTATCATCATCATTAATCATTCGGCTAGTAGTGTGTGCTTAATATATAATTATCGAATGCTCATTTATAGTCATCAATCTTGATTATTAATGATCATAAAATGGTCATTCCACCTAGGTCTGATCTTGTAGACTGAGCTAAGATATCGTATGATTGATTATTAATGTTGTGATTTCAAATGTGAGATACGCTATGCCTTTCGAATGATTCATGTCGTAATAGGATGAATCATAGTGTTTGGATAGGATATGTCGGATCAGTAATCACACTTTTTACGATTTATTTTTCTTGTAGTTAAATGATGGTATATTGGTGTGGTATGAAATCGTGTGATTGATTGCAAAAAAATTATAAATCTAGGGTTAGCAAACTCCTTGATCATCTCTTAATTGTTATTTTCTTTGTCATCATTTATTCTTGTTTAGATAATTTTAAGTTTATTATTTTAGCATCGTGTGGTGTTAATTTAGCAAAGCAACTTTCTCACCCTTGGTACTTCTTTGGGTATCTTTATTCTCTTTAAAATTGATTTAATTACACGCTTACCTATGGGTACGATACTTATATTTTTACCTTACTACAATCGATCTTGTGCACTTGTAAGGGTACACTTTAAAAACCTATCAAGAACTAAAAGATTCTTTTATCAAATGATTATTTATGTGTCACTTATTCACAATAGAAAATAATTATAGAACTATCATCTTCTAAAGTAATTATTGAATCTCCATCATTTTTATAAAGAATTTATGGGATATATGTGGACCAATACATCCACCATGGACTATTTAAATATTTTATGGTGTTAATTGAAGCATCAACTAGGTGGTCACATATTTGTCTCTCACTTTCATTCATAATGTTGCATTTGTTAGAATTTTTGCCCAAATAATGATATTATGAGCACAAATTTTGAATATAATTATGAATCGATCAGCTATAGGCAATCGATCAATCGATTTAGACTTGAGACAAGCTTTGAAAATTGCTTAAATGATACGATTGATCAATCGAGCTATATACAAAAACTAGTGCTGCAATTATGCTCAACAAAATTTTCAGAAGATAATTCACTTGCAAAGTATTACAAATCAATTACCGGATACGTTTACTAGTGGATAAGGTTCTATGGATAAGCAAATGAAATCGATGTACCTGAAGATGTCATAACCACATAAGTGACAATCGAAATATTTGATCCATCCATACTTTCTACATAATATTCTTCTGAAAAAAGTCCCTTGAAGAGGAACCTCCTGAAGAGAAACAGATACCTGAAAATAATGAGATCTCAATAAACTATATAAGTACAGGAAAAATATAAGAAAGAAAGAAAATCATTGTCAATAACGTTTTTAATTTAAAGTTGTTTTTGACATTACAATTGAACCACAAATCATCGAAGAATGTTGACGTAGAAATGATTGACCAATATGGAAAGAGGCAATTCAAGTATAATTGAACTCCTTCGTAAAGTTTGAAGTTTTTGGACTTATAGTTCAAACACCTGAAGATGTAACGCCTGTTGGGTATAATTGGGTATTTGAATAAAAGCGTAATGAGAAAAATGAAATTATAAGATATAAAATATCACTTGTTATACAAGGTTTCTCGCAGAGACCTGATATTGATTATGAAAAAATATATTCTCCAGTAGTAGATGCAATTACATTAAAAAAATTTATTAGTTTAGTAGTTATAGAAAGTTTGGATATGCATTTAATGGATGTGATTATCGCATATTTTATAGATCACTAGATAATGATATAAGCACAAAAATCTCTGAAGATTATAAAATGCATGAAACATATAATTTAAAATCTTAAAGTATTTGTTCTATCAAGATTTATTCAAAATCTTTATACAGGTTAAAGAAATTCGAACGCATGTGATACAATTGTCTCAGCGAATATTTATTGAAAGAAGGATTTGAGAATGATTTAATTTGTCCATGCGTTTTCATACAAAAGTCTGAATCCGAATTTGCTATTGTTGTGGTATATATTGATGATTTAAATCTTAATGAAACTCCAGAAGAGCTTTAAAAAAAATTGCTACTTATTTAAATAATAAATTTGAGATGAAAGATTTGGGAAAACGAACTTTTGCTTAACCTTACAAATTGAATATTTTTCAAAGAAAATTTTTGTTCATCAATCAACATATACAAAAAAGGTCCTAAAACACTTTTATATGGATAAAGTTCATTCTTTGAGCACTCCAATGGTTGTACGTTCACTTAATGTGAAAAAAGATTATTTTTGCCCTCAAAAGAAGGATAAAGGAATCCTTGATCATAAAGTATTATATCTTAGTGCAATCAGTACTCTAATGTATCTTTCAAATTGTACCCGGCTTGATAGTGGCTTTTCGGTCAACTTACTAGCAAGATATTGCTCTCCATCAACTCAATAGCATTGTAATAAGGTCAAACATGTTCTATGCTACCTTTGCGGAACATCTTATATGAAATTATTTTATCCAAGTGGATCAAATTTACAGTTAGTTGAATATATAGGCGGAGGTTATCTCTCTGATTCACATAAAGGTAGATTACAAACGAGATATAAATTTATATGCGGTGATACAACTATCTCATGAAAATCTGTCAAACAAACCCTAGCTGCTACTTATTCAAATCATTCAGAGATCATTGTAAGTCATGAATGTAATTGGCTAAGATTGGTCATTCAACATATTTGAGAAAAATATGATTTATCTGCAATTAAAGAAAGTTGGATAATTTTATATGAAAATAATAATGCTTGTACCACACAAATAAGCGGAGGCTACATCAAAGGTGAAGAATCAAACATATTTTACCAAAATTCTTTTATACACATGAGCTGCAGAAGAGTGGGGATATTGATCTTAAGTAGATACGATCAAATAATAATTTAGCGGATTTAGTCGCTACAGTATTACCAAGAATAACATTCAAGAAGTTAGTGCATAACGTTGGAATGTGTCGATTCAAAGATCATTTATCATAAACAATTGAGATTTGCGTTCTTTGAGGAGGAGTAAATGATTAAGCGGATTGTACTCTTTTTCCTTCACTAAGGTTTTATCCTATAAGATTTTTCTTTAAAAAGTTTGAATGAGGCAATCTTAAAGCATTTAAAAATACAAGAATAATGTACTCTTTTTCTTCGGCATAGGTTTTTTCTCACGGGGCTTTCCTTGATAAGGTTTTAACGAGACATATATTCTTTGTGTATAATTATCTAAGAAGGAGTGTTATAAATATATTTATTATGATAGATGATCATTTAGTTTCTATTACTTAAATTCTTAGTCACATTTATATAGTACCTTAGAATTCTTATTCATTATTATGTAGCTCTTTTGAAATTATGGCAAAATGCTTTTATCCTCCTAACCTTTCATATTTTCTTAATCTTTCATATTCTCATATTATAATTCTATATAAGGGAGTCTTGTGAAAGTACGAGGATAACTTAAGTGAAGTGAATGATATGGAGTTTCTAAAGAACTAGTTTCATATATTGCAGTCTCTTTATTTTGTCTTTATTTTTTATCATTTTACAACAATAATAATGTTAAACGAATTATTTATAAAACTGAAATAAATAATTTTGACAACCATAAATGAAAATACTAACCTAAAAATATCACCACGGAAAGCAATATCTAAGACCATTCGTTTTTAAGCTATCAAATACATAGTTTCAATGATTATTCAATTATTAATGAATAAAGATACAATAAAATATGAGAAATCATCACATATTTATACTTTATGATAAATAACTTCAAATATAAATTATATAACCTATAGTGGGGACACTACAAAAAATAAGACTATTAGCGGCAGCCAAAAATTGCCGCTATTAACAAAAAACTGCCGCTAATACCCTTGCCGATAATAGTCTCAATAGCTTTTTTTCGTTAATAGCAGCAATTTTTTACACCTAAAAATTGCTGCTAATAGTCATATTTTTTGTAGTGGAATATCAACACCAATGACTATATAGATAAATTTGGACAAATTATATAACCGGAATATCAACTCTAATGGCTATATATAGATAAATTTGGACAGCCCGTGGAAATAACATACCTACTTTTTGCTAACCGGTAAAAAGATATTATAGTATCTTGGCTAGCGTTATTAATGATGACAGTACACCAATCTTTATCTCAACGCATTCTATATTGATCTTGATCGTCCATCTTGGATCAGAGTAGCCTATTAGTTTTATTAATCTGATGATCATGACCGTCCGTTAGTGAAAGTTTCTTCATTGGTGAGGGTATCCGTCACACTGGGTTTCGAAAAAAAATAAAATAATTTACTGTAGGTAAATGTATTTACAAACCAAAATTCTTTCTTTTCTAACTTGAGTTTCATTTGTTTAACCTATTGAGAATCAAACGATGGATGTCATTTTTTGCTTCAATTGATCTTGAGGTCATGATCCTATTATCAGATGATCAGATTTTGATTCCAAATGACATATCCAAAAAAGTTAATATGATCAAGAGCATACTTCAAACATGATTGTTGGCTCACTTTTCGATATGTGAAAACTTATGTGGCTTCGCTCATTCTCGTAGGCTCCACAGTGTAGTGCTTGACTTGGCGTCGTTATAATCATAGTCACAAAATTCTCAGAATAATTGAATAATTCATGATTTTTTTGAGAGACGAACAGAACACGAATTATTCACGAATTTTTGAAAAAATCATGAACATCACCGAACTTCGCGAATTTTCTGAATCATTCGCGAAGTTTGCGAACATCACCGAAGTCGGCCCCTTAGAAGCTTACACGCCAAGTTACCTTAGTGATAGCTTAAAAGTTAAAAACACATTTTTATATTTTATTATTTATATCTAAAAGTAAAAAGTAAAAAGCTAAAACTTAAACCCTCCTCTCCCTCTCTCTCTCTCTCTCTCCTCTCTCAAACCCTCCTCTCTGTCCTCTCGATTCTGGACGGCTGAATCAGTGAACTTCTCTTATCTCTCTCAACTCTTAAGTTGGCCGAGCGACTGCCGACCACCTCTGGACACACAGGCCACCTCCTCCTCTCTCATCTTTCTCTCTCTCTCTCTCTCTGTCTCTCTCTTTCTCACGTCATGTGTAACGCCACTGATTTGATAATCATGTATTCATATCCAAATAGTTTAATAATTTATTAGTTTACTCAAAAATATATTAGAAAAATTTAAATATATATCTAAATCATAAAATTATATTATTATTATATATATATATATAAATTATATTTTTATAATTTTTTATTTTTTTATTTTTTTGAATTGTTCCCGAACTTCCCGAACTTGGCCGGATTTTTCCAGATTTTAACTTTGCCAAATTATTATCGAGCCCCGATTTTGTGATTATGGTTATAATGCCATTCGAGCAAAGTAACGACAATAATAAAGGAATTTGGTGTATGTGCAAATATGAGAAAGTAAATATCACAACCTCCCTTTCCTCGAAGGCAATGTTCCACAAAGTTAACTCTCAAATCAGTGATAATTTTGACAAAAGACCTTAACAACGGGGAAAGAGAGACTAAAAAGAAAATATTTGCAAGCGATAATTTCGACAAAAAGAGGCCTTAATAACAGGGCAAAGAGAGACTAAAAAGAGAATATTTGCAAATAAAAGAAAAGAAAATAGGCAGAGGAAAAAGGGGAACTTGATCTTGACCGGAGCTAGGATGGAGAGGCTAGATCTAGGTGTAAACGTAGGGTTGCAATAGACCTAAGGCTCTAGGGTTTTCATAGAGTTAGGGATGAGAAATTCGGAGGATTAGGCTGAATTTACTACGGGAATAAAAATTCTAACACTTTGAAAAGAGAAGGCGGCCTCAATTTTTCAGAAAATGGGCCAATGGGTGTTTGAAAAGTGTCAAGCCCCAATTGGCCCAATTACGAGACAAGCATAGGCGATGATTATAAGAAAATGGGCCAATCGGTGTTTAGAATCTCCAGGCAGCATTTCTTAGCAGCAACATAATAAGGAGGGATTGGACTCACGCATGACTTGATTGAGTCATATTTCCAGAGTTTGATCCTGAGTTGTAAGTTTGTGAGATAAGTGATGGAATCTAAATGGATCTGACGATCCGACCATCCAAAATTAAGCCTAAAGATCTAGGCGCACGATCAATCAAAAACCAATAAACTATAAATATGCGCACCTTGAGCGTTAGCCATTGATGGTTGCCGATATTCAACGATGTTCTCGCGTTCAATGTCTCCTAGCACAATGGGGATGCTCTCGCCAATAGGGAGGATTGAATTACGTCGAGCTATCGTTGGGACCAGGCACCCCTTATATTTATAGCCAAAGAGTCCTATCCCATTAAGGACTGAAATTGCTAATTATAGTGTGATTAGAAATCACAATCATACTTTAACTGAAATACACAATAAGCAGTTGTCTATTCTCTTCAAACTCACCAGAATAGCAATTGTACATCTTAAGGTTGATCTTATACCATTCACCGGTCAACGGGTTTGACCATAGTGATGGCCACCAAAATAGAAACTTCTTACAGTCTCCCACTTGGCCAAACTATGTCAATAAACTCCGATTACCCAATGTTAGTTAACTTTCTTTGAATGGTAAGTCACAATCAATCTCAATCAAAGTCTTTATTATCAGTCCGGTCCAGTGAGAATTTCAACACAGAATCAATGTAGTCAATATATCATATCATCGATATATGACCGCTCATTAGTCACTGTATTGGAAGTCATCACCGACATGGATTCCAACTAGTATGATTTCACATAGATTGTAAGTTTACATAACTGAATGGTGATTACATGTAAACGCAATCTAATATTGGTCCTACTTTATTACCATCTACTGGCACCATATGTTCCAAGAAGTTATTTGCAAAAAAATGGAAAAGCAAATAAATAAATTTTATTTCTGAATCAATTAAACAAATGTATTCACTCGCATATACCCACTCTCAAAGGCTATCAAAATTATCCGTTAACCCCATGCGCGTAACATGCTCCAAAAAGAGCTTGGGAGGTAAACCTTTTGTGAGAGGGTCAGCCAACATAAGTGTCGTACTTATCTTTTCAACAGATACAATTTGATTCTGAACTTTCTCCCTGACAACAAGATACTTTATATCAATATATTTGGAACCCCCACTAATCTTGTTGTTATTGGAGATAGCAATCGCAGCGGAATTGTCACAAAAGATTCTCAGTGGCTTTGAAATAGTATCAACAACTCGAAGCCCTGAGATAAAATTCCTCAACCATATCGCCTCACATGTTGCCTCAAAACATGCAACGAATTCTGCTTTCATAGTGGGAGTAGTCGGCTTGTTTAACGCTCTTCCAAGATATAGGTCCACCCGCATAAAAATATAACCCGATGTGGACCTATGAGTGTCTTGACACCCAAAGATAGTCGATCGAATAACCAATAACTTCAAGGTTATTCGACCTTTTGTATGTGAGCATGTGTCCTTTAGTCCCTTGTAAATAGCGAAAAACCTTCTTAGCTGCTTTCCAATGATCCAAACCAGGATTACATTGGTACCTGCCAAGCATGCCAACTATATACGCTATATCTGGACGAGGATAGACTTGTGCATACATGAGACTCCCAACTGCCGATGCATAGGGAATTGGCTCCATCTGTTTTCTCTCCAGATCGATCCTGGGACTCTGAAGTAGACTAAATTTATCACCCTTAATGACAGGAGCAACAGTAGCAGAACAATTGTGCATGTTAAACCTTTTAAGAACTTTATCAATATAAGCTCTTTGAGACAATCCCAATATGCCACGGGCTCTATCTCGATGAATCTCAATTCCTATCACGTAGGAAGCTTCACCAAGATCTTTCATATCAAAACTCTTTGATAAAAAGTTCTTTGTCTCATATAACATGCCCAAATTGCTACTCGCAAGTAAGATATCATCAACGTATAAAACAAGGATGATAAAATTACTCCCACTGATTTTAAGATATATGCATTGATCCACAGTATTTTCTTTAAAACCAAAATTTGAAATGACTTCGTGAAATTTTAAGTACCATTGTCGAGATGCCTGCTTTAAACCATATAGAGACCTTTTGAGTCTACAAACTAAATGGCTCTCCCCCTCAACCTGAAAACCTTCAGGTTGTGTCATAAAGACATCTTCATGCAAGTCGCCATTCAGAAAAGCAGTTTTAACATCCATTTGATGCAATTCTAAGTCAAAATGAGTTACTAATGCCATGACTATCCGAAAGGATTCCTTTCTAGAGACAGGAGAGAATGTCTCTTTATAGTCTATTCCCTCTTTTTGAGTGAAACCTTTAGCGACTAACCTGGCCTTGTATCTTTCTAAATTACCTTTGGAGTCTTGCTTGGTTTTAAATACCCATTTACAGCCTACAGGCTTGACTCCATTAGGTAACTCACAAAGATCCCAGACCGAGTTATGTTTCATTGATTCCAACTCATCTTTCATGGCTTCGAGCCATTGAGTGGATTTGTCGCTCTTCATGGCTTGGCTAAAGGAAACAGGATCTAATTCCTTTCCAAAATCAAACTCACTCTCATTTAGATAAACTATACAGTCATCAGAAATGGCAGGCTTCTTTGCTCTCTCTGATCTACGCAATAGTAGATCAGTGGCAGTCGCCATGGGAGCAAGAGCCTCCTCAATGTGGGGTGTGTCAATAGGTGTAGCCACAGGCGCATCAACACCGGCTTGAATAACTGGTGTTGGTGCCACTTTTTCTTGGATAAAAGGGATAGGAATTATAACCCGATTCTCCTCAAAAGTGATTTTCCTAAGCTTTATACTCCCACTGATCTCACGATCCTCAAAGAATTTTGCATGTCTAGTCTCAACAATCCGGGTACTATGAGTGGGGCAATAAAATCTGTAGCCTTTTGATCTATCAGGGTAACCAATGAAATGACAACTTATAGTTTTAGGGTCCAATTTTCCTAATTGTGGGTTGTACACCTTTGCTTCAGCGAAACAGCCCCAAATGTGTAAATATCCTAAAGTCGGTTTTCTTCCTACCCATAGCTCATAAGGAGTCTTGGGAACTGCCTTACTAGGAACTCGATTTAGGATATTGATGAGTAGTGAAATATGATGATATTTCACCCCTAAATACCTATATTTAGCCGTCCGATGAAGGCTATCTGATGAGATTTGCTAGATTTGAAGTGTTTCAGGTAAATACAGTCCAAGTTTCTAAAACAGCCCAAGAATCCCGAAAATAATGTCAAAACACTGCTATTTTGGGTCATTGAGAACTTAGTGCGACTTGCAGCTCAATTTGGACCTTCAAGACGTCAGATTCAGGAAATTGCTAAAACATAAAAGTTGTAGAGCTCGTCGTCAGCTTTCCAACGCTTCAAGAATCACCTCAATCCGAGTTCGGTACAGAAAATTATGAGCAAAATACCGAGGCAGTATCTGATGCAAAGCTAGGCGGGAATTCACGAAAATTACTCTTAGATGTCAATCGAGAGAGGTATTAGGGTTAGGCTATTATAAAAAGGGAAGCCACGAGTTTCTTAGGGGGATTATTATTTTTTGCAATTAGAATATTATTCATTCTTTCTTTTTAGTTTTTAGGGCTCTTCACTTTGGGGGAATATTTTCTTCATCTTTTCAAGTCTTCTTCTCTCCTTCTTCTAGGGTTTATTCGGTAGATTGTGGATTTGCATTATTTTTTCTCGAAATTCATAGATTGTATTTAGGAAAAACAATTGCAAATATCTTTTGAAAGAAATAAAGAGGAATGACTTTGAAAGAAAAGGAGATCAAACACCAAAGATGGTACTAAATCGATGAATCGGGAAGATCGATCCCCGGATAAGTACCCATGTTTATGATTAATACCGATCTATTATTATTATCATGGAATCGTTTTGCTCAAAGTTTGTGTGATTGAAAATATTTTAAATGCTTTGTTATGACCGTTGATTCGCGTATCAACGGTAGTAATCGCTAGATCCTGGACTGCGGTGATCTGAGTAGAAGCGATTATGTCTTGATTAATCTAAATATCATGAGATACGCTTATGCTTTTTACATGACTCATACCGCAATGTTAGTGAGTCATTGTTTTAGATAGGGTATCTTGGATTGATGATCATATTTTATTTCAAGTCATTTTCTAGATGAATGATGGTGTGAATGATGATTTAATGAAACCTTGGGTTTTAATGATAGAAAAGTGAATAATGGGGTAGCATATTCCTTGATCTCATTTTAATATTATTCGTAGATTTATCAGTAATTAATTGTTTAGATTAATTTATTTTTCTGCATTTAGGAAAAGTGCGTTAAGTTTTTGGTAAAATTGAATCTGCCCTTTGGTACTTCCTTAGGGACGTTTTTAAATCTCTAAAGAATTAATTAAAATTCACGTTTCTGTGGGTTCGACATTCTTGCCATACCGAATAGATCTTGTGCACTTGCAAGGTTACATTCTAAATCGATCAAGTTTTTGCGTATCGGTGAAATTTTGATTAATTCGGATAGATTTTTCTGTTTTGAGTGTTTAAAAAAATAAAATAAAAAAATAATAATTATTAAAATTTATTTCCTTATTTTTCTCTTTGATAAGATTTGTGGAGTCTTTTTAGGAAGTTTAGATTTTTAGGATACCTTCCTTAGAAATTTAGGAAGTAGAGATTTTAGGACTTCTTATTTTAGATTTGGTAGGACTCTTTTCCTTATTTTCCTCTTTTAGATATTTTTAGGATTTTCTAAATTTAGTCATTAACTTTTCTGGGACTTTTGTTTTAGGATTTTTAGGAATCTTTCATTCTTCTCCTTATTTTTCTCTTTTAGGAAAGATTTTATAGGATTTTCAATTTTAATTTTAATTTTCGAATTTAATAAAAAAAAAAAAAAAAAAAAAAAAAAAATTTAATTAATTTAAATTCAATTTTAATTTTAATTTGAATTTAAAAAAAAAAAAAAAAAAAATTTTAATTTAAATTCGAATTTTAATTTTAATTTGAATTTAAAAAAAAAAAAATTTAATTCATTAATTAATTAATTTAAATTTTAATTTTAATTTGAATAAAAAATTAATTTAAATTTGAATTTTAATTAAAAAAAAAAAAAAAAAAAAAAAAAGAAATCTTTTGATATTGATACATCTCTGTTTATCATCTTTGTTTAAATCGTTTGAGTGAATTTTGTGGGTTTGTTGTGGATTCTTCAACCTGTTTGTGAGTGTTGGTGTATGAGCTTTACTCGTTCTCATCACCCACATCTTCTGGTTAATCTTGAGATCGAAAGAGCTTGTAGAGAGAATGAGTCAGAGGAATCAATATCAACAAACCGAGACCATGGCGGACCAAAGGCAAGAGAGAGATGAGAATAACAACAATGGGAATGTCAATAATGGAAATAATAGGAACAATAATTTTGATGAGGGCCTAGAACACCGGAGTATTATAACGATCACGGTTTTACGAGGATCGGGGAATGTATTATGCATGCTCCCATTCCAGAACCACTATGAATTCAAATCAAATGATTCAAATGCTACCAATTTTCCATGGGTTAGCAAATGAAAATCCACGTTCACTTAAATGAATTCCAGGGTATGCAAAATGTTGAGTCCACAATGTCACCTTGATGAGATAGCGAAGCTCAGACTCTTCCGTTCTCTTTAAGAGATAAGGCAAAAACATGGTTCTATTCCTTAGAACCACAATCTATTCGAGTTGGCGGCAGCATCGTTCCTTAAAAATATTTTCCCATGACTAAGGCCATTGAATTGCGTCGGAAGATCCATTCTTTTCCCAACAACCTGAAACATTCCATGAATGTTGGGAACGCGTTTTAAGGAATTGATCAGAAGTTGCCCACATCATCAAGTTCCAAGGTGGCAACAAGCCCAAAGTTTTTCCATTCGACTGATTCCTGAAGAGACGCATGGTTGATGCATCTTGTGGTGGATCTTGTGCCACGAAAGAAGCTGACGAATTGTGGGCATTGTTTGAAAAGTTATATCAAACTTCGATACAAAGTGAGACACTGGGGCGAACCAACTTGAACCTGGCACCTAAATCTCATGTGTTGACAAAAGACGGATTGCGATGTCAACAATAATGCCTCGAATCTCTCAACAAAGTTTGACATGTCATCAAACAGATGAACATGTTGTTAAATTTGCTACCAAAGCTAAAGCTCCTGTCACCCCCACGGTGTGTTCAATTTGTGACCACCCAGGTCATATGGCTAATGAGTGCCCTACTACCTTGTCATTCTTCCCTGATGAACCTAATCCTCAAGAGCAGGTAAATGTGACTCAATCTTATCAGCGGCAGGGTAGAAACATGTACTCCAATACCTACAATCCGGAATGGAAAAATCACCCCAACTTAGGATGGGGTGAATCGAACCAAACCGAGTAAACCAAAGAACATAGAGCCAACACAATGGGTGGACAACAACCTTTTCAACCAAATTTTCAACACAATTTTCGTCCACAGCAGAATTTCCAGAATTCTAATTTCCAGAATTCAATTTCCAACAGAATGCTCAGATTATCATCCAAATTATCGACCAGAAAAATCGAATTTCAATCGAATCTTAATCAATCTCATGCATGCCGAAGATTTGAAGATTCTCGATCCGGAAGAAAAGCTTATCTGACAGCATGCAATCTTTCAGATGATAATGGACCAAGTCACCAATTGGCCAATCAACTGAGTCGGAGAGGAAGGTAGGCTCCCAAACCCAACCCATCAATAATCCTCGAGGCCAAGCACCATCTCAAGCAGACCATCGAATAGTCAGCAGTTGAAAGTCACATTACGGTCTTTGAGAAGTGGACGAGAGGTTCATAATCAAGTGGAAATGCTCGTAGAAGTCGATGAAGAAAGAGAAGCAATAGAGGAAAAGA
The DNA here is from genome assembly GCA_021018995.1 of Chloranthus sessilifolius. Taxonomy (NCBI): domain Eukaryota; kingdom Viridiplantae; phylum Streptophyta; class Magnoliopsida; order Chloranthales; family Chloranthaceae; genus Chloranthus; species Chloranthus sessilifolius. The sequence continues at coordinate 162,063,386 of CM037585.1, forward strand.
ATCGAGAAAAGAAAGGAGAAAGGAAAAGGAAAAGAGAAAGAAAGAGACAAAGAGCCGTAGATAAGAAAAGTGCAAGAGCAAGGAAGAGAGAAAGGAAAAGAAAAGTAATAGAGGAAGAGTTTCCTTCAACCGTCCAACAAGGGCGTGAAAAGAATCGAAATGGAATCGCACCTTATGTCCCAAAGGCACCATTCCTCAATGCCTAACTCCTCCATCTAGAATGGGAAAGGGACCGACAAAATGGAAGAAATTTTGAAACATTCAAGCAAGTAAAGATAAATCTTCCATTACTTGAAACAATCAAACAAGTCCCTGAGTACGCCAAGTTTTCAAAGATTTGTGCACTTTCGGAAGAGAAAGGCACGACTCACGTTTCAAAGAAAGTGTTCCTAACAAATCAAGTCGATTCGATATTGCGATTGGAAACCCCTGAACCGAAAGACCCCAGTCCCAACTGTTCCATGTGTCATTGGTGGGCAACCAATTGGGAAGGCGTTATTGGATTTGGGAGCAAGTGTTAATCGATCCCATACTCAATGTACGAAACTTCGGATTGGGTGAATTGAAACCCCACGACGGTCACACTCCAACCGCGATAGATCGAAGAAGACCGAGGGTGTTATCGAGGATGTTTTGGTTGGAATAGACAAGTTTGTCTTTCCGGTGGACTTCGTTGTCTTGACATGGAACCACTGCGAAATCAATCAATCAAGTCCCAATTATTCTTGGGACGTCGCTTCTCGCCATCGCCAACGCTTGCATTAATTGTCATGACAGAGTCATGGGCGTTTCTTTTGGAAACATGAAAGTCGAACATATTCCATGCGATGAACCATTTCCCTAATGAGGATGAGGTCGAATGTTTTACATCGATCGATGGACGAAGTGGTGGATGAAGCATTACCATCAATGCTCACCAAAGAGGAATTTGAAGCTTTGTTAGCCATCTATGAGGACAAAGGGCTTGAAAGGAAGCAAAGAAGAGAAAAGTCAAATTCATCATGTCAAGATGATAACTTATGTGAAGTTGTGACTAAGGTAGAACCACTACCCTCGAGGTAAAGGATGTCTTGACTCCATCAATTGAGCGCCACCAATTTGTGGAATTGAAACAATTGCCTAAGTCCCTCAAATATGCTTTTTGGACCTCGAGAAACACTTCCAAATGATAATTTCATCCACATTATCGGAAGAACAAGAGAATGATTTGTTGAAGGTCTTGAAAGAGCACAAGGAGGCCATCGGATGGACCTTAGCGATCTCAAGGATTGACCCATCGGTATGTATGCATAAAATACATCCGGAGGATGAGAGTAAACCATCGAGGAACCACAGGCGACTTAATCCGAACATGCAAGAAGTCGTTTTAAAGGAAATCATTAAACTCCTCGATCTTTGGAATCATCTATCCGATCTCCGATAGTGAATGGGTTAGTCCAAGACAAATCGTTAGAAAAAGTCCGGAATTACGTTGAAAGAAACTACGGAGGAGAATTGGTGCCCACTCGTGAAACTCTGGATGGCGTGTGCATTGATTATCGAAAATTGAACACCACCGTAAAGATCATTTTCCCCTTGGTTCATTGATCAAATTCTTGAGAAGTTATGGGCAAGAGTTTTATTGCTTTCTTGATGGTTATTAGGGATACAATCAAGTGCCCGTTTTCCGGTGATCGAGAAGACAACATTCACGTGTCCATATGGTACGTTTGCATATCGAAGGATGCCATTCGCTTATGTAATGCTCCTACCACGTTTCAACGATGTATGTTGGCCATATTCTCGGACATGATCGACAAATTCATCGAAGTCTTCATGGTCGACTTCTCGGTTTTTGGAAAAACATTTAATTCTTGTTTGAATCATCTTTCACAGGTGTTGCAACGTTGTGTAGATTCCAAACTTGTTCTCAGCTGGGAAAAGAGCCAATTTATGGTTCAACAAGGAATTGTGTTGGGGCATATTGTTTCAACGAAAGGAATTGAAGTTGATAAGGCGAAGGTCGACTTAATTGCAAATTTACCACCTCCTAAAAGTGTTCGACAAATTCGATCATTTTTGGGGCATGCTGGATTTTATAGAAGATTCATTAAGGATTTTAGCAAGGTGGCTAAACCATTGTGCACTTTGCTTGGCAAAGATGTTCCTTTTGATTTTGATGAGGATTGCATAAAGGCATTCCTAAAATTGCGTGAACTCTTATCAAATGCACCAATAATCCAACCACCGGATTATTCTTTACCATTCGAACTCATGTGTGATGCATCTGATTATGCGATCGGAGCTGTCTTAGGGCAAAGGGTGAATAAATTACCTCACGTAATTTATTATGCTAGCAAGACATTAATTGATGCCCAACTGAATTACACCACCAAGAAGGAATTATTAGGCATGGTGTATGCTCGACAAATTCCGTTCCTATTTGCTTGGATCGAAAATAGTGGTCTTTTAGGACCACTCAGCTTTGAAATATCTTTTAGCAAAGAAGGATGCGAAACCAAGGCTGATCCGTTGGATCCTGCTTCTCCAGGAATTCAACTTTGAGATTAAAGATAAAAAGGGGGTTGAGAACGTTGTGGCTGATCATCTGTCTAGAATTCTGCCTGAAGAATCATCTATACCTGAGACCATCCGTGACACATTTCCGGATGAACATTTGATGGCAATTGATGTAGCTGGTGCAAAAGTTCCGTGGTTTGCTAACATCGTGAATTATCTGGTCATCGCGTAATTCCTGAGTGGGTAAGAATGATAAGAATCTCTTTTTCTCCCAAATAAAATACTATTTCTGGGATGAACCATATTTGTTTAAATTCTACTCGGATCAGATCATTAGGAGATGCGTGCCAGAAGACGAGCAACTAAGCGTCCTAAATTTTTGCCATGCTGGGGCCTGTGGAGGCCATTTCGGAGGACAGAAGACCGCACAGAAAATCCTTCAAAGCGGATTCTCATCGCCCTCAATCTTTCGTGACGTCGCTCAATCCGCAAGGAATGCCAATCGGTGTCAACACTTGGCAATATTTCACGAAATATGATGCCCTTAATCCAATTCTGATTGTTGAAATTTTCGATGTTTGGGGGATTGACTTTATGGGTCCTTTTCCACCATCCTTTGGGTATTCATATATTCTGGTGGCTGTTGACTATGTCTCCAAATGGATTGAAGCTGTGGCAACCCGATCAAATGGTCACAAGGTTGGGGTCAAATTTCTGAGAGAACATGTGTTTAACCGATTCGGGGTCCCAAGAGCAATCATCAGTGATGGCGGATCGCATTTTTGCAATAGCCATTTTGCCACTTTAATGAAGAAGTACGACGTCACTCACAAAGTCGCTACGCCGTACCATCCACAGACTAGTGGTCAGGTGGAAGTGTCTAACCGGGAAATCAAGCGAATTCTAGAAAAGACGGTACGACCGGATAGAAGAGATTGGTCAAACCGGCTATCTGATGCTTTGTGGGCCTATCGTACTGCATTCAAGACACCGATCGGAATGTCTCCCTTCAGAATTGTCTACGGGAAGGCATGTCATCTTCCTGTCGAATTGGAGCATAAGGCATTCTGGGCGATCAAACGATTTAATTTCGATATGCAAGCAGCAGGGTCGAATCGAAGGTTACAGTTGAGTGAATTAGAAGAGTTACGCTACGATGCGTATGAAAATTCAAAGATGTACAAGGAAAGGTACAAAAAGTTGCACGATCAATTAATTTCTCGGAAGGAGTTTCATGTTGGCCAAAAAGTTTGGTTATTCAATTCCCGACTTAAGCTTCATCCTGGGAAATTGAAATCTAGATGGGAAGGCCCGTTTCAGGTTGTTTCCATTAGTGAGCACGGTGCAATTGAAATTCAAAGCCTTCAGGACAATCGAGTTTTCAAAGTGAATGGGCAAAGACTCAAACCAATGTTTGAGCCGATGACCGCTTTAAGATTGAGGCGATGCACCTTAGTGATCCATTCTTGATCAATGAAGAGTCGAGTGTCGACACTTAAACTCGGCTTCTGGGAGGCAACCCGGTGTGTTTTATTTAGGAGTTGGACATGTGTTTAGTTTAGGATTTAGGATTTATTTCTCTTTTCGTATGTTTAGTTCTAGAATATTAGTTTTAGTTTAGTTTAGGTTATTTTAATTTCCAAATTAGTGTAGCCACATTACCTTCAATCTATTTTTGGTCATGTTCTAATTTGATGCCCATATTCTCTGATCTTTGTGTTGAGGTACTTTTCAACGGTTTGGGGTACCTACTTATTTCAAACAATGAGGACATTGTCATTTTTAGGTTTGGGGGTATGTATGATTATCTATCTTTCATCACTTATTTTGATTTTCTTTGAAAAAAAAAAAAAAATTTTTGGAACCATCATACATGATTTACTTTGCAATAGTTTTCAAACTTTAGTTGATGATGCATGTGAATTTAATTTTGAGAATATTGATGTCATATTTTGAATACTTGTATCTAGGATGATGAAGCAATGTGATAATTTGTGGATGACTCGAAATTCATGCTTAGAATTTTTGCACTTATACCAAGCTAAGACTTAGAAATCGATGAACTATTTTGAGACGTTGAATCTTAGGTTCTTAGTGGAGACTAAACCCGATAGCTTTAGAGCTAATTTCCGTCATTGATGAGTGAATATATAAACTCGGAGTTTTCTTTGAATCTGAATTATTTTGCATAATCTCATTTTATTTTGGCTTGTGACTTTGCATGATATCAAATTCATATTATTGTGTTAGAACGTACGGTATATCTACTCAAGACAAATAGGCAAGGTTACCATCTTTTAAGGAAATGATTGAAGGCCATCTTTGGCTCGTTTGTGCTTAAAATGCCCCACCTCATATAAATTTATCCTTCTAGTACCCTTTGAGCCTATAGAAAAATTTACCCTTATACATTCTTTGATAAGCCGTTAACTTTAACCCTTCACAATTTACGAAAATTTAGCTTTACCCTTCTTATTTAGAAATTAGGAGCGAGGGATGAAAATGAAGCGAAAAGAGAGTAAGTGGAGAGATAATGAGTTATGGTGTTCTTGAGAGTGTATGGCAAATATAAAAAGAAAAAAGGGAGAGAAAAAAAAAAAAAAAAAAAAGGAATGAAAATGAGGTGCTTCAAGAAAAGGAAATTCAAAAGAGAAGAAAGAATGAGAAAAGAAAAATATTGAAAAAAAAAATGGTGAGAAATTAGAAAAGAAAAAAAAAGAAGAGAAATAAAAAAAATAAAATAAAAAAATCGAAGTTAGTTCCTTTTCCAATTTCTCGAAATTTTGAATCACAATTCCCTTTCTTTCTTACCCTTACACAGCCCCATTACAACCCTACAAAAGACCTTGATCCGATCTTGCATTGGTAAGCTGTCTTGTGGAGTCAATATATAATACTTATGACACTTGATATGACATGCTTAGGATATACAAGTACATTCTTATGAGATTTATTTTGTTCATTGATTGCATCGTGTTTCATTTATCATGTGAGACCTTTTTATTTGCTTTGTATTGATCTCTCACATGTGTGCGAAAACTTACCAATCATCGAGTGATTTTATTTTGAGAGTATACCTAAAGTGAGGATTGAGTCAAGACAAGATCCGATGATTTCCGTTTGGACTAGTTAGAGATGGATGAATCTTGGTTTTGGTATGCACTACGTTTAAGCATGAATGGATGAGTTATCTAACGATTTGGAGCATTAGACTAATTTGAATGGATATTGGTATGATTAGTGTAACATTGTTATTTAAAATTGAGAATTTGCATGTTGAATTGATTATTGATTTTGAGCTTTGAAGTTAAATATATGTTATAAAAATCAGATTTTGAAAACTCAATTTCTGATGGTTTGAAATTTTGGAAGTTTGTGGGTAACTTCACTTGCAAACCCTCAGGAGACACAACTCCTCCACTAGGGATCACCTAGGGGTTTAAAGGCTTGTTGCACATGCTAAGTGCAATCGTGTTCCCTACGAAAGTGGCATTTAAATTTTAGGATGTTAGTTTGATTTGCTTTATATTTCTATCATTCTCTTTGCTCGAGGACTAGCAAAGTGTAGGTTTGGGGGTGTGATGAGTAGTGAAATACGATGATATTTCACCCCTAAATACCTATATTTAGCCGTCCGATGAAGGCTATCTGATGAGATTTGCTAGATTTGAAGTGTTTCGTAAATCTGTCCAAGTTTCTAAAACAGCCCAAGAATCCCGAAAATAATGTGAAAACATAGCTAGTTTGGGTCATTGAGAACTTAGTGCGACTTGCAGCTCAATTTGGACCTTCAAGACGTCAGATACAGGAAAATGCTAAAACATAATAGTTGTAGAGCTGGTCGTCAGCTTTCCAACGCTTCAAGCATCACCTCAATCCGAGTCCGGTGCAGAAAATTATGAGCATAATATCGAGGCAGTATCTGATGCAAAGCTAGGCGGGAATTCAGGAAAATTACTCTTAGATGTCAATCGAGAGAGGTATTAGGGTTAGGCTATTGTAAAAGGGAAGCCACGAGTTTCTTAGGGGATTATTATTTTTGCAATTAGAATATTATTCATTTTCTTTTTTAGTTTTAGGGCTCTTCACTTTGGGGAATATTTTCTTCATCTTTTCAAGTCTTCTTCTCTCCTTCTTCTAGGGTTTATTCGGGGTAGATTGTACCTAGGATTTGCATTATTTTCTCGAGAAATTCATAGATTGTATTTAGGAAAAACAATTGCAAATATCTTTTGAAAGAAATAAAGAGGAATGACTTTGAAAGAAAAGGAGATCAAACACCAAAGATGAGGCTAAATCGAGATCGGGAAGATCGATCCCCAGATAAGTACCCATGTTTATGATTAATACCTGATCTATTATTGTTATCATGGAATCGTTTTGCTCAAAGTTTGTGTGATTGAAAATATTTTAAATGCTTTGTTATGACCGTTGATTGGCGTATCAACGGTAGTAATCGCTAGATCGGACAGCAGTGATCTAGTCAGAGCGATTATGTCTTGATTGTCGTGATCTAAATATCATGAGATACGCTATGCTTTTACATGACTCATACATGATGTTAATGAGTCATTGTTTTTAGATAGGGTATCTTGGGATTGATGATCATATTTTATTTCAAGTCATTTTTCTAGATGAATGATGGTGTGAATGATGATTTAATGAAGCTGTGGGTTTTAATGATAGAAAAGAATGCAGAATGCAGGGTAGCATATTCCTTGATCTCATTTTAATATTATTCGTAGATTTATCAGTAATTAATTGTTTAGATTAATTTATTTTTCTGCATTTAGGAAAAGTGCGTTAAGTTTTTGGTAAAATTGAATCTGCCCTTTGGTACTTCCTTAGGGACGTTTTTAAAATCTCTAAAAGAATTAATTAAAAATTCACGTTTCCCTGTGGGTTCGACACCCCTGTTCTTGCCATACTGCAATAGATCTTGTGCACTTGCAAGGGTTACATTCTAAATCGATCAGATATGCACCGCTGTTTTCAAGGCTTCTCCCCATAAGAACGTAGGCAACGTAGAGTTGCATAACATGCTTCTCACCATATCCATAAGAGTACGATTTCGTCGCTCAGCTACACCGTTCTGTTCAGGTGTTCCCGGCATGGTGTATTGAGCGACAATGCCATGCTCTTGTAGATACAGGGCGAAGGGTCCTGGAGTGCGACATGTTCTTTCCTTTATATTGTCCCGGTTTTCGCTTGAAATTTCGTTTCGATGGGTCAAGAGCGGCGTAATGGGCACTTTCAGGTTTTTCAGCCCGAAGTCGTTCTTCTTCTTGGACACATGAAGCGATTCCACTTCTCTTCTGCGTGTTATAATTGATCTTGAAGCGGACCAAAGCGGGAAAGAAGTCATAATAAGTGAACAAGATAACCCTCGAAAAACCCATGTCCAGTTCTTTCAATTGAGTAGCCATCTCATTTTCATAATGTGCTCGGACGCCTTATGACCATCATATTTCATGGTTCCCATTTTAACAATTAGACTACTGGCAAGGGCTTTAGAAGTCCCTTGAAATTGTTCCTTAATGGCTTGCATGTATTCTTTTGCAGTGTGCGAGTCAGGAATACCTCCCCGAATCGCATCAGCAATGGAACTCTTTATGATCATGAGGCTCATACGATTTGATCTATCCCATTTTTCTAAATCTGTATGGTTCCTTTGGGATCCTCGGTAGGCATTAGCGGTGAGCACCTTGGGTTTATCAGATCGTATAGCATAGACAAGATCCATGCAGCCTAGAACAATTGCAACTTGTTCCTTCCATTTCTTATAATTTGATCCACTCAAAGTTCAATTCCACTAATCATCTTTGGTTATGATAGGCGGGTTCAATCTAATTAAGGGCTTTATTATGTCCACATACAATCGAGTAACTATCAATTCCACAATGTTATAATTAGATGATGTGACGAAAATTAAAATATGTCAAGGAATATAAAAAATTAAAACCAATATGGTTTTATTGAGAAACGATTTGTGTCATTATAACCCTCCGTTGGGTCGAGCCATAACACACTAGTCGCTTCCTCAATCTATATTAATGATGGTGGTACTAATTAAATGCGTTATGACCCTCCGTTGATTCGAGTCACAACAACACGCGAAAATAATGAATAGTGAAACACAGTCATCATATAACACGAAGTGATTCATCACCGTTAGGCGAAGAATCTCTTATGTTTAGTATCAACGTTCACTACACATTTGCACTGGATTTGTAACACGGTCTTGGACAAAATTAAACCTCACTATGAAAACCACGGCACTAGGAAAGGCCATCACCGTTGGGCAGAAGAATATTTCCAAGCCATGTTTTCAAATTAGGTTTGATAATATTTTAGAAGACCACAAAACGTGTTATGAGGAGGTGTCAAAATAGACAACAAACGAGCATTATAATGTGTAAGTACTAGCCATGGTGGTGGAGCACAACCTCCACTACCCAATTCTAATGAATGATACTTGAACAAAAATTGATTACACAATTAAAAAATGGAAAAAATAACATCAGGCCATGAAAATATCATAATAGAGAGCTCGTTATCAAAAATAGACCTCAAAAATGGATCCGGAATGTCCGAGATAGTCAAAATGCATATATAATGTCCGAAAAACGGACCTATAAATAGCCCAGAAAAGGCCCGAGAAGATTAGGAAATAGGGTGGTTATATTGGGCCGGGTACCAAAACCGGGCCATGGGCCTTAATGACCGAGTGGGCCAAGGGCCCAGTGGGTCGGGCGGACTCGGGCCAAATAGGCCAAGAACCGAATGGGCCTAGGGCCCAGTGGGTCGGGCCAAGGCTATGCGGGTCGGTCCATGGTCCAAAGGGCCAGACGGGTCCATGCAGGTCGGCCCATATGCCAAAAGTCCGAGTGGGCCTAGGGCCCTGTAGATCGGGCCATAGGCCAAAATAGGCCAGACGGGCCAGGGGCCAAACGGGTTGGGTCAGGTCCAGACGGCCATACTGCAGCCATAAGCCAAAATAGGCCAGGGTGGGTCGAAGGGCCATGCGGGTGAGCCATAGGCCAAAATAGGCACAGGTTGGGGCCAAAATGGATCGGGTGGGTCAAGAGGCCCGGCGGGGTTGGGCATTTGGTCGGGCCAACAGCCCAGACGGGCCTCGCAATCCAGAAGTTAGGTGGTCCAAAGGCCAGACGGGTCCATATGGGCCATATAGGCTCGAGGGGTCAAGGGGTCGGGTGGCAAGGATCTAATGGGCCAAGTAGGCCCTGAAAGGCTAGGCGGGTCGAGCAGTGGGCCAGAAGCGGACCCGCCCCAAAACCTCTTTCTCCTTCTTCTTCTTCCTCTTCTGAATTTTTTTTTTTTGAAGTTACCTTTCAGGCCAACCCACGCCACCGGTGACCTTCGCCGTCACTGCAGACCGCCGATCGGCCCAGCACAAGTCGGTAGTACAATTCCGGTGGCCGGAAAATGGCTACCAATACGGATCATCGTACCAAAAAAACCCAAATTTTTTTTTTTAAAGGTTGTTGTTACAGACCCTTCGGGCTTCCTCACCATCTTGTGACCACGATCGGTGCACCCCCGATCGGCCCGGAATCGGCCGTCTTGTCCGTGGTAGGAAAAGAGCCACCATGGCCGGCCACAAAAACGCCAAAATTTTCATAGTTTTTTTTTTTTTTTTTGAAGTGCATAATGACCTTATAGGGCTTACTGGATGGGTGACCGGTCCAGGGATAATCGGCCGAAGTTGGCCGATGGAGAACCCCCATCAGCCAAAAATTTTTTTTTTTTATTTTTTATAAAACAGGCATTAAAAAAAAAAAAAAAAAAAATTCACTTTAAAGCTTTGACCGATCATAACGCCAATCATGGCTCTGATACCAATTGATGGAATCTAAATGGATCTGACGATCCGACCATCCAAAATTAAGCCTAAAGATCTAGGCGCACGATCAATCAAAAACCAATAAACTATAAATATGCGCACCTTGAGCGTTAGCCATTGATGGTTGCCGATATTCAACGATGTTCTCGCGTTCAATGTCTCCTAGCACAATGGGGATGCTCTCGCCAATAGGGAGGATTGAATTACGTCGAGCTATCGTTGGGACCAGGCACCCCTTATATTTATAGCCAAAGAGTCCTATCCCATTAAGGACTGAAATTGCTAATCATAGTGTGATTAGAAATCACAATCATACTTTAACTGAAATACACAATAAGCAGTTGTCTATTCTCTTCAAACTCACCAGAATAGCAATTGTACATCTTAAGGTTGATCTTATACCATTCACCGGTCAACGGGTTTGACCATAGTGATGGCCACCAAAATAGAAACTTCTTACAATAAGGTCGAGCCATTACAACTCATGCAAATATTTAAACATTTTTCAGTTTTTATTTTTTCCCATAACTGCTGTGACAAATAAGGTTTAAGATATCCATTACATGTGCCCATACTAAAATATCAAATCTGCTCATATTTGACAGGAGACGACCATACTAGACCTCAACTTAGGCACCTTTTGCAATAATGTTTCAACGTACTAGACCTCATTATGATGAATGAATTTTTAGTAACTGTCAATTTTGAGGATCCTTTTATAGGTTTTCAAAAGGCTTTCGCCATCATTTTAATGTACGGCACTTATGTGTGAACGCGATCTCGACCGTTCAGTTATGACATGTTATTGCAAACCCTAGAACTCTAGTTTTGGAAGTTAATTTGACTGGGAAATCCATCTGCTGCTTTGATTCAATGAGCAGATTGCTCATCACAGGGACACTTACCAGATGTGATTAGAGAAGTTAACGGCCCCACTTGCTAAAGAAAGTTATGTGTGTCGTCTAATGTGTCAAAATTGTCATTTAGTTCATTTTTTATGATTTGCAAAAAGAATTGGATGTTTTAGAAAGTACATGAATTTCTAAAAATGCATTTTTCATAACAAGCTTCTTAATATATTTAAAAAAAAGTAATTAGAGCTCATCTTGGTATTTTCATAAAAACCCTGCCATCACAGTTTTGGGCAAAGTGGCGGGTATTTTTTTACCGGAGCAAATTGCCCAAATGTTTGAACTTTTAACATCATAGAAGGCCGCCCACCCCAAAAAAATGGTCATCAAAGGCTCATACCATTCGAACTGGACTTTAATTAGGATTTATAAAGTAAACTCGTTATTTTTGTTACGTTGCACAAAGCTTTTACGAATCCAAGTTAACCAACTGGCTAACATGTTATGAACTCTGTGCACATAACATCAAATCCAAGCACTTATATATCAACCATAAGTTATTATATGAACAACGGTCCATATTTAACTGCCAATATAAAATGATATGAAACCCTCATATGAGCATTTTTTTGGGATGAGTGACCGTCATATGATGGTTAGCCACTTGAATGATTTGGATTAATCAAAAAATTTTGCAGCCCAATAAATGTGATAGTGAGGTTATCTTAAGCTTAAGCTGAGTTCCCATTAATCCCTTTGATTTAATTAATTTCACACATCAATTAAATCCAATTTTCAAAAAGGTTAAAACACATGGATGAGTACATGCGTTTGAATCTTAGATCACGTGCCACATGAGACACGTGTTCCAAAACAACACCCATGTTGAGATCACGTGTCATGGGGCAAGTGATCTGTAAAAAATTATTTTTAAGACTTTTTTACCCTCTAAAATGGTCAAAGTTTGCTTATCACTTGACAAACCTGGTGCATTGAAATTTGAGACCTTGACTACATTTTGGACGGTGGATATAAAATCGATTTCATTTATTTTGAAATAGACTTGATCTTCCTTGGGCAAGTTATCGTGACACCCAATCCCTTGGATGAGTACAACGTGTAACCCACTTGGTTTGAATGCCTGGATTCATTCATAAACATGATAATTGTGTGTTCCTTTGATTATGCACTACAAAAAAGAAGTCTATTAGCGACAGTTTTTTTAACAAAAAGCTGATGCTATTAGTCCTGTCACTACCAAAAACTGCCACTATTAATCTTGCCGCTACCAATAATTGCCTTAACAATAAGTGCCGCTAAAATACCTTATTTTTGTAGTGATGGATGATCATAAATGTACAATCTTGTTCTCTCTCTCTTAAATTTTCGCCTAAAAATACCCACTATATAGAATGACAATTTCGTAATCTCACAACTACAAGTTGTGCCCACACGGCTGGGTATTTTAGATCTCATGAATCCCTGAATTTCTAATTGTAGTGTAAACCTTTTTTACAATTTTTTTTTTTTTTTTTTTTTTTTTTTTTTTTTTTTTTTGTATAATACGCTGAAACGTTTTAAAACAAAGATATTTTTTTAAAGTCAGACAATCATTTTTAAGAATTGAAGATGGTAACATATTCCCATTTAATTTAGTTGTCCTTTTCTAGGCAAAACAGGCTGCCCACTTTAATGAAAATTTGAAAGAATATAAATGGTGAGCAAGCTAAAGCCTCACGAAGACTTGATTAAGGTGGACGGCCTTTTGAGTCATCCAATTTCTTGAAGTGACTAAACATCATATGATTAATTAGTAAAAATAAATTTGCTCCCCATAAGTTAGAAAGTATTCAACAAGAGAACTAAGTTCAAGATCCACAGTTGTTCAAATCTAATAAAAGGTCCATATAGAGGCGCTTGATTTTTGATGGTAGAGATTCTTAAGTGGGCATATATTTTGAGCTGCACAAAAGCAATTCCATGATCTGCCACTTGGGCAAATTGGACCAGAAAAAATTATGCACCACATAGAACGATATATAACTTAAAAATGAGGTGAGGGCTTTATCAAAGCCAAAGGTGACGAGAGTTGATCCCAACGTAAACTAGCATAATCCTGAACACTTAGCATCAGGTGCACAACTATCTTTGGCCGTAGACCTAATAACATCTAAGGATCAAAATTTAGGCCGAAATTAATGACCAAAATTTCAGTTAAAATTAACGGTTTTTAATCTCCTGAAATGATAACTATCGACCAAAATTTCAGTCATTTTGTATGGAATCCAAAATTTCGGCCTTTGGCCAAATTTTTGGTTTCGGCAAAGCCTAAAACCAAAATTTTGATCCTTAATAACATCTTCATCACATGGAAGACCCACCCAAGTACGCTTAGATTGTGCTTGGGATTATTCTTTGGGGCATAGAGCAGCTCACTTAAAAGAGCATATTTAAATTGTTGTTTTAAAGCAACCCAAATTCAACCCTTTCACTGTCCAAAAGATCATGTGTGAAGCGGCACGCAAACTTTCACTGAAGTTTGGACCACCAATTTATTTTTAAAATTCTTTTGTAATAGATCACATGCTATATTGCGCCTGATTCTTCCAAAAAAAATATATTATTTTGGAATCATGCCATGTGTCACACGATCTGGGATTCGAATGTATAGATTCGTCCATTCGTTAGAGTGCATATGACTTTTTTAATTTTATGAATTTATATTTTTTTATGATTTTAAGAGCATCACGGCATATTAACTAGTCTTTTAAAACGATTTTAAATGCGGTGCAACTGTGCAAGTATTTGAATCGTTTCTCTAGCGAACACCCTTTTTTATTTATATTTTATTTTTAAATGTGTAATGAACTTATATTTGGGGTGCAAGCATTAACTCCCGGAAAGAATATTATTGGAATTTTGTTCTCGTTAGCGGTTCATAATTTAGAATATCTAGTGAGAATGTTCGGAGTTACTCCTTCAGCGTCACTTTTATCTCCTTTTGGATATGGATTTACTCTAATTAATCCTTTTTAATAACCTTCCAAATAAACTATAAACTCTTAATTTTAAGAATTTTCTATCTCTAATATCCCACTTCATCTTTATCGGCTTTGTAATAGCAATTGTTATAAGATAAAGTGCTTAGCACCATAGAGCTTGTAATGGCTGATATTAAAGATCACCAATGGGATATCATTTATGAGCATATTCTTTGGCTAATGCATCATCTAATGATTGATTTCCACTTACGCAATTTAGATTGATCATAAACATGTGCCACACGTCACAAAAGTACTCAATCATGTGAGATCAAAACTTCTAATTTAGGGGTGAAGGATACTTGGAGTGAATATCAGTCAAGACCAACTCACCATATCGTCATTTAAACACCAAACTCTGTTTAAATGATCTTACACTCACTATGAAAAAACAAGACTCTTGGAGCAAAATGCCGCTATTAGCCTTATTTTTTGTAGTGATTATGGTTGCATATGGCATAGCTCTTTGGTAGCCCTTTGTGACGTGAGTTTGCGGCGTGGCCATCCGAGCCAGCCGCAGGGCCACTTGTGACGCACTTCGAGAAAAGCTAGTTGCCGCACGAGAGTTCACGTCGCTAAAAAGTAACTCCGTGACAGTTTGCTATAGTAGAGTTCACCTCTTTTAGCAGGTTCCCATCCTCTTTGCTTTTGTAGGTACCCCTTATCCTTTATACCTCATTGCATTACAAAATTTTATGCAGGATTTACCTGTTCAGCAATTCTACCCTCTTCTCTACTCACTCTTTGTCAGAGTAATTTTTTTTTGCTCTGGTAGGGAGTTAGCAGAGAGCAGAGAGGTTATTGTTAGAGCAGATAAATCCTCCTTTGCAGATAGTTAAAAAAGATAATAAGAACCAACTCAAGCAGGTAAACTCTCCAGTAGCAGAGACTAGCAGGGAGCTATGACATACGCAGCCAACGTTATAGATCGTAGATTGAAGTGCAACATATTTGAAAATATTGTTTTAGCGAGATTTAAACCCTCCAATTTATGGACTATAATATCAAAGATTGTTTTTAGTTTTAATGTCTGAGGTTAGAGAGGGAAAAGGTACATGGGACTGACTCTTGATTGTCATTTAGGCACCAAATGGTGTTCAAACCATCTTACACCATTTAATCGCTTATGATCTTGAAAATTCATACCTTCAGCAACATATCATCAATAGAAGAGATATAGGTAAAAAAATCACACTTTTTGAGAGATTCTAAATATCCGTACAATAATATTTAGGGTTGTTTTTAATTTTGATGGTTGATATAAGAGTTCACCGATGGGATGATTCACATCCATTTATAAACATGATCCATTTTTTGGTACATAACAATAGATTGTTATTTGGGCAATTTAGATATGTGTGCCACATGATACAATGATAAATCTCACTTTAATGTTATGAGATAAAAAGTGATATATTAATGGTGTAAGATGATTTAAACACCATTTTGTGTTTAAATGGCAGTTTGGAGCCATTATCCCTAAAAGGGGCCGGGCCGACTCTCTTAGGAGAAAAGGCATATCCTTTTTAACGGAAAATTTGAGAGATCTGCTTTGGTTTAGAGAGAGAGAGAGAGAGAGAGAGAGAGAGAGTACGTCTGAGAGAGGAGCGTCATCTTGGGGAAGGTTAAAGGGAAATTTGCACTTTCGGCCCTATATGTTTGCGTATTTGCAGAAACGGCCCTATAGTTTCAACCGTTGCATTAATGACCAGCTCCACTCCTAGCCGCCTCCGCCTACTCCACGTCAGCAGCGACTTATTTTAAATAATATAAAAAAAAAATTCCACCGCCTTTTAACATTAGTATAAAAGCAACTTTTACTTTCATTAGTTACTGTTACTTTTAAGTATAACTTTTCTGAAAAAAACAAGAGAGCGGCGACTTAGCGGCGACAAAGTGGTAAAAGGTCACAAAGCTCACATAACAATTCCAGGTAATTTATTTTTTTTACATTTCAACACATTTAGTCATCCCCAATGTTTCCCACCTAATCCGATAACTTACCGATAATCTAAATTATCGGTCGATAATCTAAGTTATCGATCGATAATTTAAATTATCGATCGATAATCTAAATTATCGGTAAGATATCGGTAGGTTAGGGGATTAGTAGTTTTTTCAAAATCACTTCTTTTGTTTATTAATTGCTTTTTATTTATATTGCAGTTCCTACTAAGTGATTGAAAATGACCATGACTTTAAAGCCCATCGGAAAATGTTCTGGAGTTGGTGTTAGGAAATTTTACATGCACTGTAACGAAGAGAGAAAGAAAATTTTAGATGATTCGGTATTCGGTCATCTATTTAGGATGAATGAGAAATTAGGTTTCGTTGGAGACTTGGTTGACGCTATTTTAAGTTTTTGGGTAGAAGAGAATATTTTCAAGGTCAAGAACACCAATGTACTCCTGCAACCGATCGATATAGCCTTGATTTTAGGCCTCAACATGCTGACGGAACCTGAGTCTGAGAAGGTTGCCGTAAAAGAGGAAACAACTATTCGATACAAATTCTTTCGGGGGAAGCCGGCGAAAAGATCTCGTATTGAAGAAATTATTGACAGTGCTGATTTATCCAATGATGAGTTTTTGAAACTGTCATTATTATTTTTCGTATGTTCTTTTTTACTTCCGGACACATACCAGGAAGTAGATACACGGTACTTAGACTTAGTAGATAACATTGAAGAGTTCAACAAGTTACCGTAATAGTTTACAATAATTTATTAGATAGTATATCAGCGAGTGGCAGGAGGGAAATGGCGAGAAGGACAGAAAAGGGGCAATACAATATCTATGGATGCACTACCGCCTTACAGATTTGGGCGTTTGAGCACTTTCCTGCAGTCGCCACCGCTCCTGTTGGGCTTAAAGAACCATTTCAAGGCTAATGAAATGGGAAGGCCGAAATTCAGTAACCCTAATTTATATAGAGAAAAATTTCTTAAGTCTAAAGTAATTATAGAGCTTGAAGTTGAGAAGCACGAATTACAGTATAAATGTCTTCGATACTTTTTGATTCGAAGAGAAATTGAAAATAAGAAGGAAGAGACCGAAGAAAGAGAAGAAGAGCCTAACTCCGAAGAAAATGTAGATGAATATGATGATATCCCAAGTCATCCAACACGGAAGAAAGAGCCAAGAGCCGATTAGCCGAGATGACGACAATGAGGATGACGAAGATTATAGCGACGATAACGATGATTTTGAAGTCGTTGTACGTCAACCAAAGGGCAAACAAGAAATTAGGCCCGAGCCAACAAGAGAGCAGCCAGTTAGGCAACCGCACCTAACCAAAGAAGTGGAGACTAAGAAAAGAATGCAAGACTCTCGCATGGAAGTAAAAGAAATGAAAAAGAATTCGGCGTGCATTTACGTGAAAGGGCAAGCACTCACAATTGAACAACTAGGCGATAAGAAGGCCTTACAAGAAGAAAATAAAGCCATGGAAGGATCTTGATGCGGTCATCTCTCATTTAAGAAAGGTATCAAACCAAGACTTTCAATTTTAGAACAAAATCATTTCTTTACAACTTAATGCAAAATTAATACATTCTGGACGATATACATTATCGTAGATAATTTAAAGAGTCGATCGATAATGTACATTCGGACGTTATGTTACATTATTAATTGATCATTTAAATTATCGATCGATAATTTACATTATCGACCAAATAATTTAAATGTCGGCCAAATAATTTAAATTATCGACCAAATAATTTAAATTATCGATCGATAATGTAAATGTCGATATAATGTAAATTATCGATCGATAATGTAAATTATCGATCGACAATGTATATTATCGATCGATTACTTAAATTATCGATCGATAATGCGATTTTATTTTTATTTTTGTAATGTATATTTTTGCAATTATGCAGATAATATTTTAACCTCGATGCTCTTTGACACCTTCGTTCCTTCACCCACTTACCCTCAATCAAAATCAACTGTCCCTCAACCCACCACTCATCAACAAAGCCATCAGTCTACTGCCCCAAACACCCCTGCTCCTCAACAAAGCCATCATTCCGATTGCCCCAAAACCAAGCGGTCCTCAACCAAGCCATCATCAAGTGCCCCAAAACCCTCTGCTCATCCACCTACACAACAATCAACAGCCCCAAAACCCGCCCCTCAACTTACAAATAAATCTACTGCCATTAAACCCGCTGCCCCAAAACCTACTGCTCCTCAGCCTACTAAACAACCCTTGGTTGATACGGGTGATGATGGTGCTCCTCTTCTGTGACCTTCTCGTGAGTCACGTAGCATCACTAAAAACAATTATAGTGAAACTATCATCTACCAAAAATGAAGTCAAGGTTATGACTTTGCTCGTAAGAAGAGAAAGTCCCCGACCAGTAAAGCATTAATAAAAAAACGAAGATTGGTTGTAGAGGAGGAGGAGGAGGATGAGGCAATATCAATGGAGCAAAAGTATATGCTCAGTTTTTGGAATCGGCCGGAGAACGAGGACAATGTGATCGTCAATACTATCAGCGGTGTTGAGATCACAGTTGCTCTTTTGAAGGTTCTCAACGGACGCCTTTGATAATGAAGTCATCGACGCATACTTGAGAGTCCTTGAAGTTATAAATGATTCAATGTTTACTGACCAATGCCGATAAAAAGTTGGTTCGTCTCGCTTCGTAAGGTTTCCAATATTTATTGGAAGCTCGTTTGTTTCTTTTTTTTGTCTTTTCAATCACGACTCTTGATTAACTTCTACTGTTTACTGCCAATCAGACCTTGTTTATGGCAGACGAGAAAAATTTTGAAAAATATATCGATAATGAAGGTATAGCTGCGCTCAGCGACCTCGATAGGTGGTAGGCCTATTGTGACGAATGGAATGTTCATAACAATTCAAAGCCAATGGAACCACTATTGACAAATAATATCCGCAGAATTCACGCGATCGACTGTGGAACGGTACGTTTTTGAATACTAAACTTCGCTTTATTTAACGTTAACGGCTTTTAAATAAAATTTATTATTTAAAATTTCGCTTGCTTATGTGTAGATTTATCTTCGATGCATAGCCAAAATATAGCCATTGGGCATTGGCTATAATTTCATTAGTTGATCGAGAAATTAAGCTAATTGATCCAAGAGAGAGTGCTCAAAAGGTTTGAAGCGCATAAAGAATGTCTATTGAATCACTTTCGCGCCTTCTTTACACTATCGGTTTGAAGTCGACTTCGATCAACAGTGGAAGGTATCGGCGTTCAACAGCGTCATTCTCCCGATCCAAAAGAACGGTTGGGATTACGGTGTATACATTTTGAAGTATATAGAATACTTCTCCCAACAGCGGCCTATTGATTTCGACGATAAACATATGCAACAATTTAGAGTCGAAATCGGACATCGAATGTGCACGTTTGGGAAGAAGATTTAATATCTGTAATAAATTTTAGTGTTTTGTAAAGATATTTTTTGATGAAATTGTAAATTATTTAATTTTATTAATTTTTATTAACTTGTATAATTTTCATTATCGTTGTTATCAATTATTTATCTTATTTGTATCACCTTGCATGATGTATCAATGGAGGCTTCCTCTCTTGAAGCAATTCCAATAGGCGGATGACTTATATCATCGGCCGATAATTTAAATCATCGTCCGATATCTTAAATTATCGGCCGATATTTTAAATAATCGGACGATAGCTTAAATTATTGGCCGATGATTTAAATTATCGGCCGATATCTTAAATCATCGGGCGATGATTTAAACTATCGGGAGGTATCTTAAAACATCCGGCGGTGTTTTTAATTATCTGCCGATAAATTAAAACATCGGACGATATTTTAAACCATCGGCCGATAATTTAAATGATCGCCCGATGATTTAAGATATCGGCCGTAAATTTAAAACATCGTACGATATTTGAAACCATCGGTCGATAATTTAAATGATCGCTTAGATGATTTAAGATATCGGCCGATAATTTAAATCATCGGCCGATGATTTAAGATATACCTTTCTGAATTGTGAAGTCTGATATCTTTGGTTTGGCTTTATGCCAATCACTAGTAAATTAGGGGCGAATTTGGAAACTTTCAAATCCTGTTTGAATGAATGAATGATTTATTAAGAAGCACAACAATATATTTTAGTCACAATTCCAAAAAAATATATTAAAAGACATTGTAGATGTTGATCGCTCTTTTATTGAGGTTTAATCTATTTATATTGAAGGAAAGAAAAAGAGAAAAAAAAAAATACTCTTCTATAATGAAATCATTGGAAGCTCGATTGCCACTAGGTCTAATCTAATCTAAATCATTTCAAACTCAACCTTAGAAGTAATATAAGTTAATTTCAAATATTAACAAATTTACACGAGCGACGATTATGACCGTACTTGTTACAATTTTTACATTGTAGTGGTCGAACTTCCCCTTTAGATCTTGTTCTCCTTTTCTTCGGACGGCCGGCTTGACGTATTTTGTGGGGAGGCAAAACTTGAATGTCTTTTATTTGCGAAGTCCATTGGCGCTTGTCAACGGTCGGGACAAAGTGTTCTTTATAAGTTTCCCTAAATAAGTCACTGGTAAACCAGTGTTCACAAAATTGGGGGATCTCTCTTTCTCTGTTTCGGCGCGATAATGCGGCAATCGCATGTGAACATGGTAATCCAAGAATAGCCCAACGACTACATGTACATGTTCGCGATACTAGATCGACACTGTGAGTGTAATGACCACGTTTAACTTGAAATATATCACGACCATATGGTGTAACGTTTTTCGACGGGCCCATCCTGAATTTCTTTTTATGTGTTTTTCTGCCATCGGTGTTAACACATGTGTCATTTTATTTCCTTCCTCCTGACGACGAAGATAAAATTCGGCTACTTTTGTGCGAATAGTTTCTAACATGCTCACAATCGGTTCCTCCCTAGCTATTTTCAACACACTATTTATGCTTTACTATATTAGTTGCCAACATATCATAACGCGTGCCTAGGAAATAAGCGCGTGCACAGAAATGATCACCAATTTCTTTAATATATTTTGTACATTCCGGCAGGGCGTCGTCTTCTATTTTTAGCATAACTCTTTTAAATTTTGCTTCTGAAAATGCAGGCGACAACCCAAAAGCATTGTATCCTTATATTTATCAAGCAGATTTAGAGCCGGTGTATGCATCTGATGGTGAAAGGCATTAGGAAAAACTTTTCTCGCTTCCATCAAACCTTCATCGTCGATATCAAAACAAAGCTGTTTTCAAATTCACCGATTACGTCTCCCTAATAGATCAAGAAACCATGTCCAATGGTCTTCATTTTCTTCGGTACAACGCCGAGCTATAGGAAATAAATGTCTATTCCGTCTATCCCGTAGCTATTAACAACACTCCTTATATCGTCCCACGCCGTCGTTCCATCTACCGTAATTATTCTTCGTAAAGTATTGAAAGCTTGAATGCAAGGTCCGAATGCCACGAAAAATCTACGAAATGCATTATCGGGCTCGAGACACAATTGATGCTATGCGGATCGACCCGTAATTGACAACATATGAGGTAACATCTTAAATTGCTCCTTCCAACTACCTCGGATGTCATTCAATGCCATTTCTTTTCCTCTCCATGCTTTCCGGTAACCTCTTTGTTATCTGTATTTTTTCAATATCAAAATTATTGAAGCGAGTCTCGTCAAAACCCTTTAATAGTTTATCTCTAACGAATGAAGCTATCCACGATGTCGTACATTGGCGATGTCCGCTTCAAAAAGTGGCATTCGCACGTGTGTTCCGTGGAAAGTTTTCACGACAAGCGATGTCTCGCCTACTAATTTCGATGCATGTATTCGCCAAGCACATCCTACTTCAACACACCTCGCGTTACTCAAGAAGAGGTGGTTTTTATTGGTTTAATCGAAAATTATTTGTCATCGCAAATTCTTTAAGAACTTTTGAAATGATTTCTTATTTCTAAACGTCAATAATGGTAATCGCCCTTCATACAGCTTCCTCGTTCGAATCCATGTACTCCCTTCCGAGTCATTGTGATAGTCTCTCACGAGGTTGATCAATTCCCTATTAGTATAAACACGCAGTGGGAGACTACTTCATTATTTTCGGGATCACTATCACCGTCATCATCATTTGGATGGTTATTACGTGATTGGGATTGAGCCCATCGATGTACGCTTGGTTGATGTGCGGTTGTTTGGATTGATGTTAGCCGATCTGAGAACGTTTGATGTATGAGAGGCATTACATTGAAGGCTCGATTATCGTTGGCTCAAGCTATTTGTTCGGAAGGCCATTGATATGGACTAAGGTAGCTAAAACGCTTTCCCAATCGATTTACCGAATCGAAGTTGAAGCGAGATGTATCATGCATCGGATTCATTTGATGAGAATATCCTTGATCTTCATCGCTTCACTCATCGGAATATGCGAATAGGGTTGCTCGAAAGTTTCTTTGTAGGCGGAATCCTATATTTATATTTCTATCATAAATCGGCTATTATCGGTGCAACAATGTTCTCCTCTTCATACCGTATTCCTTGATTTTCAATCAAATGTTCATTCAACACCATGATCATCTTCGTTGGTTTCCTTAAAGCGGTTGAAATGTTTCTAAAAGGCAAAATTTACGCTACTGATGGTGACTAATGATTTTTCGATATAAATATTTATAACACCATCACCGATACGATATGCTCTAAATAAGTTTGTAAGATCATCAGAGTCAGACAATTCGGCAAATACAAGCTCATTCCCTATGCGTAATGAAACAGTAAATGTAATAGAATGTTCTTTTATGTCCGATCGACTTTTGTACATTTTCTCTATAAACTCAAAATGATATATTCTCCGTGCGATGACAATCCTCCGATGTCCTCCGTTGTAAGTATTATCTCTCACGCGTACGAAATCAAAATGGCAAAGAAGGGGAACATCCATTTCAACCTACAATATTTACAAAATTAAAATTAAAATTAGTTGTTTATAAAGAGTTATACTTGACTTAGCGCTACAATTGCTTAAAAATATTATTAAAAAAATTAAAGGAATGAAAACTTTAGAGTTTTTGTCAATCATAGGTTATCGCTCGATATCCTAAGATATATAGCCGATGGATGGACTTTTAACGTAAACCATAATCCAAAAACAAAAAAAAAAACCTCTTAAGATATCGGTCGATAACTTAAGATATCGACCGATATCTTAAGATATCGACCGATATCTTAAGTTATCGGTCGATATCTTAAGATATCGACCGATATCTTAAGTTATCGGTCGATATCTTAAGTTATCGGCCGACATCTTAAGATATCGGTCGATAACTTAAGATATCGGTCGATAACTTAAGATATCGACCGATAACTTAAGATATCGGTCGATATCTTAAGTTATCGACCGATATCTTAAGATATCTTGGACTTCCTACGATGTTGCGAGAAATTTGAAAAACAATAACTTAAAAGATATTGTACTCGATATCTTACCTAGCCTGTTGTATTCTCTATGTTATACGACCTTTAGTGGAATCTCGAAATCGCTTTCCAAGAGAGATAAAAATTGTTAAAAGATGGTACAAAAATTCTAGATTCAATGCTTGCATAGAGAAGCATATATATAGATATCTGACGTGCACCCGGCTAGGCTTGGAGCTGGCCATTTATGCAAGGATTGAAACTATAGGGCCGTTTCTGCAAATACGCAAACATATAGGGCCGAAAGTGCAAATTTCCCAAGGTTAAATTCTCCGAAGATTTTGTGTGCTACCCTCTAAATGCCGCGCCGCTTTACCGAATAAAAGGGCTATTTATTTTGAACTCGATATTTGTAATTACCAACCCGATACTATAATATCTTTTTACAGGTAATCGAACATTGGCTTCTATCCAAATTTGAATTTGTAGTCTTTGTCCAAATTAACTTCTATTCAAATTAGGATTTCAGTCTCTATCCAAATACTAGTTACGCTATTTTTAGGGGTCCGAAACTAATCTATAAATATAGCCATTGGCATATCCCTTCAACCCAAATTTGTTTACTGTTTACAAATATTTTCTCTTTGTTTCTTTCTAGCTTTTCAGATTCAGAGTCATGGATCTTGATCTTTCTCCTAAGCTACCCTTGAAGGCTTATGGTGGAGATGGAGGTTCTTATTACACTTGGTCCAGTTCTGATCTCTGCATGCTCGCCGAAGCTAAAATCGGAGCAGCCAAACTCGTTTTGGAGAAAAACGGATTCGCCCTTCCTCGCTATTCCGATTCCGCCAAGGTCGCCTATGTACTCCAAGGTAAATAACTAATAGTTTTTTTATTATTATTGGATCGATACTAATAGGTTTTATTGATAATCTTGACCTTTACATCTTTTTGCAGACTGATTAATTAATCTTGGTTTGATGATGAATAGTGACAAACATGGCCTACACACTAAAAGAAATCGGACGATTTAGCCGATTGACCCCTTTCTTAAGAATCAATCTCGATTTTAAAACCCTTTTTTACTTTATAAAAGAAAAACAGAATAAAAAACAAAACTCCCAAATTAGAGTCTTTTTTAAGACGAGGCCGTAGACAATCAATAATTCCAGGCGACCATCGGCTCTCAGGAAACTGTTATTTTTCTTCTCATTTCTTATCTTCTCAGGTTCTAAATTGCTTGAAGAGGTTAAACTTACACGTCTTCCAATAAATATATAAAGACTGGCTACTTTATATCCCTATTCTTTATATTGATTTGCTAGCCTTTCTTAAAAACTCTTGTCAGTAGCTCTCACCAAATTTTGCCACAAGTGTATGTACTTCCCATGTTAATTAATCTAGTTCAGGTGCTTATTTCAAATTTTTTATGCTTTACTTATCTTTTTTTATATTTTGACAGAAATATATTAATATTAGTTTAAAACTTGTTCATATATATTTCTAATTTTTTTTCATAATTCCCCGACTTTGTATATTCTGATCTATTGTTTCAGGGAGCGGAACGGCTGGGATCGTGTTGCCGGAGGCTGAGGAGAAGGTTGTAGCTATCAAGAAGGGCGACGCAATTGCTCTCCCATTCGGCGTCGTAACCTGGTGGTACAACGGCGACGACACTGAACTCGTTGTCCTTTTCTTAGGCGACACTTCGAAAGCTCACAAAGTCGGCGAGTTCACCGATTTCTTACTCACTGGATCCACCGGTCTTTTCACCGGCTTTTCAACCGAGTTTGTGAGCCGAGCGTGGGATCTTAAAGAAGAGGAAGTAAAAACCCTCGTAAGTAGCCAACGCAGCAACGGCATTGTGATGTTGAAAGAGGGTTTCGTGATGCCTGAAGCGAAACCAGCTGATCGAGAAGGGATGGTTTTGAACTGCGAGGAGGCGCCTTTGGATGTGGATATCAAGAACGGTGGCCGAGTCGTTGTACTGACGACTCAGAATTTACCGTTGGTGGGAGAAGTCGGTCTTGGGGCTGATCTTGTGAGGATTGACGGAAACGCAATGTGTTCGCCTGGGTTTTCGTGTGACTCGGCGTTCCAGGTTACCTACATTGTTAAGGGAAGCGGCCGAGTTCAGGTCATTGGAATCGATGGTCACCGAGTTTTGGAGACTCGGGTGAAGGCTGGATGCCTCTTCATTGTGCCCCGGTTTTTCGTCGTATCGAAGATTGCGGACGGAGATGGGATGGAATGGTTTTCTATTATCACCACGCCCAAGTGAGTAATTACTTCTTATATTTATTTTATTTTTTAGATAACCTAGGCATCTGAGCCTCTCATACCACACTGAGCACAAGATATAATTCTCTAAGGTCCCACAGGCGGGGTCACCAAACCCATGTGAATTAATTAACATACGCTTCGACATGCGGGGTCACGCCTACTCCTTCGAGAGGCCAAAAAAAAATAATAAATCTAAGTTGATACCTAGAAACTTAGAAGTAAATCTACCTAAATCTGTTGCTCGCCAATTCGCCTAGGGACCAATTCCTTTTAGACTTTGTGACATGCCTTCGTACCCTTTTAGCTCGGAAAGTCTCATAATCTAAAAAGTTTTGGATATACTTCTCCTTGTATAAATATTTTATAATTTCCATATGTATATATTTTTTTTTTTGAATAATCAATTGCCTATATATTTTCTCGTCGATTTCTTTCACAAGGGGTACCCTTAAATGCAATCATGATTTTAAATGAGGAAAAAGGATTGCAAATAATAATACCATAACTTATCCCTCCTTTTATTATCTTAAATGAAGGAAAAGAATTGCAAATAATAATACCATAACTTACCCTCCTTTTATGGATAGATATCTCTCACTATGAGTACCATTAGTTGCAACCGTAATTTTATAGAAACAATAAAATTGCAACTAATGATACTCATACCTTTCCTTATTTTGTGGCTTACCTATATTAGGAGAGATTTCTCTTCCAAGAAGTTCTACTATGATTTGGAGTTGCACGCTTACATAAGTTGTATAAGTTTTAATAAGATTAATTAAAAAATAAAATTAATATGTTACTCTTATGGAGGTTTAAGTTGTAGGTATCACAGATTAATAATTAAACCATTAGAGCATTTTACTAAGATATATAATGAAGCTATAAATTTAATAAATATATCATTTTTGGAACATATCTAGGTCAAAGAAACATGTGTATTACATCCACTATATGCATATAATGTTTTAGTACTTATCTTTTATAAATTATATTTTAAAAAATACTCTGCCAAATATGTTCAATCTCACATTGATCGACATCCCATAATATTTTAGTCAAATCTAAATACAACACCTAAAACGGTAAGTAAACAATTTTGAGCTTTTCGGAGAGAAATTTGAGTGCAGGATTTTGACCTTTTATGAGAAAAGTTCAGAATCTGAATAATTTAATAACGCATCTGAAAAAAGCCATGAATTTTAGACTGTTAAGAATCTACAAGATTTTGATTTTTCAAAAATCTGAGCTTTTCTGAAAAAAATCAGGAAACACTTGAACGAGCCCCTACTCTCGTGTCTTTTATTGCTTCAAAAGGAAATCTATGTCATCAGATTCCAAGTGATCAAATGTCTTCAAAGTGAATGGCTAAAGATGTTTAAGGCATTTTACCGGCCAAATTTTTGGTTTTTGGCCGAAATTTCGGTTCAAATTTTCAGTTTCGGTCAAGTCATAAACCTAAATTTTACGAGAAACTGAAATTTTACCCCAAATTTTGATTTTGGTCGAAGAAAACAGGTCGGTTACAATTTTACGGATGTAAATGCAGTCTCCGTTTTTCGTGAGCATTGGGAGCAGCAAAAGTTCTGTTGATTTCTGTGTTTTTGTGGGGAATATGATCCACATGTCGTAATCATCTTCGTTCAATCTTGATAACTAAGTTGGGTTTTTTTTTATGCAGCCCTATATTCACTCACTTGGCAGGGAGGACTTCGGTGTGGAAAGCTTTGTCCCCGCAAGTGCTAGAAGCTTCCTTCAACGTTCCATCGGACATGGAGAAACTCTTCAGGTCCAAAAGAACCCAAGATGCCATCTTCTTTCCACCACCAAACTGATAAGAAGATTTGTTTTTACTTTTCTTTATGTTTTTGAGACAACTTAGTTCGTCTTGGTAGGTTGATTAGCAGTGTTTTAATAGTTAGTTTTATCTTCTTACGATATGGATTCTGTTGAACTTTCGTATTTCAATTATTATATTTAGTATTCTGTCGAACCTTGGTATTTCTATTATTATATATTTATATTTAGTAATAATTGTTATTTCTTTCTTTTCCTTGGTAGATTTTTTGAAATATTTATTGTGGTAAATTGATTTCACCAAAGATTAATTACGGCTTTGATGCAAATCTATTTACAGAATACCTAATCTTCCAAGAAATATTATTGTGGATGGTTACAGCCCCTTTATGTCCACCTTCCCAGTGATTTTGGGCAGGAATCACGCCAAAGTCCCCATTCTGGAACGGTTTTCACTTAACCGTTCAGATTCCCCGTGTAACATTACATCCGAACAGCCGTTCCCATGCCAAATCGGAGCGAAACGCTGAATCAATACAAGGTGTAACATAGCTCTTTGCTAGACCCTGTCACAACGAAAAGGTTGCGAGATGTTAGCAAAGAGGATGGGAACTTGTCAAAGCAGGCAAACTCTGGTATAGCAAGGGCTAGCAGAGAGCTATGCCATTCGTAGCCTTAATTGCTTTGGGAGAGCTTCCATTTTGTCTCGAATTTTCAAACAAAACCACGGACAAACTTTATACCCCGAATAATAATAATAATAATAACAACAACGATAAAATCATTATTTAATTTATCTATATTTTCATATATTTTTCCCACTTTTTCTATTTTTTGTTTTTGTGTTTTTTTTTTGAATTTACACAATTGGATGGCCGATACCCTTCCCATCTGCCGTTTGGGATCGCATTTAAAACCTTTGCTTCGATGCCTCCTATTTCCAAAAAAGTTCTCTTTACATATGTTAAGGCTGTGTTTGGAATATTACTTTGGAAGTAAATCGTAGCCCTGTTCTAAGGCACTTTAATATGAGAATGTGTTTGGTTGAAGGATCTTAGATCTTTTGGAGAGTTAAAGAGTTGAATTTGGTTCTATTTAAAAGAGTAATTTGGGCTGGGTTTGGATTAGCCCTTATAAAAGTGGACTAGCTCTTATAAAAGCAGAAGCAATTCTCTACTTGATCTGTTCTAAGTTGTGTTATCAAACATGAAAGTAGCGCGAAAGAGTTGCTCTTTGCCCGAAAAAGTAATCCCTAACACAGACTATAAAAGTACTTGGGTGAGTCTTGTTTGGTGATGGAGATGTTATTTGCCCGTCAATGTCCTCCGGTTAAAAAAGGTATAATCATTCAATGTAGTTTAGCAAGGTGGCAGTGCCCTTGTTGCACAGCTGTGCACCTAATACCAACTATTTGTGATTATCGCGACAATTTTAATTGATCATAGATGTTTACCACTTGACATAATGATAATCACCTTTTAATGTTGTGAGATTAAAAATCTAACTTTAGTAGTATAAGATCATTTAAACACCGCTTTGATATTTAAATGTAGGTTAGGAGCCATTATCCCTATCCCATTTTATGTGGCCCCAATCTCTCGACACTTTAGGCCTTGGTGAAACCCAAAAGTGACTCGGTGAAACCCTCACCTCATCTTTAAGTTATAATATATCGCCCCTTGTGGTGCACTATTCTATGGTTTATATAGATCCTTCAACGCGCTTATTTTCAAGGTGGTCCATATGATATTATTAAAACTTATAAGGTTACAAGTTTGGGATTACTCTTTGGAGGCAAAGAGCAGCCCTCTACTCTAGCATAAAGCACTTTAGTATGAGATTGTATTTGATTGTAGGTTGTGTTTGGATTAGCTCTCACAAGAGTAGAAGCAGCTCTCTGCCTGTTCTCTGTCAGAGCAGATAAATTTTGCTCTGACAGAGAGTAGAAAGAGAGTAATTTTACCATTTAAAACAGTTCCCTGCCAAAACAAATGGGGTGAGAAGCTATGTTATCAAATATGAAAGCAGTTTTCTGTGAGAGTCAAAGAGCAAAAGAGCTGCTCTTTGTCCTGAAAGACCTAACCAAACGCAGCCCTAACTCTTTCGGAGATTGAAAGAGTTGAATTTGGGTGACTTTAAAACAGCAATTTAAACCTGTTCTTTTAAGAACAATCCCAAACACAGCCTAAGCGTGCTTGGGTTGGTCTTCCTTTGTGATGGAGATGTTATTTGGGCCAAACATAGCTGGGCACCTGATGCCAACTGTTAGGATTATGTTAGTTTACATTGGGATCAACTCTCGTCACCTTTGGCCTTGATAAAACCATCCTCACCTCATGCTTAAGTTATATGTGGTTCTATGTGGTGCATAATTTTTTCTGATCCAACTTGCCCAAGTGGCAGATCATGGAATAGCTTTTGTGTTGCTCAAAAAATATGCCCACTAAAGAATCTCTACATCAAATTCAAGGGCATCAATAAGGGCCTTTTATTAGATATGAAGTTTTGAACAAATCTGGATCTTGAACTTCTCTTGTTGAGTACTTTCTACCTTATGAGAAGCAAATTTATTTTTACTGATTAATCATATGATGTTTAGTCACTTCGAGAAATTGGATGGCCCAAAAGGTCTTCCACCTTAAGGGCTCGATCGGGAGCTAAGGAAATGATTTTTTTTTAGCATTTTTTATAAAAAATGATTTTTCTAAGTTTTTCTTATGTTCTTGAGTTTTTTTGGGTTGCGTGTTTTCTGAAAGTGACGGATAATTTTTGGAGGAATTTGTTCAGGAAAGCTCAGTTTCTAAGTTGAGCTACAATTTGTATAGGATTGGTATCAGGTACCCCACTTATGCACCAAGGGTAGTGGACAGATCTAATTCCTTTTGACACTTATATATTTTAGTGCAATTTACAACAAAAATAAGGACCTTACATGAAGTTCAATTATGGTTGTATATAAGATGATCTCCACCCTGCACATGATGAAGAGAAGTTTGGTTGAATCGATTTGAAAATTTCAATTTTGGCAACTTATAATTTTTGTTCATAATATTATTTTCGTTTTTAATATATTCATCCGATTGTCAATCAAATGTTGATGGATTTTCTTATTTTGACTTTGTTTTGATTAGATTTGGTGGATTGACTCCAATTTAAAACTATAGGATCAGTTGAATATGATGTACCCTAATTTTGTCAGTCTTGTGTTACATATTGTAATCTTATGGATGGCCCATTTGTCTCTACCATGCACACTAATCAAGTTTGGATTCAACAACTATTTAGCAAGGATTAAGGCGGTTTAATTTGGATAAATTTGGGAAAGATTTAGAAAAAATTCAGAAAAATTTCAGCGATTATAAAACATAAATATTAAACAATATAAAAAGATATAACTTATTTAAAATCTAAAATGATGTTTTTAAGAAAGAAAATAAGTGCATTATATAATACAAATACATCTCAAATCCTTAATCATAAAAAAAGAACAACACAAATGACATTTAAAGAAAGTGTCAAAAGTCTTACAAATTACAAATTCAACGAAGTCTCATGATTTCAAGATCTTTTTATACATGATTGGGATGGTAAAGACCATGATTCCCATGATCCCTCAAATTATTTATTTATTTATTTATTTATGCTAAACTAAAATCATACTTATAACTATCGATTTTTAGTTTTTCAAATCGAAACCGAACGGATAAAAATTGGTTTTCGAGTAAGTCTCCATCGGAATACACGTTTAAGACACTATTTCGAGAATCTGTCCGACAAAATTGTTAAACACATTACCAATATAAAGTATATAAAGTTTGACAATCATCCGATTAATATAACCGCTTTGATGGAAGTCATAAATACATGTGGCTGTAAAGTGTGGAAGAACACAGTGCACTTCCTTGACATTTTCTTGAGAAAGTGTAGAACACAAGAAAATTTCATAAATGCTAAAAAAATGAGTTTATCAGTAACTTAAGAACAACCCTGAGGAAAGTCACTTTCCTCAAAAAATGGGTTTCTGGGCAGAAACTGAGCTAGTCATTTTCTTGAGAAAATAGGTTTCTGGGCAAAAACTGCCCAGCAAGCCCTACTAAAATCTTCGTGAGGCTTTAGCTTGCTCACCATTTATTTTCTTTCATAATTTCATTGAAGTGGGCAGTATGTAGCGCTGTCAACGGGTTGGGCTCGGGCCCAATATATTCAGTTTTATTATATGTGTCGGGCCTGGCCCGGTCCGAATAAGAAACGAGCCCAGGTTCGGGCTTCAAAGTGTAAGGCCTGGCCATGCCCGTTTAGCTGAGATTCTTAAAAAAAAAAACTTAATTTTTTTAAAAAAAGATGAAAAACCCGGCCCAAATAGCTAATCGGGACGGGTTCAAGCTGGAATATTTTAAAAATGGGCTGAGCCCGGCTCGGCCCGGATAGCTAAACGGGCCGAGTGAAAAGCCCGGCTCGTTGCCAGCCCTAGCAGCATCTTATGCATATAAAAGGACAACTAAACTAAGTAGGAATATGTTACCATCTTCAATTCCTAAAAGTGGTTGACATTTAATCAAATATTTAAATTAAGCTCATCATTTATTTTCTTTCATAATTTCATTGAAGTGGGCAGCATCTTATGCATAGAAAAGAACAACTAAACTAAATGAGAACATGTTAGCATCTTCAATTCTTAAATATGGTTGACAACTATTCAAATATTTAAATTAATTGTAGTACGGTTACAGCCTTTCTCACAAAATTCCTAAATCAATCAAATTATTTGAAAAAATTCTAGTAAAGTGTGGTCAGTGTGGTCCGTTGAACTTTTTGCTGAATATTCGCTTGATTCCTCAAATTTTTTTAAAAAGTTTTGATTTTTTTTTTTTTTTTTAAACTTGTCGTAATTTTTATCATTGTGATACATGATTTATATTTTTTTTTATAATTATAAATTGTTAATGCATATTAACTATGTCATATACTTATTTTATTATTTAAATACACCACTTTTAACTTTAAATGGGTTAAATTAGATTTTTATATATTTGAATAATTTATTATTATTGTCATAATCTCCGAATTCCCAAATTTTCTCATATTCGTCCAAATTAAGTGACTTGACACCCCACCGAATGATTCCCGAATCCATATCGGTCATTCAAATATTATATAAATTTATAAGAAATGTAGCCGTTGTGCACCTATCAACAGGTTGAGTCAACTCAACCTTGCTACTCTGGGTTATCCTGCCGACGGCAGGGTTAGAGCGGCCCCTTAAAACCACCCGGCCTTAACTTAGGCAGGCTCAGGTCAGCTTTATTGCTTGTTATTATTTTTTAAAAATTCTTGAAAAAAAATTGTTGAAGATAGAAAAAGATATTTTGAATGAAAAAAAATTTTAAAAATCCCTGACCTGTATTTATAAATATATAGATTGTAAAGATATCCTTACAATTATTCAATTGAGGAATTTTATATTTTTTATAAGAAAGTAGGATTAATTCATTAGATCAAAGGAAGTACAATCATAGACTTGGGGTGGAGCAAAGTTCCACCAGGCTTGATTATAACCTTCACTAAGACCAATTTTGGCAAGAGTTTCAGCAACATCGTTGGATTTACGGTTTACATGAACGAGAGACCAATTCATCAACGATAGATAATTCAGTTCGATTGCCTTCATATATGTATCCCAGTTTGGAGAAAATGGCAAAAAAATAAAAAAAAATAAAGGGTTAATTAGAGAAATATGCCTCAAAAATAAACTTTTTAGTAAAAAAGACTCGACCTCAAACGTTTTAGAAAAACGGTGTTTTCATGGATTTTGGAACTTCAGAAAATCGTGAAAGCACTGTTTTTTTAATTTTTTAAAGTGCTTTCATGGTTTTCTGAAGTTCTAAAATCTGTGAAGTCACTATTTTTCAAAAATATTTGAGGTTGGGTCTTTTTTGCTAAAAAGTTTATTTTGGAGGCATTACTTTCTAAAGTGCCTAAAAATAAAAGCTGACCTTTTTTTAATAAATTTGCGTCAGAATTATCAAAAAAAATAGATTAGAGAAAATGGCTTCATGTGAGTTAACTGCCGAAACAGCATGCATAGAATCCCCTTCAAAAATCACTTCATTGTAGCCATTTTCTTTAGTGAATTGAGTGGCATGAAGGAGAGTAAGAGCCTCACTGTGATCAGGACTGAGAGTACTTTTGATATTCTTAGTAGAGGACGAGAGGGCTGCCCCCAAATTATCCCTCATAATGAAACCAAGGTATTAAAATCAGAATCGGTCTCGGGTATCGATTTGTCCGGAGCCGATACGAATCGGCCGATACCAATAATATCGGTCGATTATGTAAAAACACATATATATATATATATATATATATATATATATATATATATATATATATATATTACATCTCGGTTTACCGGTGCAATATATCTATACGTATCAGTATCGGCCAATTTTTGATACCTTGAATGAAATCCAGTCCTGCACTATTGTTCTCCTTCTTCCAAGCCCCATTGAAGTTAGTTGTGAGGGTATCTCCAGTAGGCTTTCCCAATCGAAGTTAATTTCATTGCAAATTATATATATATATATATATATATATATATATATATATATATATATATATATATATATATATATATTGTCCTATATTGATATGTTTAAGAGTACCTTTATTTTTAACTTAAGATTCTTCCTTCTCAACTTGGGTTTTCATGTGGCCAAATCTTTGATACAATTGAGAGCTTTGAATCAAATGATGGAGATTGTTTGTCTCAATCTTTGATACAATTGATTTTGAGATTATGGCTCTATCATCATATGGTCAATTTTTTATTCAATATGGCACACATTTTGAAATTTGATTTAACAACAATATTTGATGTATGCCCATGATCATGTTCCTTTTCTGGGATGTATGATATGTGGAATCAAATAATCGTTTCCTGGTAGACTCATGATCTCAAGATCTATATATTGAGTCAAAGATTGGGACGAAAAATGATATCTATTGTCTAATTCAAACTAGTCAATAATTTTAAGCACGTGAAATTCGGATTGAAAGGGAAGAATAATCTTGGTTTGTAAATAAAGGCACCATATATATATATATATATATATATATATATATATATATATTTTTATTTTTATATTCATATATATATATATATATATATATATATGTATAGAGAGAGAGAGAGAGAGGGGGGGGGAGATGCATGGGCCAGGTCGGGCTTACGGCCTTTAACTTGTTAAGTCCCTACGCAACTCGACACAACGGGCTTTTGGTTTAAAGGCCTTAGCCCAGCTCTCTTACCTTCTTTTTAAGCCTTAGCATTAAGATTTTAGGGCTGGGGCAAGCAGGTTAATGGGCCAGCTTAGCCCTATTGGAAGTTTTATGCCCCCCAATTTTTGAACTAGGTTGGGCACATAAAGTTGATCGGTTGGGTAGATTAGAGCATGAAGGATCCACCCTAAGGCCAGTTTGTGTCAACACAAATGTCAGACTGGGCAAGTATTGAGTAGGGTCAGGTTTTTTTGGGCTGGGTCTGGTTAATCCTTGACTCGTCAGCTTGGATTGGGTCTAGGTGCACTGCCGCATCAGATCAGGTTGGGTCGTGCATATATCTTTGACCCAGTGGGCAGCTAAAAGTTTGGCCTCCCTGATCAGATCAAACCCGTTGACAGCCCTAAATCTGAGACACAAGATTTAGAAGCCTTTAAAAATGTGAAATCTCCCTTTTGGCTAGTTTCGACTCCACCTCATAACCTGAACACGAGATTGTTAATTGTTAGCAACACCCTTAACTTGCCAAAGGTCCATCGGCTCCACTCAACGGGCACAGACGAGGAATCATCTGTATGTTGCACAATCTGTCCATCCCCACTTGCCAGCGCACCACCAAATTAATGTGATCCGTTGATCAAATCTGTACACGTGCACAATTTTAAAGAGATCGTGTCATGAGGTGCGCTCGGTTATTGTTTAAAACACATTCAGCTCCAAGAGTGTAGAAAAATACTATCTTTACCTTATGATTTGGAAATTGGAATACCAAAAAGTTAAATGCCCTATTATGTGATTGCCTAAGCTCGTTTTAGCTTTATTTTTTTTTATTTTTTTCCCTCTTGCTCTTGCTCTTAATCATATCATGGCCATCGCCTTTTTCTTTTTTTTTTCTTTCTTGCTCTTGCTCTTAATCATATCATGGCCGTAGTTTTTATGACAGTGTCAACTATCAGCTGATACCGATACGTATCGGTATATTGGTCAATCGATACTGATATTGCCCTATTACAGTATCGGGGCCATATCAGTATCGCTAATACATAACGGGTGTCGGCCAATACGGATCGAGTATGGGTTGATACTTTGACAGCCCGAATTTTCCAACCTAAATTTTGAGACATATTTTTTTTTTCTTCAAATACGAATAGGAAAACTCGGACTGTCGGGTCGTAGAACACAATCCGAATACAGAATGTTTGGTATATCCACATACATGCAAAAATCAAAGCAGATAATACATATAGCATAAATAAATCTCTAATTCTAACATCTAATATTACAATAACTAACAACGACTACCGGTGATGTACCAGCATCACCAAACAGTGGTGTACAAAATTATATACGAGTTCAAAGAGTACCAAGACTGAACTCAACAATATCCACAAAGTACTCAATCTACGACCCCGAATATCATAGCCCTCCTCAATTCCTCAATTTGCAAGTCTGGTATCCACATAGAAGCTATACCTGTGACGAATAGTCGAAGGGGTGAGCTACATCCTAGCTCAGTAGAGGAAAATTCAATACTCATTCACATCTTATTATAAGGAAACATAGATTCAATCTCATAATCAAACTTTTTCTTATTTAAAACTAAAACTCATTTCAAAGGTATTTTTTCTTATCAACAAAGACTGATTTCAAATATTGTTTTCTTATCACACAACTGATTTCAAAACTGATTTCATTTTTTACATAAAACTGATTTAAAAGCTGATTTCCTTATCATACGAAACTGATTTCAAAACTGATTTTCTTTTTACACACAAAAGTGATTTCAAAACTGATTTCAAATCCGCCCCAGCGGCCCGCACGGTACTTGTACTCCGCCCATAGCGGTCCACGACAAGCATAATCCGCCCATAGCGGTCTACATACATATAATCCGCCCATAGCGGTCTACATACACAATCTCCGCCCATAGCGGTCCACTTTAATATCACGACTTATGGTTTGATTTACGAAGTATAATCGGCATAAAATCCCGCAAAAGCGGTCCAAGGGCGTATATGACTACATAAAAATCCAAGGGTGTACGTAAATCCCGTAAAGACGGTCCAAGGGCGTACATGACTCACAACAGTGTCCAAAGGAGTACGTAAAATCCCGTGAAAGCGGTCCAAGGGCGTACATGAGCACAACAAGTCGAAGGGTGTACGTAAAATCCTGTAAAAATGGTCCAAGGGCGTACATGAGCACAACAAGTCCAATGGTGTACGTAAAATTCCGTAAAAATGGTCCAAGGGCGTACATAAATCCCGCCACAATGGTCCAAGGGTGTACATAAATCCCGCCACAGCGGTCCAAGGGTGTATCTTCTCACAAATCTACAAGACTCAACGATTTCAAGTTCACATTCTAGTTCAGATTTCTAAATCACGGTCAAAAGCTCACATTCTTGGTTCAAAGGTTTTAAAACTCACCATTTAAAAATCAAGTTTAAAATCGAATACCATAGTACAAATTCTAGCTTAAATTTACAGTTCATAATTCACCATTTTCGACTCAAGGATTTCAAATTTCTATTTTACAAGGGGTTTAAGTTATAGTTCAAATCACTATCATACTTACATCAAAATACATCAAGAAAACTTATCATTTTTCATCTAAATACAACGACTTATCATTATTTTTTTCATATAAATACCTCAAAAAAACTATGAATCAAAGTTAAACATGCAAGTTTGTGTTGAAGTTTTCCTACACGTCCACTTAGATTCAAGCATTAATTTTAAATAACAAAACTTCAAATCACACTTATCATTTTCATTTCATTAAATCAAGGCATCTATGAATCAATTTAAAAAATATAATCAGATATTAAATTTCCCCTACCTTAATCTCGAAGTAAGCAAGGTCCCATCGATGGCCTTCCACCCTTAATCTACATCACAACCACACAATGATGCATCAAGGATTTACTCTAATCACTAATAACTTAGACCTATTTAAGTATTTTCTCAAAACCGAGTCGAAACGGGTAAGTTTGTGCCAACTTTAAAGTTGATGTAATTTTCTCTTAAATTTTTTACCTTCAAAACTTTAGATTTACTAAATTATTAAATCATAAAAGTTGTAGAGCTTTTTGTTATCTTTCCAATGCCTTAAGAATCGTATCAATCAGAGTTCGGAGCAGAAAGTTATGATCAAAATACCAAAGCAGTACTGGCAACTCAGACAAAATCGACTAATCGATTTTCAAAATCGACTAATCGATTTTCCAAAGTCGATTGTTCAATTTTCTCTCAATTGATAGATTTTTAAACAGCCAAAAATCTTCCTTACTGATTGAGACCAGTCGATTAATCAACCCAATTTCGATTAATCGAAATTCAAAAACGATTAATCGATTTTACTCGATTAATTGGTTTCGTTTCTCGATAAAAATCAGAATTTAATCTAACTTATCACTAAATTTTGACTTTTAAAATAGTTGATTCATAAGTTATTCAATTCACAAAAGTTGTAGGGCTTGCTGTCCTCTTTCCAACGCAACAAGAATCACATCAATCGGAGTTCGGCACAAAAAGTTATGACCGAAATGCTATAGTAATGTCAGTAAGCTCAGGCAAAATCGATTAATCGATTTTCAAAATCAATCAATCGAATTTTTCTTTGATTAATCGATTTCGTGAAGTTCCTCTTGAATTTCTCTTCTGTCAAAAATCGATTAATCGATTTTGGTAGTTTCTGAGCACTTCTCGGGTTCGAACCTTGAAACCCATCTTTTTTTTTTTTTTTTTACATCAAAATTAAATCCTCTTGATCCTAATCTTTTGCACACATCTAAGAAACCTATATTTAATTAAATACATGAAAGAATTGCGTTATTTACCTCTTTATATAGGCGATCTATCCATAGATCGGATCGTCTTCTTCGTTAAACAAAAAGAGTTTCCAAACCCACCTCGATCATCTCCGTGCTCCAAGATCACAACCAAGCCCACGAAATCAACGGCAATCCTTCCACACACACTTCACACAAACTTACGCTACGATTTGCGGATCAATACCCATGATCTCTTCGCAAGAAGAGGGTTTCAAAACCTCCAACAGCTCCAAATCTCACAAAACCATAACCAAACGTCGAAACCGACGACAATCTTCCCCTTACACAATCTCACAAACCTTCTTCATGTAAATAAAGGGCTCGGAGTACACAAATCCACAAGCTTTCCTCCTTCCTCTTTCTCTCTTCCCTTTTCTCTCCCTAGAACCCAAAACCCTCTCCTTTTTACAACCAGGTA
Organism: Chloranthus sessilifolius; assembly: GCA_021018995.1. Classification (NCBI taxonomy): domain Eukaryota; kingdom Viridiplantae; phylum Streptophyta; class Magnoliopsida; order Chloranthales; family Chloranthaceae; genus Chloranthus; species Chloranthus sessilifolius. Next base: position 162,102,658 of record CM037585.1, read on the forward strand.
GCTTCCAAGAGAAGCATCCCCCTTTCATTTAACTCATTGGGACTAGTTCCCATACAACTCACATACACCCCACTTTGGGTATATGGTTCTCATCCTAAGGACTAATCCCCGTGTAAAATTGATATACTTAACTCAGGCGTTACCTCATAATAAAATGATCTTGACTCGGTGTGGGGCCTGCACACCCAAACCATCCACTAATCGGACCCGGTGTTGAGCCAATACACCAAAGCTTGGTGCATAAGAAACCATCTAATGCTCAACACACAATCTAAATCGGTCTTTTTCCACTTAAGACTAAACCCAATTTAACTTACGTAAGTAATTTCATAAAATCGAGCATATGACCAATCGGGCACGCACACCGAGGTATACTGTTCAAAGTCGGGCATGCATCCCGAGGTACACTATTCAAAGTCAAAATTTTCAGATTGTTACAGATACTCTTTTATTTGATTTGATTTTTTTTTTAAATAAAGGTGCATCAATATCGGTATCGGCCTCAGTCTTTCATGAACCGATACTTAATATTGATACCTGAGTTGATACCTCGATATTCAGATGAAATCTTAAGGCTGAGTACAATCTTGCCGATGGCTCATTGCATCGCATCTTGATACCAAGGTATCAAAAATTGACCAATATCGATACGTATCAGTATCCCAACTAGGGTATTGGATACCGTATCGGCCGATATGTCTCAGTTTCAACCGAGACATAGATTTTTTTTTAAAAAATATTAGGCCGATAAGTATTAGTCCTTGGCAAATCGATACCTGAGAGTTTCGGGTATCGGTCTCGGTCAATTTTGATACCTTGCTTGATGCCCATTGTAACAAATTTCGGATTCGGGAAGGGGTTAGTTCCGTTCGGTTCAGATAAATGTGTGAATATATTCGACAAAAAATCAGATAATTGACCTATTTTTAAGCAATAAAATAGGTTTATCCAACAATTCTTGGTTAATGGTAATGGATTTGTTACATTTGGCACGATTTTTATCAAACTGATGCACTTGAATAGGACTCATTCCATTACTCTGGTGGGTCCCACATTTTATTGAATAAACATTTTCATCATACTGTAGTCGAAGTGGTCAAGTCTTTAACGCTCATGATAAAAAGTAGTCTTAGATTTTGAAAATGAAGAAAAGATTGGATATTGTATAAGGAATATTATAAACAGTGGGCAGATTTTAATAGATATTGTTGACGACAACTTATGTAGCACAACATGATTGACTGCAGTATGTCACGTCCCTCGCACAACACCGTATCTTTCCCACTTTATCGATATAATAATCAATGCATATACGGTATTGTACATAATAGTGAGAGACTCTATGAAAGATTCCAGAAACCTAGAGAATGACTATGGAAGAACATAGATAAAGAAGACTCTAGAATAAGGAAGAATATAGATAGAGATTTGGAGAATAAACCTAAGAAGAGTGTAGAATAAGGGAAGGATGAAAGAGGTTCTAGAGAAAACTCTAGAACATTCTCAACCTTTATATATGGATGAATCTCATACCGTTCATTATAATTATATAACCTATAAATAAGGTAGAGGGCCTCATTTGTTAGGCACCTCACAACTTGTAAGCATTCTTGAGTTTGAAATACAAGTGCTCTTTCATTCCCTCTCTTGAGTTCTTTTATTGCTCTTTGTGAGTTTTGGGAGTCAGGTTGATATTGCGACGCTAAGAAGCGACTAAGCGCAAGTCGCACAGATTGTCGAGGCACGACACTAAGTCCATGACAGTTGGTATCAGAGATACGTTGGTTTGAGGAAAAATCACGTTGGCTTGAGAAAGATCAATCGGAGTAAGAGATCGCCATATCATCAAAGATTGTACAAGAAGGGAGACGAGATAATGAAGGCAGCAAGCTGAGGAGGGAAAGGTCTCGTGATGTGGTTGCTAACTTCAACACACAGCTAGGCAGGTTGGAGCTAGCCATCGCCGACGGGATTGATCGATATGAGGAAGTAGGCCAAAACATCTCAGCTCTAAAGGCGGGACTCGAGGAGCTATGAGGGGAGATGCAAGGTCAAGTCAATGTTATAGCGCATAAGGAAAATGAGGCACGCGAGACTCTCGAGGCTAAAGTATGGGCTGTCCTCAATGTCATGTATGCACAATTAAAAAAAATGAAAGGTGATTAGGCCTTATGCAAAAAGGTTGTGACCAATGGTTCGATCACGACTCGGGATGCCCCTATAAAGGTAAAGGCACCCGAGCTCAAAGCATTCAACGGATCAAGAAATGCTAGGGGAAAGACAATTTCTTGTGAGACTTGAAACAATACTTCAAGGCTATCTCCCTAGACAACGAAATCCAAAGGGTGCAAGCCACCATGCTCTACCTCAATGATACAGCGATGTTGTGGTGGAAGCGACGCGAAGTGGATATTGAACGAGGCACTTGCACTATTGACACTTGAGAAGATTTCAAGAAGGAATTAAAGAAACAATTCTATCCTAAGAATATTGATTACTTGGCTCGAAAGAATTTAAAGAGATTGCGACACACGAGATCCATCTGTGACTACGTCAAGGAATTTTCTACATTAATGTTGGAGATCCTGGATATGCCCGAGAAGGACCTCTTCTTCAATTTTATGGACAGATTGCAAACATGGGCGGAGCAAGAACTACGACATCAGGGAGTTCAAGATCTTGCTTCGGCCATGGCCGCCGCAGAGTCCTTGGTGAAATTCAAGAAATCAGATTCTCCTTGAAGGACTGCTTTCAAGGACATTCATGATAAAGGAGGGAAAGACGAACCCTTACACGATGGAGAAGAAATAGGCAAATCCTCATATTGGAAGAATCAAAGAAGCAACAAGTCGAAAAATGATTATTCTAAGGCACGAGAGTTTATGTCACGCCCCGAAATTCGATACATGATCCATTTCGATACATGAACGCATTCAATAATCAAAATTCAAATAAAGGAAACATAACGGTCCATTTTCATTAATAAAATTCAACTTACAGTTATTTTCAATTACAACGTTTAACACTTCCTAACCAAGGCTAAACCAACAAGTCTTCTAGGGTCTCCTCCTGAAGTGCAGCTTCTGAACCACGAAGTCCGGCCTCTGAAATTTAAATAACAACGGGGGTGAGATAAAACTCAACAAGTAACCCCCAATAATAATATAACTCTTTTGTCACTTTTATCAGTTTCAATTTGAGAATTTCATATCAATAGAAATAACATCAGCTATACCATCTAATGATTCAATATAAAAATAACTTAGTTTACAATTGTATTTTATATATTGTATAATTGTTAATTAATAGCACCGATCCAAGTGCATTTGCATTCACATCATCATTCATCATTCATCATGGATACCAGTCACAAGGAGGGTTCCATACTTTCATCAATCCCATTGTCAACCGTGTCGTTCCAGTTTGACGGGTTTACTTTATATTACGGAAGTACACAAATGGATCCGTTCATCCAATACTACCATGCGGCCCCATGGGGATCTTAACCAAAATCATATCATAATCATCTTTACGATATTCATCATTTCTTCATTCATTCATATCAGTTTCTTTTGTAAAACTTATTCAACAAGTTTTACCCATTCTCATTCTAAAACAGTGTAATATTTCAATGTAAACAATATCATATGATAGATAAATCAAATATACCATGCTTACGACAGTTATATTTTTCTAACATGATTCAAATTGAAATAATCATAATTGAACAAGACAAGTATAGAAATATCTATACAATCAATAACCATTCAATCATTTACTTATCAGTATGATAGATATGTTATGTAAGAATAAAAGCATCATTATCTAATAAGGTACGTGTGTAACACGCTATGGGATAGGTCACTTGCCTCAGACGTCAGATTCAAAGGTCTTGTGAAGGTGGTGTGAAGTTTCACAGTTTCAGGTAGTTATTTGGGCACAAGGGAAACTCGGTCAAGAAGAAAGAACGAACTAGGGTAGGTTATCGATGTAAAGTTGGATTCTAACTAGTTATTTCAAATCCTTATTTAATATCTAAAATTCTTAATTTAAAACAAATTTATAAATCATTTTTAAAACCCTTAATTTAATATTAAGTAATTACTTAAATTCTTTTTAATCTCAAAATCTGATTTCATATAATTATATTTTAATATAAAACCAGCATATAAACAGACTATATATATAAAGTCGGATTATAAAAATATAAAAACAGAGTATAATCTAAAATAGAAACCGAACGAAAAATCATATTGCATAATAGAACATAAAATCAGATTATATAATAAAACGGATTATAAAAATCAGATTTATAAAACTATGATGAATTTCCTGTTTTAAGACAAGTTATAAAACAGATTATAACAATCAATTTATAAAAATCAGATTTGTAAAACAGATTATAAAAATCAGATTTGTAAAACAGATTATATAAAAATTAGATTTTTAAAGCAACTTATAAAAAATCAGGTTATAAAATCAGATTTGTAAAACAGACTATATAAAAATCAGATTTATAAAAATCAGATTTGTAAAACAGATTTTATAAAAATCTGATTTGTAAAACAGAATTGTAAAACAAATTAATAATTCAAATTGAATACAGAATATCAGATTAATATAATTCCAGATTATCAGATTAAAATTGGAATAAAAATCATATTAAAACATAATATAATTTCTGATTATTATAACTGAATTTTGAAATACACTATCAGCATATATATCCAGATTTAAACCCATCATTTTCATCAACCAGATTTATTAAAAATAAAATAGAACAGAATATAGAACTAGTCCAGATTTAATAAAAATAAAATCGGACCACAGATAATCAGATTATAAGAAGTGATTTAATGTGAAAAAACAGAGTTTAAAAAATACAATATTAGGATAAAAATCAGAATAAAACTAGAAGTTCCTATTTTAAAAGTATAAAACCAGAAATCAGAAATATAATATTCGAATATTAAGTCCAAATATAAACCAGAATTAAAAATCAGGATTTCTAATGAAAATTCAGATTATGAGGTAACATAAAAAACTAATTTCAATCGATACTAAACCCGTAAAATACAGAATCGGCTACTTTATACAACTAGTATTTCCCTAACAATTTCAGAATATTAAAACAGATTTAACAGTATTAAAATAAATATTTTAACTATATTCTCATAATAAATATTAAAAGAAGCATACCTTGAAGAAGGAAGGAAAGAAGAAAAATCTTGAAGACAAGAGCTTGGAGAAGATGGCTTGGTGTGGAAAAGAAAGGAGAAATAGGGCTCTATTTATAGGCTCGATTGGGTGACCATTCATCCCTTGAATTAATTCCGCGAGTAATAAAGCGAGGCGTTACTGCGTTACAAAATTGAAGAAGAAGAAGAAACTGCTCGGGTGATACGGATGGGTTTTGATTTTGGGATTTAAGGTGTAAGGGAAAAGTTTAGGTATATAGCTTGTATAAGTTAGAGTGTGCGTGTGTGTGTGTGCTTTGGGTCGAATCAGGTCGTGTTGAATCGGGTTGAGTCGGGTCGGGTCGAGTTAGGGTTTGGGTTTATAAGAGTTTGGGTCGCCACAGTTTAAGTGTTTCCTATGCGATGAGCCACACATGATAAGGGAGCGCCTTTAGCGAAAGGCACTAGCTGCCCTCACTGCCAAATTGGAAGAAAAAGAATGATATTAAGCCTTTCAAATTCATAGATTATTTATTAATATTCCTATATAAAGGTTGGGCATTGAAGTATATTCCGAATTCTTTTCATCGATCGACCTGTACCCGATTTGAATAATTTATATAATATAATTTCGATCGATTTGCGAAACCGATCGATTTATTCTCGTCCGACCGGATAACCTTATTTATAATTACACCTTGGCACGACCAAACTTAGTGCACTTTAATCACTTACACTTTTCGATCGATGGTCGTAATTAACTTAACCTTTAAAATAATAATATTTTTTATTTGAGCATTTAATAATAATAATATTATATATATCACTCTTATCACTTCAACGCGACCACTTTGATAACACAAAGTGTTAGAATTTCGATACCTCGTAAAAATCAAACTCTGATCTTCAAGTTATTGAAAACACACTAATTATTCCTCTATTCTATAGTTATTGACGTGTTATAAATAAATGTATAAATATAATAATAATCATGATGTAAACTTTTGTATGCTTGATAATTATATACTTTCATCTTGAGTTTGATTGACCAGTTTAAGGATATATTAGGTCATAAGTATGCGAGTGTATGAAATCATGCCTATGCTTGGGCGTGGTGACTCATTGAGATTGTATTGAAGCGAGGAATATATCGTAGTTGCATATCTTACAGCTCATGGTGGAATGAGAGCCATGATGAGTCGAGTGAGTGCAAATTCAGTATAATCTTGTATACGGTGACCATATCACCCCGAGTTTTAATATGAGAGATTAAAATATGAGATATGATACGAGAATCGGGCCTCGGGCTTTAGCTGTGGTGTTATTTCTTTTATGGTCATATGATATTCAGAATATTGGCATCCATGTACGGATGCAACCCTCTATGATAGTAAGAGATGTCACATGAAGTATATCTAAGTTACTACGGAATATTTTTCTTGAGAAGCGTGATTTAGGAAAATTAGCTCACTATAGCTTGTCCTATGATTGAGTGTAAAAGTACGATAAGATATGAGTATGAGATAAGATAAGTTGCGATAATAAGACACCGCTGTGTAGGCTAGTAAAAGATTAAGAATATAAGTCTTTGTACGTGCCGTTCATTGCGTAGTCACCATAAGAGCAACAACGTCTTTCAGTCAAGACGGATCTCTGAGAGAGATTATGAGAATAAGTATGTTTATGAGTTAGCTTGGTCATTATATCTCTCCATTAGCTGGATGGAGGAGTATGAGTATGACACGAGGGCATTATGATATGATTGTATGATACTATGTTGACTCTCCCATGGTAGCTCAAGCAACGACTCTGACACGGGTCGTTTAGGAATTTACGAGTATGTTATTTACACTCATACGATGTATAGACGTATGTGCGAGAATGATAATAAGACATGGTATGATATGTTATGAGATATGGTGAGACACGTTAGGATATGAGTGTCTAGATCATAATCTTGTATTTATGATATGAGTTTTACGATATGTATATGATTTTATCTTTCTTTTGCTATCTATTTTAAGATATTATATTTATCACTCACAAGATGCACCCACAATGCACCTGAGTAGTATGGGGTGGATTGGTGGTGTATCTGCTGAGTTTACGTGACTAAGTAAACTCATCCCATGACAATCTAACAGCTGCAGGTGATTACGTTGGTGGAGTTGACGCCGATTATTCAGATCTTATCGATGCCAATTTCATTGATCCTGCGGGCATTGAGTAATAGGAGCCTTGGGTGGGCGACGTTACCGGTTATCAGGAGGACTATGGTGCTGATTTTGATCCGAGTGCTGAATATTGATTATTATAGACTCGGTAGTAGATTTTGTCCCTTGTTATTATTATTGACTCTATAATTTTATTTTATTGGATTTGTCTCCGATTTTACTTATATTTTATTAATAGATTTTATCACATTTATTCAATATTTATGATTGTTTTTATATCCCACCTTGTTTGTTGACTTTCACGAATTTTGTGGAACCTGATTCCGCAAGAACTCTGATTAGGTGTATGCCCGCTTAGCATATTCGAGATATGCGGGTCATAACTCGAAATTCTAGGCCTTCGAGATGGGGTAGAATTTCGGGTCGTGACACATAAGCAGTGACCAAATCTTCCAAAGGGCTTGATACTTGATGCTTGTACACTTGGCTTGTGAAATTAATACAAATGACATCTGCATCAATGCATCGCCACAATGTAAAACAAAAATGAATAGAGAAATTTACCTGATCGACTCTGTCAGATACACCTTTTCCGTTAGAGACCCTATATTTTCACCTTTACTCAAACCCTGAGGAGAGCAAAAAGTCCAAATTATCCCCTTCTATGACTTTCTTTAACCCACAAAAGCATTTTCTTTTTTCTCATTTTAATCTGCTTCAGTTAGTAAAAAATTAGAGGAGGCGAAGGTGACAACGTCTTCTTCCTTAGTCCGATCTGCTCTGATATGTCATTTGGAAGAAGAAAATAGAGACTTGGACGAATATTGATACGAAAAAGGTGATATCACCTTTTTTTATGGTGCCAAAGATTGACACGAAAATGGGTGATATTGTCTCTTTGAAAGAAAAAAAAAATGCATGTTTACGAGATGTGAAGGAACATATATGTCATATAATTTGAAGGCCATAATATAAAGATTGATTGTGTCAAATATTAACATAAAAAAAAAAGCGATATCACCTCTTAAAAAAAATAAAATAAAATTTGCACATTTAATGTCATGTCTGTGTCCAAATACCCAAGCCTAAGGAGCATTTAATTCAATACCCATGCCCTTGGTTTCTTTCTTTGTCATCGAATACCCATGCCATTCTTAATTTAGGCATGCGCGATTATATCTCTATTAAAGAGCCGATATTACCTTATTAAACGGTCGGTATCGACTGTGTTTACCAAATCGATATGACTCTTTAAAAAAGCAATATCTTTCGTTTGAAGATTTGATATCGACTCTTTAAACAAGCGATTTTGTCTTTTTTCGTATCAATTTTTGTCACTATCGATCTTTATATTATGTGATGAGTACTGAAATATGATGATATTTCACCCCTAAATACCTATATTTAGTTGTCCGATAAATGCTATCTGATGAGAATTATTAGATTTGAAGTGTTTCAGGTAAATACAAGCCAAGTGTGGAAAACAGCCCAAGAATTCTGAAAATAATGTCAAAACACTGTAACTTTGGGTCATCGAGAACTTGGTGCGACTTGCGGCTAAATTTGGACCTTTAAGATGGCTGAATTATAAAATTGTCAAAACACCAAAGCTGTAGATCATTTCGTTAGCTTTCCAACGGCGTAAGAATCACCTCAATCCGAGTTTGAGACAGAAAGTTATGGCTGAAATACCGAAATAGTGTCTGATACAAAAAATGTGCTGAAATTTACGGATTTCTGGGGGACGATTAATCGAGGAGAAGGAGAGTCTGACACGGAATTGACTACTTTAAAGCTGATTTTGACCCTATTGGATCGATTAATCGACCCTAAATTGGTGGCCAGGGAGACTTCTGTGACCGGGAATCTATTTAAAGCGACTCAAATACTTCGAGGGAGAATGAGAAATTAGGGAGATAGGAAATTAGAGTTTTTGTTTTTTGTTTTTCTTTTTCATAGTTAGACATAGAAATAGGGAGTTTTTATTTATTCTTTTTTTAGAGCTTTGTTCCTTTAATTTTCAGTACTCATTCCTCCAGTTTATTATATTTTTGCTCAAGTTTATTTCTGCATTATTCTCGTTTCTGAAGACCATCGTACTTTTTGATCAAAGTAATTTCTTTTGAAGTTGAGGTATTTTTAATTTATTAAATTAATGTTATTTTCTCTTCCTTATTTATTTATGTCATTTAATTGCAATATGTATGGCTAAATTCATAAGGATGGGGATCTAATGATTCCCATCCGAGGGATGTATTTTTAATAATATAAATTTAGGATTAAAATATGAAATCTTATTTTATGGTTGTTGTGCTATCAAGAATGGATAAAATCCCCGCCACTAACCGGGATCACGTGTGCCGAGCCATGCTCGAGATCTCAGATCTGTGACGATAATTTTATCCAATCATTGTTATATGGTCTTTTTGCTTTCATCATGTGGATCTAATTACGATTATGATCCGGGATCGAGTGTGCCGAGCCATGCCCTGGATCTTGGATCTGTAATGGTAATTTTATCTTAATTACTCTCTAATCTGAAATCGAGTGTGCCGAGCCATGCCCTTGATTTCAGATCTATGGTGGTATTATTGTTGAAATTTTTACCCACTTTGGAGATGATTTTTATTTGAACCTGAGATCAAGTGTGCCGAACCATGCCCTTGATCTCAGATCTATATATGAAAATCATCTAAGTCCTGATTGCAGGGATGCAACGTGGAACCTATCGGGGTTTTTGACCCTTTATCTTTCATAAAAGATATTTGTTCTCAATGGTATATCTCATAGTTTAATCCGTAGATTTGTATTATGGGAAGAACGGACCAAAGATGGGAGGATTTAGTATCTTCATCTTTATCTTTATTTTTGAATTATCAATTAAATTTCAGTTTGTAGTCAGTAATTATCATCTCATCAAACCACCTAAATCATAAGACTGGTAGAATACTGTTAGATCTTAGTAGATTTCTGGAATTGCTTGTCTTTTTAGATCTTTCAAAATTAGTCCTTGTGGGAACGATCTCATACTCCGCACTCACTATATACAATCCGATTCGTGCACTTGCGAGTAAAATATTACAATTAAAAATATCACATCATTATGATCACGTAAATAGACGATTTTTTTTAATTTTTTAAATAGGCAATATCGCATTTTTTTTCGTATCAATTTTTGGCACCATCTATGCGTTCTGATTTGAAAGTCATAATATAAAGATCGATGGTGCTAAAGATTGACACGAAAAAGGCGATATCACCTCTTTAAAAAAAAAAAAAAAAGTCTGTTTACGAGATGTGAGTAGCATTTATGCTGTCTGATTTGAAGGCCATAATCTAAAGATCGATGGTGCCAAAGATTGACATAAAAAAAGTGATATCACTTCTTTAAAAATAAAAATAAAAATCACCTGTTTAAAGAGTTGATATCTACTCATTAAAGAGTCGATATCAACTCTTTAATGGGTCTCTTTAAACAAGCGATTTTTTTTAAGAGGCGATATCGCCTTCTTTTCGTGTCAATCTTTGGCACCATCGATCTTTATATTATGACCTTTAAATCAAATGGCATAGATGTTGCTTCATATATCATAAACAAGCTTTTTTTTTTGTTTTTTTAAAGAGGCGATATTGTCCTTTTTTTGTGTCAATCTTTGGTACCATCGATCTTTATATTATGGCCTTCAAATCAGACGGCATAGATGCTGCTTCACATCGCGTAAATATAAAGAAGTGCAAATTTTTTAAATTTTAAACCATGTAGAACGATAAAAATGTAAGAAATGGGTATTTGAGACTTTTTCTGCTAGCTGGAACTAGTTCGGCTTGGAGCTAGTCGGTTTGGTGAAAGGTGAAAATATAGTCTCTGATGAAAAAGGTGTTTTTGATAGGGTCGATCAGGTAAATTTCCTAAATGAATAATTGTCACGACCCGAAATTCTACCCCATCCCGAGGGCCTAGAATTCCGAGTTATGACCCGCACATATCCCGGATATGTTAAGCGGACATACACCTAATCAGAGTTCTCGCGCAATAATGGTTTCACGAAATCCAACAATTAGGGTGGAATATAAATGTAATTATAAATACTGAATAAGTGTAATAAAATCATAATCCACCAATAAAATGATAATGAAAGTCGGAGACAAATACGATAAAATAACTATAAAATCCGTAATACTAGTATTAATAGAACTCAATACCAAGTCCACAATAATCAGTAACCGGCACTCGAATCAGGATCAGTACCGTAGTCCTCCTGATAACCGGTAGCGTCGCCCTCCAAAGGCTTCTGGTACTCAACGCCTGCGGAATCAATGAAATCAGCATCGGCAAGATCTAGATGGTCGGCGTCTACTCCACCAGCGTAATCACTTGCAATTATTAGCTAATCGTGAGATGAGTTTACTTGGTCATGTAAACTCAGTGGATACACCAACAATCCACCCCATACTACTCATGTGCATTGTGGGTGCATCTTGTGAGTGATAAACATAGTATCTCAAAATAGATAGCAAAAGGAAGATAAGATCACATACATATCGTAAAACTCATATTATATCATAAATGTAAGACCCTGATCTAGACACTCATATCCTAACGTGTCTTACCATATCTCATAATATATTATATCATGTCTTATTATCATTCTCGCACATACGTCTGCACATCGTATAAGCGTAACTAACATACTAGTGAAATCCTAAACGACCTGGGTCAGAGTCGCTGTTCAAGCTACTATGGGAGGGTCAACATAGTATCATACCACCATATTATAACGCCTTCATGTCATACTCATACTCCACCACCCAGCCAATGGGGAGACATAATGGCCAAACTCACTCATAACGCACTCATACTCATAATCTCTCCCAGAGATCCGTCTTGGCTAAAAGACGTTGTTGCCCTTACGGTGGCTACGCAAGAAACAACACGTACAGAAACTTAAGTTCTTTTTACTGGCCTACACAGCGATGTCTTATTATCGTACTCGTATCATAACTTATCTTATCTCATACTTATATATTATCATACTCTTATACTTAATCCTATGACAAACTATAATGAGGCAACCTTTATAATTCACACTTCCCAAGAAAAAGGTTCCGTAGTAACCTGAATGTACTTCGTGTGATAGTTTATACTACCATAGAAGTGTTACATTTGTACATGGACGCCAATATACCGAGTTTCACGTAACCGTAAAAGAAATCTCACCACAGCTAAGGCCCAAAGCCCGATTCTCGTATCATATCTCATATCTTATCCTCTCGTATTAAAACTCGGGGTGATAGGATAATCAGATATGCCATGGTAATGGGTTACTGAATTCACACTCACCCGACTCGTCATGGGTCCCATTCCACCATGAGTTGTAAGGCATGTGAATACGGTGTATTCCTCGCTTCGATACCATCTTAGCGAATCACCACACCCAAACGTAGACATGATCTCATACACTCTCGTACTTATTATCTAACATATTCTTAACTCATATAAATTGATTAAGTTGTAAATATAAAAGTATCACACATACAGAACGGTTTATACTTAGATTTTGCTTATGCTTATATTTATATTTATTTCCATACCACACCAATATAATTATAGAATAGGGTTATAAGTGTGATTTCGATAATCGTAAATGTCAGAGTTCGGTTTCATAAAAGCATCGAAGTTCTAACACTTTGTATTATCGAAGAGGCCGCGTTGAAGCGATAAAATTGAGATATATATATATATATATTATAATAATTAGATAATTAAATTAAATAGTATTTATACATATTAAGTTGTAATTTATTATGACCATCGATCGAAAGATCTTATAATATAATATACATAAGAACTTTGGTAATGAGAATTAGAAAATAATATTAAATTCGAATAGCCTTGAGTCATTCAAAATAGAACTCGACTTATTTATCTAATTTAACCTCTAAAACGTCAGATTCGTGAAATGGCTATTTCCCATAAAGTTGTAAAGCTCGCTGTCTTCTTTCTAATATCGCAAGAATCGCATTAATCCAAGGTCGGAGTAAAAAATTATGACCAAAATACCGGGATAGGTGCATCAATGGTCGCAAGCTCGGGTTCGTGACTGCGAATTCGGGTTCGTAGCCGCAAGTTCAAACCCGAAACTTTAAGTTGGTGCAATCTATTATTTATTTAAATAAAATAAAAATATAATTTAATTTTTGGGCTTAATTAATTTTAAATAAATAATAATATAACTTGCAACCATAATATATATTATTATAGTCTTAGTAGAATGATAGATTTCTAATTATATTGATTTGGAAATAAATAATATCAATATGATATTATGCCGATTAAGTCAATCTATCAAATTTATAAATATTATAATTTAATTAATTTTACAGACATAAAAGAGGAAGTAAATATATTAAATATACAGACCTAATATAAGGTAAAATATTAATGGCTCAAACAAAGAGGATTCTTGAAAAGAAAAGAGAAATAACATCTAAACCCAATTTACAGAATATATAACTTTCAAGGGAAAGCATATATTTAATATATAGGTCTATTAATTTATGAGATATTTTGATTTAAATAAGATTTTTAAACCCGTCGATGCGCGATCGAACGCATCCTACGCGACGGGATCTGAGAAGAACAAGATGGATTGATGGGTACCCACCTCTTGAAGCGTGAATCGAAGATCAACGGCGATTCGGGTTGAAAAGGTCGATGCCCAAGGCGTCAGTTCGTCTAGGTCTTTAGAGAGAATGATTTTTTATTATAGAGAGTAGAGAGCTTTTAAAGTTTTATTAATAATGGTATAAAATTTTAGGTCAACTCTAATTAACACTTTTCGTAGGAGATTTAATAGAATAGAAGATTTTTATACGGAATAAGAATTCATACGTAACTTGGATAGCTTGAGAAAAGGTTTCGTTCCAGCGTTTTGCATAAGCACCAAAGCAATTGGTGTTTCTCTCCCGAAATTACAATTATACCCTTTGACTTGCTTGATCACTTAAAATGAGCATAACTTTTTATATTTTTGTCAGAAGTCGTCAAATTATATATCGTTGGAATCGTATCGACGAGCATTTCGCAATGAGTTTAATTTTGATATGGGAAAAATTAGAATTTTTCTATTTTAAAGGGTGGGTTTCGATTTTGATATGAAGCGTTAGCACAGTGCATAGTGTGATACATCATCTAACACCTTTAAAATAAAGTCTAAAAATCTGGGTTGTTACATTATCTCCCCCTTATAATATTTTCATCCTCGAAAATTACATACATGAGGCGATGAGCTCGAGGTACTTCTCCAAAGTCTCGGCTTCTCGTTCCCAAGTGGCTTCATTCGGTGAATGATGTTGCCACTGTACTTTGACGAAGCGAACAGATTTACCCTTGATGAGCTGCTCCTTCCGATCTACGATACGAACCGGCTTCTCTATGATGGTCAGATCATCGCTGACTTCAGTCAGCTCGATATCAAGGATGTGAGATGGATCGGGCAAGTATTTGCGCAACATAGACACATGGAACACATTGTGGATACCGACAAAGTGTCTCGGAAGTGAAATTCGGTATGCTATCTCACCGATGCGATCTGTGATAATGAAAGGTCCCACGTATCTCGAACTTAGTTTTCCCCGCATTCCAAAACACATGATTCCCTTAGTTGGTGACACCCGAATGAAAACCAAATCACCAACCTCAAATTCTATCAAGCGTCTTCTACTGTCGGCGTAGGCTTTCTGACGGTCTTGAGCTTCTTTCAATCTCTGACGGATAACTCTAACCGTCTCGATTGTGGTTTCTATGAGTTCCGGCCCAAGCATCTTTCTTTCACCAACCTCGTCCCAACAAAGAGGCGTCCTACAACTTCGGCCATAAAGAGCTTCAAAAGGCGACATCCCGATGCTTGCCTGAAAGCTATTGTTATAAGAAAACTCAATCAAAGGGAGGTGGTCATCCCAATTACCTCGGAAGTCTAACATGCAAGCTCGAAGCATGTCTTCTACGATCTGATTAACTCTTTCAGTTTGACAGTCGGTCTCTGGATGGAAGGCTGTACTGAAGTCGAGTCTCGTGCCCATTGCTTCCTAAAATTTCTTCCAATGATCAGAAGTGAATTTCGTGTCTCTATCCGACACAATGCTCACAGGAACCCCGTGAAGCTTGACTATTTCCTTCAGATATGTCTCAGCCAGTTTGTCCCCACTATCTGTAATCTTGAAAGGTAGGAAGTGCGCCGACTTAGTCAATCGGTCCACAATAACCCAGATGGCGTTGTGCTTCCTTGAAGTTCTAGGGAGTCCGACTATGAAATCCATAGAGATGTTTTCCCCACTTCCACTCGGGAATCGGTAAGGGCTGCAAAAGACCGGCTTGCTTCTAATACTCAACTTTCACCTGTTGGCATACTAAACACCTGGAGACGTATTCGGCAATCTCTCTCTTCATATTTGGCCACCAATAATAGTTTCAAATATTCCGGTACATTTTTGTGCTTCCTGGGTACACCGAATATCCAGATTTGTGTGCCTCCTCGAGAATTTCGTTCTGCAATATTTCAACATCGGGGACATACAATCTATCTCGAAAAAGGAGGGTCCCGTCAAATCGTATAGAGAAATCTGGTTTAGGGCCCTTGGCTAACTGTCCCATAATCTTTGAAATTTCGGGATCTAAGGGTTGGCCATTTCTGATACGACCAACAAAGGAAGGCTTGACCATCATACTGGCTAGGTATACTCCCTTACCAATTTTGTCAAGTCGCTGATCCAACTGAGCAATCTCATCGAGCGACTTCCAAGCCTTTAAACGTGCTAGCAGTCCTGAAGATTTTCGACTTAAAGCATCAGCAACTACATTTGCTTTACCCGAATGGTAATTAATGGAACAATCATAGTCCTTCATGTATTCCATCCAACGTCTCTGTCTCAAATTAAGATCTTTATGAGAAAATAAGTATTTAAGACTTTTGTGATCCGTATAAATCTTGAAAGTTTCACCATATAGATAATGTTGCCAAATCTTAAGTGCAAAGATGACTGCAGCCAACTCAAGGTCATGAACCGGATAATTCTTCTCATGTGGCTTCAACTGTCTCGAGCCGTAAGCAATTGCTTTCTTACGTTGCTCCAACAGACATCCAAGTCCCTGACGCGAAGCATCTGTGTAGACTTCATAATCACCGGGTCCAGAAGGTAATGTGAGAATGGGAGCTGTTGTGAGTTTCTGCTTCAATAGGTTAAAGTTCAGCTCACACTGATCGGTCCACACAAATTTGTTGTTCTTACGAGTTAGCATAGTGAGCGGGAGTGCCAAACGAGAGAATCCTTCTACAAATTTACGATAATATCCGGCTAAACCGAGAAAACTTCTCACTTCGGTGACATTCTTTGGTGTTTGCCAATTCGCAACCTCTTCAATCTTCGATGGATCCACAGAAATCCCTATGGCAGATATCACATGACCCAAGAAAGATACTTTCTCAAGCCAAAATTCACACTTGCTCAATTTCGCGTATAATCTGTGCTCGCGGAGAGTATGTAGCACAATACGAAGGTGGTCATTGTGAGCTTCTTTCGTGCGAGAATAAATGAGAACATCGTCGATAAATACCACGACGAACTTGTCAAGAAATTCTCTGAATACGTGGTTCATTAGGTCCATAAACACGGCAGGCGCGTTTGTGAGCCCAAAAGGCATAACGAGGAACTCGTAGTGTCCATGCCTTGTTCCAAAAGCAGTCTTCGGAATATCTTCTGCTCTAACTTTCAACTGATGATAACCGGACCTGAGATCTATCTTTGAAAAGTAAGTAGCACCCTGTAGCTGATCAAATAGGTCATCAATACGAGGAAGAGGGTATCGATTCTTCACGGTAACATTATTCAGTTGTCGGTAATCGATACAAAGTCTCATCGAACCATCTTTCTTCTTTACAAATAAGACCTTTGCTCTCCATGGTGACTCACTACGGTGGATAAATCCCTTATCAGATAGCTCACGCAACTGAATCTCTAACTCCTTCAATTCTGTTGGTGTCATTCGGTACGGGACTTTCGCAATTAACAAGGTACCGGGCGCGAGATCAATCTTGAACTCTACTTCTCGGTCAGGTGGAAGTCCAGGTAAATCTTTCGAAAAGACATCGACGAACTCCCCAACGATAGGAATATCTGAGGGGTCCGCTTTCTCATCGCGTTCACTGTCGAGAGTAGCAAGTAGGGCTGCTCCTCCCTTTTTAATACCACGAAATTTGAACGAAGGGCTCCCAATCTGTCGGAAGGTGACTACTTTAGAAAAGCAATCAACTGAGGCGTGATAAGCCGCCAACCAATCCATGCCAAGGATTATATCGAAGTCTTGGAATTCGAGTACCACAAGATCTGCGAGTAACTCATGTGTTCCAACTACTAGGACTGTAGCTTTACAAACTTTAGATGCCATCATCACTTCCTCTGACGGCGTAGAAATCGCAAGTGTACTATCCAGCGATACGGGCTTAGCTTCGATTTTAGAAACAAAACTCGGTGTAATCAAAGAGTAGGTCGATCCGGAGTCAATCAAGACCCAAGCATGACAACTGGACGAATCGATAGGTCTAGAAACTTTCATAGTTCCTGAATTACACAAGAGTTCATATGTGATCTAAGTTATACATGGCATAACATTCTCAAGAAAATACTACATTAAACTCATACACAGAATAAGTCATAAAAGCAATCATAAGAAAATAAAGCTTAAAGAAAATTAGATAAGGTAAAATTCATACCCTGAACAACCTCATCGGTAGCCAAAGCGTCCTGCTGAGACATGGCGAAAACTCGACCCTGCGCTCGAGGTTGTTGCGGTTGCTGTTGTTGGCCTCTAAAATAAATATCTGCGACTGGGTCTCGCTCTGGGCAGTCATGAATAAAGTGTCCCGGCTTCTTACATCGGAAACACACGCTTGAGTGCAACAAACACTCACCCGATTTATGTTTCTTGCCGCACTTGGTGCAAGGTTGGTACTAAACAAAGTAAGGTTTTTGCTGGGTGTTAGCTGGAGCATTCTTGGGGTGTGCCGTAGATACAACACCTCTCTGAGCAACTGGGGTTGTAGTCGTCCCAGGGTGGGTGTAACCTAACGATGGTGCAACTCTCTGGTAACCGGATGCGGGAGCGACTCAATCAGATGAGTCCGAGGGTAATGGCGCGTAAACATCATTGCCTTTTGTACCGGTGCAAATCTAGAATGAGGTGCTCTTAGAGTAAGGGACGAAGAGCCTTCATGATTTGGTTTACCCCTCTGAGTTGTTTGACAGGCTACATGATGAGCGCGCAGTTCTTCATTTTCCTGTTCTTGGATATGAGCTCGTTCTACAAGCTCTCCATAGGTCAAAATTTTCATTGCTGCAATTTTGCTCCTGATAACGGGATTGAGTCCCTTTTGAAAATGGTAACACTTTTCAGCTTCATCTGCTACCAACATGGAGGCGAATCGGGAGAGTCGATCAAACTTCGCCTCGTATTCAGTCACGGATAGATTTCCTTGCTGTAGTGCCAAGAACTCGCTCTTTTTCTGAGTCTTGGTGGCATCGATAAAGTATTTGTTATAAAATACTTCTTTGAACTACTGTCAAGTCCAGTGTTCTTCTTCTTCCCTGTCTGCTAACATTTTCACTGATGTCCACAAATTTTGTGCATCGCCTTGCAAGCACATCACGGCCCAAGGTACTTTCTCATTTTCTGCTGGAGTAAAGACTTTGAAAATTTTCTTTATTTGTGTAATCCAATTGTCAGCGGTATCAGGATCCAACTGTCCGTGGAAGCGCGGAGGTCGAGCCCTGGAGAAAGTCACATATCCGTTATAATAATTATCAAACCGAGCCGTTGGTGTGGTAAACGACATCGCCAAGGTGATTGTTCTTGTCGGGCAATCGGTCCCGATAAGTTTTGGTCTCATTGCTCCATTCCGGTTGAACCCTTGGATCAATCTGGCAGTCTCTTGCTGATGGGCCTCATTCAACTGGGCCACATGCTGCTGTTGCACAGCTGTCAACTCACGTAACATATGCGCTATTTCACTTTCATCTCCTTGGGATGAAGATCCCTCACAATTTCTTCGCGGTGCCATTATAATCCTGTTTCAAAATTTCAAGGATTTAGAACTCATACTAACTTAAATCCCAAAGTCCACAGAAAGTAAAGCATGAGGCTCTGATACCATTCTGTCACGACCCGAAATTCTACCCCATCCCGAGGGCCTAGAATTCTGAGTTATGACCCGCACATATCCCGGATATGCTAAGCGGACATACACCTAATCAGAGTTCTTGCGCAATAATGGTTCCACGAAATCCGTGAAATCCAACAATTAGGGTGGAATATAAATGCAATCATAAATACTGAATAAGTGTAATAAAATCATAATCCACCAATAAAATGATAATGAAAGTCGGAGACAAATACGATAAATAACTATAAAATCCGTAATACCAGTATTAATAGAACTCAATACCAAGTCCACAATAATCAGTAACCGGCACTCGAATCAGGATCAGTACCGTAGTCCTCCTGATAACCGGTAGCGTCGCCCTCCAAAGGCTTCTGGTACTCAACGCCTGCGGAATCAATGAAATCAGCATCGGCAAGATCTAGATGGTCGGCGTCTACTCCACCAGCGTAATCACTTGCAATTATTAGCTAATCGTGAGATGAGTTTACTTGGTCATGTAAACTCAGTGGATACACCAACAATCCACCCCATACTACTCATGTGCATTGTGGGTGCATCTTGTGAGTGATAAACATAGTATCTCAAAATAGATAGCAAAAGGAAGATAAGATCACATACATATCGTAAAACTCATATTATATCATAAATGTAAGACCCTGATCTAGACACTCATATCCTAACGTGTCTTACCATATCTCATAATATATTATATCATGTCTTATTATCATTCTCGCACATACGTCTGCACATCGTATAAGCGTAACTAACATACTAGTGAAATCCTAAACGACCTGGGTCAGAGTCGCTGTTCAAGCTACTATGGGAGGGTCAACATAGTATCATACCACCATATTATAACGCCTTCATGTCATACTCATACTCCACCACTCAGCCAATGGGGAGACATAATGGCCAAACTCACTCATAACGCACTCATACTCATAATCTCTCCCAGAGATCCGTCTTGGCTAAAAGACATTGTTGCCCTTACGGTGGCTACGCAAGAAACGACACGTACAGAAACTTAAGTTCTTTTTACTGGCCTACACAGCGATGTCTTATTATCGTACTCGTATCATAACTTATCTTATCTCATACTCATATCTTATCATACTCTTATACTTAATCCTATGACAAACTATAGTGAGTTAACCTTTATAATTCACACTTCTCAAGAAAAATGTTCCGTAGTAACCTGGATGTACTTCGTGTGATAGTTTATACTACCATAGAGGTGTTGCATCCGTACATGGACTTCAATATACCGAGTTTCACATAACCGTAAAAGAAACCTCACCACAGCTAAGGCCCAAAGCCCGATTCTCGTATCATATCTCATATCTTATCCTCTCGTATTAAAACTCGGGGTGATAGGATCACTGTATATGCCACCGTGTATGAAGTTACACTGAATTCACACTCACCCGACTCGCCATGGGTCCCATTCCACCATGAGTTGTAAGGCATGTGAATACGGTGTATTCCTCGCTTCGATACCATCTCAGTGAATCACCACGTCCAAGCGTAGGCATGATCTCATACACTCTCGTACTCATGATCTAACATATTCTTAACTCGTATAAATTGATTAAGTTGCAAATATAAAAGTATCACACATACAGAACGGTTTATACTTAGATTTTGATTATGCTTATATTTATATTTATTTATATACCATACCAATATAATTATAGAATAGGGTTATAAGTGTGATTTCGATAATCGTAAATGTAAGAGTTCGATTTCATAAAGGCATCAAAATTTTAACACTTTGTATTATCGAAGAGGTCACGTTTAAGCGATAAATTTGAGATATATATATATATAATAATTAGATAATTAAATTAAATAATATTTATACATATTAAGTTATAATTTATCATGATTATCAATCGAAAGACCTTATAATATAATATGCACAAGAACTTTGGTCATGAGAATTAGAAAATAATATTAAATTCGAATAGCCTTGAGTCATTCAAAATTGAACTCGACTTATTTATCTATTTTGACCTCTAAAACGTCAGATTCGTGAAATGACTATTTCATATAAAGTTGTAAAGCTCGCTGTCTTCTTTCCAATGCCGTAAGAATTGCATTAATCCGAGGTCGGAGTAAAAAGTTATGACCAAAATACCGGGATAGGTGCATCAATGGTCGCTAGCTCGGGTTCGTGGCCCCGAATTCGGGTTCGTAGCCGCAAGTTCGAACCCGAAACTTTAAGTTGGTACAATCTATTTTTCATTTAAATAAAATAAAAATATAATTTAATTTTTAGGCTTAATTAATTTTAAATAAATAATAATATAGCTTGTAACAATAATATATATTATTATAGTCTTAGTAGAATGATAGATTTCTAATTATATTGATTTGGAAATAAATAATATCAATATGATATTATGCCGATTAAGTCAATCTATCAAATTTATAAATATTATAATTTAATTAATTTTACAGACATAAAAGATGAAATAAATATATTAAATATACAAACCTAATATAAGGTAAAATATTAATGGCTCAAACAAAGAGGATTCTTGAAAAGAAAAGAGAAATAACATATAAACCCAATTTACAAAATATACAACTTTTAAGGGAAAGCATATATTTAATATATAGGTCTATTAATTTATGAGATATTTGAGTTTAAATAAGATTTTTAAATCCGTCGATGCGCGATCGAACGCATCCTACGCGACGGGATCTGAGAAGAACAAGATGGATTGATGGGTACCCACTTCTTGAAGCGTGAACCAAAGATCAAAGGCGATTCGGGTTGAAAAGGTCGATGCCCAAGGCGTCGGTCCGTCTAGGTCTTGAGAGAGAATGATTTTTAATTATAGAGAGTAGAGAGCTTTTAAAGTTTATTTATAATTGTATAAAATTTTAGGTCAACTCTAATTAACACTTTTGGTAGGAGATTTGACTTTGAGAAAAGGTTTCCAACGTTTTGCATAAGCATCAAAGCAATTTGTGTTTCTCTCCCTAAATTACAATTATACCCTTTGACTTGCTTGATCATTTAAAATGGGCATAACTTTTTATGTTCTTGTCAGAAGTCGTCAAATTATATATCGTTGGAATCGTATCGACGAGCACTTCGTAATGAGTCTAATTTTGATATGAGAAAAATTAGAAATTTTCTATTTTAAAGGGTGGATTTCGATTTCGATGTGAAGCGTTAGCACAGTGCATAGTGTGATATATCATCTAACACCGTTAAAATAAAGTCTAAAAATCTGGGTTGTTACAATAACATTACCTTACGTAGGGATGTAAGCTTTGAATCAAAATTGAACCCAAAACCGAGCGAACCAAATCGGCATGAAAACTGACTTAGACTGACCCAAGTTGAACCAATTTCATTTTGGTTCGATTTCAATTTAGGATGACAAAAACCGAAAATGAGGAGGTACAATGAGAAAATTAAAATAATTGATGAAAAATCGAAAAAATAAAAACAAACTAAGAAAATACATTAAAAAAAGTAACTACCGAAATCGAATCAAAAAAATCAAAATATATCGGTTTCGATTTTAAAAAATAAAAAAAATTACCGAACCGAATCGAACCAAACCTATTCATTTCAGTTGAGGCAAAACTAAACCGAAAAAACAAAAAAATGGGGATCAATTCGGTTTGGTTTGATCCACTGAACTTGCATCCCTAACCTTAAGTAACAGTCAAACAAATATTATACAATAATGGAATGTAACTTGCTAAGGAGTCGGTCTTCATACAGCCTATCTTTTATTATAAAATAATAGAATTGTAACTTGCCCAAGGTCCAGTCAACATGCATCATATCCTAATAGTGGCATCTATGACAACTATTTCCTTAAGGCAGAGAGAGAATATATCAAATGACAAAAATGCCCTTGTTTCCCGCCGCAATATTTAGTTTCACTTTTCTATGATTCGCAACTCTTGATCAATCTCTTTTTCGGCAATTTCTTTTCTTTTAGCCTATTTACAACTTCCAAGCGTACTTCTCAAGAGTTGGTATTATGTGTCCTACCCGTTGCTCACTATCTCGAAAATTCTCAAAGATTGAGATGAAAAAAATACTTTTATAAAATAATATGTAATCTAAAACAATCAACACATTAATTTATAAATCACTACAACTATTTTGAAGATTTACATGCTAGACAATGATTTTAAAACTTTTTGACCAATTTGTATCACTTGATGAAAATATTTTGTTTGTCTAAGTTTGCTATACCATACATCTTTAGATCATTTGAACATCGTTTAATAGTGTAAAAATTAAAAATTCTAAGTTAAATAGTATAAAACCATTTAAACACGATTTTAATATTTAAATATCGTTCAGGAGCATTATTCCTAAAAGCAATAATGACTCCTAACCGATATTTAAATACTGAAATAGTAGCTAAATGATCTTATAACATTAAAGTTTGACTTTTAATCACAAATCATTGAAGTGTGGTTATTATTATGTCATGTGGTGAACATTTGTGATAAGTGGTAATAGATTATTATAATATGTTTCAGCCCAAAGAAACATGCCTATAAGTAGATGTGCACCATCTGATTGATGAACTTTAATAATCATTCATTTAAACTGAAAATAAAGATTGATTTTAAAATCTACAGTCGAGATGTTTTAAATCTCCCTAAACATCATTTCTAAATGTGTTACACATCAATTTACGTTCTATCATTTTGATGGTACATTTCAGCCACATTTTAAATTATTGATTATGTAAGGTTATTTAAACACCATTTAGATCATTTAGATTAGATATCATATGGATAAATGTACTTTAATAGCAATAAAAGCATTAAAAGGGGGGGTGATAAAGGAAATTTTTATTCTCAATGGCTTTTCTCTTCCGTCCTCTAAATCCAACAAGGATTTATGCATGGAAATTAAACACGGCAACGATTAAGGTCAAGTCAATGAAAAAGAGTGGTCATTTCCGTCACGCAACATAAGGGAGAATTTTCTATCCCATAAAAAAAGGGAAGAATTTAATTGTTAATGCGTATATAGTACACGAGCTGTGCACTAGCGCAGCACCGTATGCGCCGTAGACGGCATGGATCATAGGAAGAGCACGGACTTGGAGAGCCTCAAAGGCGCTGGTGGATTGGTCTCACAGTCTAACATTATTAGGAATTTTTGTAAATACTCTCCTATAATATGCTAAAATTGCATAAAATCTCCTGAGTTATGTCTATTTATAACTTCCTACTTTTATAAATATCTCTCGTTAAATGATACTTAACTAAGTGTCATTTCTTTAATTAAATAATGTGTTTGCTTTTAACATTATATATAAAATGATTATTATGCTTTTCTCAATTTTGTTTGCCTTTAACATCGGATGCTGTCCAAATTTTTTAGGTGGGCAAGATTGATCTCATCTAAGTTGTCCTGTTACCCAATTAGTACGCATTTTAGCATTATCCATGAGTCAAGTCGAGATCAATCATGTTTCACTTAAAAAATTTGTGCAATATCCAATGCTTTTTCATTGTTTAAAATACAGTAAAAGTTGGAAAAAATATAATAACTATTTTGCATATAATGTTAAGTACGTGTTTATAACACCTAATTAACTAATATTTAACGGGAGAGGTATTTATAAAGGAAATATAAAAAAGGGTGCAATGTGCAATTTCAGCATAACATTGGGGTGGTATTTGCCAAAAACCCATATAATATTATTGTATGGCGATTTGAGGCGATGCGCCGAGTGGGCATGGAGATAACCTACGCCACGTCGAGTTCGCTTGACCTCTCTGCTGCTTCTGCTAAACATTCCATGCCGAACCGAGAGGTAAAAGTAATCCCTCTGCAACACCCGTCGTCTTCTTCTGGTCCATCGTCTTCGT
Organism: Chloranthus sessilifolius; assembly: GCA_021018995.1. NCBI lineage: Eukaryota > Viridiplantae > Streptophyta > Magnoliopsida > Chloranthales > Chloranthaceae > Chloranthus > Chloranthus sessilifolius. The sequence goes on from CM037585.1 coordinate 162,128,092, forward strand.
TTCCGTTTATCGCCAAATGGCCCTCTAGTTTCAACCGCATGTCGTGGGCCGAGTGGCTGGAGCTCATCTTCCCTTGCTTTAGATGGATTCGAACTTACAAATGGAGAGAGTATCTACAGCCCGACCTCATGGCCGGTGTCACCGTCGGTGTCATGCTCGTTCCACAGGTTAGATCATCTGCTTTCTGAATTTAGGTTTATTTTTTTACTCTGAAGTCTGAATTCTGAAGGCGATCCATATTGAGTTGTTTTAATTGGTTGCGTTGTGAATGCGTGCTTTTTGTTTTTTTATTTATTAGTATTTGCGATTTGATTTACGTATGTTTTGTTTGTAGATTTTTTTTATCTCTTCTTCGTCCTTTTATTGTTATTGCATATTTGGATGTTAATTTTTTGGATTTCTCTTGGTGTTGGAATGAGATGACCTGAAAATACGAAATCAGTTTTCCTTTCGAATTATTGGTATCGATTGAGTTGATTTTGTTTTTTTGTTTACTGGTAATCAGTTTCGTTATCAATAATTGTGCTTGGAAGTTACACAGCTGTTTTAGATTGATTTATATAGATATCTATTCTTCTTTTGTAGTTTCTAGTATGCAATTCCGATTTCATATTTTTTTTTTTGTTTCTTACAAATGATCAGTCGATGTCGTATGCGAAATTAGCTGGGCTTCAACCAATATATGGCCTCTGTGAGTACGCCATTATACACAGATTTCTTTTAAGGGTAGCTTTATTAACACGCACAGAATTCTGGACGGCACCTACACCAAAAACTATTGATTGCTTTGAATCAGACGTTGTAGATCTTTTTTTACCCCAATCTTCCGCACAAGGGATCTTGAGACCATGGGCTCACCATCAGGCAGTCAATTTGTGATTCCACCCGGCATAGATCCCCAAAAAATGGCCTTAAAATCACATGGCTCACATCAAGCTCAAACATAGTTTTAGGGCCATTTTTTTTAGATTTGTGCCATTTGGAATCAAAACATGACCGTCTGATGGTACGCCCATGATCTCATGATCATGTGTGTGGAAGATTGGGGCGAAAGACGATCTTCATCGTCTGATTCAAAGCAGTTAGTGTTTATTGGCGTAGGTGCCCTCCAAGATTCCATGGGTGTTAATAAAGCTTCCCTTCTTTTAATTTCGTGTTTGGATTACTGCTGTTAGATTGACATTCTTTGGAGTTATGTGAGACATGTTTGGTGTACAGATTCTGGATTTATTCCTATATTTATGTATGCGCTATTTGGGTCATCACGTCAACTTGCAATTGGTCCAGTGGCATTGGTTTCTCTATTGGTTTCTAATGTCCTGGGTGGAATCGTCGATTCCGATGGCGAGTTATACACACAACTGGCAATATTGTTGGCTCTTATGGTTGGCATATTGGAATGTGTAATGGGGCTCTTGAGGTATGAAATCACTGCTTTGTTTACTGTGTAATTTCCATAGACAATTGTATGTAGTTGTTCCCATAGTCACAAGATAAGGAAAGTTTGGCATTTTTGTAGGAGTTGGCATTAGGTACCCAACTTGAGTGCGAGCCTTGGCACTCAAGTCATCTCCCTCCAACAACCTTGGTAATGCGCAGATATTGTTGAGCCTCATATCAGTGACAGGTCAAAAGTATACTTTCACAGATTTGCGTGCTTATAAATAGCTGGGCACTTCTAAAGCTTGACCATTTTATAAGGAGATTGATCCGAGTGCCAAGGCTGACACTCGGTTTGGAACCTAATACCAACTTCTTTTGTCGAGTACAAGATTTCAATAGACACAGGACGCAGCCAACACTACTTCACATTCAATAATCATTACTGCGGTAGCAAGTATATTTGCAAATCATGCTTATGTTATTGCTAAGAATTTATGACCCTCTTAAAATTAAATATCATGTTCTCCTTTCATGAGCTGGGAGCATCATATATGAACATTGGTGCTTCTGACAAGCTGCTATTGACTGTTTGTCTATCTATCTGTTCCCTCTTTCATTAGCTTCGTTTTTGGATTGTGTCCATACTTCTCTACAGGCTTGGATGGCTTATTCGTTTCATTAGCCACTCTGTGATTTCTGGCTTCACTACTTCGTCAGCTATTGTCATTGGTTTATCCCAAGCCAAAAACTTCTTGGGATATGAAGTAACACGGAGCAGTGAAATCATACCACTTATCAAGAGTATAATTGCTGGAGCTGATGGGGTATGCTTTGCATGCCCAATTGATTTTGCGATTTGGAACTTATTTCTTGTACTTTTGGCTGATAATACACACACACACACACACACACACACACACACACACACACACACACACATATATATAGGAAAAGGTGTCCGTCCTCCATGGGAGGATGGTCACCGTCCTCCAAGCTTCCACGTGGAGCTCCACGTGGCAGCCAAAATATTGTTTCAATGCCACCGGTGCATTGTTTAGATCATCTTTGAAAAAATAATAATTGAAAACTCATCTCCACTGTGTGTTGTTTGAACCGTGAAATGCGAACCAATGAAATCCGTCAAACTTTGACTTGTGGGTTAAATTTTTTTTTTTCGAAATTTCTTTTTTTAATATTGATCTAAACCGTTCACCTGTGCTCCACGTGTATCTTGGAGGACGGTCACCGTCCTCCATTGGAGGACCTAACCGGCTCTCATATATATATATATATGTATGTACATATATAGAGACTTAATAATTTTAGTTTGTCAAAACAATTGTAATTGTTTGAATAGCTGGATTATTTGGTTGATGGTATTTTGTTGATCTATGTGGTCATATTCTAGGGCTACAATGCCCATGTGACATGATAATTATATTGACAAGTTGGTTCTAAATTTCAGTAAATGCCAATTATAGTAATTTTAAAGATGTACTGTTTGCTACCTATCACTCAGTTTATTATGTTCTTTGACTTTAGTTCAAGGCTTTAATCATAGTGTGGTCTTGTGGTTGAATCTTCCTAAACACAAGAAAAATCAATGTTTAAATACCCTTACTTGTGCCTTTCATGCCAAAGTAGCAGCTGTCATGGGGGTTTCTATTTGTAGAGTCATTTTTAACTCACTCGAACACCATCCAAGATGCTCCTTGGTACCACATATGTATAGTACATAATTTTTAGAAGTTCCATATTACCGTATTCGATTATGCTATTTCTTATGATCATCTACTTCTATTTTTATGTTTCTTTGGTTGAGATGTTTTTCACAAATGTGCGGTCCTCTTTTTCCTACTTCTGCTTATATCACTCACAAGGTCATTACTTAATTTTCCTTGCTATTTCTGAAATAGAGAATGTTATTGGACAACAATTTTCTTTTAAACTGTGTACGTAAATGAAAATGTTAGATTGATGCAAAATATATTTGAATAGGGGAAATCTACAAAGCAGTGAGTGTGTAGGTTATGCTACCTCCATGAGGGCATGATTAAAAATAACTAAGAGGGCTTGCAAAATGAAGAGGAGGATTGTTGCCTTTATTGGGTTCCTCATTCAATGATGGTGAACTGGCGTGAATATCTGGCAATGCTTTTCTGTTAATTTTTTTTTTATCGGTTTGTCGATGATTTTCTTTCCTAATGCAGGCAGTGTAACTCTCCAGCTATATTTACATCAATGATGTTTTACTTATTGTAACTGATAGTTGCACCTTCAGTTGGTGCATTATATGTAGTCACAGGAATATTGGCTTCACTACCCAGAGATTTCCAACACATATAGAAATTGATCAGTAATTATACATAGCTATGACATTTAGGATTGAGTAGTATAACTCTTGAAGACTGTTCGTAGGGTTTTGAAATTGAGTTTTAAGGGAATCTATTTTGGCACTCGATATCTGCCGGGGATGGAGTAAGATGGAATCATGAGGGACACTTTTTAAAGCTTTCTTGGGTTGTCTGTGAGCATGGTTGTCAATCTCTTATGATATACGGTTTCACAGAAAACGATACATATCTATGATGTGTATATTTTTCAACTGTATCTTACGATACACATTATGATACATTATGATACTTTGCGATACATGATACGTATGATACATGTGGTTTCAATTATTACTTATTTTATATTTTAAAAAGATAATTATTACTTATTTATCCCGACTCTAATCTCCAAAAAATTATAAAAAAAGAACAAGTATAAAGAAGAAGAGGAAGATGTCTATGACAACGAGGAGAAATAAGAAAAAACAATAATTTAACTGCTAAAGAAGATGCTGGTGTCGATATTAGGGATTGAGATGAAGAATTAAGACTTGGGATTTTTTTATTTTTTATTTTATTTATTTATAATTTTGGATTACAAACTGGTAATGTCAAGAAACAAGTATATAATTTTTTTTAAGTTGAAGTTGAGACTTGAAAGACATCATATAAATATATAATACAGGCATACAATACACACACCACACCTATACTTGTGCAGCTATAGGGTTTCTTTTTGTCTAATGCAAAATTGAAAAGTTTATGGTTTTATGTGACAGTATTTTTATCTCCACTTTATAAATCAATCCAATGACATGTTTGGTTCAATTTATTTGATTTAAATTCTAATTTCTAATGTGACAGATAATGGAATGAGTATCTTTGACACTTAGTATTTCAAAAATGATTATATATATAGGATAATGATCCTCTGACTCGAGTCACTGTGCGGCTTGAGCTGTGAGACCATACATGGTTGCAGTCAGTGTTGACCGCGATGATCTAAACGGTCTCACAGATCGAGTCACATGTGACTTGAGTCATATGATCATTTTTCATATATATTATACTATTTTTTATTTTTAGAATTATATATATATATATATATATATATATATATATATATATATATATATATATTCGTACAGATTTATGAAAATCTATGTATCTTACGACACTCGATACGATACGATACGCGATACAAAAAATCTTGATTACGATACACGATTTGACACCCTTGTCTGTGAGTATGTGGCTCAACCAAGGTTGAAATACTGGCATTACGTCATGGTATTCAAATTCTTCTCAGCAATTTCTTGGGGATGCATATTGGGGAAGGAGATTCTTCAAATGCGATTGGATGGATTGAAACCGAAAAGACTTACCTATGGGCACTAGCAAAATGGGTGGATGGAGCCAAGGACTTGTTAAGGGATAGGAATGTGTTTTCAGTCACATTTATTTGAAAGTCAACATGACTGATACAAAGAACATGGATTATAATTGGAGACCAAATTCCATAGTTCTCACATCGAGTTGAGGCCGTTGATCTTTTCACCAAGCACCTTGCTTAAGCATTGTACTCTGCTGCTTTGCATTATTTAAAAATTCCCAGTTATTTTTTTGAAAAAAAGAACCAAAGAAGAGTGTCCTAGTTGATTTTTTTTTGATAGGCAGTGTCCTAGTTGATTTTCCCCTCTTTTAAAAGAGGGAATGAACTAGCATGAGTTTTTAGCCTGTCAACAAAAATGTTTTGGAAGAAGGCTACATTAGAAACAATGATCTTACCTTTTGTAAGGTTGAAATTCATTGTTTCCAAAAAACCTGTTTCTCATTTATAATTCCTACATTTCCCGTGTTCTGTATTCACTCGCTTTTTTGCACGATAACTTCCATCTATTTTACAAACTGAGACATTTTTTGCACCTCATTTAGGGTTGGTACTCCAGACATATGAAGAGTAGATTTTTTGGCCTGATAGTCTTAGTTTTTTGTCTTGGAATGTGCGTGGGTTGGGGGAGGAGCAGAAATGTTCTCTGGTCAGAGACAATATAGCTGGTTAAGCCGAATTTGGGTATGCTTTAGGAAACTAAGTGGGAGTCGTGCAATGATGCTAAGGTGAGAAAGATTCTTAGAGGAAGTTGCTGGGAGTGGGAGGTTCTTAATGCTGTCGGGACTAAGGGAGGGATGCTGGTCTTTTGGGATAGACGCGCCTTCAGGCGATTGGATCTTTAGGTGGGGACTCGATCTCTTTCGGTTAAGTTTTTTACCCTTGCTAGAAATTTGGAGTGGGCATTGTTTGCTGTTTACGGTCCAAATGATCCAAGGCTGAGAAAAGGTTTTGGAGAGAGCTCTTAGATATCAAGCGCTGGTGGAATGTCCCATGGATAGTGGGGGGAGGGGAGGTTTAATGTCATTTGATTTCCCTATGAAAAATCGGGTCGTCAAAGAATCACGTCTACTATGAGAGGCTTCTCAGAGTTTATGGTGCAGTCTGAGCTGATGGACATCCCGGTGACAAGAGCTAAGTTCACATGGTCAAATGGGCAAGAGGTGCCGGCGATGAGTCGGATTGATAGATTTCTTCTTTCTACTGAGTGGGGGGACATTTGCCCATCCTTTGTATTAGAGGGAAGGCTTTCTTCGATTTCTGATCACATCCCCATCATGTTGGAAGACCAAGCTGAAGGATGGGGTCCGGTGCCGTTCAGATTTGAATTGGCATGGCTTAGGGTGGAATCGTTCAATGAGATGGTGGTTAACAAATGGATGGAGTGGCAGATTGAAGGATCGGCTGAATTCATTTTTATGATTAAGTTGAAAAAGATGAAAGCCTTTCTGAGAGGGTGGAATAAAGATCAGTGTGGTAATGTGATCCTCCTCAAGAAGGATTTGTCGAATAAGATCGCTGGTTTTAATCTGAAAGAGCAAATGGAGGGGGTCATATCGGGTGAGGATAGGGCGACTAGAAATGAGCTGAAAGAAGAGCTAAATTGTAAGGTTCCAAATGAAGAAGTGTTTTAGCGGCAAAGATCCAGAGAGAGATGGGTTAAAGAGGGGGATCGTAACACGAGGTTCTTTCATGGGCTAGCTAATATCAGAAACAAAGGTAATCGGATTTCGATGTTAAAGGTTAATGGCAACATGGTGGTCGAGAAGGATGTGATAAAGGGTGCGACTGTTGAGCACTTTCAAGATAGATATATTGAGGAGTTTTACTAGGCCGGTTTGGAGAGGCCTTTTATGTTGGAAGAGATAAAAGGGGCCGTTTTCGAGGGAGAGGGCGACAGGGCTCTGGGGCCGGATGGTTTTCCAATAAATTTTTTTCAAGTGTTTTAGGATGTAATAAAAGGCGATTTGAGTAAGGTGTTCACCCAGTTTTACAAGAAGGGAAGGCTATGCAAAGATACTTGTGCTTCTTTCATTACTTTTATTCCCAAAAAGGAAGGGGGGAGGAGATCGGGGATTTTCGACCCATAAACTTCATCGGTAGTCTATACAAAGTGATAGAAAGGGTGCTGGTTAACCGGTTTAGAACCATCATTGATGGGCTGATTAGCCCTATGCAAGGAGCTTTTTTAAAGGGTCGTCAAATTGCTGATGTGGCGGTATTAGCTCATGAATGTCTTCACTCAAGACATGTTTGATAAAAAACCAAGGGTAATCCTTAATTTGGATATGGAAAAGGCGTTTGACCGAGTTAGCTGGGGGTACATAGATAGGATCCTAACTTGCATGGGTTTCAGGACAAGATGGCATAAATGGATTAGTGGGTGTATCCAGAGACCTATGTTTTCGTGTTGATCAATGGCGCTCCTAATGGGTACTTTTTGGGCTCGAGAGGTCTTCTGCAAGGAGATCCCCTATCTCCATTCCCATATAATTTGGTCGGTGAATGTTTGAGTAAGTTAATAGAGAGGAGTGGAATTGGGGGAAATTTCGGGGTTTCGGATCGACAAAGGTGGCACTCCCATCACTCATCTCCAATTTTCCGATGATATGACCATTTTCTGCGATGCTAGCAAAGAAGAATTATTAAGTTTGCGGTGGATCCTTCAGGCTTATGAAGCATGTACGGGGCAGAGAATAAATATCGCCAAGACCAAACTTATGGGGGTTCATTTAGAGCTCGACAAGGCTTTGGAATTAGCTGGATACTTGGGTTGTGATGTTGGGACGATTCCGACCATGTATTTGGGGCTGCCACTGTGTATCGATACCCTCTCGCAGAGTTCATGGGATCCTATTGTGGTCAAGATGGAGAAGAGGCTAGCTGTCTGGAAAAACAAACTTTTATCTATGGCTGGGAGGCTGGTCCTTACTAAGAGTGTACTTACTAGTATGCCGATTTATTTTTTATCCATGTTCGAATGTCAGGCTAAAGTGGTTGCTATATTGGAGAAGATCATGCATGACTTCTTGTGGAATGCGGGTAGTGAAAGGAGAAAACTGCACATGATCAGGTGGGATTTGACCAACCCAACACATCGTTTGCCCGAGTTGTGAGTCAGGGCCCGGTTGTGTTGCCGGATTTGACGCCTTCGATGGGCCCTGCATCTAACGAAAATCAACTTGACCCCGGACCCCTTGGTTTCGACCTTGCACACTATCAATCGCTTGCCGCTAACCTTCACCATTTCTGGGTGGATATCGCTACTATTAAAGATTTACTATCATTGTTCACTATACATAGATGGGTCAATTACAATTGGAAATATACAGATCGACCTAAGGTGGCTGCTATTTCTAACTCCATGTTCCTGTTGCGGTTTGGGACGGAGAAAGGTGCCTCTGATTGCTGTCTCAATAATAGGATCGTCATCGACGGATGCCCATGCCCAGTTTAGTGTCGTCGGTGGGAGCCTAACGTGGGCTAAGTACAGGTGCTGGAGGAGGAGGGGGTTTGGATGCAAATATTTGGGCTTCCGATTCACGTGTGGTCCTCGGCAGTGTTCTTAGGGATCGGGAACCGTTGTGGTCGCTTTATCCGAGTCGATCGGTGATCGACGGATCTTTGGGACGCTACCCACGTTCTCATCCTCGTGGCCGTTGACTCGATTGATCGGATCCCCTGCAGTATCGAGATGTTGATGGACGGCCACGGATGCCAACTCATTGTAGAAATCGCCCGACGGGAGCGGACGACCATCGAGCGTCAGACGGTCGAATTTGCTTCGGGGTCCCTGGCCTCCGGCGTCGGCGTCGTAGACCTCAAATAGTAGTAGTTCAGACGTTGTCGGATGCTGTCAGACATGGAGGGGTTTCGTCGGATCGAATATCGGTGCGACGCGCGGAGGGGTGCTTGGCCTCGAACTTGGCGGACGACCTGTGCCCATTCGTCACTCCGACCTCGTCGACGGGGGACGACGTCGCCTTACTCCGAGACGCTCAATTTTTGCCGATCGAGTGCTTGGAGCGTAGGTTGGGGGAGGTATCGATGGGAGGAGGGTCGGCGGTGGATCCAGTGCCTCGGAGAAGCTCAACGGTCCTGATCAATCCGTATTGTGACCCAGAAGACGTACGCCTGCAAGATTAGAGGGTAGGTGAGAGAAAGGGATTGTTGGATGGGATGGACGAGGTAGGATATCGTACCTGGGATCCAATGGCGCTTGAGGCGGTCGGGCCTCCTTTGGGTACTGCTATCTCTGGATGCAAAAAGGAGGTTAGGGTTTATCTGAGGAGGAGAAGACGTGGGGTGCATCGGGGAGTGAGAAGAGCTGCGACGTCGACACATTGTCCGTCGATGGAAGTTTCTAGAGGGTCTTCGGTAAGCCCGATAGACTTTGACCGCGGGTCTGCGACAAGGAGGGGCTTTTATCTCAAGATTGGGGGGGGGGAGGGAAGTGGTTTGGTGACGACACGGGCTGGGGAGGCGTACACACCTCACGGGTTTGTATGTGGTTTGTTGGCCCGGAGAGGGAGATTGGGGTTGGGTCTTTATATCTTCCGAGCTCCGTAATTTCGAGCGGGCCGACCCATGGGTCTGTTGGTAAAGTGGTGCTGGGTCCTAACCAACGATGGTGGACCGACCTGGGGACCCAGGATGTATCCCGGTTTGAGGAGGAGTGGACCCGTGAGTCTATCTCTGATGGTGAGGCCGAGAGGTTTGGGATTTGCAGTGTTAGTAAGACGGAGGCCATCCGGTGGTGCAGAGCCACTCTTCAAGAGGCCGATATGGTCTGCGGAGATGATGGGCCAGAGAATGAGGTGTACAGGGGATGCTGCCCAGATACGGTCTTCAACGGGATGGGAAATCTGACGGCAAGGAATTTGCAGCTTCAAATTTGTACCGAAAATCCTGTGCTTGGAATTTCCCAGGAAGCTTAATTGATGGCGGATATTGATCGGCTGATTGAAGTTGGCCGAAACCTCGGGATGTCTTTTAAGGGGCCCCAAACTGAGCTGAGGAAGGTGTTCAGATTGATCATCACATGCCGTCAAGTCACTCAGAGAAAGCGGCGGGGTGGAGCGCGTGAGCTTGCACGACTTCAGTGGGGCATGACGGATGGGAGTAGGGTGGGGGGACGGTAACCGGTTTATCTTTCGACTCGGGCGGGCTTTTTTGGTTCGATTATGAAGTTACTATCATGGAATGTAAGAGGTATTCGCGATCAGCTGAAGCGGATGGTGGTTAAGCAGGCGATTGTGGGGATTAAACCGGACATCATTACCCTACAAGAAACGAAGTGGGAAGCCGATGAAGGAAGGTGGTGTCACTTGGGGGGAAGCGATTGGGATTGGGTGGTCGATTCCGCCAGCCTGTGGGGATTCTCGTGGCTTGGTCGTCGGTCCTATTTGATAAGGTGGATGAGGAACTGGGATGTTTTTCTTGCCTCCGTGGTGCTTAGGGATAAGGTGGAGGGGAAGTGTTGGAGCTTTGCGGGTATATATGGTCCGGCGAATGACTGGGAGAGGGAAGATTTTTGGTTCGAGCTGAATGCTTTGACTGCTCGTTGGGACTGTCCCATTTGTCGGACTAGTGACTTTAATGCTATTCGGTGGGATTTTGAGAAGCTGGGTGGTCCTGCTATTCTGGGGGTCATGAGGGATTTTAACTCCATTGCGGATTGAGGGCTTGTCGATATCCCACTGATGGGGGCCAGGTTTATGTGGTCAAGTATGCAGGATTCGCCGTCGCTTAGTAGGCTGGACAGAGCCCTCTGTTCTACCGAATGGCTCGACATTTTCCTTGGGGCCCGTTTGGAAACTTATGCCCGTGCCATTTCGGACCACCGACCTATTGTTATCATGTGCGAGTCCCGTGGAAAGGGTTCGTCTCCTTTTCGATTTGAGAACATGTGGTTATTGGATGAGGGGTTTTGGGAGAAGGTTCGGGGGTGGTGGTTAGAACCGGTGTCGAATGGGACGGCTGCTTATCGTTTCCTGTCTAAGCTTCGTCTGGTAAAAGATAGGATTAAGAGCTGGAACAGGGAAGAGTATGGAAGGGTGCAAGTTCGAAAGGAGAGCTTGCTCGCAAAGCTGAAAATGCTAGACAACCTGGAGGAGACTAGAAACCTTTTGGCTGATGAGAGGGAGACTAGATTGCAAACAAAGGTGGAGTTCTGAGAGACATGTAGGGCCGAGGAAGTGATGTGGATGCCAAAAGCGAAGGCGCGGTGGTTCAAAGAGGGGGATGCCAATACGATTCTTCCATGCAATTGCAAACGCCCGTAATAAATCAAAATATTTGGGAAGCGTCATTGTAGATGGGGTGCTGTACACGGGGCATGAGCAGGTGCGGGATAACATCGTAGGATTTTACGAGCGATTGTATTCCGACGAGGGTCTTCCGAGGCCGGGGTTGGATGAGCTGCAGTTCAACGCTCTTTCGGAGGAGGTTAGTAGGGGGTTGGAGGTTTGCTTTACGGAAGATGAAGTGTGGACCGCGATCAGAGTTGGTGGCAGGAATAAAGTGCCGGGGTCTAATGGGTTTACTATGGAATTCTTCCGTGCATTCTGGGAGACCATTAAGGCGGATCTGATGGAGGTTTTCCATGAGTTCCACTCGACTGGATTTATCGAGAGGGCCTTAAATTCCACTTCTATTACCCTCATTCCCAAGATTCATGGGGCTGAGAATATATCCGAGTACAGGCCTATCAGCTTGATTAATTGCATTTATAAGATTTTGTCGAGGGTGTTGGCCAATAGGCTCAAGTGGGTGATGGGCTCTATTATTTCCGGTAATCAAAGAGCTTTCTTCCATGGCAAACATCTTACGGATCTTGTGGCGGTTGCTAATGAGACCATTCACTCGGCCTATGTTCATCGTTGGCCGGCGGTGGTTTGGAAGGTCGACATGGAGAAAGCTTATGACCGGGTCAGCTGGGGAAGCTTGGACTATATGCTAAGAAGGTTGGGTTTCAGGGTCATTTGGAGGAAGTGGATGTGCGGGTGCTACTCGTCTTCGTGGTTTTCTGTGTTGATCAATGGCACGTTGGTTGGGTACTTTAAGAGTTCTAGGGGTCTCAGGCAGGGAGACCCCCTATCCCCTTTTCTATTTAATATGGTTGGGGAGGCTTTATCCGGGCTGATCAGTCGCGCTAGGGATTTGGGTATGCTTGCTGGTATCTGGGTTGGAGAGCAGGGTAGAGCCATCACGCATTTGCAGTATGCGGACGATACCATTTTGTTTGGGAAGGCTGATGTGATGGAAATCCACAATATGGCTGATGTGCTTTCGGTATATGAGGCGGTGTCGGGTCAGCGAGTTAATCTTTACAAATCTACGGTCTCTGGCATCGGGGTGGAGGATGAGTCATTGAAGATCCTGGCTGATTGGGTAGGGTGCGGTATTGAGGGGCTACCAATTCGGTACCTAGGTTTGCCGCTCGGAGTTAGAAAGCCTTCAATTCGCGATTGGCTCCCGATTGTGCAGCGATTCGAACAACGTTTATCTTCTTGGAAAGGAAGGTTATTGAGCAGTGGTGGTAGACTTATCTTGGTGAAAGCGGTGCTCTCGATGATCCCCATTTTCTTCATGTCTATGTTCAGATGTCCCGCCAAGATTATCGATCGCTTGGAGCGTATTCAAAGGTCGTTTCTTTGGGAGGGGGCGGGTGTGACTCGCCGATATCACCTCGTCAATTGTGATATGTGCCAGCTGCCGATTGCTTGTGGTGGGCTGGGGATTCGAAGTCTTAAAAGGACTAATTTGGCGCTGCTGGGCAAGTGGATGTGGAGAGCGGGAAGGGAGGAGGAGAGGGGAAATCTATGGTGGCTTGTCTTGAGTGAAAAGTATGGGCTGTCTTGGGGGAGTTGGGGGATTGGTGTTTCTACCCACAGGATTACCTCGCCGTGGTGGAGAGATGTTACCCGCGTTTGGGAGTCCATGGCTAAAGGGGTGAGATACAGCTGGGGATGTGGTCCCCGCATTCGTTTTTGGGAGGATCGATGGCTGGAGGTGGGACCGCTTATAGATGTATACCCGGAGATTTTTGCCCTTTCGCCGAACCCGGGTGGGAGGGTCGACGAGTTTGTTTATTTCGCCAGTGGGAGAAGTATCTGGGATGTAGTCACCAGAAGGCGCGTTAGGGACCGCAAGGTGGGGGGACTATTTGGACCTGTTGAGCAGGCTGTATGAGGCGCAGCAGAATAGTCTACGAGCTGATCAGAGGACTTGGGCCCTGAGTTGGGATGGGCAGCTCAACGTCAAAGAGTTATATCAATGGTTGTCGCGCCGACCGCTCATCAAATTCGAAGGCAAATGGTTGTGGAGGGAACCTATTCCTCTGAAGATCCGTTTCTTTGTGTGGGCTTTGTGCAAGGATAGAATTCTGACTAGGGACCAGCTGATTTGGAGGGGTAATGATGTCCCTACTTCATGTGTTATGTGTTCCGAGGGGGAGGAGTCATTCATTGTTGTTTCGCTGCTGAGGTGTGGGGAGTCATTCTAAAAACTTTTGGTATGTCCTGGAATATGCCTCAAACGCCTTATTTGTTTTTGTTGAGTTGGGAGGCGGTGAAGATGAAGGGGGAGGGACGACGGGCCTGGAGGGCGACTCTGTTTGCTGCTCTATGGTGTCTATAGTGCGAGAGAAACGACAGAATTTTCGAAGAGAAAGCCAAACCGGTTGGAATGGTTATGAGGTCGGTCTTGGAGCTGGTTAGCTTTTGGGTCACGCGTGGTGGAGATAGGGATAGCTGTCACAATTTCTTGTGGGATCCGGGCTGAGGGGGCAATGCCCTCGATGCCTTGGGCAGTGCTGTTTTTTCGTTTCCTTTTCTTTGCTTGCTGTAGTTTCTTTTGATTTCTAGTGTCGAGATTGTATTGGGGTACAACGCCTTGCTGTTTATTAATATAATCTTTATTACTTATCAAAAAATAAAAATAAAAAAATCAGGTGGGATGCGGTCTGCCCGCCTAAGGAGGAAGGGGGGCTGGGGGTGCGAAGTTTAAGGAGGTTCAACGAAGCACTATTGTGTAAGTGGTTGTGGAAGGTGGGGGATAGTCCCGCCTCCTTCTGGGGCACTTTGACAGTGAACATATATAAGCTGGGAGGGAGAGGTTGGGAAGTGGGTGGTGTTAATTTGCGCAAATGTTCGGGTTGTGGAGTAGTGTTTTGGATCTATTGCCTGATTTTCAGAGAGGAATCAAGTTTTTTCTAGGCAATGGGCAGACCATTAGATTCTGGGACCATCAATGGACCACTATTAGTCCTCTTAAATTATTTTATCCTTCCTTGTACGCGCTCAGTAGAAGGAAGAATGCCACTGTGATTGAGTGCATTGTTGAGGAGGGCAGCGATTCGATGGGATGGGAACTAGATTTCAGGCGTGATTTAAGGAGTGTTGAAGAGGACCAGTTGAATGCAATGACTATTGAGATTCATGGGGGTGCGAACCTCACTTCGGAGGAGGATAGGAGAGTTTGGTGGCATCGGCCTAACGAGAAGTTCTCAGTAAACTTTGCTTATTATTGTTTGTGGCGCAGACCGGTTATTATTAGATCTTGGTGGGGTGTGTGGAAGGTCAAAGCACCTCCGAGAAGTGTTCTATTTGCTTGGTTTGCCTCTCTTAATCGGGTTAAAACTGTTGTCTTTCTTTCATGGAGGGGGATGGTGTTGCCGAATCAGTGTATTATGTGTTACGCAAACACTGAATCAGTTGATCGTCTGTTCATCCATTGTCTGGTGGCTACTTTGATTTGAGGAATTTTCGTAGTGGAGAGAGCCTTATTGGGTGTATGCAGGAGACTTGCGGTGAGGTTATTGCTGAGCTTTGCTCCAATTATAATCGGAAAAAAGGCATGTGCGATGCGGCATTCCGGGGGCTATTGTTTCGGGCATTTGGAAGGAGAGGAATAGCAGACTGTTTGAATGGAATTTCAGGTCCCCATATTCAATTGGCTGGTGAGATTGCCAGAGACTTCAGGGATTGGGGAAAGGTGTGGAGGTTTGAGACGGGCTGAGAGCTGGTGTCCTGGTCCTGGGTAGCGTCTTCCGTGCTGGTTTCGGCCGGGCGATGGTGGTCTGGGCCTTTTTTGGATCTCAGGCTTCGGTTTCGTCCGGGCTGTTGATCAATGTGGCCCTCTTTTTTGTTTTTTTGGTTTGTTCTTCTTTGTTTTCTTCTTGATGAGCCCCTTGCTCGTTCTTGATTTGTGGTTGTAATTTTGATCCTTTTTATGCAATTTGACCTTATCGATCCAAAAAAAAAAAGTTTAGACGACACCATCCGGCATCTTATTTTGGAACTTTAGAAGAAAGGAAAAGAAAAGAATGCAGGACTTCAATTGACTCATAAACCTGTAGTTCCTGCATTTGGGCTTCCTTGACTCTGCCCACCACCCCAAACTCTTCCTCATTCCAAACTCTGATTTTACCTTTCAGATTCTTGAGTTCGGTAATTAATTTGGAAGCAGCTGTTCCTTTCACCATAGCTCCTGACCACCACTTGGCATCCAGTTTTTTAAAGTCCTCATTCTGCAGCCACATATTTTCGAACTGAAGGGGGATGGCCCGCTTCCCCTTGTCACATTTCAGAACAATCGCTCTATGATTTGACACAAACCTAGGCGACCCCTCTATTATCGAATTGGGAAACATTTAATTCCATTATGAAGAACAATGGAATCTGTCCAACCAGCATAAAGTTGGGTTATCTTGCATGCTTGACCATGTAAACATCCCACCCTGCATTTGGAAATCCATAAGTCCACGCGCATTGATGAAATCCCGAAATTCTTCATTCCGACCCTATCAGCTCTTCCACCCCTCATAGTCAAACGGGCCATATTAAATCTACCACGGTTCTTCCCACCTTGTAAGAAACACCTGCCAATTCAAACCATAAATCATCTTGCTTCGCTTCATCATTTGGACCATGCATGCCAGTGAACGGGTTCCACTGTCACGATTTCACATGATGGAAACTGAAAATTCCCCAATTTCAGCCTCCAGCTTTTCCACAAGTAGCGGATGCCACGCCACCACAATCCCCTCTTGAAGCTCCAACTGAGTCAAAACACCCATTCCCAACTTTTCCCCCCTAGGACATCAACAATTTTTTTCTTATACATGCCATCCCATTTCATCTCTTTAACAACCCTATGATTCTGGTTGAAGAAATAACTGCCTTAATGGACGCCCTTTTGTTTAGATCACAAGGCCCCCTCACATTCCATGATAAGTAGTGCACCAGATAGACAAAAATCGCCCCAGCCTAAGAAGCACTGATACAGGACATGGGTACGACAATTTTCAAAGAATCAGGATACAATACATGCGGGTTGGGGGGGGGGGAGGAGGGATACATGCTGGTAGGTTCCCAAGTAGGCTCCTTCCATTTCTTCTTCTTTTCCGAAAAATCCTTAATCTCAAACTCAAAGTTTGATTTCTTCTCTTCTTTTAGTGGAAACGCCCAAGATACGCATGCAGCCGTATCCCTCAAGTATCGGTATCCGATACAAATACGATACAGATACGTTGCCAAAAATGGGGTATCTGTGCTTCCTTGACCCAGCCCAAACTATAAAAGACTCAGACAAATCTACAAAGTCTCCCCTTTTTGTTGGCCTGTTTTCCCCTATTATAAGACATGCTCCATTCAAGATTTGCCAGCTTCCTTCTACACCTTGACTGCCTGGAGTTCTACCATTTTTGCCTCTTTCAATCGATTCAAACAGAGCTCTTAATGCTGCATCAGTCCCGTTAAAACTCATTGATTTTACACTAAAGTTACACATTTTGGCCCAAAGCATGGCTTTGCTGGGCTCACTTGGTTACTTATTAAGCTCTCTTAGTGTGTTTAAGAGTTAACAGGTTTAATAAGATCCTAGAAGAAAACTGTGCCAAAAAGATGAAAAGAAAGGTTAAGGAAGAAATCCAATGGTTGGGATTTGATCTGGATGAAAAAGGAAGAAAAATGCCAAATCAGAAAGAAAGCAGAAGCCCATGGATGTATGGTCAAAGCTGGTCAAAGCCAGCTGCACTTAAGGAGAAAAGCCAAAGAAGCCACGACATGTCGTGGCTGAGCTGAAGAAAAAAGAAGAAAAGAGAGCAGGACATGTCTAGCAGCTGCTGGACATGTCGCATAGTAGAGTCACGCATGTTGTGCAGTGCTGCGACAGGAGAAATTATAATCCACGACAGGTTGGATATGTCATGGACCCGTGCTCCAGTAAGCCTTCTTTCTTGCGCGATAGGTGATACTGCACAGTTATAGAGTGCACGACATGACCCGTGCTCCAGCAAGCCTTCTTTCTTGCGCGATAGGTGAAACTGCACAGTTATAGAGTGCACGACATGTCATGCACCCGCACCCTTGATTTAAAAGAATCCAGCAAGCTTCTTCTTGGCGCGACATATGAATTTGCATATAAAAGCTCCAGGACATGTCCTGGCTGAGATCTGCAGGCCTTCCTTCAACCACCTGTCACGATTTTGAGACTTCTAATCTTGGAAGGGCTCTTCCAACTTCTAATTTCAAAGACTTAACCTTCTAAAAGTATCCTTAACCGACTGTAATTGATCTTCAGAGATAGTAGGATCTAAATTTAGCATTGATAAGGGACTCTTATGGTTATAAATAAGAGCCCTTGCGTTAGAAAAAGAGAGACTTAATTGGGCAGTTTTTCTGAGTTTGTTTTAGTTCTAGCTTAGTTTGGTGAGTTTCTATTATTCTTTGAGAGATAAATTCTGTAAATTTTGATTTTAATGGAGATATTTCTGAAGAATATGAGCAGCTAATCTAATTCCAGTTCAGGGACCTGAATATCAAAGATAAGTATGATTAATTAATTTTATATTCTTTTGTCTTTTGAATTCTTATTGTAATTGATTGTTGAATGAGTTTTAGGTATTGTCTATGAGAATTAAAAGCTTTTCATTAATTCTTTTATTCTAATTACTATGTTGCCGTTGTTGCCTTAGAATTTGAATTATTAGGATTATATCACCCAACTATGTTGCCATTGAACCTTAGTTTCAAAAATGGTTTTTAATGATGGCCGTAATTATGTTGCCGTTGTGTCTTAATTAAATCCTTATCATCTTCCTATGTTGCCATTGTCGCCTTAGGATAATTACGGAATTCAATTGACATTGGAATCAAAATTAATTAGTATTACAAATCTGAGATTTAAGGGAACCTGAACTGATTTCTTTATTCCAAACCTTTTCTAAAACTTTGCTTTACAATTGCAAGCCAGATTTCTGCACTTTTTATCTTTCTACCTTTTGTTTTTTGTTTTTGGATTTAAAATAAATTCATTTTAAGACTTATTTTCTAGTAGTTTCTACAAATGGTCCCTTGGGTTCGACAACCCTTCGCTTACTCACTCGTGCTCACAACACTTGTGCACTTGCAAGGTATTAATTCTAGTCTAGTAAACCAGCGATCACTCATCCCATGTTCCCTCCTTGTTTCAACAGACAACAACTTGACTGCCTTCCATTTAACAGGTTAGAGCCCATGGAGCCTTTAACATTGGAGAGAGCTTTTGAAGAGAATGAGGTCAAGGATGCCATTGATAAGTTAGGTTCTAACAAATCGCCGGGTCTTGACCGGTTTACTGCTGAGTTCTACAAGGCTCTCTGGAGCATCATAGGGAAGGACTACATGGAATTCATCAAGGAATTCCACTCTACGGGAAGGGTGATAAAAGTATGAACTCCACTTTCGTTGCTCTTATTCCCAAGGTCAAAAGGGTTGAGAATGTCACTGAGTTTAGACCTATTGGCCTCATTGGTTGTGCTTACAAAATTATTTCGAAAGTATTGACCAATCGGCTTAGGGTTGTTATTGGAAGACTCATATCTAATTCTCAAGGAGCTTTCATTCCTGGAAGACAACTTCTAGATGTGGCGGTCACTGCGTATGAGGCTCTTGACTCTATTAAGAAACGTAACTCGAGAGGGTGAATTTTCAAGATTGACATGGAAAAGGCCTACGATCGCGTTGATTGGGGCTTTTTGAACTACATCCTTGACAGAACGGGTTTTGGGGAGAAGAGAAAATTTTGGATGAAGGGTTGCTATGCCTCAGCCAGATTCTCTATTCTTATCAATGGTAGCCCTCAAGGGTTCTTCAGGAGTTCCAGAGGTCTTCGTCAGGGAGATCCCATGGTTTTTAATTGCGTTGGTGAAGCTTTTCATAGACTGTTTCACTCAGAGAGCTAAGCAGTTAAATCTTATTTCCGGGTTTAAAGTGGGGGACAATGGTTTCTCTATCACCCACCTTCAGTTTGTTGATGACACCGTAGCCTTCTATAACGCTAGGGAGGATTTCGTTGAGGTCAAGGTTGTGACTAACATCCTTTCTATCTACGAGGCCGCCTCAGGACAGAGAGTTCATCTTCATAATCCAGTCTCGCTGGAGTTAATATCATTAAATCGATGTTTGCTTCTCTGCCAGTCTTCACTATGTCCTTGTTTATGGCTCCTGCTAGCATCACCAAGCGGCTTGGGAAAATTGTTAGAGATTTCTTTTGGGAAGGGACTGGGGAGCAGAAGAAAATGCACTTGGTAAATTGGGAATATTGCTGTGAAAGCTCTAAATTGGGTGGTTTGGGGATTAGGAGGCTTCAGATTGTCAATAAAGCTCTTGTAAAGTGGTTGTGGAGGTTGGGGACGACGAGGAGAGGGAAAAGTTGTGGCGACATGTTGTTACTTCTAAATATGGCCTCTCCAATGATACCTGAAACGTGCCACCGTCACATCTTGACTCATGTGGTGGAAAGCTGTCAAATCCACTCTGTCGGAATTTGAGAACGCTATCTCCTACAAATGGGGTGATGGGAAAAGGATGAAATTTTGGAAAGATAAATGGGCGGGCGCGGGCGAACTTATGCAAGCCTTCCCGCGCATATTTGCTTTATCTACTTTTAAAAATGCCCTTATTGATGACATGGTTGATTGGAGGAATGGCGTGGCTGCTTGGACTGTCAACATGAGAAGGGCTCTTAAAGATGAAGAGGTGGAGTTCATTAATCTGCTGTCCTTGATCCACTCTATGGTTCCTATCGTAGCCAACATGGACTGTAGAATCTAGGACAAAACTAAGAATGGGACCTTCTCGGTCAGCTCGTTTTACGACGTCCTCAACGAAGTGGAGAGGAGTCCTTGCACGGATTATTGGTGGCTTGGCTTTTGGAGAATTAAGATCCCTCCAAAGATTTTCTTTTCTTGGACTGTGGTCCGTAGAAGGATCTTGACAAGGGATCAACTAATTCATAGAGGAATCCCGATCAGAAACAAGTGCCTGCTTTACATGAGGGGATTGGAGTCTGTTCAACACACCTTGTTGCACTGTCCATTTTCTGTGGCCATCTGGAACATGGTCTTCTCTATTTTTGGTGTTCAGTGGGTGCTTCCCAAATGGCCTTCGCAATTAATGGAAATGTGGGAGGAGGTGTCGGTGGACGGACAGAAAGGTGAGCTGTGGCCGATCACAACTTATGCCGTTTTTTGGGCTTTGTGGCTTGAGAGAAACAACAAGGTTTTCAGGAAGAACGGAAAACCTTATAAATTCCTTATTAGAGACATCAGAGATTTCTTCATCAGTTGGGGTGCCTCAGCTGTGGATGATTCTTCGGAGGGGATGCTTCGTTTCCTCGCTGACTGGGACTCCTTCCTCCCTTAGCTCTTACTTCTGTTGTCAGTTAGAAGATGGGGTGTGCTATCTCATCTTCTCTGCACCGGTGCCGGGGTGAGTTCTGTTTTAGTCTTGGGTTTTTCGTCTCTTTTTCGAGTAGTTCCTTATTACCCGCTAACGTATGTTTTTCCTTTTCCTATTAATATAACATATTGGCTTTGTTACCATTTTAAAAAATAAAATAAAATTACAATAAACACTTTTTTCTGATGTAGATCCCTCGCTGTAGTCATCTAAACATTCTGTACTATCAAAACTCACTTCAATCCAAGTTCCATCCATCCTAACTACTGTATCGACATGGCAACACTCTCCCCCTCTTCTCTTCCGTCTTTACACTACTGCTCTGTCCATCACGGGACTCTTCCCCCCGATCTTGTATTTGAGATTCGATGAACAATTGACTTAAGTTCACCCTCTCCCTCTCCCTATCCTTTATTGTCATTGTAATAGCATTCTCCTCTAGAGAACAACCCCCAACTTCTCCCAGCTGGGGAGAATGGCCTCCATAGGAGGTTTTAGATCAACCATACATGTATTGCAATTTAAAACCTTCCCTAATGAAAAAAAATTACCACCATTACCCCAACCCATAATCCTATTAATAAACTCTAGACGCTTAGCATTACAATAGAAACTCTTACCTTCCATAGAAAAGAAGCAATTGTTAAGTGGCCCAAAGGGCCGAGAAGAAAGATTTAGGCCTCTTTCCATGAAGTTGCTTGAAGCGCCATAATAGCCCTAGTTGCGATTTTGCCAGTCGACTGGAGACCATTTCGGACATCGTCGCATCAATCTCAAGACACCCCCTTCTAGATTATTGACAGTAACATCCTCCGCACGCGTTTCACGGACATTCTCAATCTGGCTGTAGGGCCCTCTCGTGCTCATTGGGCCAAACACAGTCCAACAACTCATTAGCCCACAACTAAAGTCTTTTTGAGTTTACCCAGACCAGTCTTGGTGTCTTGATATCAAGGCTAATCCCATGATGGGATTATCCCATCTTTCAAAACCACCTCTGAGTCCTGCAGGGTACTAGCCAGTCTTCATCATTATGGGTTAGGACACATGGCACGTCTCTCTCTCCACACCCGTCCCACCACCCACAGGCAAATCACTATTCTTTCTCAAAACCATGGGTGGTTTAAAATCAAAACTAGAGGTCTTGGAAGCTTCTCGACAAACGTCGTTTTCAAAAGCAATGTTGGCACGCGTCCCTCTGGACTCACGTTGTGACTCATCAACCATAGGATCCAGTTTAGCTGCATTCAAACCCTTGATAACCCGCCCAACCCCAAGGAAAAATTAAAATCTCTACTACCTTCAAAATTTGAATTCAAATTTGATTTTGAACTCAAACTGCAAATTCCCATGCCATTCCTAGACCACCATACAAGCAACCTCTACAATGAATGGTATGGGAGACGCTGCTACCCCCTGCTCACCATCCACTGCCTCTGCAAACCCTTATCGTTGGTTCCTCCACCTAGTCCTTGACCAACCCCTCGCTGTATCTCTACCAGATTCTAACCCTCATGGGTCATGGCACCTTGAGGATGACGAGGTTGTGGCCGCAGTCGCGGCCATGGCTGTAACCAAGGAGCTAGCGAGCTCCTTTACACTCCCTATGAAGAAATTTAGTGCCCTTCCTCGTCGCTACTCGCGAGACCGTCTACCACTCCTCCCTACATCGGTGGACTTCTTGCATGCATTATCCGCGACATCAGATCATTCGATTTGGATAAATAATCTGAATATGTGCCAGTTGATAGTTGATACCCACGTCGCCCCACCTGGGAGGTACAACCCCAATGGTCCAAGAAGACCAGGATTCTGACAAACTGAGCTTCAAGCAAGTCCCTAGTATCTAATCCACGCCAAGGAACAATGTACACCGTTTTTGATGTCACTCAAGACCTCTCCCGTCCATGCATGCAGGGAGGCCAAAGATCCTTAGCCACACTCCGTGGCCCTCTTTTTTGATCTGGCATTCACCATCTCTAGTTTCCCAGTGGTTGCATAGAACTTTCTGATCATCGCACCAAAAATTCCTTAATTTTTTTTTTTTTTAATCGCAAGTCTCTGATGCCATCTGCTCGCTATGAAAGCAAAGTAAAAATTTGTTGTTTAAAGTTGTAACGATGGGGCTATTCTCATTACCCCACTCAGATTGTACCCACTGTAATATGGAATCAATGGAAGGAGTGTCCGAGTAAAAATTAAGTACCTCCCAAGTTTTAATGTAATGTATTTGATTATCCGCATTGACATCTCCCCTACATCAAATGAAAAATTCATTCTCCCCGGCATCGTTTGAATAGCCAATTGGAGAAATGCTTCTCTGAGCCCCATCACCCCGAGATTGTTGGGTGAATCAATCCTGAGGCAGCGGTTTGCCCCCATTAACAACATCAGCAAAATTAACCCTACCTCCTTTGCGAGGAAGATGACGACTATATTTATCATCCGTGGGCCCCTCACCATTCACAAACCCTGAAACATCATTATGAAGATGATGAGGAACGCCGCCGTCACAGATGGACCCCCGTCATGCACAAATCCTGAAGTACCTTTAAAGCCCCTTACCAACAATCTGCCATCTTTCAAAAAACATCCTAGAGTTGTTGCCTCGAGAGAACCGCCTGATTCCGTTGTTAGATCCATCTAGTCGGTCTTTTTTCGCTACCAGCAAGCCTTCCCTCCTCCTTGGTTGATTCACATAGGAAACAGTGACACACTGGGCATTTCCCAAAGTTGATGTTACCACAACGTGTACCCACTGGCGGCAAAAAAGCGTTTCCCGCTCACTCATACTCGTAGACCAATTATTGGGGTCTGTTGTAGCTGATATTTTAAATCATCACATCAGAAAACACATATCAAGAGCTATTGACTGGTAACTTAATAACTGTAATAAAAATAAGTTTTTTTTTTTCTTTTTGGCTGAATGTAAAATTGCACTTTTTTGAATTTCTTACTAATAATTTATTTGCATCATTGTTGGCATTGTGTCGCTATATGGAAAAATCTTTCTTGATCAGACCAAGAATTCTACTGGTCAGAATGCTTTCATATAGATTTCTATTTGTGAATGTAATCACTTTAATTATAGTTTTTAGCATTATGGTTCTTGGTAAAAGTTTGATTAACTTAACTCGTATTTCATTTTTTTTTCCTTCTAATCGTATTGATTGATTCTTTTTTGTAGTTTTTATGGCCTCCCTTTGTAATGGGATTCATCACTCTTGCGATTCTTCTTGTCATGAAGCACTTGGTAATAACTACTGTTTTCTTGGTGAAGTTGAGCCATGCTTCCTCTCAGATATATAATATCTTCACATGCTAAAACATTTCTTGATTGTCTCATGTTTTAAATGTTTTAGGGAAAATCAAAGAATTTGCAGTTCCTAAGAGCGGCAGGTCCACTAACAGCAGTCGTATTGGGTACAACTTTTGTGAAAATATTTCATCCATCTTCAATTTCTGTGGTGAGAATTGTCTACTTTTAAACACTTGAATATGAACTATTAGTTACTGCATATCGTGATATGATCATGACTTCTTGTATTCTGTGTCAAAATCATGCAAGGACATAGGACTTGATTGTAACTTGACTTGTGTTACTTTATTATGCATTTTAGTGCCATCACCTATAAGGCACCTGTAGTTGATAGCCCTAAAACAATATAAAAGTAAGAATGAGTTCTTCAAGCATCTAATAATTTTGCTGATATGTGGACAGTTTGTCTACTACATGTTTAATCACACAGTTGTCATTTAAGCTGGTTTGGGTGTGTCCATCGGAAACCTGAAACATTCCATACATAAAGGATTGCCGCAAATTCAAGCACAAGTAGGAGAAGTTTAGGATCAATAGTAAAGATTGGAAAAAATGACACTGAAAAATGTAGTGAGAAATGATATGAAAGGGGGCAAAGTTATGGTGTTTAGCCCCTAAACATAATGAGTGGAGAAAAGACTTTCAAAGCCAAACGAAATAATTGGGACATGACTATGATGATGAAAAGTTAGTATCAGGGTTGTTTTCTGAATTACAAATTTACAATGCCTGGGTCTGAGCCTGCGATGAGTTGCATTGTCTGGGTATGAATGGAAAACCTTTCCATATCTGAGCCTGGTCGTTACCCATTTGTTTGCTTAGCTTGAATTTTAAGCCTAGGCCTGAACCCAGTGATTAGTGGGCCAGGTTCAATATCCTGATGGGCTAGTCTGATGCTGGGAGAAACAATACAAAGGAAAGGCCAAACAAAACGGGCCGCAAAACGACCAATCAAATGACAACAAAACAGCAAAGCCAAACAATATCCCCCCCTTGGCTCATCAGCAACAACACTTCAATGGAGTTACCCTGGTTCCCAAGGTTCTGAAGTCATCTCAGCTCCTGCTGATAACCAAAGAGTGGCTAGGTCTTTGGCCGCCTTCACAAAGAACCCCACAGGTCTCTTCTTTTGCTCGAAAATCCGCAAGTTCCTCTCTTTGCAGATACTCCAGATGACAGCGAAGAAAGACACTCTCCAATTATTCCTTATCTGATTGTCCATTTCGACTGCGAGCCAGGAGAGGTAAAGATCATATGGTGTAGCAGTCATGGCCCACTTCATCTGGAATGGATTTAAGACTATACCCTAGATCTCGAAGGTGACAGCGCAATGGATGAATAACTGCGCGGCCGATTCCTCCTCCCTAGAACACATGACACAACAGTTCGTGATATTCTTTCCCCTACGAATGAGCAAATCCATCGTGAGCACTCTCTTTGAATAAAAACCAGGCGAAGAACTTGATCTTTAACGGGATTTTAGTCTTTCACAGCATAGCTCCTTGGAATTTGATAAGCGGCCGACGCATCAACATCCGGTAGTACGATTTTACACTGAACATGCCATTTTTACTCGGGGACTGTATTCGAGTGCCACAACCCCAGCTGAACCGAAGCCCCTTAGAGAAGTGCATCCATGTACCGCAAATGTTTTTCCACCAGGTAGAAGTACCTCTAGTAGCTGAGGTATTGATGCCCCAGTTGTAATCAAACGGACCATACTTCTCCACTAGCACCTTTCGCCATAAACTGTCCGTTTCATCCGCATTTCCTACACGCCAGAACCACTTGCCAAGCAGGGCAATGTTGGTCCACTACACACTACGGATTCCCAGTCCTCCATAGCTCATCAGTAGTTGACAAGTGTCCCAGTTAACAAGATGATACTTTCTCTCCAAGCCCAACCCTTCCCATAGGAAATTATGTTGGATTTGTTCGATCTGAAGTAAGACGCCAGTTGGGCACCTGAACATCGACATGTAGAAGATCGAAAGGCTTGAAAGAACAACCTTGAGCAGAATCAGCCGGCCACCACTGCTGAGACATTTGCCTTTCCAAGTAGATAACCTTTGCTGAAAGCGTTGAATCACCGGCTCCCAAGAGATGACCGTCGGTTTCTGCAGTCCCAAAGGCAGCCCGAGATACTTGATTGACAGATCTTGGCTGCCGCAATTGATTGTGCGCGCAAATTCCTGTAAGGTTGTATTATCAATCCCGATGCCCGTTATTTTAGATTTGTGGAAGTTAATGTGCTGCCCCGAAACTGCCTCAAACACGGTTAGCACCTCCGCTAGGTTCTTGAACTCCTCCACTTTAACCTTACCAAAAAGGATAGTGTCATCAACATACTGAAGAATCGCGATGGTTCGGTCTTGAGCTCTCACTCTGATCCCTGAGATGAGGTTCAGATATGCAAGGGCTTCCCCCACCAGGTTGTAGGGAAAGGGGGAGAGAGGGTCTCCCTGACGGATGCCACATGAGCTTTTGAAATAGCCCGCTGGAGTACCATTAATCAGCACAGAGAACCATGGAGTTGAGTAGCACCCCCGCATCCAATTCCTCCATTTAACTCCGAAACCGAACCTGCTTAGCATGTAATCCAGACCGGACCAGCTAATACGGTCATACGCCTTTTCCATATCAACCTTCCAAAGAGCTGCCGGTATCTAGTTGGAGTGAGCAGAGTGGATAATCTCGTGGGCCACCGCAACCTGATCTACAAGTTGTCTCCCCTTCACAAATTCCCCCTGCGAGTTAGAAATTAATTTTGCCCATTAAGGGCCTTAACCTATTAGTTAGCACCTCAGCTAGGATCTTATATAGGCAGTTAATGAGGCAAATCGAACGGAAAGTTTGCTCGCCAGATGGCTGAGGCAACTGACTTAGTTGTCAAAGTTTGCTCGCCAGATGACTTTCCATGATTTGAGTGCGAAAATCCCAGCTTATGTCGGTTGCACTGATGACCAATCTGACATGCTGTCTGTCATGACATGTACTTCTTCGTATTTGTCAATGAAGGGTCATTTTTTACACATACGACCATTAGCTCCACTTACTTAAAACAGCAAACTAGATTCACCCAAATGTATATTTGAGACGTATTTATATGCTAGAGTAGTTCTGAGTTCTGACTAACCTTTTTCAATTTGTTTCACCTTGTTAAGTGCGTAAGATGCCTATATTACAAACCCACAAATGTTGGTGTTAATTCCAATCTATTTTTTTTTAGGGGTAAGTCCCTCTTTGCTATTATACATCATTTGTTGATCAGTATCTTGGACCAGTTGTATTGTTGGTTTCAATCACAGGAACACACTACATGCTGAACATATTATGACGCTGCAATGCTGTGTCAACTTTAAAATAATTAAAGTGAATTGAGAAAGATTTGGGATATAGAAGTTGAAATTCCAAAAATATAAGCCCATGCCAATATTTAATTGTATTGCAATGACAAGATTCAATGCACAATTTCCGGAGACAAAGTCCCCTTTGTCAGTTGGCAATTTTTGGACTGCCATGTCGGGAGACATTGAAAGTTTCGATGGGTCCTAGCGAGGTGCAGAATTAAAGAAAGAGACTTTCTAAAGTCAACCAGGAGGAGTATAAGTTCTGTCTATGTTTCCAAGAAAAATACTACCATTTACGTTAATAATAATTAAATTCATGTGTCATTTTGTTGGCATGGGAAAAATGCCAATTTGATTTGAACAAAGTCTGGTTTTAAAAACTACAAAAAAGGCTTCCATTAATAGGCCATGAAATCAAGTTTGCAATACTTTAAAAACCGTGCTATCATATGCAAAAAAACTGATTCAATGGGCTGTTATACAGTCAAAACAATTTCAGAGAGATTGAAATCAGTGGAACATTTGCTCCATATCAGATTTTAATGGACTGATATGAAGTGTTTTGATATCAACTGAAATCAGTGTTTAATGAACAGGTATAGGAATGACATTGATATGCATGCAACATGATTTTTTGATTTCATTATAGCTGAAACAGGGAAAAAATCCAGAAAATAATGGCTCTGTTATAGCTCTGATCACACATAACGGAAACCTTTGATTACAGCTACTTAAAGCCTGATTTAAAATCATGAAACCTGGCTTCGATGAGCTGGTAAAATCAATTACATTATAGTACATGGACAATTAATATGGTTTCAATGGGATTGATAAAATCCCACATTCGAAACCAATAATATTGGTTTCAGTGGGGCTGATAAAAGCTTAGAATAAGTAACTGAAACTTTAATTTTTAATATATTATTACAATGAGTGATATAGACAGCAATTTGTACAGGATTTATGTGATGTTGAAAATCCCTAATTCAAATAGCATAAAATCTTGTTTTTTTAGCACTATATAAATTAGTCGTCATAACAGATCATAATTTATGCTAGGAGAAAACCAGATTGTACATTTATGATCATCCAACATTTAAGGAACACATTCAGATTGAAATAGAAAAACAAAATAACAGTTATGTTTCTGGGTCAACATTGAAGAAAAGAAAATCAAAATAAGAGGGGACACAAACTTCTTTGCATGGATTTCAGTGTGTCCAGAATTTTTGCACCGATTTCTGGGTGCACAGATTTCTGGGCACATAAACCCTAGAACACAATCAATTTTGTGAAATCTAATTTTTAAAGAGGGCCGGGGATATGGGCTCGAACATATGGATAATCCAGGCATTCGAACCAGGTGGGTTACACGTGGTACCCATCCAAGGGATTGGGTGCCGCGGCAACTTGTCCAAGGAAGATCAGGTCCGTTTAAAAAGAAATGAAATCGGTTGTATATCCACGGTCCAAAATGTGGTCAAAGGTCTCAAATTTCAATGCACCAGGTTTGCCAGGTAGTAGGCAAACTTTGACCATGATTTTGGAGGGCAAAAAAAGTCTCAAAAACAGTTTTTTAAAGATCACATGCCACATGGCACGTGATCCCAACATGGGTGTTGTTTTGGATCACGTGCCATGTGGCACGTGATCTGGGGTTCAAACGCATGTACCCATCCATGCTTTTTTCCCTTTTTGAAAATTGGATTTAATTAATTTGAGAAATTAATTAAATCAAAGGGATTAATGGGAGCTCAACTTAAGCTTAACATAACCTCACTGTCACATTTATTGGGTCACACGGCAGAATTTTATGACCAATCCAAATCATCCAAGTGGCTAATCATCACATGACAGTGACTCATCCCAAAAAACATGCTCATATGAGGGTTCATATAATTTTATACTGGCAGTTAAATATGGACCGTTGTTCATATATAACGTAGGGTTGATATATAAGTGCTTGGATTCGATGTTATGGATTGTTCATGGGCATAGTTTTTGAGATGCACAAAGTTCATAACATGTTCGCCACTTGGTTAACTTGGATTGGTAAAAGCTATGTGCAATGTAGCACCATATGGCTTAAAAGTGTGTCAGTGATGGTTTTTATCTTATGCCTTGTGTGAGAGGAGAGTCAATCCCAAACAAAAATAGTGAGTTTACTTTATTAATCCTAATTAAAGTCCAGTTTGAATGGTATGAGCCTCTAGTGACCATGGTTTTTGGGTTGGGTGACCTTCTATGATGTTCAAAGTTCAAACATTTGGGCAATTTAAAAAAAGTCCGCCACTTTGCCCAAAACTGTGATGGCAGGGTTTTTATCAAAGTCCTAAGATGAGCTCTTATTACTTTTTTAAAAATATATTTAGAAGCTAGTTATAAAAAAAGCAGTTTGAGAAATTCATTTACTTTCTAAAATATCCAAGTTTTTTTGCAAATCATGAAAAATGAACTAAATAACAATTTTGACACATTAGGTGACACACATAATTTTCTTTAGCAAGTGGGGCCGCTAACTTCCCTAATCACATCTGGTAAGTATCCCTGTGACATCTCCCTGCTGCCCAAGCTAGGTGATTGTTGAGCTCATCACAATGTTCAATCTGCTCATTGAATCAAAGCAGCAGATCGATTTCCCAGTCAAACTTCCAAAACTAGAGTTCTAAGGTTTGCAATAACATGTCATATCTGGACGGTCGAGATCGCGTTC
Organism: Chloranthus sessilifolius; assembly: GCA_021018995.1. Taxonomy (NCBI): domain Eukaryota; kingdom Viridiplantae; phylum Streptophyta; class Magnoliopsida; order Chloranthales; family Chloranthaceae; genus Chloranthus; species Chloranthus sessilifolius. The sequence goes on from CM037585.1 coordinate 162,158,305, forward strand.
ACACATGGGTGCCGTACATTAAAATGATGGTGAAAGCCTTTTGAAAACCTATAAAAGGATCCTCAAAATGGACAGATCTAAAAATTCATTTATCATAATGAGGCCTAGTACGTTGAAACATTATTGCAAAAGGTGCCTAAGTTGGCGCCTTTTGCAATATACCTTTGAAGGCCACTAAATCCAACAGATATTTGTGGTAGGAAAATTGGTGCCTAAGTTGGCAGCACAATCCAATACAATTGACCAGCCACTTGTGTGTATATTCTCCTTTCAAAATGAATGATATTAATGCTATGTCAATTAAATGAAACCTTCTACTCGATTGCATATGTAATGTCTTCCATTTCATCAGTAGATTAATGTTGTGTTATATGTTTCAACTTTCAAGTTTGTGGAAGTTATACTTTGTCAGGAGTACAAGTACTCATTATAGATCTTCTAAAGAATATCTGAACTTGGGATTAATTTTTTCAGGTAGGAGAGATACCCCAAGGGCTTCCAAAGTTTTCTGTTCCTATGAACTTTGGGTATGCTAAGTCTTTGATTTCAACATCGATTCTCATTACTGGTGTTGCTATATTGGTAAACAAAGGTTTCACAAAGTTAATCTCACCTGCTAAGTTTTCTATATTTCATTGTGAAGCATCCAATGAATGATACAAATATTTTCAAATTGTAGGAGTCTGTGGGGATTGCAAAAGCATTGGCAGCAAAGAATGGATATGAGCTGGACTCAAATCAAGAGGTAAGGAATGGAAGGGTAAAATTCTCTGAGTTTCTCTCTATCATGGATTGAAAACAGCTGTTTGTTTAATCATGGCTTATGCTTGCCTCCTGTCAAATATGAGCATATTTGATATTTTAGTTACCAAGTATGGGCACATGTAATGGATATCTTAAACCTTATTTGTCACAAAAATTATGGTAAAAAAAGTTGAAAGTACCGTCAAGGTTTAAATATTTGAATGTGTTCTTACAACTCTCAGGATCAAACTCTGGAAGTATGACTCAGTCAAGTCATGCCTGAGTCCAATCCCTTATTCTGTTGCTGCTAAGAAATGCTACCTGGACACATATACATGTGGTGTCATTGGTATGGGCTTAAGGCTCCTGAGAGTGTTTTTCAAATGTTGATATTGGTATGTACATAAGGCATTTGAGAAAGTTTCTAAAATGTGGATGCATGGACATTGGCTGTATACAAGTATATTCAATATCCAATTACTCAAAATAGGGAAAACGAAATTGGCACTTCAACATCTATGGCAGAAGTTGAGTCACTACAACCCTCTCTCTGAGCTACAACCTGAGTCTACCAAGATTGTCGCAAGACAAGTTGAGTGACATCAACTTTAAGATTTTTTTGGGTGAACTTTGATCCGAGTCTGAGCAGCTTTGTACTCAGATCTAGCGGGTGAGGCCTCTCTCTTTTCATTCTGTTTATGCTACTGTATTTGGTGACAAGTGTCGTAGGGCTATTATGTCGTCCTTCAATTCAGTGATACCTCCACAAAGTACTGTTTTTGCTACCGATTTTCATCCACTTCCTGGTGACCGAGGCAAGAGGGATGATAAAGGCTGCCCTTGTTGTAGTCGTTGATGGTGTAGATCATCGATAACTTGTACTCACCATGATTGCCGGACATGATCATGATCACTCTATCGGATGAATGATTATCCTGATGGTTATCAGGCTCATTCATTAGTATTGTTGTAGATTCCCAAATCTGGGACCATTGAAGTTAAATGTTGGATTTGAGAGATGATAGAATTCACAGATCACAGATCCCGGAGCTTGAATCAAAGGAACACCTGACCCGAGGTCATTAGAGATCCTAGAGGAGGTGCAGGGAAGCCCCCAGGTCCCTCACAGGGTCCTGCACCCCTTTTATTTTTTGTCATGTCTATTTTGTGTTTCTATTAGAGGCCAGTTTTTTCTAGCGTCTCTAATAAAGACGCCAGACTGGATGTACATTAGGTACAGATCTGCATCTCAATGTTCATCTTGGTTGACCAGTTGACCTCAGAAATTGTCCCAACCTACCCAAATCTTACCTAAACTAACCCCCTAGTAGGTCCCACCCTAATTTAATTCCCATCCAAAAACTTAGAATCTTTGAAATTCCTCAATCTCTATTTAAACCTCCTCCATACCTTTATTAAATTCATTTTAGCCGAGCTAAATCTTTCCAAGTGGTAAACCCTAAGATTTTGAAAATTACCTAACTACCCTCACTTATCTCCCTATCTTTTCAATGCCCTTTCTAGAATGGAAGACATTTGTTACATCCAAGGGTTGTTCTTGAGGAGAAGAAGCACAATCCCTATGCCCTCAAGTAAGCCAATTGGAGGTTGACACTTGTCTAACACTTGTGAAACCTCTATTGATTCTTTTACTCTTTCTTGAACAACTCATGGATGAAAGACACTTGTCACATCCAAGGATTGTTCTTGAGGAGAAGCAACACAATCTTGTTCTCTTAAGTGGGCCAATTGGGGCTTGACACTTTTCAAACACCGATTGGCCCATTTTGTTATAAATTGAGGCCTTCTCCTCTCAAAGTGTTAGAATTATTATTCCCGTAGTGAAACTCTGCCCTAATCCTCCCATATCCATCTCCATGTAGATTCCAAAACCCTAATTTCTCATCCCTAACTCTATGCAAACCCTAGAGCCTTAGACCTACCACACCCCCTACCTTTACACCTAAATCTAGCCTCTCCATCCTAGTTCCGGTCAAGATCAAGTTCCCTTTCTCCTCTGCCTATTTTCTTTTCTTTTATTTGCAAATATTCTCTTTATAGTCTCTCTTTGCCCCGTTGTTAAGGCCTCTGTTTGTCGAAATTATTGCTGATTTGAGGCTTAACTTCGTGGAACATTGCCTTTGGGGGAAGGGAGACTGCCATATTTACTTTATGATATTTGCACATACTCGTAATTCCTTTATCATTGCCATTACTCTGCTCGAATGGCATTGTAACGACCTTGATTGTGGATCTTGACACCAAGTCAAGCATTGCACTGTGGAGCCTACGGGAAAGAGTGAAGCCCCTTAAGTTTCCACTGCTATTACGTTGCTTTAATTTTTATTATATTGTGTTTTATTTCATTTATTTTTGCATAAGAGCGGGCCTAAGTAGAGACCGCATTTACGCGGGCACTAGGGGTGTGCTCACATACTACCCCTAGCGTAAGTGAGCCGATGATGCATGGCAAACGCACTAAACCCTAAGTATGAGATTTGGGATTAAATTGAATAGCAGAAATATTCAAAATCATCTAACAACATAGAATTACTCAACATATTCAATTATGGCAATTAGATTAATTCAATTCTAGCATCGGTTTGCATTTGAAGTTTCCCAATCTAGAAAAACGGCTCCGATGAGGGAACTCGAGTTTCGATCTACGTTATGGTTCCAAGCAACAATTTCGGGATCGTCTCTTGACTCCTCTAGGCTTTGAAGATTTAAAGGCCCGAAGGTTAACCATGGAAAAATCAAAGATATATCACGAATAAGGTATGAGTAACGATTCCAACAGCTAATCAACTATGGATTTGGACCTTGGTTTTTATCGAAAGGAATAAAATTTCAATTACCTGTGAATAATCGAGAAAATATAAGAAAGGGATATGGTTCCAAGGCTTCACACCAAGGGTGTACGTCAATTTTGCACCAATCCGCACAAGAGAATCGAAGATTCACTCTCCAAGTTTGAATGAATCTCTCTTTCGGGTGAAAAATCTCACAAGTTCTCTATGGTTTGCACAAAGCAAAACTCTCAATCAATATTCATTAACTTTAAATTGTTCTTTACATTCCTTTATGTAGGCTATAAACCCGAACTAAGCAATAAAATCTAAAATAGAAAGTCCTAAAGCAACTAAAACTCAAAATTAGCAATTTTCGCGTCAAAATTCTGTGTAGTCACTAAATCAGGATCGTCCTAAAGCCACATATGTCCGTACCTGAAAGGGTTCAAATCACGGATGTCTGTGATTGAGTCACAGATGTTCATGCTTGGGCACATATGCCCATGCTTGGGTATAGATGTCTATGCTATAATTTTCCAGAACACCCTTGTTTTCATGAATGTATGTCCTGAGTTCACGGACGTCCATCGTATGTTGACGAACTTTGCTTCCTTTTCTTTCTCCCTTGTTTTTCCTTCTTGCCTTCTCCTTGCACTTTCCCACATGTGTACATCGGTCCTCACATGCTCCTTTGCATGCTAAACTGAGCTCCAAAGCTTTGGATCTCCACGTGCACCTGCCATTCGTCTTGTATAGTGAGATGTCCCCATCAGCCGCTTACCCAGTTTTGTTTGGTAAGGCTGGTACCGAGAGTCTAAAACATTGAGACTTTGGTCCCCCTGCTTGTCAAAGAAAACCGAGTGGCGACTCCAAGTAGTCTGCAATAGGGTTGCTACAATTGTACTGCTCCTACCGATGCTATGAGTTTTCTGAGAGCATAGATGGCAGAGACGAGGGTAGAGAAAAGCACATAGATGGCCGACTTCATTGTTAGATCCCTTCGGACTTTCATTCTCTCCAGACCCTTCAAGCATCCTTGTTTCGTTTGAATTTTTTGTCACTATCTTGTCTCCCTCTCCTAGTTGGGTCTTTGATTCAGGAGCTATTGATCTTATGATGGTGAATCTCAGGGTTGCTCTTTATCCTCCCTTCCATCCACAGAGCTCAGGTTTTCTTAGTTGATGGTTCTTCCACTCCAATTTTTTCAGTGGAGTCATTCTAGTATTCCCACCTCTCTTTATTTCACGCTCTCTATGTTCCTCATTTGTCTTCTAATTTGCTTTCTGTTTGTAGCCTTACAACGAAACAAAATTGTTGTGTTAAATTTTATCCTTTTATTACCTCTTTTAAAACTTTACTACGAGGAGGATTGTCAGTGGAGGAGTTGAGAGAGGAGCGCTATACATTTTAGTTTCAGATATGGAGAGCTTGACTGCTACTGTTGCTGATGGTGCCGTTCTTGCCGATCTTTGTACTTTTTTTTTTTTTTTTTGCTTTCCTACTACTACTGTCAGTCTTGATACTTTATTTTTATGCATGCGTGATATGGACATGTTAGATTTCAAACTCTATATTCTATGATTCCTTTTTTAGAGATTTTTGTATAATTTATAAGTTTCATGTGATGTTCGTGAACTCTCTAAAAATATTAGAACCATTGATCCTTCTCATTTGCATTGATGTAGTTCTATTTTGACTTAATGGATTCTGATGTTAGGGGCCTTCCCAAATCATTTCCCTTGATGAATTTCATTATTTTGTTACTCTTATTAATGATTATACTAGGGTTACTTGAGTTTATTATGTGAAATCTAAAGATGAAGTGTTCTAACTTCATTTGGAGGCTCTCTTAAATCCTTTTATGTCTGATAGTGATGACGAGTATACCAAAAACTCCTTTACGTAACTCCTTGTTGATAACATTGCATATTAGTTCTGTTGTCCTTACACTCCCCAGCAAAATGGTGTTGCAGAATGTTAGTATAGACACGTAATTGGCGTGCCCGGTCTTTCTTGTGAGGTATGCACCTGCCTAAGACCTATTGGTCCATGGCATTGCTTACTCTTCGCTTGAATGCTTCCTCCTTAATAGTACACCCTCAAGGATTTAGGAGGTTATACTCCTTTCCAGATAATTCGGCCTATTGTTCCTATGTTTATCATTGAGCCACAGGTGTTAGGGTTCAGGATCTTCGCCTTGGTCGTCAATTAGATGATAAAGCTATTAGATGTATTTTTGGGAGATATTCCAATGTGTCCAAAGGATATCGTTGCTACCATCCTTGGTCTCATCACTTGTTCACCTCCCTGGACATTACCTTCTTTGAGACTGAGCCCTTCTTCTCTTCTGCTTCTTCCCAGCTGATGCTATCTGTGAATGATAGTCACTTGAGAGGGTACTAGTTTTGTTAAAAAACTAGCAAAGCCTGCACAAAGGCAAGGTTGTTGAATGAGGGAATCCCCCCCAAAATTCTCTGCCAGTGAACCTGCATGAACATTAATACTAATCGCAACTAGTAGGGCTTCAAAAGTTCCAAGCAAGCAAGATATTTCATTCAATTGTGAATTAAATTTCTGAAATCCTGGTCTAATTTTAAAAAGGCATGTATGATACAAATAATTAGAAATCCTGGTCTAATTTTAATTCTAAAAGACTATAAAAATATTACACTTTACTCCTTCTCAAGTTTGTGCGTTACCAGGCTAGCCCCTATTCATACATGGCCTTTTTTCTATTGTTGATATGGTTACTATTTCTCTCACCGTTCGTGCGACCCTTCTTTATCGCGCATGGAAACCAACCATGATAAAGGAGAGGGATATTATACTAAATTGTTTTTCAGATGCACAATATTGTTGAAGAAGATGACTTCATTTGAACATGGAAAGAGGAAAGTGAACAGTGATGCTGACAAGTTGGGGTGCAAATGGGTCTGCTCAACCCAAGGGTCCGGTGACCCCACCCGCCATGAGTCGGGTCTGGGTTCATCTTTTCTACCTGTCAGGTCAAGTCTGTAGAAAATCCCAACCCGTTTAGTAGTCAGGTCAGATTTGAGTCAGAATATTCAGACTCATTGGCTCGTTATACTAGTAATATACTAATACATAATACTAATGTTTGAGTAGTTGTGTTTCATAACACAACTTTTTAAAATCCCTAAACGTACATACATACGCACATATGTACTTTTTACAGTTTACTTGCTTAAGATTTTAAAATCCCTAAACGCAATCCTCCTTCCTCTCCTCCCAACTCTATGTAGAAGCAGACTCCACGCCTATGCAGATACTGGCCCTATGTCTAGATAGCGAGACCGACGTCAATGATGAATAGGTAAAATTTTCCTTTCATTTTCTTGTTTATTTATTATCTTTTTTTGACATTGATTTCAATTGCTATTTTTTTGTTACTTTCATTGATATTGGGGCCAAAGGGTTGACGATATTGCCGTTTTACATTTGATTTCTTATTTTCCAAAATTTTATTCTTTTAATGGCTTCTTTTTTGTTGATTTGCAAATACCTCTCTCTCTCTCTCTCAGTATCGCTCTCGTTGCAATATACTACAACTTTGCTGTATTGAGGGCAGATTCGGGTCAGTTTGGGGTTAGTGGTATATGCATCGGGTCGGTTCGGATTGAGGTAATGGCTGGCTAGTTGGGGCTGGCTTCTGGTTAAAGTTCAAGGATGGCAGGTCGGGTTCAGGTTGACCCAACCCGACACTGCACCCCTTGTGACAAGCTTCCTAAGGATGGGTTGGAAAATAAAATGTTGATGGTTCTAGTAGACCTAAGTCGTCTTTTTATAGCTATTTGGCTTCAATCTCCCCTTTACAAAAAAAATTGAAGATCTAGTTACAATTAGAAACACTTTTATATCTTCATCCATGGATCCCTTACTCATACTCAGTCAATTGGAAATTGGTCCAACTTAAAAAAAAATTATGCTTCGCGATTTCAGAATCCAATTTTGTTATTCTATTTTTACCTTTGGATACAAATCACGAGAATGCATATTCTTCCTCAAATGTGGCATTGAGAGGTAGAGGATTAAGCCCTTTCAAGAATTTTTTTTTTTGATCAGAATATGAATTAAACCGAAAGACCCCTTAACTGTTTTAGTTGTTAATAGAACGAATCACACTTTCACCACTAAACTATACCCGCTACAATGTATATATTTTATATGAATGGATCTTTGTCGAACAAGGGAGTAAGATGTAATCAAGATAGGATCAAAATCACGAAATTTGGAGTGCTGACGTGTTATGCGGAGGGAGCTCGATAAAATCAAATAGGATAAATAAGAAGTAAGAAGGCCAAGGCTCATTTCAATAACAATTTATACCTTTTCTTTTACTGGGGAATTTTTTAGTGATAGGCCCAGTTTCAAATAAAAGAGCCATTGAAGTCGGAACTCGGAACAAAAAAAATGACTTGTGCAAGAATCCATAGCCCCTTATTCTATGTATGTTCTATTCTTTTTTTTTTCATTGTTATTTGTTATTATTATGATTGGGAGTTTTATACCATAGCAATAGTTGGAATGTAACGTGTGGTCTGAGGAAGGAAGCTCTTCCAAGCAAATTTATGGTTTGATCAAATCACATCTTGCTTCCAACCCATTTATGTAGGGGTGCAAACCCTAAACCAAAGCCCGATTCCGAATTGAAAATCCCGTACCGGCCCGAAAATCGAAACAAACCGAACCGAACTAAACTGATTCCAGTTCGGTTTCAGTTTAGGGTGGAAAAAACCGAAACTAAAAAAATAAAAAAAGGTAAAATACCCACACCAAACCGAACTGAAAAAACTGAAATATTTCTGTTTCGGTGTCGGTTAAAAAAATAAATAAATGATACCGAACCGAACTGAAACCGATTCATTTCGGTTCGGTTTCTGTCTAGGGCGTACTGAACCGAATACCGGAAAAATCGATATCGGTTCGGTACACCGAACTTGGATCCCTACATTTATGTACCACCATGCTTGGAGTAGAATTCTGGAAAAGAACTCGAAGATTTCTACCGGATTGCATTTCCACTTTTCCATGAATGATTTTTTAGGTGCAGCAAAGGCTAACTACTAGTAAAATCTAAGGCCAAAATCAATGGATTCATGTCTTCGCGTTCCACCCAGGCGTGATTCAAGACAGGAAGCACGGATTGATCAAACAACTTTTCAACATTTTGAAACAGGTGGATTAAAAAGAGTAGATTCAAGTAAGCCGGCTGTAATTGTCAATAAATGTTTCATAATTGCAGTATCCAGATTTAGATGCCTGAGAGCTATCCAATAATGATGTGGTGTCGAAGTAGGAAATTCATTAAACGATTTTTAATGATCACTTATGAATTGAATCCTTGATACTCGAAGATATTTGCGACTGTTGAGTATCCTATTGACTCACTTCCGATCTTTCCATGTCATTGGATCAATGGAAGCCCAAGATCATGGCATTTTTGATCTTGTAGCGGTCGAAAATACTGGTGGTTCACATAAATCCATAATGCCATGTTGAACCATAATTTCAATGAATCGTGATGTGAGCAGCTTTTGTTTCCATATTCCATATTTTTTATCTTTTCCCTTGTGACCTTTGTTACTTCTGTTGTGGGTACTTGGGGATTTCTGGCTCTCCCCTACTGCTCTGCTCAAGTATTAAATATTAGAATTGGTGAACAGATGCAGGGCAACAACTGCCCCTTATTGGGAAATGGTGAAATAGGCATGGAAGCCCACTGGGCCTGGCATTCCTCTACGCAGCTAGCGTTGGGCTTGCTCATTATTAAGCCCATAGCATGGGTTTAAACGGACACTTGGGCCAGCCCAGAATCAAATATTTTATCATTTTACATAAGCCTGGCCTGAACCTGCTATGTTGCTAAATGGATCTGTCTGTGCCTATCTTAGGACCGATTATTAAATGTACTGGCTCTAGGTATATTTGTGGCCCAATTGAATAATGAGTGGGCTCTGGCCTGGCCTTTAGGCCGCTTCAATTATCTGCCCGTTTATGGTCTACATGTGAAGTCTTTCCGACTGATCAATCACAGCTGCACATTTAAACAGTGAAAAACTGCTCATCCTCGTTGATATTAATATTGAATACCTTGATGATGTTGATTAGCGATTCAAAGTTAGTTACCATCACAACAGGAGATAACAGCTCAATTTTGTAGTATGAATTTATTATGAAATAAGTGAAGATGTTATAATTCATGCTATAGTGGCCAGGTACCTGCTTCCAAAAGCACTAGACCTGAGTTCAAATCCCCTCCCCCCCCTAGGGATTTATATCCCATGCTGACCCGGCATGTGCTAATTTGGGGTGCGCCTAGGATTAGGCGGGTGCTCTAAGAGGGCCAGATACCTAGGTTATCAAAAAAATATAATTCATGCTACAGTGGTCTTTATTATGCTTGTGTTCTTGTTGATGGAAATGCTATGTTCACTGGGAATAATTATAAATTGTGAGTAAAATTATAAGGATTTGAGTTATTGTCACACGTATTCACTTGTATGATATATATAATGATGAAAACATAGATTCCGATTTTGAGGTCTTGGTCTACCTTTGAAATCTCAAAGCAACTGCAAACATGGAAGTGTATTTGGAAATGACAGTTATAGAACAAGGATGTGTTTCATTGGCCAGTCAAGTAGCTAGCTCACAGTGTTGAATGTGGTCTTTGTAGTTTTTATATCATTACATGTGGAAAAAGGATCTAATGTTATTTTTTACAGTTATTTGGTCTTGGTGTGGCGAATATTTGTGGTTCCTTCTTCTCTTCATACCCTACAACAGGTATAGATACTAAGGTTCCCTAAATGTTTGGAGTGTGGATATATTATACACAAAGCACACAGATTAAAATTGAATTATTTTTTTCTTTTGAACTTTTCACCTCTTAGAGCTTGGTCTTTAACTAGCATATAATTGAAAGACAGTATGTTGACTTCATTATGCAGGTTCCTTCTCTAGGTCTGCCGTAAACCATGAAAGTGGAGCAAAAACTGGTTTGTCCGGAATTATAATGGGAATTATAATGGGAGGTGCTCTTTTATTCTTGACACCGTTATTTGCAGAAATACCTCAGGTATTTATTTCTTTTGACTCCACATTAAGAGGACAATTTCCTGTTTTATGAGTAGTGTTATTTTCTTCAATTGGTTTATGCGAAAAACAGAACAGAGAAAAATGAGAAATGTAGAATGAATTCTAATTGGTAGCTTCTCTTTGGAAAGAAAAAATATGATATTAGTTTCTATTCACTTCCGCAAGTTAAAGAATGCCATGAAATGGGCCATGGAAACAAAACATACAAAGAGATACAGTATAGCAAAGTGATATAGGACCAAACATTAAAACCTAATTTTAATGGCTGAGATTAAAAATTATATTTATAAATTATATAAATAAAGTGCTGAACTTCATGGAAGAAGTTAAAGAATCTCATTATAATAATTCGATTAGTGTTCCAATCCGGCAATGTGATCGCTTCTAAACTTGGAAATAAGGATTCTAGTGAAAGATCTTGATTTCCACTAGCCTAGGGCATCAAACGACATCCCATGAGGGCTTTTTCCATTCCATTCTAGGGTTGGAAAGAAAGAAGGGTTGAAACAAGGTTAATTTTAATTTTTAGCATGATATACTTCTGATTTCAAGAAATTTGGGGATCACTTTCTGCGATATACATAGTTCATCAACTGTGCTAATAAAAAAAATCTTTGATTTTTATTTTGAAAACAAAGGCTTTTCGAGATGTGAATTAATTTTTCTTAGATAGTATGCCCTATGGAATCAAGAAGACTTCAAAAAGGGCTAAATTCTCAGCCAAATCCAGATTTATGAATTGATGGCAGACTCAATGCTTACTAGTTTCCAGAGATTCAAGAAAGATTCAAATCAAGAATTTAAGATATAAAAAATTCACATATCTCGCACATAGAACAATAAAACTTGTTAAAATATTAAGAAAAACCATTGGCCTCACACCAAACCCATCTCGGGGAAGAAGAAGAATCTCTCTTTTCTTTCAATATTCGTAACCATAACATAATATTATCATCATAAAAGTTTTTTTACATAATATTTAAAGCCAACCGTAAAGGAAGTCCTACTTACTAAAAAATAAATTACTTTCCCATTAAAAGCCTCTGATTGGACGGTCACAGAGTGCTCAACTTTCAATCTTGTCGCTTTTGTATATGGCCAATTTTCAAACATCAAACAAAAATCATATTGATGCGAAGTTGGTCTTATTTGAAATTTTTTCAAGGTAGCTTAACGAGTCAAGAAACACACAATTCTGATGCATATTGAAGAAGTTATGACTTTTCGGATGTTCCGCTGAAAGTGACGAATGTATGTGGTCATGTGACACATGTACATTCACAGCTGTTATGATCTAAAGTAAAACATCATGAAAAATCAAAGTCCACCACACTATTAACAATCCAAATGCCTCTAGTAATGGTCCATCAGGCGATTAACGTTCAATGTTGAAGATATAAATTGATGACACAACGATGAGAATGAAGAACGATGAAGATCCAATAGCTGATATGAATAATGATGAAGATCCAATGGTGGAAAGTGGTAATCCAACGGCCTGAATCATCCCATGTGCACGTCTTCCCAATGTGGGGTCTTCTATTATGCTGCACATGCACACATGGGCCCTTCAACTACCCATTTCAAGTGCTACTCATGGAACATGTATTTTGATTGTTTTTGCACCTCCGATACACTTTGAAGGGTTTGATGTTTGCATCAACTTTGCCCGACTGAAAAGGACTCGTCCTTGATGAGTCATGACTGTGATACCTCTAATGCATGTCCGGATCCAATTGCCTAAGCTCCTCTTAGTGACCCAAGACTCTCTAACTCTGTCAGATCTTTTCATTTCAAGAGATACTTTTAGTATCCCCCTTGGTTGGTAGAGACGATTTGGTCTTCCAAGATATTTTCAAATATCTTTTCTAGGATGTGCATGTGGTGGAGGCGGAATTGGCTGAACAAATATGATAGGCCTAAGTACAGAAGAAGCATCAAGGAATGGGTTGGTGGGAATTACTGTTGGATCTAGAAATGGAACGAGTTCTTTCACATTGAATGTCACACTGATTCCTTTGTTAGGTGGAAGATCTTTAGCATTTGCATTAGGACCAAAATCTTGAAATGCCCAACACTGATTGCTTGCAACTTCTTTGTAACTCCTTGTGGTAATCGCTCAGGCCTATTCTGAACCATGACAAAATCACTTTCTTGAAATTCCGTAAATGTTATATGAGAGTTCAACATAAACTTATATTTTTCATTTCTCAAAGTTATTTCCTTTTAATCTTTAGCATGCAACTCATGAATGTGACAGGCAAATGCATATGCAAACTCTGATTACCTAGCTGTCATGGGGATGAGATCTATTGGGGCACTACCTCAAAAGGATTCTGGCCTAATGCCATATTTACTGAATTATTGTATGCAAACTCCGCCACAGATAGTGACTGAATCTCAACTCTTAATATGATCACCAACAAGGTAATGTAGGAGATTTCCAGGACTTCTATTCACAACTTCGGTTTGCCCATTAGTTCTGGGTAATAAGCTGAAGAAAACTGAAGCCTAGTTCCGATCTTATGCCAAAATGTCTTCTAAAAATTACTAACAAACTTGACATCTCGGTCAGACACAATGGTTTTAGGCAGCATGTGAAGACGAACAACATACTCAAAAAATAATTTAGTAATGTGGCTTGCTTCGGAGGTTTTGGGACAAGAAATTAAATGGGCCATTTTAGAAAAAAAGGGTCCACCACCACAAAAATAGAGTCGTGCGTCCTGATAGTTCTAGGAAGTCCGAGCACGAAAATCATGCTATGGTTTTGCCACAGAGTGTGTGGTACTGACAGTGGGGTATACCATCCTGTATTTTGCTTCGCTAGTTAACATGTCTAACATTATCTTATAATTATGGCAACGTTTCACATGCAATTGGGCCAATAAAACGATCCTCAGCAAGGACATTGGTCTTGTCAGGACCAAAATAACTAGCTATCCTGTAGGCATGGAGTTTCCAAACGAGAAAATCTCATAGAGAACTGGGGGGAATGCGAAGAAGTTTGTCCTTAAACATGAAACAACCTGTAGGAAAATCCATAAATACCTATCCCCTGACCACTCGAGAGTAAGGTATACCACTTCCCAAAATACAGACATATAAGATAATCATCCTTTAGTCGCTCAAATCCGGTAACCTCAACACTCATGAAGTGTAACACTGCCACTCTACGGCTAAGCGCACCCACTAGTTTGTTCTCGGCCCCTGCTCTGTGCTTCAATACGAGTGAATATTCCTGAGGATATTTAATCCAGTTGATTGCCTTTCCTATTTTTGTTAATTAAAACAAACCTACTTACTAGTTTACAGTTTACACCTTGGTTTATGGCTGAGAGCTGATCATTTGGATCCCCTCTACACCAGACTTCAACAGTCTATTGGCTAGACGTCAGTATCTACATTTGAATCAGGATGTTTTTTACTAGGAAAAAAGGTTGAACAAGTCCGGCTGTGTTGGGGTGTAAAAAATGAGCAATGATTTAGCACAGTGCAAAAAGGAATGGTGGACAAAGGAAAGAGTATAGCAGTGTAACAATGCTTAAATCATGTCCCAATATCTTGCATGTGAAGGATGGAGACATCCCCCATGTTAGAGGTCAAGAGTTTTTTCTTGTGGCGGTGACGATTTTCAAAGATTCAAGCATTTCTTTCTTGCCAAATGTTAAAATCGCGCACCTAAGGCAAAAAGGAGCTTTATCCCATTGATTCCCTGGATGGTCTTTACCACGTCAAGCTCGATAATGATATTAGCAAGGGCTTTGCCAATCCCAAACCACCCTAAAATGAAGCGCCAAATCTAAGTACTATAAACTTAGTGGAGGAAGAGTATTTGGGGTCCTTGGGGATTCTCATGATTCGCTTGGCATAAGTGCATCTAGTGTGTATGATCACCCTCTTCTTCATGAGGTTGCAATGTGTGAGAAGCTTTTGGAGACAAGCACTTGAAATGGTGCAAGAGAACTTAGTCGCATTGTCCCCTATTGAACACGAGTTTACCCAAGGAACAGTAGGAACCTCAGCTCTCATGAGGTTCTAGGTAGAGTAGGAAGTTAACTTTCCATTACGGGTTGATGTCCAAATGATACAATCTTCTCTGGTGGCATGAGAAAGAATGTCTTGTTATTAGACCCCAAATCTGTAAATAGCCGAAGTCGGAGGTGGAGGTCCCACTCACCATTTCTAACAGAATTTTCAACCTTGATCTCTGTTTCAAGTCACCCAAATCTACTAGAATAGCCGTAGTGCGAGGTTGAGATCCCATTGGAAAAAGAAAAGAAACAACTCTTACAAATTCCACCCGTTTCTAATAAACTCTTCAACCTTGATCTCCATTCCAAGTCCCAATTCATACAGCCCCAGGCGAGGTCCTGTAATGTTGATGAGCCTGCCCACCTCTAGCCAGGGTTCCAGCCAAAGGTTGGTGACCTGTCCATTTCCTAGCTTGCATCTTATGGCATCCTTGTATGGTTAGAGAAGCTTTAAGACGTTGACGTATCTTAGATATTCGTCCTCTTGATATGGTGAGTGTGCACCCATCTAACCCAGAGAGCTTTAACATCCATGGAGATAGCGCTCGAAATGTTTCATAAGGAGGCCATTGACAATGTCCTTTGGTCTCTATAAGCCTAAGACCTCCTCCAGTTCTAGGGTGGAAGTTTATTCTCAAAAACTGTAGCATAAATTTGGACATTTCCCATAGAAATTTCATCATACACCCTTTTAGCACTCTCTTAGGGAGTTGAACAGTCCTTAACTGTATATGTGAAGACTTGAAATCACCATTCTAATGAGATCAACACAACCTACAAAGGAGAAGAGACAGTTCCGCCACCCCTTCACCATTGTATCTATCTTTTCACGGAGGGCAAAGTAATATGATCGCCTAAGCCTTTTTAGAGAGAGGTGGGAGGCCAAGGTACTTGAGGGAAGCTTAGCTTTCCCAATGCCTACGGTTCCCATAATTTGTCTTTAAAAAAGGACATCTACTGTCCAAAATGACTTTGTATTTTGAAGGGTTATAGATGAGCCCAGTATTTGGCGAAGACATGGAAAATGTTTGAGACGGCTTCAACATTACTAACTCCAGCGTTGAGGAACATCTTAAGGTCATCATCAAACATAATGCTATTTGGATGTATATGAATATGTAACTATGATGTGTTAAGAGTAATAATGGGTGTGTTGTAAGTGTATTTTTTGTCCATATTCGAGTTATGTTCTTGCATGAAAGGCATTTTCAGTGGCAAAGATGGTGAACTAGTTGGGATTGTGCCTCACATCTAGGGCTCTCAATGGGCCGGATTAGGGACAGGCTGGGGTTCAACCCCGCCCTAATCTACCCGGGCCAGGTTCCCAAAATTTTCAGCCCGGCCCTAACCTGGGTTGCGATGTACTCAACCCAAGTCCAGCCCCTACCGGTCCAGGCCGAGTTTGTGGGTTTTTCCGGGTTTTCTTTCGGCTGTTTTTTTCTAATAAAATTTAGTTGGTCTATTTTTTCTAATAAAATTTGGTTGGGCTTGGGCTGTTTTTTTTCTAATAAAAGTTGGAAGAAGGTTAAAAATTTAATTGAATAATTATATTAACATTATAGATGTTCAGATACATGCTTTTATTCATATATTTTATTTTAGTTTGTTGAAATGGTTATAACGGACAACGGTTGCTTCAAAGGACAACTGGTTGCACAATGGTTATAACGGACAACGATTAATCTCAGGGCATTTAAGTAAGTGATATTTAATTAAAAGAAATTTTTTTTATAACTTTGAAAGGATAAATTATATATATATATATATATATATATATATATATATATATATATATATATATCCGGGCTGGGTGCGGGTGTTGGAACACTCAACCCAAGCCCGGCCCGGATTCCGGGCTGCAACATGTTTAGCCCGGTCCGGATACCTGGCCTAGTTTGCTTGATAGAATGTACCACTTTTTTCCGGCCGGGTGTAGGCCAAAATCCGGGCCAGCTCGGCTCATTGAGAGCCCTACTCACATCCGTTTACATCCTCCCCTTGAGGCACATACCCACCTATGGAGGATAGACAGGACTAACACTCACTGAATACCGCTTTCTTAGTGACAAACATACGACCAGAACTAGGATGACAGAACTAGCAGAGTAACCCAAAAACATGTACTTCAAGGATCGGTTATCAAGTTTTGTATGATGGGGATTGGTATTGTACACAGACAACACAACAGAATACACGAAGAGAAAGATTAAACATTTCTTCATTTGAAGTACACATAGAGAAAGGTGTCTGCCTAAGTAAGAAACATTTCTTCATTCGGTTATCAAGCCATATGGCTCTTAATGCTCACCAATTTTCTTCCCCGTTCTCAAGTCCTGGAAAGCACAGTGAGAAGGGAAGAAAGTGGCCCTATTTAAAGATTTTTTTAATACTGCAATCTGATAATAAGTTGTGATGACAGACGAGGACAGACGAGGATATAAAGAGAAGAGGATAATGGAACATATTACCAAGAGGAACAGTTCCAACACTAGTTACTGATCTCAGTAACCATCTGCAATGCGAGCTTGGTGTCTTGATTTGATGGTAGATATAACAAAATCAAGACAAGTCACCATTCACGTGATCAGTCGCCGCAGTATCAATAATCCATGGAGATGAAGAAGAGGTCGGAGAACAGATGTGCAAGCAACATGAATAGCCAGAATGCTGAATTTCAAACAGGTTCTATAGACTACTACAGCACAGCTCAATCCATGAAACAACTATCAATAAATAACAACCCCTATTGCAATCGACTTCAACAACTTGTAACAACTCAGGTACTCACAATCGATCACTACTATACACAAGAAGAATACCCAGAAAATAAGGGCTGATAAATCTGTTACACCACTGCCCACCAACACTCAAAATAGCACATTAGCAACTTAATTTGATATATTGACCGTTCAACCAATTGATTGTAACGCAACGGTACCTCCTCAATTACAGGTTTTTTTTTAAAGGTTTATTTGCTGCATCTAAAGTCCACACAAGCAACAGGAGACATTCATCGAAATAACTTAAACTAAACACAGCCACACAGCCATTGTTCATCAATAGCTTTCATCTACACTTCATCAAAAAAAAAACCACACAGTTGGGTGATGATGCTTCAACGGTATACAATATCGAACCCACAAATACCACTTTATATAGTCCTAGATCTCTCACAGGTACATTATAAAGAGAAGAGGTGGCAGAAGTTGTACAGTACACATGTTGGAATAAGAAAACCTGAAACTACAGAAAATACATATGACAAATGCAATGTAGCACCCAAATGAGGCCCCATATAAAAGATTGGACCCAGTTAGCATGTCAAGAGGTAAAAACTGATCAGCCCTCTCAAATCTTGTAGCCATCTGATGGTTGGATGTGAGAATGCCCAGAAAACCGTGGTTCAAAGGGATTCATGATGAATCATTGTTTCCTTTGAAACAGCCCCCAAACTTTGAAAATTCAGGAAAAATCATTAAAAATAGTAGGAAGATCTCTATAAAATACAGTTGTTATTAATAAGATCTAATGTCATCTGTTGACCTATGATTACGTCAGCATGACATCAGCGTGCGCAGGGTCAAGCCTGCTCTGATACCAAGAGGAAGAGATAAGAAGTTAATGTGTCTGTGATAGTAGAGAGGAGTTAAGGTTAGAAATAGAGAAGTAGGAAGTAGGGGAGGAAGAAGGGAGATAGAGATTTACCGATAAAAAAAAGGGAGAGAGAGAGATATTTGGGATGCTTAGCGCAAAATGCGATGGGCTGAGAATTTATTAGTGACTAAAAACATTTGAGAAATACCCCTCATCAAATGCATTTACTCATTACTGCTACAACATTATCCTACACAAAGCGCAAGTATATATACTAATTATGGACACACTCCATCATCCATAATGCACTGAAAAAGACATGGTAACAATAGATATATTGCATTGTATTTGTAATAATAATTATATTAGTTATATGACAAGAATAAGTATTCTACATATACTATATATTATTTATATAAAATATATATTATATACACTATTTTATATATTACTTCTATAATTTTCACAAAATATTACATCATATCTATGTAAAAGATTGTAATATAATGTATCATTTTTTGTCTATTTTTACTTTATGCACTGGAGGATGGCTGTATAGCCGCCCACCCTAGTTTCCCTTTATAAACTTCATTATCAATGCTATGTGGGCATTGAACCAGGTTCGGGCGGAACTGAGCTGGGCTCGGGTTCATTTTTTTCTCAAGGTCGGCCGGGCCCTGCCCGGTTCACCCATTAATGGATCCAAACTGGGTGGGTAGAACAAAAAAGTATTAGACTAGGGATGTCAACAAATCAGATTGATCCATTACCCGACCTGGTTTGTTTACATCCCTAGTCTGACTGGATCCAGCACATACTGCCCGTAACTACATAAACAGGTGCCGTACCATGCGTTTGAGCTTGGCTAATTTGGATATGCTAAAATATCTAGGACTAGGCCCGAACCATGTATTGAATCATGCCTGAAATTTAGGTTCAAACTCTGCCCATTTTGCCCAAACCTCTAAAATGGGGTATAAGCAAGACAAAAATCAAAATTACTTGTTGAATTCCGTTAGTCTTCGATTGGATGTTCCCAATGAGTTGTGTTTAGAGATTTTCTCTCAATCTAAAATGGGGTATGGCCAAGACAATAAGAGAAATTAATTAAATCCTTATTGATTCAGTTTCTGCCTCTATAGCTTCCTTGAAACTTACAGTTTTAGCAAAAGAAAGGACCTTGTTGGTAAGGTTGTTAGTGAAGCATTCAGGTGAATATCAGGACCAATGATCTTTTAAGATTTCACCCAAACATTAATGTGTTGGATCTGATATGTTACAAAGGGTTGATTCAGCTTTGTGTCAGCTTTCAGATGCCCCAGGTCTCATCAAAGTTGGACAAGTCTTGACTGATTTATAAAGTACTTCGTGAGGAACTCTGTGAATGTTGTATGCTGGTTTCTTCTGTGTTACCTAGACAAGTGAGAAGGGGTGTCATAGATGTTTGGCACACCAATTTCTTAAGATTCCAATACGCCTGCACGGCCTTAAGAAAAAAATAAAATAAATAAAAATAGAACGTATATAGAAAAAAAATTGAAGGGAAATCTTAGAGAGGCTATTGAGATATGTAATGAAAAGATGCATGATGTATGCCATAAACCTAACTAAAAATATACTATATTATAAAAATCGTTTTCAAGGACTCGAGCTTTTTATTTTATAAGGTACTAAACTTTACACAATTTTAATTATAAAACTGACGGTTCATTTTATCGTGTCAAAACGAGGAACATTTTGATGGTATTATGTGGTATTTCAGCCATGTCTAGAAGTATCGTGCTGTGTTGAGGAGTGTCCAAGTGCCCCCAAGTGTTGGAATGACAAAAATCCCCAAAGTAGGTAACACTGTTTCTTGTGTTATGGATTGCTGAGGTACAACAGCATCTCACAGCTGCTGATACTTTTTATTTTGTCACTGTTGACTGTCTGCAGCAGGTTGAGTGTGATGTTTACAAGATCTGGGTGAGGTTGGTGTTGTTTTGTGATCTTGGTTGTGTCACAGTTTCTGTTCTTTGATTGATTGGGGGTTTTCTGTGGTAGACCAGCACTCTGAATCTTCTGTTCCTTAGTTGTTCAGCTTCCAAGTGCTTGCAAGCTTACTAATGCTAGTATACCTGAGCGCCCAAAGCTTCTGAAAACTTAATGGCATCTGCCCTTTATTATTGAAGCTAGGACTTTACATGGTTATTTTGTGTGGTTTCAAGACCCCTTTAATCCGTTCTTCTGTTTAATGGCCTCTAATGGGTTGTTATGCATCTCAAAAAGAGAAAATGATTTATGTATTAGGTGTAAGGTTTAGGTTTAGTGTTAGAGATGAAAGAGAAAGGGAGATAGAGAGAGGGATGCAGGAGAATTGCTTAGTTGGTTAGAGAGCCCCACTAGCTTTTATATCTATAACGTATGAAAGGGAAAAGACAATTATACCCCCATTACATGTGATACTCCAATATATACTCAATGCACACTCATATACCATAAGTAAATACAAACACAGATCACATGTCCACCTTATGTTTGTCATGTGTTCACCAGGGCAGTAAATGCCATCAAAACTTTATATATCTGTATGCAATGCATGCACCATTTCTGCTCAACCACTGCAATTTGACCTACATGACCAGTTTGGCCACAGGTTTGGATACAGTGACACAGCTCACCGAAAATGAAAATTGGAGAGATTGAAGAAAGCATTTTTTTTTGTGATTGCTTCTGTATAAATACCATTGGCAACAATATACTTCCTTGGGAAAGTTTAAAAAGAATGGATGACTGATCGTCACTGATGCAAAAATCCTCACTGGTATATTGTGCATTCTGTATAGGAAGTGACTAAATGGTCAATAACATTGTTTCATTCCATGTTGTCAATGCTTTCTTTATTTTGCGTGCTTGCTTTCATTTCTTTTGGGTTTTATGTTCCTGATACTCTAGGCCTCTTTGTTCAACTTCTTTTTCATCAACGTTTATAAATATAATCCTGAAATCTCATTAATATCGTTGGCTGCCAAAACACTCATCATGCTCTGTTTGTATGTGTTACAGTGCACTCTTGCTGCCATTGTTATCTCTGCCGTAATTGGTCTGGTGAGCATACCTGAATGCTTGAGAAATGTGTTTGAACACATTGTATGTTTCCTGCTTAGCTTCAGTTATTGGCATACTGACCAACTTTTGCAACTATGAGTCGCATTTGATAAACTATTTGCGTAGGTTACTGAGTTTCACACAAATATATGATGCTAACTTCATCTGAATTGTTTGTATACCCGAACATTTTACTTCTTCATCAAGCAGGCTCAGCAGTTTTGTTGGATATTGGAGTATGATGCTAAGATTATTGTGTAATACTGATGGAAACAAGTACATTTTTGTGTCCTATAGATGATGCAGCTCGAAAATGAGTGACCTGAGAGTTATAGCAGTCCATGGATCCACTATTACATGTTGATTGCACATGTATATGCCTTGTGTGCCTTATTTATTTTTATGTTATGGACTAGGGAACCCTTATGCGTTATGACTGTAAGCAAAGTTTAAAACTCAGGATAGCAATAACTATAGGTATCACGTATACCTTTGGTATCAGGTGATAACTGCTTGCATCACCAGGTATCATACAATACCTCACGTATTGGTGATGATGCATGGTATTGCCTATATGTATCAGCATGGGTTATTTTTTCATTGTTAATATTATTATGGTTAATAATAATTTTTGACCCTCTATTATAATTTTGTGGTATTTTTCAGCTTTTACATTAAAATGATGAAGTTATTTTGATTTATAAATCTATAATAACTTAAATTTTTTATAAAAGTTATACATCTAGGATGTTTGGCAAAAGTTTTATGTTGATTTGGCATAATCATCTTTTATTGTCTATCATATGCTTTCATAAACTTAGTGATTGTCAAGTTGATTAAGTAAGGAATTGTAGAGCAAAAGTCAAGTAGGAATTGGAAAGTGGTAAAGTTGCAATTATATACTTTTTTATGTTCTGTGTTTGTAGATGTAATATATCATTCATGAGTCATGATTAATAATAGATTGATTTATCATCATGCATAGTGACTCATGATTTATTATGTGCTTTATATTGGTGTATGTGCAATTTACTAATATGTTCACTTATTTACTATTGAATTACTAATTAGACCTCATTTATACGATTATTTATTTAAAAAAACTGCTTAATTATATGTATGTATAAATTAAAGTATTTAGATGCGTAATATGTTAGTAATTTTGTAATATGGTTGGGGATTCATGAAAGTTTTTGAGAGAGAGGTAGTACTTCAATTCCCTCTATGCTAACTTGAGATTCTAAAGCGTTACCTGTGGATCTATATGTTATGTCCAAATCAGTGCTAACCCCAACAAATTCCAGTATCGGATCTATGGTAGGTGCAGCCTGTTCAAGGAACTTGGGAATTTTGGTTGAAGTTGATAACTTGAAGTATGAGATAGATCTATTGACTATGTGGGAACTAGCAGCCAGCAACAGGATTCACATCACTGTCAGCTTGTAAAGAACACTCTCTTCAACATTATTGTTGCTCTCTCTGCTAGAAGGCCGAGAAAATTTTGTTTGAATTATTGATAGTTTGGTTCTTTTCAGTTAGGATGGAGTTCCATTTGTCCTTCATCAGATCCTCTGTCATCGTGATACATGTGGGATTTCCACATAAAATCAATTGGAAAATCACCATTCGGGAATGTTTTGACAATAAGCTGTTGGTGCTAGAGATCTTCACAGTGAATCAGCATGCCATGGTGGGATTTCCACAATAAGCTGTTGGCCGTTTTATGTTTTAAGTATAATCAGAGAATTGAAAGTAAGTTTTCATAATTTTTTGCCTTTTTAGGGGTCAAAGGAATTATTTTTTGAGGTTTTTACTTATTTTGCAAATAATGGTTGATCAATCCGATGCTTGCTAGAAGTCACCCGTGCGATATATGCTTATTTTGTAATATGAGATCTGGTTTGTCGATTGGTCTCAGAAGCAGTAAGGGTGAGTGCGCGGTGGATCGTGCATAACCGGTTGCCAAGGATGTCACTTATGTGGACTACTGTGCATCCAAAGCTAGTTTGAGATAGTATTAGTTAAAAACACTTGAGTCATCCGATTGGGTTCGACCTAATAATGGCACTAAAGTTGTATATGCTATATATTGTATTACTAGGGGTTCCTAATTTTACTCTTATTTTTTTCTCCTTAAATAGTCTTTAGGAGCCACAAGCCCTCATATATTTAGAGAAATTGTGCCGTTGGAAGAGAGGTGGAGAGAGAAAATCAATGCCTCTATTAAAGTCATCAATCATTAACCAAAGATAGTTTAAAGGTACATATCATTTAAAATGATTATTATGGCTTTTGAAAAGATGAGTATAAATTAAGGGACTTAGACATTCATAGCATTGATTTGGATTTTTTCATGATTTTTAAATTGTTGAAAAATCGAGATTTCTATATTTGAAAGATTTTGAGTTTTCTAGGACTGAAATTTTTTTGGAGTCTGTTTTCTTCAAAATCATAGTTGTTGGATTCATATATTTATGAGGTTCATGAATAGAGTTTTTTAATTTATTTTATTTTGATGAGATCTAGACGATTTTTCAATATAGATCAGATTTCAGGTTTTTTGGAGTTGGAAATATTTTGAAATCTTTTTGCTTAAAACCACAACCATTGGTTTTAATTTTTCATGAAGATAGTAAATCTATAGATTAAGGTTAAATGTTTAAATAGTGAGGTAATTGTGATTTTCAGGTATTTAAGATGAACTAGAAGGAGAAGAAGATGAGGGAACAAGATAGAGAAAGAGAGAAAGAGAGAAAGAAACGTGCAAGGAATAGAGAGGGGCGTGAATTTAGATTCACCTCCCTCCGCTTCTATCTTTTATTAAAATCGTGTACCCGCTCATGGGTAGATTACAACATATGCCATAAGTTAAAAACTTAAATTACTAAGATGCCCCTACTATAGTTGTTTACATAATGATAATATGCTTTCTTGTAAAAAATTTAAGGACCAAATTATCTCTAAATTGTTTAATGCATAAAACTCAAGGTGAATCTTCAACACTCCCCCTCAAGCTGCACTATTGTAATAGTCCCACATTGAATAGGGACAAGTCCTGACACTGGGCTATATGTGATTGTGAATGCTACATGTCATGACGCGTTTTGAGTGGGGACTTAACCCCATGCCAAAAACAAAACCAGGGCGGGGACCTAATCCCAAAACCGGACAATATTGTAGCATTTGGGTCTGGGTCGTCACAAAATGGTATCAGAGCTGAGGACGGCTCTTCTATAAGGTGGGAAGCTGTAATAGTTCCACGTTGGATTGGGAAAAGTCCTGACCTTGGGCTATATGTGATTGTGGATGCTATATGTCATGACACGTTTTGAGTGGGGACTTATGCCCATGCCAAAACAAAACTAGGGCGGGGACCTAAGCCCAGAACCGGACAATATCGTGGCATGTGGGTTTGGGTCGTCACAACTATACAGATCATCAATACCTAGCTTAGCTTGGAGTAAACTCGATTCAACTGGCTTCTTCAAAGTGTTTTGGTGAACATATCGGCCAACCAATTCACTGTCTTAAGGTATCACTCTCTCCTGACTCATTACTTTATCTCGAATGAAGGGACAATCAACTTCATCGGTTAATGAATTCAGAGACCAGTCTCAGTTTCGAGGGTTTTTAACCAACGTAGCTCACATGTAGTATGGGCTGTTGCTTTGTATTTGGGTTTTGTATTTGGCCTTAGTGCTCGACTTGGCTACTACACTCTTTTTCTTATTCTTCCAGGTAACAAGATTACCTCCTACAAACATACACTACCAATTGTTGATCTCTAATGTCCATTTGACTATACTTGAGACCACGACCTGGAGAACTTTTTAAATGTTAGAAAAAATTAGGAACAAAAATCCAAAAATGATCAATTGGGCAAGAGAAATTGGACTCGAGGCATGTTGTCGCTATCTTTAAAACGCTATTCGCTCCCTACTCGAGTAAATCCGCAAGTTTGCAAAAGGGTTCCAGCGAGACGTTTCCATGATACAACGAGCCCAGTCTCTTAGATGCGATCCGTTACTTTGCAACAGGAGAGGATCGCCCCAGAAAACTCAATCCGATGAAGTACTAACTAAAAAGAAAGCAAGAGAATTCTCAATCAAACTATATGCAAAAATTCGATGGATTTCAGAGTGTGTAAATATGTGTCCTAAGGTCTCCTTATATAAACTTTTTAATATGATTGTTGGACCAACAGTCATATTTTGGACGGCTCAGATATTTCAAAGATCTCAACCGCTTCATCCAACGGCTGTATGAAATGTTGCACCTTTTCGAATTCAAATTCGAATAGTTGCACACCTTTATAAGCGGTTATGAAACGGTTAGGTCAAACGGTCAACATTTGACCAATCCGTTTAGCCCAATAGAATTGAATTGACCCACTTATTAGTGGCCCATTAGGCACGACCCGGTCCATGAATAATCTGACCATTGTGTCTACCTGATCAAAAAGTCAAACCTCTCCTTGCAACGATGCGCACGTGCGAAGTGCGTGCGCACCTAAAGCACCAATGCGCCTAAACGCCAATCGTCAAGCACACGTGTGCATGCGGGAACGCGGCGGCTCGCCGCTAGGAACGCTCTTCTCTTCTTATTGTCAAACAATAATAGAAGGTGCAAGGTACTATATATTGCATTGATACTTTTTACATTTACTAATGTGAGACTATTTATTTGCATACAAAACTTGAGAACATTTATTGCCTAAAACCCAACCCAAAAACTAAGAAATCAAAATAAAGTTTTATTTTCTTTAAATTTATTAAAATATTTATTATATTAGTAATAAATATAACATTAAATACCTCAAAATCTGAATTCGCTGCATCCGTATGCAGTATACGAGGAGTCTTCATGAATTTGCTTACAATGCATGATCGTGACGTAAATAAGTTTTACCTACCAACATATATATCCGCTTGGATCCTTCACAATCTCTCCTTGATCAATGACTAATTTGAGATTGGAATCCCAGGGGTTGATATCAACCGAATTGCTCCTAAAGAGTCCCGTTTCTTTCAACAAATCAATACATATTTCCTCTGTGACAAATTAATCCCATCTTTAAATGTAGAAACTTCGATCCCAGGAAATATCAAAGTTGTATGAGATCTTTAGTGTAAATTTTTTTCCTTCAAGTGTTTACTCAGGTTCTTGATTCCCTTACTGTCACTACCAATGATCATAATGTCATCTACATAAACCAACAATACTATATATCCACAACTGCTCTGTTGAATAATTATAGAACGATTTTCCTGGCTATTAAGAATACCATATGAAACTACCATTCTATTGAATTTTTCAAACCATGCATGTAATGACTGTTTAAGTCCATAGATCGCCTTGTGTAGACGACATTCCTCGAAGGATGAATCCCCCCTTGAGCAACAAATCCAGGAGGTTGCTCGATGTAAATCTCCTTCAATAACTCGCAATGAAGGAATGCATGCTTGATGCCAAGTTGGTAGAGTGGCCAAGAGAGATTTCCAGCAATAGAAATACTAATGTGGACGGAATTAAGCTTGGCCACAAGAGAAAATCTCAGAGTAGTCAAACTCGTATGACTGAGAATAACCTTTTGCCACCAACTGGGCCTTCAGGTGACCAATGGTCCGATCAGGTAGTACTTGATAGTGTACAAACAATATTTCCTTTCGGAAGATCAACTAAGTCCCATGACTGATTGGCATGATGAGATGACATCTCCTGTCATAGCCTTTTTCCAACCAATGTGAGAAAGGGCATCCTGGAAAGACTTTTGAACAGAAATGGAATGCAATGCAAGAGCAAATTGATGAAGGATGGATATAAAACTGAGAAACGAGATGAGTGGTTCAGATGCTTACTTTTTCATAATGCTATAGGGGGCTCAAGAGAGGTCGGACACAAAATGTCATCCTGATTAAACTCAGAAGGATCATTCGACATGTCACTCGAAGGTGGATCTGGTTATGTCTGTGCCAACTGGTTGTGCTTTCCTGTTTTGAGTGTATACTTGCAACATTGCATGAGATAGTTGGAGCTGATCCTTCGTCGACCATAGGCACCTGAATAGGAAGTGGAGTTAACATGGGAGTAACTAAACTATCACCCTCAACAGAGAAGGGAGCACTCAATATGGTGACATCAACAGAAACAAACAATTTACATAACTGAGGACTGTAGCGTTCATACTCCATTGAGTACGAGTGTATCCAAGGAAACCACACTTCGTTGCTTGAGAATCAAGTTTATCACTTCCTAGAGTAAGAGCACGTATAAAATATATGCAACCAAACACACAAGGATATAGGGAAAATGGTTGGACTTCAAGAAAAAAATAGAAAAAAAGGGGTCTCCCTTCAAGAATGGATGATGACATTCTATTAATATGATGATATACACTCAGAACAACATCACCCCAAAGATATTTAGGCACATGCATCAGAAGTAGGAGAGCTCAAATGGCATCAAGGTATCTGTTCTTTCTTTTTGCAACTTCGTTTTGCCAAGGAGTATGTGCACAAGAAGTCTGGTATATAATGCCATATATATTCACATATATATGAAGATTAGAAGAAACGAATTCCTTACCATTATCTTATCGCAACTGCACAATTTAAACTCAAACGGAATTTTATTTTCAAAAAAATAGACAATACTTCAGATCTATATTTAATACGATATAACCATGTCATTCTAGAGTGATCATTCACAAAATTTAGAGGCTATCTATATCGTAACGTACTTGGGACATGGGAAGTCCCCAAACATCCGAATCAACCAGATAAAATGTTCACTATGACCATCCACACATGGTGGAAATGAACCCTATGATGCTTAATACCTGATACACTTCACACTATGAAATTGATGACAAAGTAGTGACTAAGTGCCGAAAGCTAGCAGGAGAGGGGTGACCAAGATAACAATGCACTGATGAGGAGTTAAATCTGAATGCAAATCATGCCCCATCTGATCTAGATCAAGGTAGTACAGTTTACCAGACTCATGCTCTCCACCAATCTTCTTTCCCGACCTTAGATCCTGAAATACACAATGAAAGGGGTAGAATGTTACAAAACAATTAAGTGCCTTCGTTATTCTACTTACACACGTCAAACTGAAAGGAAAAATTAGGCATGTAAAGAAACCCAAAAATAGCTACAATGGGTGGGACTGGCGATACCATGTCCGATACACTTTAGATTGAGTACCATTAGCCAGAGTTACACATGAATGAACAGTAGAGGTATAAAAAAATGAGAACCTGAGGTACTTGTTGTATGATCTGTACCCCTTGCATCTATGATCCAGGGTGATGATTTTTTAGACACTAGAGAAGCTGTACCTGAATTAACAAAGGTAGCATGAGAGCGGAACACTGGTTCTGGAAAAAGGTTGTTCACTTTGGAGTATTTAAGTATAATCCTTATGAGATAGTGATGTGATATTTTGAAGTAACTGTGACTGTATAAGTGTAGCAGGTCCAGCAGATCGAGATCTTGAGTCTCTTCGATGTATGCCTGATTAACGAAGCGATTTTACCATTAACGTCCCAATAGGTATCAATGAACCAGATAGGCCACAAGGTGTGCACATAGTCCACGAACTCCACCTGTCCTCTGCCTCCTCCTAGTCTTGATCACCACGGCCTCCACAACCACCATGATTACCATGAGCAACTGAGGTGGAGAGAGCTGATCAAATCTGTAGTACCAACCATAGTCATAAAAATCGAAGTTCTTTTTTTTTAAGGGAAAAATATTCGTAATTAAAGGTGTGCTGAGTAAATTGTCGATTAATATGTTGATTCTGCAAGTCATCGATTTTTGTTATTTTTATCGAATTTTACCAATTTAACTAAAATGAATCATGCATATTTATTTATATGGGTACATGAATTACGTAATCATGATGGGCCTTTGATCGAACAACTTACAACTTATTTTGTTTTTTACAAACGTTACTTCTAAGTTGAAACAGATGATATTTTTATATTTATTATTATTATTTTTAAATTTTATCAAAATTTACCAAATTGACCCCTTGCCGAATTGTTATCATTTCCCAACTTTGTGATTGGTGCCAACACTAGTACTGCTGCCAATGATAACACACTGTAATCGTGCATAAACTTCAGTGACAATGGATAGAGTGCCATCCCAAAATCTTTGCCTTAACAAATTCATACTCAGAGGGAAGTTGTAGTTTTTCCGTCTGCCACTCTTTATGTTTGTCTCTCTTATTCAATATCTAATGTGAGGTTGATAAAAACTTACTCCTTCCACATCTCAACCAACTTGGAGTAATATTATTCAAGAGACTTTTCTAATTTTCTTCCTTTTTCAAGGAAAATATCTCCTCAACCAAGTAATAAATACGAGAGATTCCCCTCGTATGAGTATTTTTCATGAAGGGTATCTCATTCGGATTTAGCAGAATCAAGAAACATTGCACCGAAACTGATCAAGGGTTCTATGCTTCAACAACCATGTCATTATTTAAGTGTTATCTTTGACCCAGTCATGATAAGTGTTCACTGGCCACTGTGTGTTCCATGAGAAGCACAGACAGATTGGCTCAGTGGAGATAATTATGGCATTAAATGTGATTGGAGCCAAGGTATCTAAGTCGGTTTTGGTATCGGGTAGCGGCCGATACTGATATGGTATCATCGATACTGAAACCAACTTTTTTTTTTGAAAAAAATAAATGATAAAAAATAAAAATGGCAATATCGATCGATACCAAAATAGTATCAGCTAATACCCAGATAGTACTGGCTGATACCGATACGATATCACCGATACTTACCGATACAATTATCACCGATACTGATACCTATTGCCGATATGCATCGGTATCGACCAAGTTTTAATACGTTGATTGGGGCAAGAGTTATATGATGATGTAACATCTATTTTAGAATCTATCATAAAAACAAACCAAGTAGAAGGGTTCAATATCACCTTAGTTGATGGATTTACATGCGCTTGGAAGTTGCACTAGGGCTGGCCGATCATATACATATAAGGAAGATCCCACACGTTAGTTGAGTTTAATGATGGTTAGGGTTAGGGTTGGAAGGAGAAGAGGAAGAAAAAGTACAAGAAATTAGGGTTGAGTGTTATGTCCTCACACCTTTCTATTATTAGCTTATATACGTCATAAAATATCCCACGGATCCTTGCAATGGAAAAGAGGCAAATAGTAAGTAAGCCTACTTACCTACGACACACCTAATCCTCCTGATGGCATACCATCTTATTACATGTATCCTAAAACTCTCCCTCAATTAGGTGCATAGATGTTAGTCATGCCCAACTTGGAAGTAAGTCTTTAATCTGGATTTTCCAACTGCCTATATGAGCACATCGACAAGTTGGTCCTCAAAAGCAACTTGAGGTGTGCAGAACTCTTGAGCTTCAACCTTCTCTGTCATGAAGTGGCAATCCACTTCAATATGTTGTGTTCTTTCATGAAAGACGAGATTTTATGCAATGTGAAGTGCCACCTCATTATCCTTGTACAATGTCATAGGAAGATAAACTTGGATTCCTAGGTCCGAAAGTATAAATCACAACCACATTCCTTCTCTATATCATTGTGCCATAGCCCTATATTCGGCCTTTGCACTGGAGTTTGAGACCACGATTTGCTTTTTGCTTTTCCATATAACCAGATATCCCCCACAAATGTGACATACGCTGAAATAGAGTGTTTGTCACTCACAGACCCAGCGTAATCTGCATTGGTAAATACCTCAATGTCTAAATGACCATGGTCTTCATACGTGAGGCCTCTACCAGGGCTAGACTTCAAGTATTCCAGATCCGGTAGACAACATATGCAAGATCTGGCAGGGTCTAGTAAAGTAGATGAGTTTACCAACCAGCCTTTGGTGTTGTCTGACATCATTGTGCGACTCTTCTTCCTCAGTATTAATCGTATGGTCTGGTCCATAGGTGTGTCAATCGGCTTACAACCCAAGAATCCAACTTGCTTTAACACATCAAGAGCGTACTTTCTTTGTAATAGGAATACGCCTTTGAGATTTTGCAACTTCAATACCCAGAAAGTACCTAAGAGGTCCTAAGTCCTTTATATGAAACACTTGACTTTGGTAGTGACCTTCACCATCTCCTCACAGTCATCCCCAATGACAATGATATCATAGATGGAAACTATTAGGGCTATAAACTTCTACCCTTTTTGAAGAATGGGTTTGCTGATATCCAAACTAAATTGACTGCATCACTGAACTTTCTGAACCAATCATGTGGTGATTGCTTCAGCCCATAGATAGCTTTTCTTAACCAGCACACTTGATTACCATCCTCTGGAGGGAAAAGGTATCCTAAAAGTTTATGCCTGGAGTCTGTGTAAATCTCTTTGTCACAACTCACATGTCTAGCCTTGTACCTTTCAATGGACTCATCAGCACAATATTTCACAGTGTACATCCACTTCCACCCTATAGCTCTCTTGCCGTTTGGAAGGCTGGTGATTTCCCAAAAATGATTCTGCGAGTATAGACCATACAATGGTTTATAATTCTAGCTTAAGTGTTTGAGTACATCTGATTTTCCTTTCTAACTTGTGTTTTGCTGGATCGAAGGAATTGTTTATTTAATTGACCTGAAAATCGCTAAATTTTAAAAAAAAATTAATGAGAAGACAACAAAAGGAATTAAGGGTCAACATGTTATTGACATGCATCAAATTTTGAAAATGTTGAAACCATGCTGAGAGACCAAAAATTTCAAAGTCTTTATTTCAAGTCAAGTCAGCTTGAAACCTCTCCGAAACATCACTTTTGTTTTAAAATTTTACTTTTTTACAGTTAATATCTTTTAATAGTCCCACAATAGCATATCCTGTCGCCTCATCTTTTAATAGACCTTACAAAAACCTTCTAACTTTGTTTAAACAAACATTTTATATGCATGCGGTGTATGCCTCGAAGCATTTTCCTGTCGCCTCACCTTCAGGTGTCTATTCTCTTGAGGCTTTTGAGTTCTAAGACTGCCAGTAGACCGGAGGTTTAGATGTCAATCTCTTTGACATTGTTGATCATTTAGTTTACTGCTAGAATAATCATATGCACAGTATGTTGAAAACATAGACAGTCATCATGCACTGGGACTTTAAGACACCATGAAGGGCCATACTTTCATGTCTGATTTGCATCTCTGCAATTACAGTTTCTCAGTAACATACAAGTGTTCCCTGATAATTCTCAAAAAAATTGTGCATACTTTCAAATATATTAAAATTTGGCTAATTTTTTCCATAATGATCTTGGTTATCCATGAACTTCGGTTGACCTAGTATCTTTAGAAATTCTTGCAGTCCCTAATTGAGTACCTTTAAATCCACCCACCGAATCTTAGAGTTCACCCACGCTGAAACCCATTGACTGCTTTGAATCTGATGATGGAGATCGTTTTCCATCCCAAACTTTCACATGATGGATCTTGAGATCATGGGCGCACCATCAGATGATAAGTTTTTTATTTGATGTGGTAAACATCCCAAAAAAGTGAACTTATTTGTGCATGATGAGTTCCACGTGATGTAAGACGAATTTTTGGGAATGGATACCATGTGAAATAAAAAACTGACGGTGGATGGTAAGACTATGATCTCAAGATCCATCGTGGGAAAGGTTATGATGAGAAACTATCTGCATCGTCGGATTCAAAGCAGTCAATGGGTTTCGGTGTGGGTGAACTCAAAGATTCGGTGGGTGGATTTAAAGGTACTCTTCCTAATTATTGAGCTCCCCACATAGGGATATATAATCAGTCTGTGTAGTCTCACAGTTGCTACTACAGCACTTGATTGGCATTTTTTGACTATTCTTGGTTGTTCTCTTTGACCTAGTTTGATTCCTGTTTACCAAGTTTGATTGGTTGTTCATGATTCTGTTTTTGTCCAGCATCAATTTTTGTGATGAGAATATTGTTAAATTTTTGTACAGATCTCATGTACAGAAGTTATCATATTACCACTGTCCCTCATTACTGGCTCTGCTATTACATGCATATGATATGGGCCATGTACCATGCAATTTGCTGCTGATAGTCCATTCTCTATACATCTATTAACTTACCATAAAACTTATAGTTGTTGGTTTTATGCAACAATCATCAATCATTATGACTACACGTTTTTAAAATTTGCAAAATAACAGTCCCAGAAAGTGTGTAATGTATTTGATATGGGTTTCTGGCAAACATAAACCCTAAAAAATTGCATCTGCAAAGAGATGAATATGAGCAGACATAATTTGATATAGCGTTCCTGGGTCATCAAGTCATGGCTTCCCATGTAGTCACTAAAAGGATCAATAAGCACCAATGAATCAGCCAGGGACGCATCGCACGATTTTTGCATTATGCTTTGTCAAAACCTCTACCTTTCATGATTTTCCTAAATTTTTCGGTTAGAAATTCTTCAATAAACATTTGATTATTTGTAGTATGACATAGTTATTTGAATTCAAGATTGGAGAAATCTGTTATTTTGTGTGATATCTTGAAGAAACTCTTGTAGAAGGATTAGGGTGCTACCTCTGTGACAACACTTGGAGAAGAGATCTAGATCCATAGAAATCTCTCTGCATCAAAATCTTAGCCAAGTGTCTGTCCATTTGCTTCCCTCGCATGATTACTTGGATTTTCTACTAGTTCTAATTATTTATGTAGCTTTGGAAACTTAAATTTAGGATTTACAGATTCTGTAGTTAGACATACTATTGAAATTTTGTCACATGCTTGATTTGTATGATTCCTTGGATTTTCTATAAGTTCTAATTATTTATGTAGCATTGGAGGCTTGAATTGTCAGAAACTATAGATTCTGTCAATTGATATACTAATGAACTTCTTCTGATCACGATGATCGCCCTATATAATTTTTTTTTATTCTATCTCGGAAACTAATAATAGAAGAATGATATACTTATTTTATGAACTGTGGCATCGTATGTGTTTAGGAAATCACTCAATCTGTTTGATTGGTACTAACAAATACTATCAAGCTTTCTTCCTGTCACGAATATGTGATGAATTGAACATAGTGCATATAGTTCTTGTCACTGCAGACTTGCTGTTGTACCTTATTATCTTGTTGATAGTTTACTATTTCAGGTGGATTATGATGAGGCTATTTTCTTATGGCGTGTAGATAAGAAAGATTTTCTTCTTTGGACCATTACCAGCTTAACGACACTGTTCCTTGGTATTGAGATTGGAGTGCTTGTCGGGGTAATGATTCAAGTCATTTTTCTGTATCGAGCATGAAATCATTGACTATTTATAATGATTTAATTAAACTCTTTTCGCTTGTCGGAGTTATGTACTTGTGCCTGAGCACCATATGCATGCTTGTGTCATCTATATTGAGCACTTGGTTATTTCTCCAACTGTCCAGGCGATCATTATGGCCGAATATTTACATTGGTTGTACAATCGTGACGATCTGATCAGTGAGTATGCAAATGATTTGTTAAAAGGTGTGGGCAAATTGTTATAGTTAAAAGAGGAAGAAAATCCAAATAGAGAAGAACACCTTATTGAACATACCTTTACATTTTGCTCCATCTCCATCACATGATACGGATAGCGATTAAACTAGATAAATAGGGTTTGTAACTGAATTCCTGAGATTCCAAAGAGAATCCTCGATTTCAAAGCTTATGAGGAGTCACCGACTCACTGTCACTCAATAATTCATCAAAATTGAATTTTCCGATGAATATATGTGAAACTAGACATTCGATGACCCACTCTCCTTATTGGGCTTAAATCTCGTAGCACGTCTGTGACGTCCCCAATTTCACACACCGGATCAATGCGCTCACTTGGAGACATCACACTACGTCACATATCCATGATTTTAAATAAATCGATTATTCCATAAAGATCCGTATATAAATGCAACGAAAAAAAATAATTAAAAGTGTACGCATAAATTTTCTTTTTACACCATCATGAAACAATATTAAATTATGAGATAACAACCTATTATACCAAATTGTATGCATACTCCTTAAATTAAATAAAACTGAAATTAAACATAATCCATCATTAGCCTGAACTTGTTCATAAAAACATTCTGAATTAAATATCTTAAAATCCTTTCTAATGCATAAAGAAAATCTTATAAACTAAATTTCAAATCCTTCTTCGCTCAGATCTGGATTTCCGTCAATCATTGAAGCGTCTACTTCATCCACTCCATGTATAGTTGTACTCCCTGGAATCCCAGATAATGGGTCAGTTTACCAAGTCAACCGGTATGGACCAGACATGAAGAGGCTAATAGAAAAGGTCCATAACTCAAATCATCTCATAAAAATCAAACAATAATAGAGATATAGCATGTGACATAAAGAATAAGTAAAACAATAGAATGAAACTGAAACATAGCATTAAATCTAAATAAACATTATGGCTTGGGTCTCTACCCTAATTTCATGTGCGGTTATTTTTAATTGTGCATTTAATGCTTATGAATCGGCATACATAATGGACATGGTTATCTCTTTCTTAATCATTATCTTAATCTTCTCTGATCCTTCGATTAGTATCTACGTTAACCTTCACATAACTTCTCTTCAGTTAAGTAGTAAGCTTAAAATTAAAGACCTTCTCCATCCTTTCAGTCTTATTATTAATGCATGGATGCATAACTTTTATTACTTGTCATTCTTATTCATGTTAATTCCTCTAGCATAAGCCCAAAGGAATTCTATCATAATAATAGAAATATTTTATTTTCATGTGTCATGTCGTAAACGTATCTTTTCACTTTTATGAATGCCATGAATGTACATGCATAGAAAAACTTGAAATCAATCGATCATGCAATAGCTCTTTCACTTGTTTAGGCTTAACACATCATAAATATGTAATCTCTATTGATTCCTACTTGTTTCATGTTGTGTAAATCAAACATCCTAGCTTGCATGGATTCTAAGCAATAAAACAATGACGAACATAAATAAATGTTTAAGCATGATAATTAAATGTAGACAATATTTGAATAAAAATTCATTGCTTGCATCCTAGACTTATTCTAAAATTCCTAACAAATTCTGGATTCTGGATAGATTCTGAATTCCAAACAGATTATGAATTCTAAACAGATTCTGGATTCTGGACAGATTCTGGATTCCAAACAGATTCTGGATTATGAACAGATTCTGGATTCTGGACAGATTATTGATTCTAAACAGATTCTGAATTCTGGACAGATTTTGGATTCCAAATAGATTCTGGATTTTGGACAACTTTTGGATTCCAAACAGATTCTGGATTCTGCACAGATTTTCGTGATCATTCACAAAACCCCGTGTACCATCGAAAACCCGCGATTAAGCATAAAAATTTATCAATCTAATATGAAGGATATTCATTAAATGAAATAAACTCTAATTTCTATTTTATTTTGTGTTATCTATGTTTCCGATTAATCTCAACATGATTTTTCCATACCTCTTGTCTTCGCGTAAAATATTTATGTAACTTCTCTCCCTTGATCCAATCCGAAGCACTAATCCGAAAACCGATCGCGTCGTAGGCTCCTCTTGCGTTCTTCTAAGCCTTCAAATAAAAAACTCTAGGGTTCTTCCTCTAAGTCTCCTCATTCTCTAGAATTTTCTCTCTTTCTCTCTCTAAGGTTATTAGGTAATAAGAGTTATATAAAATTCTGTAATTTAATCTCTATATTTATAATACTTTATGATTTCCTATTTTATTTTTAATTCTATTTAAAATGCTTTAAGGTTTCCTATTTAATATCTAACTCTATTTAGAATACTTTAAAGTTTCCTATTTAAGATCTAATTTTATTTAGTAAGTGATTCTATGGGCCTTTTAATTACTTAATGAGTTTTTAATTACTTAATGGGTCTTTAATTAGTTATTGGGTCTTTTATTACTTAATGGGTCTTTAGTTAATTTACTAACATATTTTAAAAGTCCATTAAACATTACTAAACGCACCCCAATTATTACTAACATATAGTTAAGGGCTTTTAGGGTATATTAATTAGATTAATTAATTATGATGAGTCATTATAAAATAAAGTACGCATTACATTTATGCGTAACAATTAATTAATCAAACTACTCATAATTACAAATCTAGCAAATAATTAAGGACTAAATAACGAAAAATCTCAGTCGTTACAACGTCCTAAAGCACCACATATTCCTAACATAAAAGCCAACTAAACGTCTCTTTCAAAGTGTATGTGCACTCCCACAATAATGACATGATTTTGGGTAGTGTCACACTTTCTATTTCAAAAAATTTCGACTCTTGAAGTCTTAATATCTTTGTTCTTCTCTTTTTGGAATCCTATTTAAACTAGGAAACTAACCAAACTAACCAGGAATTTAACCAATAGATTTAACATCAAAGGAAAGTCAACATTTAGGTGGTCCAAGTACCACCGTAACATAGATTTCTGAAAAGAAATCAGTTCACACATTGTAGCCCTTGCGTGATCACTTAAGTTGTGACGCGAGACTTGATGTTCACGTGAGGTAGCCCTCATGTGATCACGTGGTTGCTCATGTCTCATGTGTTCACTTGAGTGATCATGTGACATTTAAGTCACTGTATATGGGCCTCTTTTTACTTGGTTTGGGCCCCTTTTCTGCTTATCTTTGGGTCTGTTAATGCATGTTATTGGGCCATTTTGACTTTCTTTAATGGGCCTTTTATTTACTCACATAAGTTTCAGTCCAGCCCTCTTCAAAAGGCCCATCTCAGGCTTTTTATTCTTCTCCATGCAGCAATCTTCTATTGCCTTAGTTGTGTCCTCTTAAAGGCCATTAAAAACCCTACTTAGCAGCTCCTTTAACACTATTAAGTTGATATTCTCCATCTTTGTACCTCCTTCAATTTAATCTTTGTTTTTCTTGGATCTGAGGTACACTGACCACGAATTTCAACTCATGTATCAGGCCTTTTCATGTTACACTCAGTCTTGCCCTTCATTTTCCTCGATGCACAGCCTGAACTGTCCTTTTTTTCTTATTATTCCACTATGAATGGCTCTTTGTAAATTATCACAACCACTTGTCTCTTGAATTATTCATAAATTTAGGTGAGTATCTAACCAATGATCGTCAATTAGGAATCAATTTTAGAGTATGGCACAATTATCTCATTAAACCGTTAATCTTTCATGGTTGAATGACTTACTGCCTTTCCACTATCCCAATCTTTCACCAGACCATAGACCGTCATGTTTGCTGGTCTATCACCTTTCATTGTCGGATCTAGTAATGACCCATTCATGAGCATCTATTTACAGGCTCATGATTTGGCCAGTGATCATACATGGAGCTATTTTGAGTCATCTCCACTGTTACACGATCTGACCATAAGTTTTTACGTATTTTAGAAACCTCACGAGGGGATCTTCAGATCTGACATATGTTTGCTTCTCGATGAAAGAAAGTCACATTAGTTGATCAATTTGCATTTGGATGGACCAAATGGCATCTCTCTACTCATCATGCTCTCTTCCTCTACCACGAGTTCTAGGATGCTACATCGAAGCACTTCAAAATCAATCAGTAAGGATCAACTTGCTCGATTTGTCAAGATCAACTTGCTCTGATTCCACTTGACGGAGGTAAAAGAGGAATAAAATACAAATAAGGAAGAAAATAAAACACCATATTCAATGTACCTTCAAACTTTGATTTATTGTTTGAATACCCGAAAATCAACTCGACTTGAAAGTCACCCTAGTCAACATGATAATTTAATTATTATTTAAAATATGTATTATAAAGTTAAAAAATATTTTCAAAATGAAAAAATAAATAAAAATAGCTAAATAATCTATAAATTAATAATCAAATCCATCTAGGGAAAGATTACCGATATTAGAAAAAAAAGCTAAATATGGCATGTGCTTCACCATAAGATTCATTGTGAATCACCGCGTTATTCACTATCAAATTTAATGAATCACATGGAAAAAGATCTTTTTCCGCTCTGCAACACGATTTTGTTGCGGAGTGTAAGGGAAAGAATATTGATGGATAATATGATGCAAATGTCATTGAAGGATTGAGACGTGTATTCACTTCATTATTGGATGTTAGGATTTAAATATTGGCACTATAGTGATTATGGACCAAGGCATGATATTCCTGGAACTTAGAAAGGACATCACTTTTGTTGTGCAATAAGTACTCCCTAGCGGCACGTGCATTCATCGATAAAAATAACAAAGTAATGAAAGCCATCAAATGAAGTATTCGCGGAAGGACCCGAAACATCAGAATGCATAACATCAAAAGGAAAATTAGATCCATACATATGATATATTTTGATAAAGAAGAGGTTCTTGGAGTACCATTTCTCCTTGTGTTGTATGGGAAGGAAGACCTTGGCATGCCATAAAGATAGAGTATCACAGTTAATATCTATAGAAAATGGAAGAACGAATTATATATTTACCATATCCATCTGTAATAGCTGTAATAGGTGTACTGATTTTTGAATTCAGATAATAGAGTCCTCTCTCAATAAACACAACAATTCATTTGTTTAGCAATGCTACTAACAGAATAAGATCGGTAGAAAATTGAGAAACATGCAAAACAGGAGATAATGATAGAGAAGGAGAAACAAAAAATGGTTCCTACTCCTAGAACTGCAAGGAACTATCAGCAAGCCGAACCTGGGCTAAGGAAGGTGGAGAAGAATACAAAGAATAACCTTGAGACTCACCTGTCATATGCTCAGTAGCTCCCGTGTCAATGACCCAATGAGGAGTGGAGGATGTAGTAGTCGCAGCAAAAGCATATGAGACTGGGATACCCGATGGATCAGACAAGGATGAGGACCCTGGATGATCAGTAGATGGTGCCTAGGCAACTCTCAGCTCAGCTCGAATCAACTGTCATTTGGGATCTCAAAGGGAGCTCATAAGATCCACGACGGTGGTCTTGGATGAAGAGTCATTGGCAGCTGGATGGGCGGAAGATGAGGCTCGGGGCTGATATCCAAGATACATATAGGTGATGGCCTGTTTCCATTCTAAATAATTGGTGGAATTCAACTCAGCGGACGTAATGCTAATGGGCAGCAAACAGATTCGCCGTCTAGACCCGCCGTTCCTCCCCCTTCATCTTCACTGCCTCCCAACTTAGCAGAAACGGATAAGGCGTCTGAGGCAGACTCCAGGACACACCAAAGGTTTTTAGAATGGCACCCCACACCTCAGCATCAAAGCGGCAATGGAGGAAAAGGTGAGCAACGGACTCCTCCCCCTCGGAGCACATAACACACGAAGTAGGGACATCTTTGTCCCTCCGAATCAGCTGGTCCCTAGTCAGGATTCTATCCTTGCACAAAGTCCACACAAAGAAACGAATCTTTAGAGGGATATGTTCCCTCCACAACCATTTGCCTTCAAATCTGATAAGTGGCCGGTGTGAGAACCATCGATATAACTCTTTGACGTTGAACTTCCCATCCCGACTTGGGTCCCAAATCCTCTGATCAGCTCGAAGACTATTCTGTTGCGCCTCATACAACCTTCTCAACAGGTCCAAATACCTCCCGACCTCACTATCCCTTAGGCGCCTTTTGGTAATCACGTCCCAGGTGGTCCTCCCACTCGGGTGGGGCTCGGGTGTATGCCCTAAGCTGGTAATGGTGTGTGTTGACATAACATTCGTGCAACTCCCGTTATCCATAATGACTCTACAACTCTTCTCCTCGCACTTGGCGAAAGTATAGAAAATGTTATCTCTACGCCAATCACCCTTTTCTTCATTTTGAGGTTGTGCAAAGGCACACCTCATAACCAAGCACTCTTGAGTGCAAACTAGTGCTTGATTACCGTCGTCACCCTCCTTATCACTAGGCGTGACTTCCGGTTCATATACTTCCTCTTCTTCACTTTCTCCCTCTTCGACTTCTCCTTCAACCAAGAGAGTCCTTTGTGGGTTTCTTGTAGGGCATTGGGCGGCAAAGTGGTCAAACCCATGACATTTATAGCACTTGGTTTGAGTGTCACCTTTTGAGGAGTCACCTATCACACCTTTCCCTTTGTCAACCTGAACATTGGTAGGAGTGGGTTGGGTCGGTTTGGGAGGTGGATTTCCAGCACTAGGACTCTCTTCTCCAACTCTATGGCTACCGACATGCGGCTCAAATTGTCTCACCACTGTCGTTTTCAAGTACCTCTCAAGGTCTTGCACAACGGCATAACACTTTTCAAGAGTGTCGACGGGGTGGGAGATCAACTCTTTTTGGAGGTCCAATCGCAACCCAATGCGGAACCTTGAAAAAGTGACTTGAGGATCTTCCGATACATTGGCTCTCATCATGAACTCCTCAAACTTGCCAATGTACTTGGCTACGGGCATACTACCTTGGCACAAATTTTGCCATTGGTCAAGTAGGCGGTGGTAGTATGATAAAGGAACGTACTTCTCCGTGAGACGCTCCTTCATGTCCTCCCAACGGGTAATGGGAGCACGGCCCGCATTCACAAGCATGCGCTTGACATTGACCCAAAAGAGTGGAACTTGACCAATAAGCTTCATTTTCGTAAGTCTAACACACTGCTCATTGTCCATGCCATACCACTTAAAATGGTGATCCATATTGGAGACCCAATTGAGGAAGACTTTAGGGTCCATTCTTCCATCGAAGGTCGGAAACTCAACTCGAACATTCTTGAGGAGTTTCTCATCCGGGTTGTAGTCATCTCCGTGATGAACTAGTTCCCTATGATTCTGATGTCTTCCCCCGGGCTGTTCGCCACGCTTAAAGCGCAGACCATGACGCTCATTGCGTCGGTCATGATGCTCCTCATCACCTTCCAACCGATCCAAGCGGTTGAGAAGCATCTTGTTAGAGGCAACCATAGCCGTTTGGGCTTCCTCCATGGCATTCATCCTATCCTTCATAGTGATCAACATGACTTGGATGCCTTTAAGAGCATCAACAATCATATTCGGGTCCATGGTGACCACAACACACTAACACGGGTTCTAAAATGTCACACAATTATGAACACAAGTGAGTGAAGAATTTTATCAAACACGTGACGTGTATGTAATGAAACACAAATGCAATGAATTTTAGGGAAATCAAAATGACATGCAAAAGATGCCTTAACCTAGAACCTAAGCTTTGATACCAAAGCTGACGTGGGGTAACGACCCTAAAATCCATGAATGCCCATGATATGCTAATTTGCCGAAACTAAACTAATTAATTGAACAATCAACCACAAATTAAAGCGATATCTTCGGGTTTCGTAGGATTCCTCTTAGGTGTCCATGCTTGACTCACGTAGGGTCCAAGTCGACGTGCGAGATCTATTAAGAATCACGGAAGTGGGGATCCGAGAGATAGGACTCTCGCTTCGTCTAGGTTGGGACGTTAGATAATAGCTCTTCGTGGAATCGGAAGCTCCATGCTAGGGCTTTTGAATCGAATCGGTTAAATGG
Source organism: Chloranthus sessilifolius (assembly GCA_021018995.1). Classification (NCBI taxonomy): domain Eukaryota; kingdom Viridiplantae; phylum Streptophyta; class Magnoliopsida; order Chloranthales; family Chloranthaceae; genus Chloranthus; species Chloranthus sessilifolius. Next base: position 162,201,175 of record CM037585.1, read on the forward strand.
CGTAAATCGAGCAAGCTCGAGCCCAATAACGGTTATGGATCGAAGGGCTAGAATTGGATTCGATCCATAAGGATGGACATCAAAGTTACTCTAGATCTAGGGTTTAGGAGTGGGGACAATCAATCAAAAAAGGGAAAATTAGGATGCAAGAGATTAGGGGAAAATAAGAGATCAAATATGAATAGGATATCAAATGAGAAAATTAAAGAATAATAGACATCTCACCCTTGGCCTCACACTAAACCCCAAATGGGGAAGAAGACTCACTCTTCAAGCTCCTCACAAGCCAAAGCAAATAACTCTTTTCATTAATTTAAAATCAAGTGCCAAAAATGGCTTACAAATTGGGCTTTATAACCATTACAAGAGAATAAACCTAAAAATAGAAAAGTACTAAGTTACCATAAGTGGTAACTTATAAAAGGACAAAATTCAAGGACAAAAAGGATAATTACATCACTTAAGACACTGATGCGTAGATTTTCACGAACGTCCGACCTAGGGCCCACGGACGTCCATAGTGCACCACAGATGTCCGTGCTCATTAAACAGTGAGCACTCTAAAACACGGACGTCTGTGGTGCACCACGGACGTCCGTGCTCACTAAAACAGTGAGCACCTCAAAGTCCGGACGTCTGTCCTAAAGCCACAGACGTCCGTCACCTGGTGCTCCCAAGCTGATCTCTAGGGCCTTCCTTTGGTAGTTCTTGACGTTCCTTGGCTCTTCAATCGCTTCTTTCGCCGTTGATACACCTTGTACGGCCTGAACCCTAGGTCTTTGTTGGTGGCGTCCCCGTCAAAGATCCCTACCATTTATGACCGTCAATCGGGGTCTTCATATGGTTAACCGATATACCATTGACTGTTGAGAGGAGAAAAGTTTGGACCATCTTCTCTTGCATTGTGAGGTGACTTGGCTAAGCTGTCCCTTTTTGGTGTCTGCTGGTGTATGTCAAGATGGTATGCCAATTTAATTGCCTTGTGAAGATTGGGTCCATTCTATGGAAATGATTTGGTCTTTTAGAGCACAGTTCCTATGGAAATTATGTGGTCTATTTGGCTTGCTAGAATGACCAAATTTTCTGGCATACTTGAATGCCGTTGGTGATGGTTGTTAAGTGCATTCATGATTATTTGCTTCAGTAGGCTACAACTTCAAAGTGTTACAGATATTTTTTTATCAATAAAACTGGTATAATATGCATCGACAGTAATGATCTTAGACAGTTGGGTTAATTTGCTCGAGCAGAAATGATAGCTTCCTAAGTGTGTGCAGCCTTTGTGCCATTTAAGTCTGCGTAAGCAGTTTCCACGGCTGCTGTTTTCTTCCTGTACTGTGTTTTTTTAAACCCATCTTTGTATTTTGTTATGCTTACAATTACTACTGATTTAGTAAAAGAGGGACAGAGGAAGGCCAATGAAGAGTTGGAGAGAATTAATGAGAAACAAAATGAAGGACTCTAACAGTGAGTTTGGCCCTTAACGGAAATGAGCAGAGATATAATACTTGAAAAGGCGGCCCAATGAGATGGGACAATGCGATGATGACTTCTGCACTCACAGTTCAATTTCATCATAAAAATTAAAAAACCTCAATATCTCTGAAATTTACTGCAGTAATATCGTGTGTGACACTAAATTTTTATTTTGGAAGACTTCATATATTTCATTTTTGTTGTTCTGTATCTTTTCTTGTGCATCATGACTTTTCATCTTTTTTTTATAATCATGTTAAACATTAGTCATGATGAATGCTCGTCAAACATTAGCTTATTTGACTACTTATTCCACATGTTTTAAGGCCCGTGGGACAGATTTGGCATCAAACAACACCATGAATGTCATGAGAATACTGGATAGGGCTTAACTTATTGATTTATGACGCCTTGAATTTTGTGTTGTAGGTCGGCTTCTCTCTTGCATTTGTCATCCATGAATCAGCAAATCCTCGCATTGGTTAGTAGACCTTTTGACTTGGATGAGTAGATGGAAGCCCAATAACTGAGTGTATCAATGATCTAGCAAAACAGCCCTTATCGATATTAATTTCTTACTTTTTACCTTAGTCACTGCATTACCTGGTTTGTTACTTTTATTGTTAGTTAAACATTGAAACATAAAATTATTATAAATGATGTCCATGCCGGTTCACAAATTGGACTGGACGATTGCTGTTAAGATGTTGGGCATTTATAAATTGTAAATAGTTAGCATTCAGTATCAATTTGTGACTCTGACCAAGTGTTTTGCAGTGCATGCTTTTGTATAGATGCATATTTGTAGTTTTAATCAAGACGTTGATAGTTGCAATTCCTTCTTTATTCCGCAAAGGGACTTCACTGTTATATTATTCATACATATATAATCTTCATATGCATATTAAATTTTTGGGCGCTTGCTTTAATTATATTTGTGATACTGATTCTATATAGTTTTTATTGTAGCTGTCTTGGGACGTCTTCCTGGAACCACTATTTATAGAAACATCCAACAGTATCCAGAAGCATACACTTACAACGGGATTGTCATTGTTCGGATTGATGCACCCATTTATTTTGCAAATATAAGTTATATTAAAGACAGGTTAATACTTAAGCTTCTCTATGCTCCATACTAATAATAAAACTGAACACACTAAGACACTCATTTATTAAAGTTACCTTGGTAACATGGTCATTTAATTTGCTTTTCTTGCAAATTATAGAAGTAGGTTTAATCTCATATTGTTCTGCTATCAGGCTACGAGAATATGAAGTGATTAATGAAGGGACGAAAAAGCGTGGACCAGAAGTTGAAAAAAATTATTTTGTTATTATAGAGATGGCACGTAAGTCTTACAATCTTACACCTTAACTCATTTTTTTAGGCATATGCGCAAAAGAAAAGAAGGAAAAAAACTCGTTAGTATGGATGCTATGTTTAATAATGCATTTACTACTTGGACTACATGCTCATTCTCCATGAAAACATTCTGCCAATTAATTTTTTCATTGGAGTTTTAATGATGATTGTCTATTTATAGTCTTGTAGAGCTTTGTCATTTAAAATGTGCCAATAATAAGTAATAATTGTAGTGTTGATGTAAATAAAATTATGGTCTTTGAAATGAGGTTGTCTCCAGTATCCGCTCATAAAACTTTTTGAGTGACCTTGAGATGACCTACATATCTCTGGAGTTTAAGAAACATGCTCAGTCAAATATGCAGGTCTCACCCACCCTTGCAAGGTTGGAACGTTGTTTATACTCTGGAGTGGAGGGACATTTTCCTCAATGTTATTATGTATGCTCTTGATAGACCTATTTCGGACCACATTCCCATCTTGTTGAAATGTAATAGTATTAGAAGAGGGTCTTTGCCGTTTAGATTTGAGGATATGTGGTTAAAGGAGAATTTGTAGAATTTAGGGATTTAAAACTTTGTTCTCTTCAGAGCTTGGTTTTCTGATGAGTGGCCCCATCCGTACATTGTGATAACGAAGCAGCCGAGAAAATTGCACTTGACTCGGGTTTGCACAAACCAATCCCAAACTTATCGGTTTGGGATCATACATTAGAGCTTATTGATGTATCCTCCTCCCAACAGCTTGCAGATATCCCCACTAAAGCGGTTGGGACTGCGCTCCAAAACATTTTTGTCAAGTTGGGCATGCATGATATTTATGCTCCAGCTTGAGGAGTGCTGGTGTGTCTTGTGTTCCATATTGGTATTTTCTCTCTCTCTCTCTCCCTCTCTCTCTCTCTCATATATATATATATATTTGTGTGTGTGTGTGTGTGTGTTAAGGGATCCCTAAACTTCAAGTGTAGCGTTTGAACGCTACACTAGTGCCGAGATCACGTGTCACGTGGCATGTGTTCCCAAAACAAACCTTGTTTTACAATTTTTTGGCCCTTCATATACATGGTCAAAGTTCGGCCTCGACCCCATTAACCTAGTGCATTGACTTTTTTTCCAACTTTGACCACACTTTGGAAGATGGACTTGATCGACCTTGTGCATGTTGGTATTTTATCTCTCTCTCTCTCTCTCTCTCTGATGTAGGACGGTACCCTAAACTACGTGAATGCGATGATTGATTTTTGCCGAAATTAAATTTAATTAAATTAAACAATAAAACTTGCAAAATATAACGAATACCTCAGGCTTTCGCAGTATTGCATAAGAGAATCACGAATAATTCAGGCAGGGTTCAGTCCAGGCGTTAGATCCGTTAGGTTGCAGCGTGGATCGTTCCTAGAGATAGGACTCTAGAATTCCAGATTAAGGCGCTCACAATGCAATGATGAAATCTTTGGTTTTGGGTTATTTTGATACGACTGGGCTTAGCAGTTTGATGGGGCTACGGTTGTTGAATCAAGTCGATTCAATGGTTTAGGGAAAACTAGGGTTTAGGATCTCAAAAGATGATGGCCGATTTAGGGTTGTAGAATAACGCAAGCAAAGATAATATGATAGATAGGGAGATAGATAGTTTTGCAAGCTTCACAACCTTGGCTTCACACCAAACCCTTCTCGGGAAGAAAACTCACTCTTCGTAGAGGCTCATCTCAAGCACACACAAGCAAAAACTTTTCATTCATGATCAATAACTAGTTACGTTGTTCAATTTAAGGACTTTATATAGGAGTCCTTTTAATACAAGAAAACCCTAAAACAATAAATAAATAAAAGACAAATAAACCCTCAAAATAAAAGTTCGACATTAAATTCCTAAATTAACTAAACAACCCGACACGATTTCGATCGAACGAAATTGAAAATCGTTCGATCGAAATTGAATTTCGTTCGATCGAAATTTCGATCACAATTTTGATCGCAATTTCGATCGATCGAAACTGAAAATCGTTTTATCGAAATTGAATTTCGATCAATCGAAATTGAAAATCGTTTGATCGAAATTCTCATATACATAAAATATCGTTGTTGATATTTCGATTGATCGAAATTCAATTTCGATCAATTGATTTTTCTGTGCTCCTTCAATTTCCAGAATTTCATCTTTCGCCTCTTTCACCTAGTTTTGATTTCCATTCCGCCTCTTCCGACGTTGGTATACACGAAACGGTCCATATCCAATGTCTACGATGTCGGCGTCCCCGTCAATTCTCCCGGGCCGAAAAGGCTTCATCACTGATGAAGCGGCGTCATGATAGCGCTAGAGTATATCGGGGTCCAAACGTCGCACTTCGTCTTTAGCTAACCATGAGTTCTCAGAGTCCGACTTTCTCAACCACTTGACCAAGTATTTTGAATTCCGCCCCCATGGGTGGATATCACCAAATCATCTAATATCCCTTCGATCTCATCTCTGCACTGCTGGAAGGGTAGGGGTTGTAGGGTGGGGCTGGTATTCGGGCTCGGGGTTGCTTGGAAGGGGTTGTGAGGGGGTGGGGTTGGAGCCAAAGAAGGAACCAGGTCCTCCACATTGAATGTAGAGCTGACCCCTATATCTGGTGGAAGCTCGAGAACATATGCATTAGGTCCGCTCCTTGCAACAATTCTAAAAGGCCTAGCGCCACGGGCTTGAAGTTTCTTTGCGGCTCCCAATAGGAACCGCTCAGGCCTAACCCGAATCATGACGTAATCTCCAACTTGAAATTCTTTGAAGCGCTTATGCGCATTCGCAAATATTTTGTACTGTTCATTGCTAACATTAATTCTTTTTCTAATTTCGGCATGCAATTCATGTATATGCTGTGCAAATGAATCGGCTGATTCAGAAACTCTATGGGATGCAGACATGGGAATAAGATCAATTGGTGTTCTAGGCCTATGACCAAGGACGACCTCAAAAGGATTCATACCTAGGGACCTATTGACTGAATTGTTGTATGCAAATTCGGCTAAAGGCAAAATAGAATCCCAAGTCCTAGGGTGATCACCAACAAGACAACGGAGGAGATTACCTAAACTCCTATTGGTGGACTCCGTTTGGCCATTTGTTTGAGGATGATAGGCCGAAGAAAATTGGAGCATGGTACCCATCATGTGCCATGAAGTTTTTCAGAAATAACTGGTAAATTTCACATCTCGATCTGACACAATCGTCTGGGGTAAACCATGTAGACGTACAACCTCCCCTAAAAATAATTTGGCTGTGTGAGCCGCATCGGAGATTTTAAAATAGGGTATGAAGTGGGCCATCTTGGAAAAGCGGTCCACTACCACAAAAATGAAATCGTGCTTCCGTTGAGTCTTTGGAAGCCCAAGCACGAAATCCATAGAGACGTCTTGCCACGGGGTGTGCGGCACAGGTAAAGGGGTGTACAAGCCGGTATTTTGTTTGATATGCTTCGCAACTTGGCATGTACGACATAATCGCTTCACGACTGAGACATCTCTCACAAGGCTAGGCCAATAGAACCTATCCTCAACAAGCGCACTGGTTTTATCGCGCCCAAAATGTCCGGCAATCCCTCCGGCATGTAATTCCCAGATGAGGAAATCACGCAAAGAAGTACGAGGGATGCACAAACGATTGCCTTTGAACAAATACCCATCCAACAGGGTAGACTCGGAGCTAATGTTGTTCGAATTTTCAAGGAAAGCAGTGTATTCTGCCCTGAATCTGAGCAATTAGGATAATCTTGTCTCAACTGCTCAAATCCGACGACCTCGGTGCTCATAGATTGCAAAGTCGCCACTCGACGACTAAGCGCATCAACAGCCTTGTTTTCGGCACCAGCCTTATGCTTCAAAACAAATGTGAACCCTTGGAGGTACTCGACCCACTTCGCATGTCTCGGGTTCAACTTTTTCTGGGAAGCAAGGAAACGTAAGGCCTCATGGTCAGAAAACAACCCAAATTCCTGCGGTCTCAGGTAATATTTCCAATACCACAGAGATCGGACGACCGCATAAAACTCCTTGTCATAGGTGGAGTATTTCTGCTTTGCCTCATTGAGTTTCTCACTAAAATAGGCCACAGGGTGACCTTCTTGCTTAAACTGCCTATGCTCATTACACGCGTCACATGCTACTTCAAAGACTTTAGAAAAGTCTGGTAGGCACATGACGAGTGCAGTAACAATTTTCTCTTTTATCTCGACAAAGGCCCTCATCGCTGCTTTGCTCCACATGAACTCCCCTTTTCTCATGTAATCGGTAATGGGAGCAATGATGGTGTTAAAATTTCGGATGAAGCGACGATAAAACGTGGCCAAACCGTGGAAGCTATGGACTTCATGAATATTCCGAGGTTCGGGCCACTCCACAATGACCTTAACCTCGTAGGGTCCGCAACCATCCCGTCTACCGAGACAATGAATCCCAGAAATACAACAGAGTGCTGCATGAAGGTGCACTTCTTGAGATTCGCGTAAAGTTTTTCTCCCCTCAAGGTTTCGCAAACCAACCTCAGGTGGATAATGTGTTGTTCCTTGTCTGAACTGTAAATCAGAATGTCATCAAAGTATACGACAAGGAACTTGCTAAGGAATGGCCTCAACACTTGGGTCATGAGCCTCATAAATGTACTCGGGGCATTGGAAAGCCCAAAAGGCATGACCATCCACTCATAAAGACCGTCTTTGGTCTTGAAGGTGGTTTTCCATTCCTCGCCAGGGCGAATACGAACCTGATGGTAACCACTTTTAAGGTCTATCTTGGAAAAGATAGTGGCTCCAACCATCATGTCTAGCATGTCATCAAGCCGCGGTATGGGAAATCAATATTTAACAGTGAGCTTATTAATCGCACGGCTATCCACACACATGCGTCATGTACCATCTTTCTTAGGCGTGAGTAATGCTGGTATGGCATACGGGCTCAGACTCTCTTGTATGAACCTCTTTTGAAGGAGCTCATTGACTTGCCGAGTCAACTCGGTGTGCTCAACCGGATTCAACTTGTAGTGGGACAGGTTCGGTAATGTCGATCCGGGAACTAAGTCAATTGCGTGTTGAATGTCACGCATGGGAGGGAGCTCATTGGGTAAGTCGTCGGGGAAGACATCCGCATATTCTTTCAGGATGGGCTCTACCTCCTTGGGGTACTCACAGACTGACTCAAAAGTACTCTCAACAGTAGCAACGACATACACGACACTCTCATCTTTTGATGCTCTTTCGAACTCTGAAGGGGTCACAATGTTGATGCCCTTGGATTGGCCTCCCTTCTTCTCAACTCTATTGACTAATGGTGCTTTGGGAGCCAAAGGGTTAAGAGTGATTTTCTTGCCCTTGTAATTGAACGTACAAACGTTAGATCGCCCAAAAATGGTCACGTTCAAATCATAGAGCCATGGCCTCCCTAAGATAATGTGGCCCACATCCATCGGCACCACATCGCACCATAAGGTGTTAGAGTATGAACCCAACTGTATGGGTACACGACACCTCTGAGATACGGGAATGGATGAGGAGCCAACCCATGCGACTTTGTAAGGCCTCGGGTGGACTTCAGGTGTAAGCCCTAAGCGGGTGACGGTATGTTCTGACACCACATTGGTGCAGCTTCCGCTATCCACGATAACCCTACAACTCTTCGTCTCACATGTGGCAAAGGTGTGGAAGATGTTCTCCCTTCGCTAATCATCCTTTTTATCCGGTTGAGGTTGTGCAAAGGCACACCTCACAACTAGAGCACGACCCATGTCATCACCTTCCTCGTCACTAGGTGTGGCATTCGGCTCAAAGACTTCTTCCTCATAAACTCCTTCACTTTCATCTCCTTCTTCGTCGATGAAGAGATTCCTTTGTGGGTCCCTTGTGGGGCATTGGGCAGCAAAGTGACCAAATCCTTAACATTTATAGCATTTGACATGAGACCCACTCTACGAAGATTCTCCGGCTACACCCTTACCTTTGTCAAACCTCACATTGGTAGATGTGGGTTGCGTAGGTTTGGCAGGCGGGTTTCCAGCACTAGATTTCACTTCACCGGTTCAAAATTGACCGGGGTGAAAATTAGATCGCCTAGTCACCGTTATTTTTTAATATCGCTCAAGGTCTTGAACGACGGTGTAACACTCGGCGAGAGTCTCAACAGGGTGGGAGACTAACTCTTTTTGCAGGTCAAGTCTCAATCCGGTAGGAAATCTGGATAGAGTGACTTGAGGGTCTTCGGATACCTTGGCTCTCATCATGAACTCTTCAAATTTGCCAGTGTAATCCGATACGGGCATACTACCTTGGCGCAGATTTTGCCATTGGTCAAGGAGACGATGGTAGTATGAAGAAGGAACGTACTTCGCTGTAAGTCGCTCCTTCATGTCCTCCCAATGGGTAATGAGAGTACAACCCGCATTCGTTCTGATGCGTTCAACGTTGACCCAAAAGAGTCGGGCTTGGCCTATGAGCTTCATCTTAGCAAGTCTAACGGACCTTTCATCACTCATGCCAAACCACTTGAAGTGGTGGTCCATATTGGATAACCAATCGAGGAAGACCTGAGGGTCTAGTCTTCCATCGAAAGTCGGGAACTCAACTCGGACATTTTTGAGGAGTCTCCCTTCCGGGTTGTAGTCATCTCCATGATGATCTAACCTATGGTTCCGGTTCCGATTATGTTGGTAGCCGTTTCATTCGAATGGAGGACCATTACGCTCACAGGGTGGTTCAAAGTACTCATCACCCTTGTTTAACCGATTGGCTCAATCTAACAACCTCTCATTGGATGTTTCGAGAGTCCTTTGGGCTATCTCCAAGGCAGTTATTTGATCATTGATCGATTTTAGATCAGCCCTCATGCCGTTAAGAGCTTCGACAATCCCACTCATGTCTATGGTGATACAGTTTACTAATTGACAGGCTCTAGAATAGAATGCAAGATGAACACTTTTGCCAAAACTGAAATAATATGCGATGAAAATTAAAGTGCAATGAATGCAATATCACACAGTATGCCCTAACCTAGAATCCTAGGGCTTTGATACCAAAACTGACGCAGGACGGTACCCTAAACTACGTGAATGCAATGATTGATTTTTGCCGAAATTAAATTGAATTAAATTAAACAATAGAACTTGCAAAATATAACGAATACCTCAGGCTTTCGCTGTATTCCATGGGAGAATCATGCATAATTCAGGCAGGATTCAGTCCAGACGTTAGATCCGTTAGGTTGCAGCGTGGATAGTTCCTAGAGATAGGACTCTAGAATTCCAGATTAAGGCGCTCACAATGCAATGATGGAATCTCTAGTTTTGGGTTATTTTGATACGGCTGGGCTTAACAGTCTGATGGGGCTACGGTTGTTGAATCAAGTCGATTCAATGGTTTAGGGAAAACTAGGGTTTAGGATCTCAAAAGATGATGGTCGATTTAGGGTTGTAGAATCACGCAAACAAAGATAATACGATAGATAGGTAGATAGATAGTTTTGTAAGCTTCACACCCTTGGCTTCACACCAAACCCTTCTCGGGAAGAAGACTCACTCTTCGTAGAGGCTTATCTCAAGCACACACAAGCAAAAGCTTTTCATTCATAATTAATAACTAGTTACATTATTCAATTTAAGGACTTTATATAGGAGTTCTTTCAATAAAAGAAAACCCTAAAACAATTAATAAATAAAAGACAAATAAACCCTCAAAATAAAAGTTCGAAATTAAATTCCTAAATTAACTAAACAACCCGACACGATTTCGATTGAACGAAATTGAAAATCGTTTGATCGAAATTGAATTTCGTTCAATCGAAATTTCGATTACAATTTCGATCAATCGAAACTGAAAATCATTCGATCAAAATTGAATTTTGATTAATCGAAATTGAAAATCGTTCGATCGAAATTCTCATATACATAAAATATCGCTGTTGATATTTCGATTGATCGAATTTTAATTTCGATATTTAATTTCGATCAATCGATTTTTCTGTGCTCCTTCAATTTCCAGAATTTCATCTTTCACCTAGTTTTGATTTCTATTCTGCTTCTTCCGACGTCAGTATACACGAAATAGTCCATATCCAATGTCTACGATGTCGGCGTCCCCGTCACTCTCTCTCTCTCTCTCTATATTTATATATATGTGTATGTGTGTGTGTGTGTGTGTGTGTTAAGGGATCCCTAAACTTCAAGTGTAGCGTTTGAACACTACACTAGTGCCGAGATCACGTGTCACGTGGCATGTGTTCCCAAAACAAACCCTATTTTACAATTTTTTGGCCCTTCATATACTTGGTCAAAGTTTGGCCTTGACCCCATTAACCTATTGCACTGATTTTTTTTCCAACTTTGACCACACTTTGGACGGTTGGTATAATGCATTTTTTATTTCCTCTTTTTGGAGATGGACCTGATCAACCTTGTGCATGTTGCACCAACATCCGATTTCGGATTAGCTGCCGCGGGCACTCAAGTAGCACTAAGGTAGCATTGAACGTAACATTCTGCTGTCCACACACACACACATATGTGTGTGTGTGTGTAGCATGTTCCTACTTAATAGAAAAGTTAGTGAAACACAATGTCTAACCAAGCTATTCTACCATCTCTCTCTCTCTCTCTCTCTCTCTCTCAAACCCTAAAGCCTTGCATCTTCTTCTACGGTTCTACCTCTTCTAAACCTAAATCACAGAAGTCCTGATTTCTTTTGTTACCATCAGGAGCCTCACATAATACGTTGTGCATATCCTCGTATACCGTAATCATTTATTCACAGGGACACTATACTGCCAATAAGTTTCTCACTAACATATGGATAATGCTTGCATCTAATAGCCCATTTTTGTTATTCTTTTTGTTTCTGCAGCTGTTACATATATTGACTCCAGCGCTATTCAAGCTCTTAAAGACTTGCATCAGGAATACAAATCGCGTGACATCCAGGTAATAGATCTCTCGCAAGAATGTAAAATGATTCAATAGAAACATATGCCACCCATTGTGGCAACACTGGATGAGGATCTGATGGTAGTACGGCAGGGCTCCCTAGCAACTGTGCAAGCTGACAAAAGCTGCACTGCATTAGTGATGACATGGCCATTTACCACTACTACTTCTTTTCCTTGTAGTGTTGGAACCGTAGTTGCCAGTAGTTGGTGTGAGGTACTGGTTATGGTACCGGTATGGGTACCTAGTATGTTGTGGAGAACACAGTTTCGGGTATGTTCGTTATTGGTACGTCTTTGGTATGATGTTGGTTCAACATAGATACCAAATAGATGACATAGGTTTGATATTGTTGTGAGACTAATATGCCAGGTACGATATTGATATACTATCGGCACTTCTTCCGTGTGCATATATATATATATATATATATATATATATATATATATATATATATATATATATATATATATATATATATATATATATATATATAGAATTAATGGGCTATCACTGATTTCAATAGATCATATATGTTGAAGTCAAATCTCTTATTGTTAGAATCTGACATTAGTTGATTTAAGTTATTTTTATTTGTGCAGAAGATGATATGTTATAATTAGAACTTTCTTTTTAGCAAAAAGAAATATATGAAAGAAACCCACAAAAGCTAAATAAATTACACAAATACAAGATCTTACCAGATAAAGTAAGGATAGATCAGGAGAGAGTACACTAGAAACTGCATAGGTTAATGGTCCGTTTACCTTGTTTGGCTGCTAAATTCTGAATCTAGATGTTTTAAACAGAGACCCTAAAATGATTCTGTTAAAACTTTTTTTATTATTATGTTTTTTCACTTTAAGGTGTGAAAGGTCTATCTAAGGGCAATTTCAAAATTAAATTTTATTATTATTATTATCATTATTATTATTATTTCTGTAACTGTCTGGCGAGAGATTTGCTGGAAATATGAGTATTAGATATAATAACTGCATGATCCCAATGGTCTGATTGTTACGGCACATCTTCTTGTATGACTTTGAGAACTAAAATTTAAGCGACTTGGGTTCTGCAGATTGCCATTGCTAACCCAAACCGGGACGTATTGCTAACTCTCGCAAGATCTGAAGTTATTGAATTGATTGGAAAGGAGTGGTATTTTGTGAGAGTGCATGATGCCGTTCAAGTTTGCCTTCAACATGTGCAGCGCTTGAAAGAAACACCAAAGGAGGTGAACTCATCACTGGACATTCGATCCGCAAGTCTTTTGCAGAGGCCATGGAAACAAGATGATCCCGAGTCCAATGTACCTCTACTGTCTCAGAAAATTTGACTCTGATTTTCATGCCAAGAAAGCTTCCTTGGAAAGTCTGTTTTAGAAGTTTGCCGCACTGCTTGTATTCTAGATTCATTTGTTATGCAGCTTGGCTTATTATTTGTTGATGCTATATTAAACAATCCTACAATACGTACGTGTAATGCAAGATTTTGTAAACAGTCCTGTTGTCAATTAGGAGGCTTTTTTTTTTTTTTTTTCTGAAAAGTTCAAATATATGTTATCAACAGGGCATTGCTCTAACTCTTTGGTAAATTCTATGAAATTTCATTGTTCTTTTATCATAATTTTATATGAAAAACTACAATATTCATAATTTTCCTTTTACTGGCCCTTAAAAACTGGAAGATTCATAATTTTTGGGATCCAATTACTAAACGGTGACCTGTCTAACCTGGCTTTCTTTTTTGGGTGTTGTGGGGGTGAGCTGCCGGCTTTGTACCTAGGCCTCCCCCTTCTGGGATCCGCTAATTGAGCGGGTTGAAAGGAAATTGCTGGTGTGGAAAGGGAAGCTTCTTTCAGCTGGTGGTCGTCTCACGATTATCAAATCAATACTATCCAACATACCGGCTTTCCATGTATCACTGCCCTGCTTCGGTGTGTCTCCGTCTGGAGTGTATTATGAAGAAATTTTTGTGGAGCAGGTCCTCGGAAACTAAAAATATCCTCCTGATTAATTGGGGCACAGCATGTCTACCCAAATCTAGTGGAGGTTTGGGCATCAGGTCTATCAAAGAGACAAATTTAGCTCTATTAGGCAAGTGGCTTTGGAGAACACTTAGCCTGTGGGCTCAAATAGGTAGTGATGGATTCGAGTTGACCAACAAAAATCTATATAGGGCTTCAACATGGTGGAAAGGGTTGCAGGCATCTGTCTGTTTTGTCTCCCAGTGTATTAGGGTGAAGGTCGATAATGACTCAGGCATTAGATTTTGGTCCGATCGCTGGATTGGGGAAAAATGACTTTAGCCGATGCATTTCCGCGGCTATATCTTCTGTCACCTATGAAAAGGGCATCCATTAAGGATACCATTGCTGCAGGAAGTGACAGTTGGTAGATTTCAATTCGTAGAAGTTTGAGGGGCTCGGAGATTGATTCATTTCAAGAGTTGCTTAGTACGTTGGGCTCCCCGCCCATCCTCATCAATTGCACAGATGTGGGAACTTGGGCAGTCGACCCCAAAGGCTGTTTCTACGTCAAATCTCTTCACAACTTCATCTCTAAACGGCCGTTGATCACTCAAGATTGGGTTGGAATCTGGAAGCTTAAAATCCCCCTGAAGTTACCTTTTTCTTCTGGTGTGTCGCCTGGGAAAAATTCTTAACAGTGAAAATTCTCATCAAGAGGGGGATATTTATCCTTAATCGGTGTGTGATGTGCCAGTCTAATTCGGAATCTATAGCACATTTGTTTATTCACTGCTCAGTAGTTCAGCAGCTATGGACCATCTTCGTAAAGGTTTTTAAGCTCGTCGGTTGCTTCCCCTTCTCTCGTAGAGAGGTCCTGGCTGAGTTTGTGTGATGCCAAAAATTTGAGGGCCTATGTCGTTCCCTGCTGGAAGACATTTTAGGTAATTTGGTACGAATGAAATAGGAGAATCTTTGATGTTAGGAATCGTGATTCCTCTTGCCTGATTGATGATATAAAACCGGCCATGTCCGAGTGGGCCACTTGCAGCTCGGAATTTCAGCAGCGCTCGGTGTCGGATATTTCAGATCTGTTCAATTCCATTGCTGGTTCTATGTAACTATCCGCACTCCTGTGGGGCTTCTCACACGGTGTCTTTTTCGCTTTCTTTTCTTTTGCTTTTCCTTTTATGTTCTAGCACCTAGCTATGGGTTCCTCTGTTGCCCTGTTGTAAACTTGTAATTTTGTTTTCGTTTAACGGCATGACCTCATTGCCGATATAAAAAAAAGGGAGCCATTAATTGCATACGAAATTCATGTGATTGCACTGGATAAGTAAAAAATATTAATAATTATTCTTTTTTTCAAAATACTTAAGCTACCCTAGTAGTTGCACCTGTGTATAAAAGTTAAAAGAGAATATCAAAAGAGAGAGAGAGAGAGAGAGAGAGAGAGAGTGTGCTGCAGTTCAATTGTGTGTAACTTTGGAACAAAAAAAATCCTTACAAATTTATTCAACACCCACATTTCAGGGTGTTTGAAAAAGCAAATAACCCAGAAAATGATAGAAACAGAGAGTAAGAGAAAGAGAGCCTCCAGAAACTCCCCAAAGCCCCTCTCTCTCTCTATAATCTCTCTCTCTCACTATAATCTTGTATACTTAGACATCAAAACGGAGATCTTGTCCTCCTACAATTTCTTCTTTGCAGCGGACAAGGTAAAAACAAAACAGCGAACAAATTAGCCCTTTCATTTCTTCCTATTCTCACTAATTTCCCTTTTTAACCCTCCTTTCAGACGAATCTCAGCAAAGAACCCAACTTTTTTCTTAAATTTTTGTTTTTAGTTCCTTTAGAAAGTTGTCTTTTTTACATAAATCACTGATTAGGGCTGTTCTTTTCTAATATCAAATGTGTTCAGAGTGTTTTTTCTTGGCTCGGTTTCTAGGGTTTGGTCGGATCCTTACTTAGGGCCCATTTGCATTTTCTCAATAACAATATCCTATATTAATTTTTTTAAAAGGTAAATCTTTAAATAAAGAACCATATCATATATATATATATATATATATATATATATGAGGTCCAGGACTATGGGAATTTAAACCCACCCTAGTAACAATATCCTATATTAATTTTTTTAAAGGTAAATCTTTAAATAAAGAACCATATCACATATATATATATATGAGGTCCAGGACTATGGGAATTTAAACCCACCATGAGGCGCTGGGTTAGATTCAATTTGAGGCAATGTGCCATCCATATGAGAGATTGGATTCTATGATAACTTACTTAAAGAACGATATGGGAGCACCCAAAAAAATTGGGTATGATCCGATGCATGTTTACCGTCCAAAAGATCGTTAAAGGGGAAAGAATTCAATGCACTAGGATGTGTGGGCAACATTCAAACTTTTTTTATAAATCAAATGTCATGTGGCACATGATACCAAAACGGGTGTTGTTTTGGATTCACGTCTCATGTTGCATGTGATCTAAGGTTCATGAGGCACCCACCATCCTTAGTGTTGTATATATGGAGCTAGTCTTGTCCTCCATGATGTGGTAGAGCTTCATGAGGCACCCAAAACACTATTTGGGTGCCACAAGGAGCCCACGGGATGGGTTAGATCAATGTTAACAAAAAAAGTTCAATCATTTTTATGGCTTCCGTTAAAATTTGATTGATTTCAACAGTTCAAATTTATTTTTTAAAAATATAATTTAATTTTTTAAATATAGGAGGGAGATGAGTTTTCAAATTTATTTTTTAAAAATATAATTAAAATTTTTTTTCCAATGGAGGACAAAACTGTTCTCTCTCTCTCTTTATATATATATATATATATATATATATATATAGATGTGGGTGATGATCATCTGTCTCGAATCACCAAATGAGTTGAGATTCCAACCATATACTCGCACAGTAACACGTGACATGTAAGGTGATCATATGCCAGTTTTCATATATATATATATATATATATATATATATATATATATATATATATATATATATATATATATATAATATAAAAAGGATGGTCAAGGTTGGCCCATATTGTTGTGGAACTTAGATGCATTGATTGGGTGCCATGTGGCACTCAAGTGGCTAGTGCCAAACAACTGCACATGAACACGTACCCTGCACAATGAATCTTGCAGAGTCAGATTTTTCTTTCATTGCAGCACACATCTTCAAAATCTGATTGGGACGAAAAAATCGGGGGTTCTAAATAATAGGATCTTTTGAAATTTTAGGAAAGATTTATAAACGGAAGCAAAATGCATCGTTGTCCAATTGAAGAGAAAATTAATATTTTCATCTATTGGCGTCACGGTACCCGAGTATCCATTCTCGCATTATTATAGTAATAAAGACTAAAGATGTATGTACAAGCCAAACTAGCGACCGAAGAAACATAGAACTATAGAAGCACACAACGCCAGCATTATTGGTGTATTTAAATAATCAAGATCTTTTTATTAATTGGATGAACTGCGGAGTCAAAGGCACAGGCACGGAGATGGAACAATATAACCAGAAGCAGCTCTCATCAGATAAAATTTACTCCGACAAAAAGCCCATAAAGAATAGTTTTGTCATTTAAAATAGCTCATCTGCAAAGTAAATTGGGTTGAGAAGCTATGTTATCAAAGGTGAAAGCAATTTTCTACAGGAGCCACAGAGTGAAAGAGCTAACCCAAATGCACCCCAAGAGATAAATTGTGAAAATTTAAGTTACGAGTATTTATTCTGCAACCCCTACTTTTGTGTTTTTGTTTCATATAATCCCTTGCCGTTAACTAGCGTGAGTTTATGGACGAAAAGTCTATTTTGCCCTTAAAGAAACTAATATTTTAAAAATACCACCATTCTAAAAGGCATTTCATTCATCTATATTTACAAGTCATGCCATTAAAATTTATCACCATTCTAAAAGACCATTCATTCACCTTTATTTACAAGTCATGCCATTATAATTTACCACTATTCTAAAAAGAGTACCTTTAAATCCACCCACAAAATCTTTTAGTTCACCCACGCTAAAACAAATTGACTGCATTGAATTAAACAATGGAGATTGTTTATCGTCCCAATCTTTCATGAGATCGATCTTTAGATCATGGGTATACCATCAGACGTTCTATTTTTTATTTCATGTCGTACACACCCATAAAAGTGACCTTAATATCAATTTTAAGCATGTAAGTGATGTTAAGGCCACTTTTCTGAGATGTGTGACACGTGAAATAAAACAGTGACCGTATGATGGTGCCACCATGATCTCAAGATCCATCGTGCGAAATGTTGG
This sequence comes from Chloranthus sessilifolius, assembly GCA_021018995.1. Classification (NCBI taxonomy): domain Eukaryota; kingdom Viridiplantae; phylum Streptophyta; class Magnoliopsida; order Chloranthales; family Chloranthaceae; genus Chloranthus; species Chloranthus sessilifolius. The sequence goes on from CM037585.1 coordinate 162,219,242, forward strand.
GATGATAAACAACCTCCATCGTCCAATTCAATGCAGTCAACTGTTTGATGGTGCCACCATAATCTCAAGATATATCGTGTGAAAGGTTGGGACGATAAATGATCTCCATCGTCCGATTGGATGCAGTCAATCGTCTAATGGCGCCTTCGTGATGTCAAGATCCATCGTGTGAAAGGTTGGGATGATAAACGATCTCCATCGTCCGATTCAATACAATCAATGTTTTCAGTGTGGGTGAACTCAAAGATTTGGTGGGTGAATTTAAAACTACTCTTTTTTGTAAGTGGAGGGTCACCAACTTTAATCACGCGTAGAGGGTGACAATTTAGTAATTTAATTTAAAAAATGATAAATATGGTATTTAGGCTATTCTTTAACGGCTGGCTAACAATGGAGGATGTTTTATGAATACCAAAATGCTAACTAAGGGGTTTAGAGCAAATAGCTATAATTGGGGATTATTTGTAGAGGGTGGCAATTTAGTAATTTAATTTAAAAAATGATAAATATGGTATTTAGGCTATTCTTTAACGGCTGGTTAACCATAGAGGGTGTTTTATGAATACCAAAATACTAACTAAGGGGTTTAGAGCAAATAGCTATAACTGGGGATTATTTGTAATATCAACATAACTTGGGGGGTATTTGCCAAAAAAAAACGAATAAAAAATCAACATGTTTACCTTAACGTGAAGAGCGGTGACGCCGTTCATGCGGGGCTTGGTTCTTAGGGAGAACAACTAATGCCATCTATTTCTGTAATTGTTTTGAAGCAGATTTAAGGTTAGTATATTTTAACTCTGATACCAAAGATGGTTAAGAAGTGGGTTATTTTAGTCCCACATCGGTTAAAATAGAAAAGCTAGAGAATTTTGGCACTACTTAAAGTGAAGACGTATGCCTTAGCAAACTGCCTTAAACTAATGAGTAAGGAAAACAAAGCGAGCGGTGAGAGCTGCTCGCAGCGCTGACTCAATGTGCGCACGAATTTATGGAGGGGTTATAGGCTGGCCGAGTGTTGACGCTGCTTACTTTGCAGAACTCGCTCGAGCGGGCCTCCCAACCCACTAAATCATATACCCAAGATTCTCTCTAGGTATTTTTGTTCATCGATTGTGCTACATGTTCAGCGTCTCCTCCAAAGTTCTGAGTGGATTTTATATGTAAAAATTTCGAAAAAAAAACCGTAAAACGCCAATTTCGTCTGTTTCGGAAGATGCCTCCCCTCAAATATCTGCAGCAAGAGTTCCCTATAATTAACTCAAATTTCCGACAGTTCTGCGCTTCTCATGGCATTTACTCAGGTTCTCTCTCTCTCTCAATAATTTTATTATATCTCTGTAGCTTTCTAACGAGGATTTGTTTCGTGACGTTTTTCAGATTATTTGACATTTTGGTGTTATCTTTTGCATGCTAAATTACTAGTTATAATTACTTGCATACTCTTTTTGATTTTTTAATAAGCTGTTATGTTTGGAAGACTAGTTGTTTCGATTACACAATCCGATGATTAAATGACTTATGTACTTTTTATAAAGGTACTATGAATTTTAGTAAGTAAATTTATTATTATAGAAGTGGAGATGATCCTTCTATAATCAAATTTTGCCTAGGTTCCTCCTCAATCCTCACGTTGCCTGATCTTACATTGTAATGGAAGTGGGTTTAGAGTAGTTGATTTGGTCTGATTGTGACTGTAGTTGCTCCTTGGATCTCTTCATCTTAGTGTTATGACTTATGATCCTCTCAACCTGGTCTGGGTTTGGATTCGCGAGCCGTCTGGGTCGCTGTCCAATTAAATCTCAAGAAATGTTTTTAGGCGCTACCTGCAATGGCGGTGATTGCATTTTGTGGTTTAACATGGCCTGGTTTGTTTTAAAAGAGGGCAGCTAAACATGCTGACTGCTGAATTCTAATCTTAATTGATAAAAAAAAATTGCTTCACAACTTAGGGGGCGCATCCTAATCGTGGATCATAAATTCGGCCGAAATGTTTCGGTTTCAGTCCCCACCGAAACCGAAACGAAAACTCAAATTATCAGTGCAAACTGTATGCAATTGAAGTTTTCAGCCGAAATTTTGATTCAAAATTTCGGTCGGTCCAGCCCGAAACTGAAACGAAATCCGAATTTTTGAACCTTGATCCTAATTCAGCCGTTTGGGAATGCTGCTAGGGGCCATTGCTTGGTGCGATGGTAAAAGGGTTGGATTGTCAAGCCTGAAAACATGGGTTTCAGGCCAGAGAGCAGTTTGTTTGTGCGTAAAAAGCGAGAGGATAAGTCTGAATCCCATTCACCCCTCCCAGCACCCCATATGCGCGGGACCAGAACTGAGTAATGGCCTTTTTTGAGAATGCTGTTAATAAGAAGCGGTGGCGGCTTAAGAAATACTTTACATGCAATTAATGGTGAAAGACAAGGAAGAGTTAGATTTATGAGACTGGCTACAAAAAATAAAATAGAAACAATGTGGCAATTATCTCTTCATGCTGAAAATGCTTCTCAATCCTCCTGTTTAAACCACTTCACTCATCCTAGGGATGCAAGTTTTAATCCGAAACCCGAACCCGAATGAAAATTGGCCAAGCCTAACTGGTCTGAACCGGACCGAAACCAATTCGAAACCGAACTGAACCAAACTGATTCCAGTTGGGTTTTGGTTTTGGGTGGCAGAAACCAAAACCAATTAGGTAGGATTAGAGAACCCCAAAAAAAACTAGGAAAAAACCGAAAAAGTATTTAAAATACTAAATGAAACCGAACCGAACCAGTTTTTTCCAGTTTCGGTTTGGAAAATTGACAAAAAAAAAAAAAAACCGAAACCAAAACGAATCGTTTCGGTTCAGTTTCAGTTCACGCTGCACCAATCCAAAATTTGAAATTTTCGGTGTCGGTTCGGTTCGGTTAACCGAATCTGCATCCCTACTCATCCCTAGCCCCACAGCCATCTTTTTTGCTTTGAGAACCAAATACCCTGATCATCAAGATTGAAGAGTCATAGCATGCCACCTCTCTTTGTAATATCATCCACAAGTTTGAAAATTGGATAAATAATCTTGCGCCTTCTCAGGTGACTCCCAGGTCCAATATTCAGGGAGTGAATATATTTGATAGAAAAAGAAATGTGACAGCTGTGTTTGGACAACTCTGTATTTCCCTCTAATGCCCCCTCTAATGCTGTTAGTTTGAACTTCTGTGAAACATGAAAGGGACCATGACTTGTGAGATCCGTCTTTTTGCTAACATGAAAATGAGATGAATTTTTTATATGTTTATAAAAAATTTCTGATCTATTGGATAATCATGCAAGTCTATAAGACTTCAGAGCTAGTCGTTTTTATCTTGTTGACAGTTCATACTATTTTATTTTATTTTTGAAGTATGGGTGTGGTATTCGAAAATCAAATGGCCAGCTTAATATTCCCTATCAACCAGGGCACAATGTTTTTCTTCCTGACTACAAAATTTTCTATTGTCAATCTGATTTTGAAAAAGTTAGTTTTGTGATCCTAGTATTTGTTTACATAAATGGTATGTTTTGCGTTGATCCAGTTGTATTTCTGTATATTTTGCGTGATTTTATTAGCTGTGACACAGTTAGTAATTTAAAGAAATTTCAATATGTAGCTGATCTTGAAGGTCATTATGTGCTATACACAATTAACTTATTGTCAGCATTTTGAATATTGTTCCTTTTTTGGTGCATAATGTACTGTTAAATGTTTCAAAATAAACGGAATGCATTTAGAATTTCCTTTTGAATGCTATGTAAGCAGGATATGTGTACGGAGCATGAGTACAAACGATTTGGTTCCGTAACACAGGGTTAGGATTAAGGGATAAATCTATATATGGCTGCTAGGAATTTGCATATAAATGTTATTCTGCCAGTGGCTAAGGGCATGTTTGAACGGTTCAATTCCTGTAGAAGGACATCCCCTGAAACAGTGGTTAAAAAAAAGGTCTTTTCTACTTTTGTGCCATTGTAGTTCTTGACTTAAAATACCAATGGCACAAAATCCATCAGCAGTTTTAGCTTATCCAAAGGCACATCACATTTTTAAAGTGGATTGTGCCATTTGGAAAATAGTTCAACTCATGTTAAAACGTGCTGTTCAATCAGCCCCTAAAACACAATAAAACACTATGTCCAAAAAACCCCTCAATAAATCAGCCAACTAAAAATGGGAGCTGCTTAACAAAGATAGACCTTTATACATATAACACACCTATGAGAGAATGCAAACAAATAGGATTATTTAAAATTGTTAGAACTTTGCATATGTACTCAGGTTCACTTGAGCATTTGAGTTAAAGAGGGTGATTCTTTTTATTTTACATGCTCAAGGAGTTCAAGTAACTTATTGCAGTTTGTAGGAAAATTGTTTATACTAATTATTTTTGCTCTATGGATGTTCAACTTTTGCAGTGGAAGATTTCCTAGTCCATGACCTCTACATGTTAGTTGCTTTTGCAGAACGCCAGGCTACATCAAAAGAATTGAAGCAGGTTACTCTTTGTGCTGGTTGTCTTGTGCTGTTGATTTAAATGTTTGCATTTCTGTTTCTAGTATATCGATCAGATAGTGTTTGATACCCTAGTCCATGACATGTACATGGAATTGAGTAGCTTTCCTCTGAACCTGTTAGTTGTCTTTCAAGCATTCACACACACACACACACACACACACACACACACACACATATTATATATCTTTCAAGCATTCCCAGTACACATGTTTACATGAACTTTGATGATAAAATCTTGGTTTCCATATATATTAACTGAAGTAAATGAAACTAATTCTGCAGTATGCAAATAGGGAATCACTCAAGTTCTTTCTATCATAGACAGTCAACATCAACCATGGTTAAATGGAGTGGAGTTGCTGGAAGATACTCTACAGAATAAGCATGTTCTCTCGACAGGGTGTGAAGGGTATCTTGAACCTACGATGTCTACAAAGCAGAAAATTTCATACATATAGCTTAAGTTAGACTAGGAGTTTCTTGGTATCAGAAATATTCATTTTAGTTTGTTGCATGAATGTTCAGGATCGATTTGCTTCTTCAGGGTGGTTTACGTGAGGGACAGTTGACAGAATTAGTTGGAACATCATCTTCTGGTAAAACACAAGTAAGAATACCGTCATCTTGAAGCCATCTAAAAGTTAGCTAGCACTGGTCTTCTACTCAGTTACCCAAGGACTCTTTGACGGCACCTACATTAACACCTACGGATGGTGTTCACATTATATGTGTATGCAGGTATGCCTACAAGCTGCTTCACATGTTGCAGACAAGTATATGGGTATGGTTATGTTCTTGGACACATGCAACTCCTTTTCCCCTAAACGCATTGCGTGCTTTGTCAGTCGCCTTTTGAACCCTTCAGTAAAAGAGGTGGAGTCTTATTCTTTCTCTTACCTAATTTGTTGACCTGATATGTTGAATTTCTTCTGTTGAAATCTAAAGCTTTTCCCAGTTACTACTAGGCGTGCAAACAGGTTAGGTCAGGCTCAACTAAATATTTAAACCATGAAACGAACTTGACCCAACCCATTTATTGAAACCCTCAACCCAAACGCGACCCAATTAGCAAAATTCAGGTCAGATTGGGTCGGGTTTGGGTCAACACAAACCCAAATGGATCAGAAATCTGAACTCAAGGCTGACCCATTGCTGATAGGGTCGTTTACCAATCGGATTGACCTGATCCATTTGCACCCCTAGTTACTACTGGGCTGCATATCTGTTTGTTCACACCAGATTTTCTAATGTGAATCTTGGTTGCATTTTTTATCTCTCACTTTTCTCTTTTTTTCCATTAATTTATGGTTCCAGGACAAAGAAAGATGCCTTGAAAGAGTAATGAGCAGCATATCATGTCTTTCAGTTTTTGACATCTTCTCCCTGTTGGATATACTTCATCAACTAGAATTCACTTTGAGATCTCAGGTTCTATCTAACTCTAGCTTTTGAATGGTATTATATTAGAAACCAGTTTCACATGATTGAATGGCTTCAGCACTGCGGAAACTGTTCAGGTAAAGAGCGAAGGTGCTAGGATACGCTTGCTTATTATCGACTCAATTTCATCCCTCATAACTCCAATTCTTGGTGGAAAAGGTTCCCATGGTATATATTCTCGTATGCTTATTAATGGCAATATTTTTTCCTTTGCTGAATGTGAAGTTTTTGAAATCAAATCCTAGAATGTCTTTCTATGGTTGTAGAAATTATGTGGAATGGAATCAACTGAAGGGTGCACCAACTGCCATGCATATGACATCTAACAACCTATTCATGCTATAGTATAATTTCTCGTCATTAAAGTATAATATCTGAGTGTGTATACCAATAATAGATAAAACTATATGATAACTCTTTTAGTTTGAATAAGCGGACTTCCCTTTGCTAGCAGTTTTGTTAAGTGGCAGTTGGCATATTGTTGAAATCGAATTTTGCATTATGGTGAATGCATGAAGATGTTTTCACTTTAATTTCTAGCAAAACATTCATAAGGTTGCTACGTAGAAGACACATGCACCAGTAATCTTAATTCCGTGGATGCGCATTTGAATAAATTTTCTTAAGAACTGATGTTAAATAATCATGTATATATGGATTCTCATAATCCAGATTTAATTATTGTTATGGTGAAACATTGCAACATATGAAGTTGGTTATGGGGGAACGTTGGAAAGATGGGAGAACACCAAAGGAAGCATGAGGTCTCTTGTAATCTTGTTTGCAGGAACCACGTTTGATTAGGATTTTCTCATTAAAGACCACTCCAGCTGAGGTCTGAACCTATCTAAAAAAGCATGTGATCTCTTCTTTGTAGAAAGATGTGGTTAGTTTGAAACTATCTCTATGTACTCTTTGAATAGAGTTGGATTATAAAGTTGGTATTCAGAAAATTAATGGACCTAATTTCTGTGGAATGATTTGAAGGCTCTCCAACTGGATTAAAAGCCTAGTAGCATGACATAAGATATAACGTAACTTGCTTTGGTCTATTTCTTGAAGTAGAAACCAATTGTAGCTAAATGTGATGTTATCCTGGAATCTGATATGTTGCATTTATTACTTTCTCTTTGAATTAAAAAACTTTTGCAAGGCTGGAAAATGGAAGAAACCTTTAAGCATACCCATAAATATGTGATTCTTTCCACAAATCAATTTGTTTCCCTCTGGAGATGGGAAACTAGCTACAGTTACAGTAGTCTCAAAGTATATAAAGGTTCTCTTCTAGGATGGCAGAAGCTTCTATACACAACAGTTGCTTCTGATACACTTAGCAATCTTGTTACACCTATGAAATTTGAATCACAAGTAGTTTACTGGTTTAGGCTTCATTGATTCTGTTCATGTCAATGAAATGTATCTAGCTAAGCAAAGTATACACTTAGCAAGTTGACGGTCGTTATATTTTCGCTGACTTGCGGAAATCCCATTTGTGACAGTTTTACTGTGTTTTATGTGAAAATACAGGACGTTCTTTGATGGTGTCTACTGGATTTGTTCTGAAGAAATTGGCAAACGAGCACAATGTCTCTGTACTGGTAAGTTGAGCACTTGAACCATGCCAATCATGGCTGTCATGCACTAGTGGGTATCCAAGACCTTCCTTTTTTAGCTTATGGTGGAGTGTCTGTCTATGGTGCATGATCCATCTGCCACAGCATGCACGCCATGTGCCATGGACTTTAAGAGCCCATTGATCCGTTTGCATCTCATTCTATCCAGGGTGCATTGCACACATTCCTTGTACTGGTGGATGGGCTATCCATCGAAGTTAAAACTGTGATAAAAGATTGATAGTAAAAGTATTTGCAGACGTTCGTACATCCTCAGTGGGAGTCCTTGGTTGATCCATATAGAGGAGTCTGTCAAAAATTACACTAGTAAAAATTGGTCCTGATCATCCCATCAAATGCTCACAATTCCAAATGAACTGAACAAATATGGGGCAGGTTTTCATTTTTAATGTGCAAAGGTGCTTTGATGGAATGGTTAGCATCATTTTGGCTTTTACTAATCCACCTAGGGCGTTTTTGGTGAGATTTATGATAGCATAAAATCTGTATGCACGAGCCAGTGTAGATTGATATATTTTGGTCGAGAATCTGGCTCTGTTTGGACACCTACATTTTTTACAAAATACACCATAAAATCAAGAAAGTTTACACAAATGTAATTTGAGGGAAAAGGGCATATGGGTTCGAACGCGTGGAGGAACCCATGCATTCAAACCCCAGATCACGTAATCCCGAAACAACACACATTTTGAGATCATGTGCCATGTCGCATGGGATCTATAAAAAAAGTTTTTTTGGTGGTCAAAACCTTGGTCAAAGTTTGGGTACCGCCCCAAACATCCTGGTGCATTGAGTTTCTTCCCTTTTCACCACATTTTGGATGGTGGATAGCCACCCTTTTTAATTATTTTTTTTAAATGGACCTGATCGTCCTTGGGCAGGTTGCCATGGCACCAAATTCCCTGGATGGGTGCCATGTGGGCCCCACCTAGTTCGAATGCATTCGAACCCATATCCCCTGGCCTCTTAATTTAATCTGTTATATATTTGATTAGTTTTGTTAAATACATTTTAGTAAAGTAAGTAACATTTTACAAAAATTTGTGAAACCATTTTGTGATTAATATTATTTTGGATTGTTTTTGTATTGGGCATCCAAATGGTACCTCTGTATTTTATAGCAGGAATATTGGCGGTGTAGTCGTCCTTAAAAGTAACTAAAGTGAGAATGTTACAAATATTTGCAGTCTTTATAAAATGTTTTGCAATTAATATTATTTTGGAATTTCTGTGATTGTGCATCCAAACGGTACATATATTTTATAGCAGAATATTGGCATTGTAGCTATTGTAAGTAAAAAGTACTTAAATAAGAGATCGATTCTCGTTAATGGCATCATAATCAAGCTTATGAAGACCCTCTTACTCCACCAATCTTGCCAAAAAGTTTACTTGTACAGATGTCTAGTTCCTTGAAAATCTGTGACAACTTTTGGCAGAGTTAGATTGATATAAAGTGTTTTATAAGCTTCATAACTTTTCAATGCCAGTGAGGCCATATTAATCCTTAAATTAAAGAGCTAAGTTAGATGGATTGATGGACGGGGGAACAGTTTTGTTATTTTTGCTACCACATGGTTCTAACGCTATCATCTGGATCAGATCCAGCCCTAAGATTGCATAAAAGGATATATATATATATATATATATATATACACCAAGTGATTAAGAGGCTTTAAGCGCCAGAAATGAACGGTTAAAACATATTTGCAAAAATGAAGGGTTCAAACATATTTGGACAATCTTATAGTAGCCGTTTATTTCTTGGTAGTTTAAGGGTAATAATCACATGGTGCAGGTAGCTTTTTTTATAAATCTTAGGATGAATCCAATTTATAATATGACACAGTGAAATACATGGCTCCGAAATGGTGCCACATGTACAGAATTGAAGTTAAAACAATATATAACTATGAAAATGTGTTTAATGAATGTTGGATACAGGTCATCATATTAGACTTATGAACCATTTTATTAAAGAAAATAAGTAGTATATAACTCGCTGGCTTTATTGTGTTGTGACATTATGAAGGTGACCAATCACACTGTTGGCGGAGAGGGAGGAGTCTCTAAGCCTGCCCTAGGAGAGAGTTGGAAGGGCATCCCGCATGTGCGACTGCTGCTTTCTCGTGATCCAGGGAGCAATATCTGCAATGTATCTATGTTGAAACACACATGCCTGGTACATTTTCTGCCTCTAATTTCAAATTCTATTTTCGTACATAAAAAGAGTTTCTGGCACATTCTATGCACCCGTGCCAGTGTGAAGGCGTGATATTCCGCCTTCTCTGATTACTATAACAGAGAAGTAGTTAAAATTTACTTTGAAATACCGCACTTACCCCTAATAAGTATAAATTTTAAATAACTATGTTGGCCACCAACTCATGCACTTCAAAATTTTAAAGGTGTCAAAATGGTTATAGGGTGACCGACTTGTTTGAGAATGAATGGGGCATTAGTTATATACATGTGGCACCTTTTTTACGCCATGTGGTGTCATCTGGTGCATAGGGCAATCATCTAGATCGGATTTATCCTAAAATTGCATTAAAAAACTGTCTAAATATGTTTTAACCGTTCACAAAATGAACAACTATTACCATGCTATTGTCTAAATATGTTTTAGCCGTTCATTTTTGGTGGTTGTAGCCTTTTAAGGACTTGGTAGAAAGATTTTTTATAATTGTATGGCTATATCCGATCTATATGATAACCCTGTGATCCACATGGGATCAAAATAGTGCCATGTGTACAGGATCAATGACCTCGGTTACTTTTTAGCAACTCATGTCAATAATATGCTGCATTGATGAGAAACAATATAGTGCATTTATGTGAAACATTTGATGACATGGCATAAGTATTGGAAGGGCCTCCCTTGCTGAAAACAGCTTTTAGGTGGGACATTACTTTTCCCCTTCAGATGCCCTCTTGTCATCAAGATGTTTGCATAAACATCCTTGTGGTAGAAAACAAATTTTACGAAGGCCAAAAGTGAAGAAAGGGATGCTCCGGCATGTCTAAAGACTAAATATTGTATTTCAGACCAAAAATTCAATAATAATTTTAAAATTTACCGAAGGCTAGGGTATCTCAAAATAAACTTTTATCTTTTTAACTATTATAGGAATAAGAGAAGACAGAATATCACCCTCGCTCAGCTACTAGGTTTTAGAACCTATCATAGCATAACGGGTGAGGCCTGTTGATGTTACAAATTGTTATAAAACTATGCATGCCACCCACTCTACTATATCTATAAGCAATATATTGAACACATGATTCTCATACCATCAACAACCAATTGGAATGGTTGTCCAATAGAGTACAGTTGTACTCAAGTATGATCTAAATGGTGGGAGTATAACACATACTTCAAACCTTCAACCTTTTCGAAGGATAACAAGGATAATGAATGTTATAAGATTTATATAGTGTAGCAACTCAAGTACACATATGGGTGGGTACACATCAACTTATATATATATATATATATATATATATATATATATGGGAAATGTGGGTTCGAACTCATGGCTTGAACTGTGCATTCGAACCCACCCAAGATCATGTGCCACATTCTCGCAAGTTACACTACAACTGTAAGGTTCACCCAGCCCCCTTGGGTCAAAGTTGTGAGTTTGCCGCTTGAACATGATGCATTGAAACTTTTCACCTTTGACCAAAGATTCTATAGTAGATAAAGACCCTTTTTTAAAATAAAAAAAAAAGATTAGACGGTACTTGATCGACCTTGGGCAAGTTTTCGTTGTACCCAATCCTCGGGTTGGATGCCACGTTCGCCCAGCTGGTTCTATAGGCTCTCTCTTTGTCTCATGAAGGACATGCCCTTTGATGTTCTTTGCTAAACAGGCTTCTGGTCAGGTTGGGAGGTTTGCAATTCACGAGTGAAGCAGACAATGAATTGATTAGGTTTTGGTTTGGACACACTAAAATATTTTTTCAGATTGGCTGAAGAAAACTTTAAATGCCTATGAAAAAATAGAATACTTTTCCTGCGCTGTGTTGTTATTTTCTGTGCAGGCAGGGAATACTTGTGTGTATAGTTGAGCCATATGTTATATTGTGAGTGGCACAAGTCATCTTATTGGTCCATCTTCCGGGCTGCATACTGATCAAGCAGTGCGAAATTTGGAGATTTCAAAATAGTATGTTCCATAGACAAACTCCAGAAGCAATGATGAAGTGGTTCTATTGGCTCGGAGATTTCAAAAAATTGCCTTCGAGGCTATTTGGAGAGAAACTAACCAATGTGCAGACTTTAGAGCTAATCGGGGTCTGAATGCCGATACTGTCGTCCAATGGAGTCATGGCGAATTTTCTGATTCTTTACTCTCTGTAGGAAAGATTTTATTTGTACTTTCACTCCTGTTTTTATCTATTCTATTAATAAGGGTGATGCCCCTCAGCCTCGTTTACAGATATAAAAAAAAAGCATTTGGAGAGTTCTAGGCTATATGATAATTCGCTGGTTTTGGGTTTATTTAAAACAGAAAGATGGAATTTAAACCCATGACCTCTTTATAAAGAGCAAAATAAGACCACTGCCTAACCAGCTGTAGCTTCTTTAATGAAATAATCTCAACTTTTGGTAACTATATTATATTGTTTATAAAAAACATAAAATCTTATTACATTGCCTGTACTCTGTAATGACTTTTCTTAATCAAAGTTTATTTAACATCAAAAAAATTAAAAAATTATTCTACCCTAAGCGAATCCGGTTGGTGTGATATAAACGAATTGTGAACCAAATATTTGTACGCAGCCAACTAACTGAATTATAGGTAATATAGATCAACGTTTATAGTCCAGCCGGACGGCGAACCTTTTTCAAGGCAAATACTTTCACAATTCACAACAATGGGACAGATTTGTGGGATAGATTTGTTGAGGACAAAGTGTAGGCTGCTGACATGGCCTGACGTGACTGGCTGCACTGACTTGTAGTAATTGAGCTGCTTGCAGTCAATTGCGTCGCTCAACATCAGCTGCCTGTATTTTGTCTCTATACAATGTGTCCTTTATATAACAGTCTGGCCGTTCTCTTTTAATCATACTAAGTACCTCTATTTACACACGCCTATTTACTAAAGCGCTGCATAATGAATGAGCGCGCTACTGCCCTAACACATGGCTAAGTGGGTGCTTTCAGCAAATAGGCTGGCATTGCACAAGATGCGCCTTGCTTTAGAGTGAGTAGAAGAAAAAACGTTTCAAATGTGTGAAGATGGGACAGAAGAAAAAACGTTTCAAATGTGTGAAGATGGGACAAGTGGATGCTGGTGTCACGCCTGGCTGTTGGTTCAATGGTACAGTAAATAGAACTGCCGTAAGATTTAATGGGAGAAAAAAAACAAGCTTATACCAAGCCCATAAGCATCTCCTTTATCTCTTGTGGGTGGCTATTTTTGCACCCTCTGGAGAGGTGAGGTGAAAATCATTGATCTTTGTCCCTCTCAATCAGTCAACACAATAGATCTGTGGATCATTAGCAATACCATCACACCGGTCAATGGATCTGTTGATCATTGGCAATACCATCAGACCTTTAGGATGTTGATTTCACATTGCTAATTTCTAAAAAAGTATGGAAATCGTATTCCCTCCCAATCAATCAACACGATTAGATCTTTAGATCACGGGGAATACCATTAGATCGCTCTGATGTTGATTTCACAGGGCTAATACCTCAAAAAAGTGAACAAAAACTTGGTGCATTTATATGGCTTTGCCAGCTTTGAAGTAGAAGATAGAGTTCGGTTTTCATCTTATATGGCTTTGCCGGCTTTGAAGTAGAGGATTGAGATTGTTTTTCTTCCCGATCTTTCACCTATCATGAGACGGCTCAAATGTTGATTATGCCTGACATATATCCCAAAGGGTTGCCCAAAAACCCAAGTGTGGTGGTTTTCAGCTGCGGTGCACTAGAAGTGGGTGGTTGCAAAGTGCAAACAGTGCAGGATGTTAGAAAAAAATAATGGGAATCTATTAAAGCAGGTGAACTCTACTCTGGCAAGGACTAGGGAGCTATATCAAAGACAGGTTAACATTTGAGAGTCCTGTGTGATGTGAAAACATCATCTAAGTCGTCTGATTTTGAAGACCATGATCTAAAGATCTTTTGTGCAAAAGAGTGGCACAAAACGAGTATAAGATTTAAAGCAATCAAAGCCGTCTGAATTATAAGATTTAAAGCAATCAAAGCCGTCTGAATTATGACAGAGATCATTATTATACCAATATATTGCACCAAAAATCCTTAGATGATAGCTTCCAAATCAAAGGGTTCAGATAGTGTTTTCGCGTTCACAGGTTTCAAAATTTCGTAAAGTGTTTCTTTTAAACTTTGTACAAATTATAACTGAAACCCATTGACTCCTTTTGGAATCAGATAATAGATAATCTTTTTCCACCCAAATCTTTCCCACAATGAATCATACTATTACTATACCATTAGATAGTCAATTTTTAATTCTTGATAGCATAAATCTTAGAAAAATGGCTCAAAAATTACCTGACACACATCGCGAGCATAGTGACAAATTTCATTTTCGGTAACATTTGGATACGAGGTCATTTCGGTTCATTTTGGATAAATTTCGAGAAAAATTTGAAAAGTGTCAAAAAATTTTCAAAGAGTACAAAAAATATTAAATATAAATTATATTTAAACTTCATAAAATTTTTATTTATTATTTTTAAAAATGACAAAAATTAGAAAAGATTTATTAATTTCGGGTAATTTCACCGAAATTAATGAAATTTCAGCAATTTCGGAGATATTATCGAAATTTTGTTGAAAGTTTCGCCCGACCCTATTTCGATAAATTTCGAAGAAATTTGTCACTATGATCACGAGCACATAGGTAGAAGTAATTTCAGGTCTTTATATTTTTTTACCCGTTGTCTGAAGGCATGCTTATGGTGTCAAAGATCTATTGTCCGGTAGATTGGGTTTGAAAACGATCTCCATCGTTAGATTCTAATCAGTCAATACATTACAAACGTAGGCGCCCTCAATAATCCTGGAGGAGCGTACCCGCTCAACGAATTATGGGAACAAATATGAAAGTAGGAAACACGATCACGCCTCTATAGGCTATAAGCGTAGCGGAGGGAGAGAGTGTGCACTTCAGCACCGTAGACCGTTGGTTACAGCGGAGGCCTGCTGTGCGGTACAGTAGCCAGCGCAGCTCCTTTGGGTATGATTTCGTTGTCTGCATTCCCCACGTGTCACGTGATCGAAGGAGGTCGAGTGGGCACCTTTTGAACCGTTTAGCCTATAAACTTAGGGCATTTTATAGAAATTTCTCATCTCTTCTCCACCAATAAACGGCTATCTCCCACGTGGGACACGAGGCCCATCTGGACTTTTTTATTCTTTTCTCGTCTCTCTCTGTCTCTCAGTCACCATTTTTTTTTGAACTCTCCTCCGATCCAAGTTCCGTGAGAGATCAAAGCCTTTCTAATCATGGGCGATTCTTCAGCTTCCTACATCCGCATGGTATCTATAGCCCTTCTTCTTCTTCTTCTATTATTATCGTTTATTTTTATTTTGGTGGCTTCTTGTTGTTATAGGTGCAGCACCTTATTGAGAAGTGTCTCCTCTTCCATATGACTCAGGAAGAGTGCGTAGAAGCTCTCTCAAAGCATGCAAATATCAACCCTGTCATCACTTCCACCGGTATGTTCCTTTAATTCTCATATATATATATATATATATATATATATATATATATATATATATATATATATATATATATATATAACACTTGTTTTAAGAAAATGATCATGCTTCTGCTTCCATTTCTTACAATCTATTTTTACCACTTTATTCTATAGAAATTATCTTATCTTTTAGCTTATCTAAATTCTATGTTTATGTTAATGATTCTGGGTATATTTTGTGATTTTTCTTTTCTTTTGAGTTGCTACTTGGTAGGTAACCGGCCTATTTACTCTCACGTGTGAACGGATCAATCTTTCGAATTTTGTCAAACCTGTTTTTCACTCATTTGCATGTTCATATTACCTGTTCACCTTCCAAAGTTTGACCATTGAAGCACGCAAAAGGATTGACCCCGTTCACACTCTTGAGAGTCAACGAGTCAGTCGTTACCCTGTACCAACTCTCTCTCTCTCTCTCTCTCTCAATTTATTTTTTTATTTTCTCTTGATGTTTTCTGTCACGGATTGCAATAGAATCAAACGGGTTATATTAACTGCATAAAAGTGTTGATTTGTGGTACGGGAAACTTTTAATCAGTTTGGAAGGAGCTAGAGAAAGAGAACGTGGAGTTCTTTGAAGCCTATTCTCATGGGAAAGAAGAAGGTTTGTCGGAGATGCAGACAAAGCAAAGGATTCAAAAGATGCTCTTGGATGCCTCTGCTAGAGATTCCGACGACTAGAACGAAATCCGATGTCCCATGGCTCATTCGTAATTCTTCAAAACAGCTAGGGTAGCTAGTTACATTATGAACGGTGGTTGTTTATGGTCGCTATCACTGTCGGTGGTCATTGAAACGTGTGACTTTGTGGACCCACCACATGTTTTTAGACACATGGCAATGGGAGAAGGTTGGCGGGGGGGGGGGGGGGGGGGGGGGGGCGCGAATCCCTTGCTGCTCATCATCAGCCGTCACCTGCAGATGTATACATGGTAGAATTTTCGTTTTTGATGTTAGAGAACTAAATCAACGGCTGTGGTGGCTTTTCACTTGGCCGTCTTTTCCTTTTGAGATTGTTTGAGAGCGAAGTCTTTGCCTCTTTGGCACTGTTAGGTGAACGGTCAGCGGTGAATTTTTACACGGGACTTTCAAATCCTATCTGCACAAAAATAACGTGCACCGTCTACTCTAGCACGTGGAAGAATTTTTAAAGAGAGACGGAACCTGTCTTTATCCGACAGTACCGTTAAATGGCTCACGAGAAGTTGGCCTTTGCACGTTATTTAAACAAGAGACATGGTATTTTGGGGACCAGAGCCACCTGAAAACACGATCTAAGCCTTGTGTTTAGACGGCCGTGATCTTAAGATCTTAGGTCAAGGGATTGACAGCTATGAACTAAAAATTTTAGGTGCAAAAGATTGTCAAAAGGCAGCATCTTGCTCATATGATTCAATGCAGTCTAAGCCCATTTTCTAATTAAAATAATTGAATCTTCAAATGGGACGGCTCATAGGTACCAAGTTATCAAGTCTCTGGTTGTGTAAGTTATGGCTTCTAATTATAAATTTAAGGATGTGGGCTTGGATGTCTTGCGCTATAAATAATTTAGGCAAACCTTACCTTACAAGCCGGCTTTGTGAGGATGAGTTGAGCCTCTTGAATTCTTATTATGATATCAAAGCCAATATTTTTTTACTCCATGTGACCTAGTTTAATTGTTCATATGATTTGGCTCGACTAAATCCCACCAACAGTGCTGGTAATGGCTTCCAATTTGTGTGCAAGTAATGACTTCCAATTTGGGACTATTCTAACAAACCAACTTGTGTGCAAGTAATGGTTTCCAATTATAAATGGGTAGCTCTAATTGCAACTACCGATTCTCAAAGGGCACTTATGTTGAAAATAAGTTGTTGCTTTGAATCATATGATAGAGATTATTTTTCTTCCCAATCTTCCATATTACCATCAAACGGTTAGATTTTCACTTATGTAGCATACAGCCCAAAAAGTGCTCCGATCATATGATCATTCTAAGATTATTCTTAACCCGTCCGCATAGTCAATGCTGTATATCCACTATTTTTTATACAAATCCCAATGTTTAACTATGTAGGTGAATAGAGCTTGGTCTATATACGGCCATTTCATCTAAAAATCAATTCCGGTCGTGAGCTAAGACCAAACCATGGTCTTAGGTGGCATAAGACCATATATGGCTTCGTTCATATATCAAGGTTAAAAAAGAAAGGCTTCATTATTTTTGGGATATCATTAGAAAGAAGGATTTGTAGTGTGCCACTAGGAACACCATTTATGCCTACGGATTTGAAGATCATGATAGACGGATCTTTGAGGCAAAACATTGTTGGCATTTTAAAATAGGGAACCTCTGTTCGTGCCTTTAGGTTTACTAAAAGCGCCTTTGTTGACAGCCCATTAAAACTCATTGAATTCTTTGAATCATATGATTGAGATTGTTTTTCACCCCAATCTTTCATACAATGGATCTCGAGACTATAACCGTACCATCAAACGGTCAAATTTTTTTTCCACATGGCATAGATCCCCTAAAACGTGACACTAAAACCATGTGCTATACATCAAGTTCAAACATGATTTTAGGACCCTTTTTGGAATGTGTGCCATGTGGAATAAAACAATGAATGTTTGATGGTAATATCATGGTCTCAAGATACATTGTGTAAAAGATTGGGGGTGCAAAATGATCTCAATCATCCAATTCCATGCAGTCAGTCAACGGCTTTGAGTGGGTTTGGGACATAGTCACTTTCAAAAACCTATAGACGGGAGTAGAGATCGCCTTTAAATTTTGAAAAATCAATCATAAGCTCACTATCTTAGATGATCAAGATACGCATAGCATAGGAATGTCAAAGGGTGCCCATATTTAAGACCATAGATTCGATCTCTACAACTAATAGTTCCATCGTTTAACATTGTTGACTGGGTTGAATCAGATGATGAAATTTTTTTTGTCCCAATCTTCCACACAATAGATCTTGAGATCTTAGCTTGATCATAAGATGATCAGATGCTAATTCCACGTGGAAAACATCTTCAAAAGTGACCAGATAACTCTTCACAGGATATACCATGCACAACATATTCACTTTGGTGATATATGCCTTGTGAAATCAACAACTCACCATCTGATAGGTGGGCCATGATCTCAAAATCTGTTGTGTGAAAGTTTGGTAAAAAACAATCCCTATCAGCTGATCCAAGGCACTCACTAATAGTAATGGTGTAAAGATCGGTTGCAGAGAACTAATTTTCGGTTGCAAATACATATACCGATTGCCAAATCACCTTATTTTAGTATCGTCATATGTCCCCAAAATGCCTCACAGTGTCGATCAATATCTTAAGGTGCTAGTGACAGAGGTGATGAATTTAAATCAGCCTGCCTCTTGGCGAACGCTCGTTAGAAAAGACACCGAGAAGGAACAATTTGTACCGCAGAAAGAGAGGCTCGTAGGTTAGTCATAAACGGTTGGGATTCAGCCATCAGCCATGGTTGTTTCATTCAATCTGTCGGTGAATCTTTCAGGGACATTATTATATAGTAGATAATTTTTTTCAAACGATTTTTATAAGCAACTTATGTAGTGCCACGTGACTAATCTGTACACATAAAGGGGCCAAACACTACAGTTAGGTCGCTCCACATAAGCTTTCTGCAACTTTGCCAATCAAAACTGTCTGCCGTTTATAATTTTTCATCTTCTAGAGAATTCTCCCGTCTTCCGAAGCGTAGCTTTCTGGAGATTTACATAATGCTTTTCGCAAAAAAATAAAAAAACCGTTCTAGAGTATTCTGCTCCACTCTTATTCTATAATATTCTGCACCATATTTATATGGGACTGACTCATGAGTCATGACCCTCGTTTAAACACAAAAATAATTTTACACTATTAATATTATTAATAGTTTAAACACTAAAATAGTGTTTAAATAATTTTTCACTATTAATAGTTTAAGATGTGAGTGATTATAATCATCAAAGTCATAAATTATAGATAAAATTACAAATGGTCCAAAATGATGTTTTAGGTAGATTTAAACCATCCAATATATGAACTATAATATCATCGGTTGTTTTAAGTTTTAGTAGATGATATTAAAGTTTATCAATTGGATGGTTCACATCCACTTATCGGCATGTGTCATTGGGCTGAGACATATTCCAGTGATAAATTGTCACTTGGACAATTTAGATTGATCATAGAGGTGTGTCACATGACATAATGGTGTGAGATGAAAAGTCTAATATTAACCGTGCAAGATCATTTAATCATAGAAAAAATTACAACATGTCCAAAATGGTCTTTTAGGTAGATTTAAACCATCCAAATTGTGGACTATAATATCAACAATTGTTTTAAATTTTAGTGCTTAAAGTTTATCAATTGGATGGTTCACATCTACTTATCGGCATGTGTCATTGGGCTGAGACATTAAAGTGATAGATTGCCACTTGGACAATTTAAATTGATCATAATGGTGTGCCACATGACATAATGGTCTGAGATGAAAAGTCTAATATTAACAATGTAAAATCATTTAAACCTCATTTGGTGTTTAACTGTCAATTAGGAACCATTATCCCTATTTATATGGGACCGACTCTCCAGACCGTCATTTAACCACCAAATGGTGTTCAAACAATTTGATATCATTTATTGGCATATGATCTTGGAAATCCTTTATTGGCTTATGATCTTTGAAATCCATAAAGTCAAAGTGATATATCATCAATTTAAAACGGTAAACTTTAAAACCATCTCGGGGCTGGCCCAAGCCTGGCCAATTGAGACACCTATTCAAAACCATCCTAATATAGGGGCAAATGATCTAAAGCTCATCAATGCAAATATTAAAATTACCCTATCTTTTAGTTGAATAAAGAAAACTATGATCCAAGGACATATTTGTTGAGAACAAAGTGCAGGGAGCTAAGGTGGCGCAACGTGATTGACTACACCGACCTGCATTAATTGAGCTCCACAACACTTACAGCCAATTGCCAATTACATCGCACTACATTAGTTGGCGCTTTGTCTACATAAAATCTAACCTCCATATCACACTGTTCGTTGAATAAGTAATGTCTTATTTTCTCATACAAAAGAATTTTAATAATGACACAAATAACCTTGATAAAAATAAAAGGCAAAATTGATCGATGTGCTCATGGGAGAATCTTGGAAGGCAATCAAACATGCGGTTAATTGTACAATTAATTGCGCAGTTAATCGGGCAATCAGTAGAATAATGAGAAAATACCCTTTCTCCAATGATGATTGATGATTTTGAGTTCAACCATATCTGCAGCCCTTGAAAATAAGAGAATCTTGACTACATGTCATCCTACAAAAACTGAAAACCATAAAAGTGATTCTCTCATATCAAGGGCTGCAAATGCGAATGAACTAGAAATCCAGTTCAACCTACTTCAGCCTAATCATTGCCCAACATGTCAAACATTTTTTAGAGGGTAGCTTTGTTCGCACTCATTTGTTCTCTGAAAGCTCCTATGACAGAGACCCCTTAAAACCCATTGCTTAGGTCGTATCAGACAATGGAGATCGTATTTCACCCCGATCCTCGACACAATGGATTGAGACCATGTCACACCTATAAGATAGTCAGGTTTTATTCCACGTATCACAGATCCCGAGAATATGGCCCTAAAATCACATTTGAGCGTGATGTGTGCCATTATACAAAATGTGCATATTTTGGGGATCTGTGACATGTGAAATCAAAAATAGATTATCTGATAGGTGTGACATGGTCTCAAAATCCATTGTGTGGAAGATCGGGGTGAAACACGATCTTCATCGTTTGATCTAACCCAATCAATGTGTTTTAAAGGGTTGAACACATGAGTGCTTTAGTGAACGTGTGGGTGCGAACAGAGCTACCCTTTTTTAGATGACCAAATAACCCTTCTGGGTGCCATACCCGTCATGGATTTGGCTGATATTTTTGTATGATAGGTATCATTTTTTGTTCTAATCTTTCACAAAACTGCCCTTGAGATCATTAGGATACCTTCAGATGGTCGGTTTTTTATTCCATATGATACACATTGATCTATTAGCATGATGTGTGTCACTTTGCCTTTGGGTAACTTTTGTGGGATTTGTGTTATTGTGGAATAAAAAGTTGACTACTTGATGATATCCCATGATATCAAGATCAGTTGGTTGTAAAAGATTGGAATGAAAAACGATTTTTATGGTCCCATTCAAGTAGTCAATAATTTTCAACTGTACTTAATGAAGGATGTTTAGCATTTGATGGGGGATTAGTAGCAGCCCCTCTTTTTCATGTTAAAATTTATTTATTCAACTGTACTTAATGGAGGATATTTATATATCCGGCCTCTTGGAGCTGCGGAATGAGATACCGGGCACCTGCAACACTGGCATAGCGCACACACATACCCGCGAGTGGCCAACGACGGGTTAAAGTCAAACTCATTAGCCCTGCTTCTTGAGGCCAACAAAGGGTGAAATTTAAACTCATAAGCCCTGCTTCTTGAGGCGTGATTCTGGCTACTGTGCCAACCCTGTCGGTTTGTAAGTATTGGTGTCCAACACTAGGCCATAGATTGATCAGCAGTGCTCGAGACGGGTATCCAAAGTTTGAAATTTTAATTCTTAAGAGGATGAACTCTTCTCTTCTACTTTGGCTGTAAATTGAGTTCAAGTTGGGAATAAGAATAGGGGAATTTTTTTTTTTTTTAAATCTAAATTTTTACATTAGATACCACTAACACATCTAAACTATTGATATTGTCTTAGTAGCACCGGAATAAATTATAAGTTCATCAATTAGATCCCTACTGTCAAATCTTGTTAATATGCGAACGGAAAAAATTGAGTTGACATGCAAATTAGCACCCGAAGAAAGCATAAGTTCATCAACTCTCATCAGCGTTTTCCAATTCGCATAATAACAAGAGTTCACAACAGGGGTCTAGTTGATGAACTTATGATTTCTTCGGGTGCTAATTTGACAATATCAATAGTTTATGTGTGTTAGTGATATCGGGGTGAAAGTTTAGAGGTTTTGTTTTGAAATTTTCCCTTTTAAATATCTTTTATTGTTTCACACTGTATCACTTAGACGTTTCACATCCGCCCTATAATTTCAGAGTTTCAAAATCATGGCTAGAGCCTACAAAAATGGCCAATATGTATCAATGTCTAATTAGGCTGATATTTAAAACTATCACGCCAACCCTCCACGGCTGCCACTAGATTGGTGACCAACAACGAGGGATTTTAATATTGGTATATATCGATTGGGTCCCAAACTAATACATATTGGATATACTGATATAACCTAGTATGACCCGATATTTGATTCTATTGACCTAATATTTGATTTTGTCGATCAATACGATTCAGTATGGGTAGACATAACCTGGGATGAGCCCAAATGAGCTGATACGAAACAGTGATAATATTGGATCGGGTGGAGACTAACTATCAGATACTCTAGATGTTTTAAAAAAAAAAAAAAAACTTTTAATATAATAAAATTTTCAAGACATAAAAATAGAAATAATAGTAATAATAATAATGACAATGACAATAATATATTAGACCCAAAAGGTAAAAGAGAGAGCATAATAGAAACACCATGAAATTTCTTATCATAAAAAAAAACACCAAGAAATTAATAAGAAGAATAACAAAGTCGGTCTACCAAACATGTTAAATAAATTCAATCTAGTAACCCTAATTGGGAGCATATTTCAGTTATTGGCCTCTATGTCTCTGGATTAGATTTTGTCTTCTATGTAGGCCTCTGGCCTCCCATTTTTTCACAAAGAGAGCAAGTTCAAATATGTGATGATCCAAACCCACATGCTACAATATTGTTCGGTTCTGGGCTTAGGTCTCCTCTTCAGTTTTGTTTCTGACATGGACTTAAGTCCCCACCCAAAATGGGTCATGACATGTAGTGTCTGCAATCACATATAGTCGAGGGTCAAGATTTTTCCCTATCCAATGTGGGACTATTACAATCCCCCCACCTTATAGAAGAGCCGTCATCGGCTCTGAAACTATTTTGTGACGACCCGGATCCGAATGCCACAATATTGCTCGATTTTAGGCTTAGGTCCTTGCCACGGTTTTGTTTCTAGCATGGGCTTAAGTTCCCACCCAAAACGCGTCATCCATGTATTAGAGCACACAACGGAATTTCGATCTGTCGAAATGCCATTTTTGATATGTCGAGACACGATCATAAATATTAAAGGTCATGATCTTCCGATAGATCTCATCGTATTGGAATTTCAGGATTTCGATATCATTTTGGGCATGGACTAGCTAGCCACATATCATGTCACGATTGTCTGTTTCTCTAAAGTGGTTACTTTCCAATTACTCGGAGAGCCTCCATTCAGATTTCGAGGAATCAAGAGGAAGTACCTTTATTGGCAACATTAGACGATGAAGAAGAACGATGTCATCTCGATAATAATTGATAGGTTGACCAAGTCAGCTCATTTCTTACCATTCAAGACTACCACATAATAGTATCAAAGCTTCTGTGACAACCCAGGCCCATATGCCATAATATTGTTCGGTTCTGAGCTTAGGTCCCCACCCCAGTTTTGTTTTTGGCATGGGCTTAAGTGTTGGAATTTTTATAGAATCTTAAAATTCTTATTTTGTGTGGCCCACATACGCTAGGATTTTATAAAATTCTGGATTGCAGTTACTTGAAATATTAAAGGGCATTATTGAAAATTTAAGAAAACTTCAAGATTTTCTGATTTATATGTGATTCTTATTCCTATTAGAATACCTTGATGGACGATATTCTAGGCATGACATGACTCTTCATGCTATATATATATATATATATATATATATATATATATATATATATATATATAGACGTCCCCAACTCACTACACACAAGCCTTTTGGCATCTTCCCATCAAGAGAGTGTGTAGCAAGAGACGCGGGTAGAACCACCTTCATTTTTCTTCGCAGGGAAAAGCTTTCGATTGCGTAACAAGCGTCGATTTGAATCAATGGCCATGATCTTCGCGATAAGGTACGCACATATATTTTAATATATAGATTATTGATCTATTATTTTGATTGACCATACACCTAGATCCTAGGACAAATATTTGAGTGGTCGGATCAATAGATCCAAAAATTGGTATCAGAGCTTGAATTGGCCCATGATTGATCGAAGCATTAAAATATATTTGTATCTTATATAGTACTTAAACTATTGAAGATGAAGGCATCTCTCCTTCTATCTTTTTCTTGATAATGAGTGTTTCACGGACAGCATCATTTGAAAGTCCATATTAGTAGCCACTTTTTGTTCTGATAATGATGCATCGACTTAAGGGGCTGGAGTTGGAGGTTTTTCTTATTGGTGTTTACATGTTAGATGATGTTCCAGTACCTGGTATTAAAACCCAAGCAGGTTTCAAAGCACCCTCCTTCCATGGCTAACAAGGGAAACATGGTATCTTACAAATCAGTCACAAGTTTTGATGTATGTTTTTATTCTAATTTTTTATTTGATTAAATTTAAGGGATAATTTGAATGGACGATTGTTTATGAGTGGGATCCAAGTTTAGTTCGCGTTGTTTATGAATTGGTTTCATGGGCATGTTTTGATGGTTGTTAAAATCCAATTCACATAGTGGTTGACTTGTTTGATAAACCTGGCTTCCAAAACCAAGTAGGTTACAAAACATTGGTATAAGGTACCCAACCCGAGTTCCCACCTTGTTGGTAGTCAGGTCACTTTTGGGATGTTTAATATGTGGAGCCACCATAGGTTAAGTGTAATTTGACGCCCATGATAAAAGTGAGTCGAAGGACGACTTGTGTAAGACAACTCTTAAAATAAGTATAAATAAAATTATTTTATTTATAATATAATAAAAGAGCCTTTATTGTCTGGATTAATTTCTTTAAAAGCTAGATATGATGGATATTTATGGTTTTTTACTAAGCACATACTTATTATTATATTGTAGTATTTGTTAGGTTTATTCTCGTAATGAATATTGCACTAAATACTAATATGTTAGTAAGTTGTATAATGTGTTCGGCACATATTTATTTTGGTAATCATATTTTACTTTTCATAATTGAAAATTAGTAGAAAATATACATGTATTTGCTAATTAATTTATGAGACTTTTATAAAGTGATTTTATATGATTGGATTCTAGTTCAATTTTGTTGGTGTAATTTGGTCCCATTCTATTG
This sequence comes from Chloranthus sessilifolius, assembly GCA_021018995.1. Taxonomy (NCBI): domain Eukaryota; kingdom Viridiplantae; phylum Streptophyta; class Magnoliopsida; order Chloranthales; family Chloranthaceae; genus Chloranthus; species Chloranthus sessilifolius. Next base: position 162,244,839 of record CM037585.1, read on the forward strand.
ATCCTAAAGTAAGAATTGGTAATCTGTGAATTATTAGACATTGCACTTTGTGATTTTGGTATGACAAAGTTATGGTATTGTTTAGAACTCATATGGTTGAGCTCTTTTATTTGTTTAAATATTTTACTAATTCTCACAAGTGTATTTAAGGCTTTGGTTTAAATTTGTGTAAATTTTATGGGTTTTTGTATCCTGTCTTTTTAGATATATAATGGTTTTGGATATTCTTTGTATTTGGGGCCATCTCTAAGCTCAAATTAGACCTGAGCTTGAGCCAATTATATAGGACCCAATTTAGCCCATTAAAAAGGTTTTCTTGGTTTGAGTGTATCAGCCATTTTCAAGTCCGATTTTGACCCATTAATAGTCGATTTTGATTTACTTGTTGAGGCCTATGCTTAGTTTTATTATTGGCAACAATTAATAATTGTACATGATGGAATAAAAATTTTGGGTGACCAAATGATATGTCTAATATATTGTTATTACATGTGCTTTTAGACCTTTGGTTTGATCATATGACCTAAGTATTTGTGTGTGCAACCTCATAGGTCTATGACCTAAATTTTAACATTACAAATTTATTTAAAATATTATTTTGTGATACTTTTGGCTATCTGCATCTTACACACATACACTTTACGGTGAGTTGATTAAACTCTTGAGACTAAACATATCGGGTCAAAGTTTTTCCAATGAGATTAAGGAAGACCGCTAAAGTGATTGTTCGAGAGATTATAATTGAAGTAGGATTGGATTTGCCTAAAGGTGACCATTCTATGGAGGTTGTTGTTTGATGAATCTTGAGATTTTATCTCATCAAGATCACTTTGTGCACTGATTTGTATGGAGTTATTCATTCTACCCAAAGGTAATTTATTAATTGCATATAAATGGGGTAAGTAAAATAGTCGTAAGTGTAAAGGAGAGAGAATGATGATTCTTTTGTCTAAAGGTAGTGAACCATCAGGATCAAATCGAAAACATAAGCGATTAGGTCTACGCGCATTTTTTTGCGCCCTGGGAGAAAGGATAGGTTGTGCACTCAGTTTCTGCTTAAAGGTGATACTGGATGTTGCACATTATTTATACCCAAAAAGTGGATTATTTACACATGATAAAATACTCTAATCAATTCGTTCATACCCCTAATACAAATTGTTTTGTCTTTGGTAGATATTAATGACTTATAGTCATTTTGGAGTTCTTTATGAACATTAGTCTTTTAGACTTTTTGGTGATATGTTATCGTGTCTATATTCTTGGTTGATATTAATGACTTATAGTAATTTTAGAGTCCTTTGTGGACATTGGTCTTTTAGACTTTTTGGTGACATGTTATCGTGTTTATATTCTTGCTAGAGTTTTTCACAAAATCAGATAGAATTTTTCTACATATATATTCTAGGTAGAGTTTTTCACAAAATCAGGTATAATTTTTTTACAATTATATTATGGGTGGAGTTTTTTATAAATTGAGGGTGAAGTATTTCACAATTTTGGGTGGCACATCTTGATGAGTAATCCAATAAAACTTTACTTTAATCTTGCCAGTGAGTATTGGTACTCTTTTGAATTTGCTCGGAGTTGAACGTGATTAGGCACCACGTTAATAACTTCTTATTTTGAAGATCAGATGAAGTATTTCACAAACTAAATTTTTCTGGATGTAAGAACAACATACGACAAATAAGGAGTGGGATATTATGGATTTGCACACTTTGGTTGTGCATTTTGTTCACATTTTGTTCACATGTTACAAGGTAATTTATTTATTAAATTTGACATAATTTTTTTTTACAATTTTATAATTTTTTATAATTTATATATTTTATTAATTTTTTACAATTTTATTAGTGATGTTACGATTCTTTCACGATTTGATCACGGTTGAAGTAGTATGAATCGAGCCAGTCTCTTTTACAGTTTGAATTTAGATCCGATTTAAAAAAAATTAATTTTAATTAATCAATTTATTAATGTCATCATAGTTCAACCACGGTCTAATCGCGGTTAAACCAATTTAGACCAAACTAGTCTCTTTTACTATTCAAGCTCCGGTCCAATTTTAAAAACATTGATCGAATTAGATGTTTCAATTTTGAACAATGAAAGAATCTTCATCATTACATGTCACGTGACAAAAAACAATTATATATTGTACAATCAGTTAGTTTTAAGATTGGCCATTAAAATATATATTAAAATAAGGAATTTTAAATGATCTTGTACCATTGAAATTAGACCTTTTATCTCACATCATTGAAGTGTGATCCATCTAAAATTTTCAAGTGGCAATCTCTATTGGAATATGTCTCAACCCAAAAGAACTGACTATAAATGGATGTGAACTATCAGATTGATAACCTTTAATATCAGCATCATTAAAATAAATGGTGCAGATCGCCCACATCTTTAACACTGATGATGTAAGATCATTTGAACACAATTTAGTATTTAAATGACACTCAAAAGAGTGGGGTCCTAAACATAATGGCAGGATTTTAGAATGCCCGGGTTTGGACATAACATAATGCCCAGGTGCGGACAAAACATAATAGTCGATCACGAGATCCTCGCATATACCGGATACATTAAATAAAAATAGTGCTACGTGTAGAAAGGTGACGATTAGTACACTTTGAATGGTGTATTAGTCTAACATCCTTCCTAAATTGGAATTTAAAAAGAGTAATTTATGTACAGCTTCTCGAGGCGAAGCACGGTATCACTATCCTCTGGCTAGGGGTTTGGTTAGGCCCTACCAAGTAGACCCTAAAACGGGTTCTACTTTATGTCTAACCATCCAAAACAGAAGGAAGAGATATGACCTTAGGATTAATCTTGAAAACTAATAAATGCTTGTTAGAGAAAATAGTAAGAGAGAAAAAGTGATGTAGACCAGAGAGACCGATTTATTTAAATGCGTTGAGATTAACCGGTGGAAACCAATAAATCGATGGGAGAGAGATTATAGGAGTTAGAGAAATATTAAAAGAGTAAGAAAAGAGGAAAGTGAAAGTAACAAAAATCCAACCATCTCTCAAATCATATTTTGAGTAAGTTTTTTGGCAAAAAAATAAAAAATTAAATTTTTGGCAAGATTTTAAGCAAAAAAAAATACCGATTATTATATTTTGGCTAAATATCATAAATTTCGCTAATTTTCTGTCTGATATTTAATTTTATTATTATTTAAATATATTAGTAATTTTTTTATTTAAATATGCTAGTAATTTTTTTAGAAAATATTAAAAATATTTTAATTTATATTTTTAATCCCTAAAATTTTTCCGAATTTTTTCAAAAGTTATCGAAATTAATCTGAAACGTAACGAAAGGACCTCCACCAAAAAGTTACCAAATTTGAAAAAAAAAAATTAGAAAAAGGGATACATTTTTATTGAAAGTTAACAAAAATTTTCTTTATATATTTTTTTGAAATATAATAATCAGTATTTTTTCCTTTGTCTAAAATCTTACCCAAAATAAGACTACTATTTTATTGGAATGAAGAAGAAAATTTTAATTTATTTTTTTGCCTAAAATTTACCCAAAATATGGTTTGAGAGAGGTTAGATTCTTTTTGGGTTTTTTGCATATACCAACCCCCCTAAGATATACCGATATTGCATCAAACCCCTAAGTTATGAGTATTTATTTTACAACCCTTACTTTTGTGTTTATGTTTCATATAACCCCCTTGCCATTAATTAGCCATGAGTTTATGTACGTAAGGACTATCTTAACTATTTTTTCCCTTAATGAAATTAATATTCTAAAAATACCACTATTCTAAAAGGCCTTCCATTCATCCATATTTATAAGTCATGCTATTAAAGTTTATCATCATTCTAAAAGGCTTTCATTCACCTTTATTTACAAGTCATGCCATTATAGTTTACCACAATTCTAAAAGAAGTATCTTTAAATCCACCAACAAAATTTTGAGTTCACCCATACTGAAACACATCGACTACATTGAATTAGACGATGGAGATTGTTTATCGTCCCAATCTTTCATGAGATCGATCTTTAGATCATGGGTGTACCATCATATGGTCGATTTTTTATTTCATGTGGTACACACCCATAAAAGTAACCTTAAAATCAATTTTAAGCATGCACGCGATGTTAAGGTCACTTTTCTAAGATGTGTGCCGTATGAAATAAAACACTGGTCGTCTAATGGTACGCCGATAATCTCAAGATCCATCGTGTGAAATATTGGGAGGATAAATGATCACCATCATTCGATTTCAATCAGCGTGTTTCAGTGTGGGTGAACGCAAAGATTCGATGGGTGGATTCAAAGGTACTCTTTTAAAAGACCCTTCATTCACCCATCAGATTCAAGACCCATCAAATGGGTGATTCCCCTATTAAAGCATGCCAACGTTTGGATTCACCCATCAGATGGGTCTTGAATCTGATGGGTGATTCCAATGGCCTTTTAAAAGAGTACCTTTAAATCCACCCACCGAATCTTTGAATTCACCCACGCTGAAACATGCTGATTGAATTAAATCGAACGATGGAGATCATTTATCCTACCAATATTTCACACGATGGATCTTGAGATTATCGGCATATAATCAGACAATCAGTGTTTTATTTTATGTGGCACACATCTCAAAAAAGTGACCTTAAGATTATGTGCATGCTTAAAATTGATATTAGGGTCACTTTGATGGGTGTGTATCACATGAAATAAAAAATCGACCGTCTGATGGTACACCCATGATCTAAAGATCGATCTCATGAAATATTGGGACGATAAACAATCTCCATCGTCTGATTCAATGTAGTCAATGTGTTTCAACATAAGTGAACTCAAAAATTTTGTGGGTGGATTTAGTGGTACTCTTTTTAGAATAGTGGCATGAATTGTAAATAAAGGTGAATGAAGAGCCTTTTAGAATGGTAGTAAACTTTAATGGCATGACTTGTAAATACAAATGAATGAATGGCCTTTTAGAATGGTCGTATTTTTATAATATTGGTTTAATTAAGGGCAAAATAGTCCTTCTGTTCATAAACTCATGACTAGTTAATGACAAGGGAGGCATATGAAACATAAACACAAAAGTAAAGGTTGCAGAATAAATACTCATAACTTGGGAATATCAGCATATCCCGGGGGTTTCCACGAGTTAACCTCAACCTATTTAACCAAACGGATGAATATCTTTTCATTAAAAAAAAAAACAGGTGGATATATATCTATTCTCTCTCCTCCACATCACTTTCCCTCTTTTACTCCTTTTTTTCTCTCTCTTACTCCTTTCTAGCAAGCATTTATTGGTTATCAAGGTCATTTCTCTTCTCTTTTGGACGGTTAGAGATAAAATAAAACCCAATTTAGGGTTGTACTTGGTAGGACCTAGCCAAGCCCCCCTCTCGCTAAGTTCCAAGATGGATATGTATCGCCGTTGCGGGTGAAATTTAAAGTCATGTCTTACATAACTAGCCTAGATATAAATGATATTGCAGCCAAGCACACTTGCACGTGATCATGAATTGTATGACATTTTCTAAAGGTTTATTTCTTCCTTCTTTTTTATGGCAATTAAGGTTCATTAATAATATTTATAAATATTTATGCTTTCAATAAATCGATCTTTTGGGGGTCGTCAATTGCTTGGAGGCTTCGACTATTCATTATTCTCTTCTTATTTTTTCTTATTTTAGCATTAGAATATATGAGTTTTATCTCTTCTTGGTGAGTCTTCTTTTTCAAAGAGATCGCCTTTATGAAGGCTTTTTTACAATCCATACTTATTTCTAAAAAGATTTTGATCACGAATTTTACCGACGTATTGGTAGCTTCGTTGTTGCGCGAATACATGCACTACATCTATGCCATGAGGCATTATTTAAAAGTTTCGATTGAAGCAATGTGTGAAGTTTTTGGCTGATTATTGCCCCCGTTTTCAACGTGGTGGGAGGTTTTGTGGATCGTGAGTTTGTCAATAGTAGTGGTGTCTCTTCGGGTGGATCTTCGGTGTTGATTATCAGCAGATATTCAGGGTGGATTCCGAAATTTTTATTTTACTCTGAAGGTCCCTGAATTCCTTGTCATTGTTAGATGGGTCTTGAATGTCATTCAATGTATTTTAATGTTAGTTATTGTAACTACCATTCTTTGGATTATGGCCCTCTACTCTGTAACCATCCATTTGGAGTTACTTATTTTCCCGTTTGTAACCGTTCTCCATTTCTAATGAAAATGATAAAAGTTTCATCTCAAAAAAAAAAAGAAAGTAATATTTATAAATAGAAAAATTAAACCTTTATTTCTCATTGTACAATTTATCTCTCATCTTTATATCGGATATGCATCATAACAGAACCCAAATCCTTTGGGTGATATCTGATTACTACATATTATACAAGTTGATGTCGTACTTGATCATCCTCGTGATTGATATCACAAAAAATGCTACAATCAAATGCCAAATCACATGTCACGTGGCATGATCAACCAAGGGGCATGTGATTCATTACAAAAATTATATTTTTGGCTTTTTTGTTTATGGGTCAAAGATAAGATAACCCTCAATCAACTTGATGAATTAATTTTAGGCATTTTTGACGACATATTTAACAATGGATATGCATTGGATTTAGCCAAAAAAATTTAAGTAAAACCTAATTGTTATTATTCAAGTTATCGTCGCACCCGATCCTCGCGATTGATACCACGTGGTGCACATAAAGCCTAATTATAGCATTTGTTTTTACAACTCGTTGTATAGTCCCGGGCCTCTTAATATATTATGCGTTCTACAGTATAATTGGTGCTTTATAACTGAGAATTTCTACTTGTTCTGCTTGGAAATTGAATAATGCGTACTTGACTTACCGGTGCAAATTGCATTGTACCTGTTATGCATGTAAATTGAGAGAGAGAGAGAGAGAGAGAGAGAGAGGGGGGGGGGTGTGGTTTAAGAGACAGGATTAAGTGGTAGATTCAGTTGCTTTGTTAAAGAGATTAAACATAGACGAACGGTCGAGAGAGAGACGGCTATGCAGGAACACTAACAGCATATTCAACGGTGTATCTCTTTTTTTTTTTTTAACTTTTTCTTCTTTTTTATTTTTTTATTTTGGCCTATGTTGCAAATTTGGGTTATCATGCATTCCCAGCATATATCCCAAATTTATTAGTTTATTATATTTCCCAATTTTAGAATATAGCATTTTGGGATATGATGCACTCCGATTATGTATCCCAACTATATACTAAAATGGTAAAAAGTACCAATAAAATATAGGGTTTTTTGCATATACTCCCCTCTTATCTTAATATTATAAGAAACCCTCTGAGTTATGGGTATTTATTCTGCAGCCCCTACTTTTATGTTTCTATTTCATATAACCCCCTGACGTTTAACTAGCCATGAGTTTATGGACGGAAAGCCTATTTTGCCCTTAATGAAACCAATATTTTAAAAATACCATCATTCTAAAAGGCCCTTCATTCATCTATATTTACAAGTCATACCATTAAAGTTTATCACCATTCTAAAAGGCCCTTCATTCACCTTTATTTACAAGTCATGCCATTATAATTTACCACTATTCTAAAAGGAGTACCTTTAAATCCACCCACAAAATCTTTGAGTTCACCTACGCTGAAAAACATCGACTGCATTGAATCAAATGATGGAGATTTTTTATCGTCTCAATCTTTCATGAGATCGATCTTTAGATCATGGGTGTACCATCAGACGATCGACTTTTTATTTCATGTGGTACACACCCCTAAAAGTGACCTTAATATCAATTTTAAGCATGCACGTGATGTTAAGGTCACTTTTCTGAGATGTGTGCCACGTGAAATAAAACACTGACCGTCTGATGGTACGATCATGATCTCAAGATCCATCATGTGAAAGATTGGGAGGATAAATGATCTCCATCGTTCGATTCAATTCAATCAACGTGTTTCAGCGTGGGTGAACTTAAAGATTCAGTGGGTGGATTTAAAGGTACTCTTCTAAAAGGCCCTTCATTCACCCATCAGATTCAAGACTCATCAGATGGGTGATTCCCCCATTAAAGCATGCCAACGTTTGGACGAATACTCAACCAATGGAGGATTTGTGGCAAACGATGCAATTATTCTTGAAAAGAAAACCTTCAATCTACGTGCCCCACTCAAAATAGTCGTCCCTCCAATTTCTTATATGATTTAAGACCATTTTTAGGAATTGGATTGCCTAACTGGGTCTGCTTCCATCCACCGAATCTTTGAGTTCACCCACGCTAAAACACATTGATTGCATTGAATAACACGATGGAGATCGTTTAAGCATGCCATTAGACGATCAGTGTTTTATTTCGTGGCACACATCTCAGAAAAGTGACTTTAACATCACGTATACGGTTAAAATTAATTTTAAGGTCATTTTTTTGGGTGTGTACCACATGAAATAAAAAATCAACCATTTGATGGTGCCACCATGATCTCAAGATCCATCGTGTGAAAGGTTTGAACGATAAATAATCTCCATCGTCCGATTCAGTGCAATCAACCGTCTGATGGTGCCACCATAATCTCAAGATCCATCGTGTGAATGGTTGGGACGATAAACGACTTCCATCGTCCTTCAATGCAGTCAATTGTCTGATGGTGCCACCATGATCTCAAGATACATCGTGTGAAAGGTTGGGATGATAAATGATCTCCATTATCCGATTCAATGCAATAAACCGTCTAATAGTGCCACCGTGATCTCAAGATCCATCGTGTAAGAGGTTGGAACGATAAATGATCTCCATTGTCCGATTCAATGCAGCCAATGTTTTTCAGCATGGGTGAACTCAAATATTTGGTGGGTGGATTTAAAACTATTCTTTTTTGTAAGTAGTGGGACGGATTTAAAATTACTCTTACTACGTGTAGAGGGTGGCAATTTAGTAATTTAATTTAAAAAAATGATAAATATGGTATTTAGGCTATTCTTTAACGGTTGGTTAACTATTTAAAGTAACATCCGTTAAAGAGGGTGTTTTATAAACACCAAAATGCTAACTCAGGGGTTTAAAGCAAATAGCTATAAATGGGGGGATATTTGTAATATCAACATAACTCAGGGGGGTATTTGCTAAAAACTCTAAAATATAGGATACTAACTTCATATTTTATATAAGAAAATTTGCATTTTCGGCCCTATAAGTTTGCTTATTTGCAGAAACGGCTCTATAGTTTGAAACTGTGCAAAATAAGTCAGCTCCAAGCCAAGCCGTTACCACTTCAGCATCCACTTGTTTTTTCATTATATATATGTTTATTTATTATTATTTTTATTATCCATTTTTTCAATTCCGACTACAGTAGCGCTCACTCTCTTATAATTGCGGGTCGTGATATCCGGTATTTTAAGCGCTATCTTAGGTATTATTTTACGATAGCGGACGATATTTTATGATAGTGGTCGCTAACATATGATAGTAATCACCAACATATGATAGATTTTAAGGTACGAATCTTATGATAGCGACCGTTATCTTAAGATGGCGACCGCTATTTTACAATGGTGGTCGCTATTTTTTTTAAGATAGCGGTATGTTAGCGGCCGCTAACATACCGTAGCGGCCGCTAACTTAAAAATATATATATTATTATTTTTTATTTTATTTTTAAGATAGCGGTATGTTAGCGGCCGCTATCTTAAGATAGCGGCGCTAACATACTACAGCGGTCGCTAACTTAAAAAATAAAATAATAATAATAATAATAATAATTAAGATAGCGGTATGTTAGTGGCCACTAACTTATAAAAAAAAATGGAAAAAGAAAAAATATTTAAGATAGCGTTATGTTAGCAGTCGCTAACATACCGAGATAGTGGCCGCTAACTTTAAAAAAAAAAAAATTTTTTTTTTTTTTTTTTTTAGATAGCAGCCGCTACGGTATGTTAGCGGCCGCTATCTTAAGATAGCGGTATGTTTTTTTTTTTTTGAGATAACAATTTATTTTTTTTGAGATAGTGGTATATATATATATATATATATATATATATATATATATATATATATATATATATATATATATATATATATATATATTTATTTATTTATTTTTTTATTTTTATTTTTTTTTGAGATAGCGGTATATTTTTTTTAAGATAGTGGTATATATATATTTTTTGAGATAGCGGTATATTTTTTTTTTAAGATAGCGGCCGCTAACATACCGTAGCGGCCACTAACTTAAAAAAATATATATTATTATTTATTTATTTATTTTTAAATTTTTCAGATAGAAGTATATTAGTGGCCGTTATCTTAAACCGCAGCGGCCGCTAACTTTAAAAAAAAAAAATAATAATAAATAAATTATTTTTTTATTATTTTTATTTTTTAAGATAGCGGTATGTTAGCGGCCGCTATCTTAAAATAGAGGCTGATATCTTAAAATATCGGCTGCTATCCTAAGATAGCGGCCGCTAACTTAAAAAAATAAATAAATTAAGATAGCTGTATGTTAGTGGCGGCAGCCACTAACTTAAAAAAAAAAAAAAAAAATGGATATCCTAAGATAGCTGTATGTTAGCGGCCGATATCCTAAGATATAGCCCGCTACTTTAAGATAGCGGCCGATATCCTAAGATAGCGCCCGCTACCTTAAGATGTCGGCCGCTATCTTACCTAGCCTGGTCTACCAATTATATATTAAAAAAAAATGAAAAATCAATATCTCACGAAGATAATGTAGTGGATATCTTACCTAGACTGTTGTAGTTCTCTGGACTATACCAATTGTAGTCGAATCTCGAAATCGCAATCCAATAAAAAGTGTAAAAAAGGCAAATAAGCATAGGGAAGCATATATATATAAGAGAAACGTGAAATCGGCTTGGCTTGGAGCTGACCTGTTATGGAAGGATTGAAACTATAGGGCCGTTTCTGCAAATACGAAAACTTATAGGGCCGAAAGTGCAAATTTCCCTTTTATATATAATTAGAGACCAAGTTGATATCTTATATCTACATATGATATAAGATATCGATTGGAGTGCACAACACTTCTCATCCATCTCAAATTAAAGGCGTTATTTAGCTATGTTAGATATAAGATACATCATTAGAGATTCCCTAAGTTTTATTTTTAAGTGTGCATTTTTTTTTAAAATGCGTTCAAGGACTTCAAAATTTAAATGCATGTGCAAGTAACGGCTCCCATTAGAAAAATTGCCTACGTTCAATTAATTTTTAGGAAAACAATCTTTTGAAATGATTTATCCAAAATAACACCCGTTCTGCGTTGATCAGTCACGTGGAATGTGAATTTTTTTTTTTTAAGTCATTAGATTTTTGAAGGGCAAACCTTTGACTATATTTTAAAGGGTGGATATGCGCATTGAATCATGCCCAAACCTTTTGGGTGATACCTGATCTTCTTTGGGCAAGTTATCGTAACACAAGACACCATATGAGTGCCACGTGGAGCCTACGAACCAATAACCATATTTTTTTAATATTACAAAAGCATTATTTTCCTAAAACTGATTGAATTGAAATAAGCATGTTTTATTTAAGTTGATTAAATATAGGCATGTTTTGGTGAATAGCATAAATATAAGAATTGGAGAGCTAGTAGTCGGGCAGAGTCTTAGGGAGCTTTACAGTGGACCCAAAAAGCATCTTGCAACCACCTACATTAGATCCATCAAAGGCTTTAAATAAAATTTTATTTAAAGCCTTTTAAAATTTTAATTAGATCCATCAAAGGCTTTAAATGTGGCGCAAGGGTAGTGGATGCAGGTTTATTTACTCTCCAGTGTCCAAGATATTGAATTTCGATGTGGAGATTTGTTAGCTGTGACAGGGAACTGAGAAAATTGTGGGCGTATATTTAAGGTGTGTTTGGATAAAACACAGGAAAATAGAAGATAAATTTTTAATTTGCCTATATTTTGCTATGAATTTTTAGCTCGAAGGAACATATAAATCCTTTGTTTGCCATCATTTTTCACTGCTTTGGACGTAATCTGAAAATTGTATGATGAATTAAAATTGGATTAAAAATTAAAATATTTATTCTTTGGGATGTGTATTATGTAAAATAAAAATCTGAATTTGATAATAAGCCACGAATCTAAAGATCTACTGTATTGAAGATTGGGCCAAAAAAACCTTCTATCATCTAATTCAAAGAACTCAATCGTTTAGGCACATAAAACATGAGTTGATTTATAAGTATCGTTGGAGGAGTCAGATGTAATGACAAAGTAGTTAAAAGGGTACCTTCATTTATAACCTAAGATTCTTTCTTGTCAACTCGGGCTTCATATGCTTAAATCGTTGACTGCTTTGAATCAAACAAATGAGATTGTTTTTCGTCTTAATCCTCGACACATTAGATCTTGAGATCATTTTCATATCATTGAACGGTCAGATTTTGACTTCATGTGGCACACATCCCAAAAAGGGATCCGAGAGCCATGTTTGATAGATGCTCCTGATCATGTTTATTACTTGGGTTGTGTGCCATGTTAAACAAAATTTTGACTGTCTGATGGTAGGCTCATGCAGGGCTGGCCCTGATATTTCGGTGGCCTATTGTAAGATCCCAAAATGAGGCCTATTATATTAAAAAGAAAAATCTCAAATTAATAAATTTTAAACCTGCAATCGTATAAAAATCTAATAATAATCAATTGCACATAACATATTTATGACAAATTTTATATTTAAGTAAGGAATTTTATAATATAAAAAAAAAACATATTATCATAAAATTAAAAGATAAAAATAAACAGAAACAACATATACAAAAAAATTAAAGAAAAACATACAACAATCTAAGAGAGAGATTGAATTTCATAATAGACCTCACGAATCGAGTAATCTGACTAATATCAGTACCTCCATCAATTATTAAAGCAATATTTTCAGAACTTGTTAGTGTATTGCACAAAGATTGACAGAAAATAGACCGGAAAATTGCTTCAAGGCGCGATTAGATCGCTGTCTTTAAGACAATATTTGCCCCCTATATGCAACGGGATATCGGCAAATTCGCCTCCAGGATACAATGAAGCCTCGGTGAAGAACCGATCTGTCACACACTACGTTGTACTGTAGTGTGCGACCCAACGAAACGAAGACGCAGAATGCTCTGGTTTGCACACGAATTCTGAGGGCTCAGATGTAAGATTCGGAAATTGCAAGTGTTTAGAATCCCTCCTCTGACCTCTATTTATAACTTTCGGAGCACCTTTTCAGGGGCGGTTGTGTCTGTCGGTTGCTTGCAATCGAGGGCCCTGATCGATCCGATCAACGGTTGCAAGGATGCGAAGTCAATCCGTGCCCGGTCAACAAGTCAACCGATCGGATCATCTCAGTTCAAATAGGAAAGGCTCCTCAGGCTCCTCGCGACGATGCGCGATGGCGGCGCTTTAAAAGCGCCTAATTGGCGCCATTCGCGACATCGCACATCGACATCGACATCGCACGGCCAGGCTTGCGGGCGAACCGCCGCTTATGAGTCAGGTTCTTCTTATTAAGCCAAATAATATGGAAGGTAAGTTTCCATATATAAGCCATGAATATTTCTTGTAAAATAGTGAGGTGGGACAAAACATTTACAACACTTTTAAACTTATGGTGGGAAAAATTTCCCTCCAATATTAATTCAAAATTCAAGTAATTTTGACTTGAAGGTTAAAAGCATCCTTTTAATATGGAACCAATCATTTTAAGGAATCATTTAAAAATAAATAAACATTATTAAATTAATAATAGATAAATATTATTAAAGTAATAAATATTTATTTGGTAAATATCCAACACTTCTGCATTACAAAAATAAAATTCAAAGTGACAAATTAGGGCTTGGGAATTTTAGATTTAGGGCTTTCTACTATAATGGTACAAAACAAACACATTAAAGTAAAATTAAAACAAAATTAAATAAATAAAGTTTAATTTAGGGATTTAGGGTTTAACGTTTAAGGGATTTTAGATATACGGGTAGAATCATAGACACGTACTCATTAGAGGATTTTGGATTTAGGGCTTTCTACTAGAATCATATAACACATACACTTTAAATTAAAATTAAAACAATTTAAATAAGCAAAATTTTAATTTGGGGTTTAGGGTTTAAGGTATAGGGGATTTTGGATTTAGAGGTTTCTATTAGAATCATACAGCACATTACATGTAACTAAAACTAAAATAAATTTAAATGAATAAAGTTTCAATTTTTCTTCAATTTAGCTTGATAGTTGATCTGATGAAATCACCGGCATGCGTCGCGTGAAGGAATAATGGGATGTGAATTTTGTGTAAACATGACCAAAAAAATAGGATAAGAGATTGCAAAAATAGCAAACAAAAAATAAAAATTAGGTATTTAGATTAATAGACTTGAAAATAGAGAGAGTTAAAGAGAGGAAGGAAGAAGAAGAATAAGGAGTGTTGTTTACTATAGAGAGAGAGGGAAGCCCTACCGGTGGTGGTGATCAGGATCCGGAGTGCGACGGTAGAGGGCTGTGGCAGGCGGCAACCAGGGGAGGATAGAGAGGTGCTTACTTCCGGTGAGAGAGAGAGAGAGAGAGAGAGAGAGAGAGAGAGAAATGAGAAATGGATAAGGGTAGCGGCTCTTGATCTCACAACCTCTTGAGTCGAAGATCTTAGACCGTACCTTCGTATTGTGAACTATAAAAATATAATAAGGTGATAAAAGTACCTTAAACAGCAGAAGATAAAATTTCTTTAAAACATTAATTGATCAAAATAAAACACATGATAATGTTCTTATTTCAATAATAAGTCCAACATGATTAAAGCTTAAACAGTTTTGATAAAATACTAACTGATTAATGTCTCATTTATTTAAAATCACTAATAATAACTAGAAAGGAAAAAAGTAATTAGGCCACGAAGTCATCATCGCCATTCAGTCCAATTTCCTGAGCACCACATGCCGTCTCATCACCATAAACCTATACATTGTCATCGGCGACACATGTCTCATCTGGTCACCCACATCAACAAGGGGTGTGAGTTTACACTTGTATGGACCAGACATGCAATCCATCAAAACATAAAATATCAATCATAGTCATATAAATATTTCAGTATATTTCATGTGTGTGTGCATGTGACATGTATAATCTCAATAAGCTTAAATGAACTAAACATAAACATATATATCAATATTACATGAATGCATCATTTCTTTTAATTTCATCTTTCTTGTCATTTAATGCACGTTAGACTTTGTCCCGCTCAAGACATTGGGTCTTAATCATACTTATCACTTGTTTAGTTAGACTCCGTCATACTCAAGACGTTGGGTCTAATGAATCATATTATTTATTACATGTCAAGCACCGTCCCGCTCAAGACGTTGGGCTTAATCATGCTCATCATACTCTTGTTTAGTTAGACTCTATCTTACACAAGATGTTGGGTCTATTAGCTTCTTAGACTCCATCATGTACAAGATGTTGGGTCTAATGCTTTTTAATCGTGTTTAGTTAGACTCTATCAAGCACAAGATGTTGGGTCTAATACCTTCTTAGACTCTATCATGTACAAGATGTTGGGTCCAATGCTGGTTGATCATGGCTTGACATTTCATCATGTTTTACGTGTCTTGATTGTGCATTATATAGATCATTATGGAACATGTAAAGTGCATAAGAGTGGTATTATAATACATAAGCATTTAAGTGCATTTAATCATGGTACATAAATATTAAAGTGTACGCAATCATAGTGTATAAATATTACAGTGCATATCATACGATTATGGTGCATAAACATTAACATTTAATGACACTGTTATGAGAAGAACTTGAATATAGAACATAACTATTCACACTTAATCTATTGTGTTCATGTTTAGGCTCAATCTATTTATTTTAGTTCAATCCATTGAACTCTATCCATGTTCAATAGATTGATTTCTCAATCCATTGACATAAATCCATGCTCAGGCTCAATCTATTAAGTTTTGCTCAATCCATTTAGTTTTGTCTGTTACCATTTAATGTTCATCCTCAATCGATTGACATCCAATCGTCAATCGATTGACATAATTATGTGTATTTTTTCAAAACAATATCATTTAATCCTCAATCGATTGACATCCAATCGTCATCGATTGACATAATTATGTATATTTTTTCAAAACAATATCATTTATTAGTGTCTACTTTAATATTCATCCTCAATCAATTGACATCCAATCGTCAATCGATTGACATAATTATGTGTATTTTTTTAAAACAATAACGTTTAATCCTCAATCGATTGACATCTAATCGTCAATCAATTGATATAATTCTGTGTATTTTTCTAAAATAATATCATTTAATAGTATTTGCTTTAATATTCATCCTCAATCGATTGAATTCTCAATCGATTGACTCAAATCCGTGAGCCATTAAAATCTATCAAATCACATGGTGGGATTTCAATCATCCTCTTCTTAATCAAAATTATCAATATTAAGGATCACTAATCATAGTATGCATCCATTTAATCATCCATTCATTATTCATGAAATAAACTCACTAATTTACATAAAAATCTATTTAAAAATCAATATTTTAAGTTCAATGGAAAGTATGATTTCTCCATACCTAGATCGATCGCACTATCACGATTAGATTAAGATCCCAACAATGATGATAATTCTAGAAGGAAGCGAATGCCGCTTGAGAATATACGCCAACGTTTCGCCGCACTTCCAAAAGAAGGGTTCTAGGAGGATTGTCTCTAGGGTCTCTGACGGCTCTATTCTTAAGAAGAACTCTAAATGAGCTTATAATTTAGGGTTTTCCGTAAGACACTTATTTATTATATTTTGGGGATTATCCGATGTTAAGCTAACACAACAAAGAAGAGTGTATAGGCTTTTATCTCAAAGTCTAAAATAGAGGTTTAGAACACACATAGCAAGGTTTGATCCTTAGACCTCTTATCTAGAACTTAAAGGCTTTAACCAATAGGTTACCACATAACTTATGTCCATTAATGACGAACATAAATATAAGAACTTGAAAAACTAAAACATATATTTTTAGATAAAACGTTTTGAAAAGTCAAGGCATGCGGTGAATACAATACTAAGCACATACATATATTTTCGGTGTATCAAAGACATAAAATTCAGTTCATAACATAAGGGGTTAGATATTTTCAGTTTTAAAAGAAAATAAAACAAATGGGAGTTTATTTGGTACCTTATTTAAACTAAATATGGTTTAGTTTGAATTTTATTTTATGTTTTTTACAACCAAACTATTTTTTAAATAGGAAAAAAAAAAATGGGGGCCTTTGAAGCAAAATGGGGCATTTTTAAAAATAATTTGGGCCTAAATTTAACTTAAAAATAACTCTCCATGAGCCTCAATTTTTTGTGGGCCTATGGCGGCCACCACACTCTAAAGATATGCCGTGAAAAATGTTGGGCCAAAAAATAATCTCTATCATCTAGGAGTGTTATTGGGTCGGTTTTCATGTTAAACTGAAATTATTTTGAACCGAAAACTATCGGTTTCTAGTTTCTCATTCCACAATTGAACCGAAAATCCTCTAAACCGAAACCGAACCGATAGTTATCGGTTCGATCGGTTTTCAGTTTCTAAACCTCAGTTTTTTTACTTATAAAATTATTTTATTTTTTTTATAAAGGAAATTTTACAAGTACTAACTATTTTTGTGATTTCCTTTTTACAAGTAATGCCTATTATTTGTAAAATTTTCATTTTACAAATAATACATATTATTTGTAAAAAAAGGTAAACCCTATTATTTGTAAAAAAAGGAAAATAATACATATTACTTAGGTAAACTCTTTTTTTTTTTTTAAATGAAAACTTATTTTTGTATGCACCTATTATCGGTTTTTTATCGGTTCGGATTCGAGTTTTTTACGTCAAAACCGAATCAATTACCCGATAAGCCACTTTCCAAAACCGAAACCAAACTGATATGCCCTAAAACTGAAATCGAACTGATATGCCTTAAAACCGAAACCGAACTGAAATTTCAATTGATTTCGATCGATCGATTTTGTCAATTTTCTGCACAACCCTACTATCATCTCACTCAAAGAAGTCAACCACTTAAGCATATAAAACTCGGGTTGAGAAGGAAGAAGCAGTAGGTACCCTATTAGATAAGTATATTGTGCAGATAATGGGGAGTATATAAAAGAATACCATCATTGACAACCCGAGTGCACTTTGTTTAAACCATTGATTGTTTTGAATCAGACGATGGAGATCATTTTTTGCCCCAAACTTCCACAATAGACATTGAAATCATGGGTTGCCATCAGTCGATCAGATTTTTATTCCTCATGGAACACATCCCAAAAGTGAACATGATCATAGCGTATATCAAAAATGATTCTTAGATTACTTTTTCAAATATCTGTTGTGTAGAATCAAAATATGACCGTCTGATGGTAGGCACATGATCTCAACATCTACCATATAGAAGAATAGGGTGAGAAACAATCACCATCTTCTGATTTAAAGTAGTCAGCGGCTTAAACACATGAAACCCGAATTTAAAAGGAAGAATCTTAGTTGAAAGTGGAGGCACCCAAAAAGAAATAATAAATAGAATTGCATCCTCTACTGGACGTCTTAATTATTTTCTTATCAATCCGAAAAAAAAAGTGCTGAGGATCCTACACTTTTCTCTCAGAAAAACTTAGATTTATTTCTGAAATTTTTCAAGGGTAAATTAAAATTGATGAGTGGACATGACAGTCCACATGTATCTGTGACTATATATGATATGAACGAACTTCCAATACAGAGAAGTTCGTGCATGTCATACAATCACACAGATGTGTGGACTGCTTTAATGCATATGATGGGTAGACATCCATTGCCAACTAACTCAGAAATTAATCCAAAGAGAGGATTAAATCTGATTTTAAAATGGGGCTCTTGAGATATGGTAATGGTCAGGTCCAAGTGATTTTTGGTTCACCAATTTTGAGGCCATTAGATATAAAAGAATTTTGATTGCATTTTATCCTATGAAAATGGAAACCATCTAAAAGTCAAGATTCTCTCTTATCGAATGGCTGAATAATTGGTTGAACTTGAAATCAAGTTCAACTAGTTGGAGCTGACCATTGCCCAATAAGGAAATTCACATTTAGCATATGTTGATTATGGTACTCCACAGTGCATTGTGACCAATTGTCATGATCCGAAATTCTATCCCATCCCGAGGGCCTAGAATTCTGTATCATGATCCGCATGCATCCCAGATACATTTAGTGGGCATATACATAATCAGAGTTCTCAAGCAACATGGTTTCACAAAATTCATGAATCCAATAATAAAGGAATGAAATATTAGGACAGCCAAAATGATTTAAGTAAAGTGCGATAAAATTCATGAAAAGTTTACTAATCAATGGGAGAATAAATATCAACTATAAATAAAAAGTACGAGGCTATAAATAATCATTGTATGAAACGAAAGAATAAGCTGCCTAGACTGCAAATCATGATCTCAATATTAAAACTATGCTATCAATAATCGGCATTAGGATCATAATCAGCGTCGAAGTTCTCCGGGTGCCCTCCAGTAACGCTCTCCTAAGGCTCCTAGTACTCAACGTCCACAGGATTAACAAAATCAGCACCCACAAGATCGGAATAACTAACATCCACTTCGTCGATAAAATCACCTTAAAAGAATAAATGTCACGAGGGCTTAGTTGTTAAATAATGCGCAACTCAATTGATACACCACCAATTCACCCTACACTACTCGGGTGCATTGTGGGTGCATCTCATGAGTGATAATAATAGTATGACAATGTATAAGAAATTGGCAGGGTTGGACCTCTCTGCCAATTTCTGGCATCGTCCGACTGGTAGTTCACCGACGACAGTCAAACAAAGAGATAATTTTAGAAGATAAAACAAGAATATAGATTCGCAATTACTAATTATGCAGATATATCATATTGACAAGATATTAGGGTTTAATTAGTATTAAACTTGTTGATGTGCGATTGAACGCACCCTACGCGACGAGATCGAAGAGGAATAGAGGGGATTAATGGGTACCCACTTTTTGAAGTTTTTGATCGGTTGGATTGGCATACATCCCAGCTTTTGTCGGCCAATTTTCTTACTTTTGATCTCACTCGACTTCAATCAAACGTGATAGGGCTCACCAATAAATAAAAAGGGGTGTTGTTAGTCCCAAATATTAAGCATTTCTTGTAACATTAGTGCTAGAAATTTAATTGGAGAACTCATTTTCATTACATTCTAAATTTCCAATAACATAACTTTAAAAGATATAAAATTATATATAAAATATTTACCTCTTGTAGGAAGAGAGGAGGCAGAACCGGTACCTTAGTGCAACTTTTAATGGAGGAGAAGAACGTTGAGTTGTATGCGATGTGTGCTGCATTGCAAGATGTAACACCTACCCCTAAATCTCTATGTTGGTCAAAATGTTGATTGGACACTGGAGTGACCTGACTGTGCCAGGTGACTGCTTGAGGTTAGGTCTAGCAAAATTCTCGTAGCACCCATTTTAAATAAATAGAAAAAAAAATGACTATTACATGTGGCACCCATATTAGGTCAATGACAATTTGACTACTGATAGTGGCACCCATATCAGGTCAATGAGAATTTGACTACTGATAGTGACACCCACTTTAAAACAATAAAAAATTTAATTTTGGACGCTAAAGAGCATGTACAGAGCATGTACCACAAGATTTGGTAGAAAAATGAACTTCACATAAATTGGGGACCTTGAATACCATAAAAGACAAGTCTTGAGGAGATGTGTGGTGGAGAAAAATGGTCAACATGGGTCAAAGTTGGGAGGCATGTGGGATAGGAGAGAGAGAGAGAGAGAGAGAGAGAGAGAGAGAGAGAGAGAGAGAGAGAGAGAATTTGCAATTATGAGAAAATCGGGGAAAATAGGAAATTAGACTTGGGAAGGTCAAGAGGTGGCACATGGCACAAAATTGTTGCCTTGTCTCCCACTCCCCATAGCCAAATTCGAATTTCACTTGGGGGGACTCCCATTTGCATGCAATTTCTTCCTCCTCTCTTCTCCACTCCATTAAACCACCTTGAAGCCTTAGCTTGTAGGAAATCTCCTCTTCCAATCTAACCCTTAGATTCTAAATCTAAAACCACCAATCTATTCATCATTCTCCCCATCCCAACATGTATTATTTTAAGCCCTATCTCAGCCCTCTTACCCATACGTTTGGAGAAAAATCAGCCAGGAGATTAGAGCTAGTAAAGGTAAAATCTTGCACTACAAAAAATACGATTATTAGCGGTAGCCATAAATTGCCGCTATTAACAAAAATATTGCCGCTAATAGTTTTTTTGTTAATAGCGACAATTTTTTGCTGTAAAAAATTACTACTAATGGTCTTATTTTTTGTAGTGTTGGTTAGATGTTTGCTTAGTAATTTTAGTCTTTTGTATAGAGATTTTGTCATAAGCTCTTTGACTTTTCTTAACTTTGGGTGTTGAAATTTTGGGATGACCATATTTTTATATGAGACCAGAACATTAGAGGTCGTGCATGTGATCTATGTGATCAAGCAAGGCCATCCAATGGTCTATAATGGCCATAAAGGCCTAGACTACCACACCATACAAAATTTGTAGTTTTCTTGAAGTTTCATCGTTTCTATTTGATATTTTACCTAAGTTTTATGTTTGATCTCGGCTAGACCTTAGATCTGAAATATTGGATGACATGCATGTGATATATGGGTCCATGCAAGGCCATCCAATGGTCAAGATTGACCCTTAAGGTCAAAGTTAGCCATTTTGTATTTTGGCTTAGTTTCTTGTTTTTTTTTTTTTATAAATATTTGTTATGAGACCTTTAAATTTTCAGGAATAGAATAATGACCTAAGATGTGGAATGTCATGCTTGTAATCAGAATGATCATGCAAGGTCATCTAATGGTCGACACTTGATCCACTACGTGAAAAAGCCCAAAAAACCACTGCCTTAAATAGTGGTTTTTTCAAAAAACTACTGTCTTTGACAGTAGTTTTTTTCCAAAAAACCACTGCCCTAAACAATTGTAAAAAAAGGAGTGGTTTTTTTTTACCACTATACAAGACAGTGGTTTATGAAGTTCATAAACCACTGTCTTGTATAGTGGTAAAATAAAACCACTCCTTTTTTTACAACTGTTTAGGGCAGTGGCTTTTTTATACAAAATTTTTTTTTTAAAAAAATTACGTCGATAATTTTTTATGCAAATTTTTTTAAAATAATATTTTTTTTATGCTTTTTTTTAATGCAATATTTTTTATGCTTTTTATAATACTTTTTTTTAATGTAATTTTTAATGCTTTAAAAAAAATTATATAAAGAAAAAAAGCTATTAATCTCATATTCAAGCACATCCATAAATAAAATAGATGCCAAATTCTTTTATTCAAACAAAATATTGCATTTCAACCTATGATCCAACCTTTCAAATCAATCAAATATTTTAAACTTTACATGCTCAATCCTTTTATTCCAAAAAAAAAAAAGAGTTAACAATCTAAGGACCCCATGACCTAGTTTCATAATTAAAAATATATATATATATGCTTCGCCTCTCCTGCCACATATCCCCGTCCCCTAGTGATCCGTTTGAGGTGAGCTATTGATGACTTCTCACTACAAAATGGTATCAAAGACTTGCGTGTTTGTGGAGAAGAGGAAGAAACTATAGAACACCTTTTCCTTTCATGCCCGTGAGACAAGTATGGGCCTCATTTCTCCCGTGAGTCGAGTGATCATCCTGCAAAAAGCTCATGACAGTATGATAAATTAAGCATGCAAGCATCTTAGAACACCAGAATCAACAAATTGATGCAACTTAGATACCGATGTTTCAGTGTCACAGACAATGACACAAGAACCACATGCTCACAGTTGCATCTTTTTTTTTTACATTCTTCCATGAGATATTTAAACCATCTTTTGAGAGATTTAAACCATCTAATTTATAACAGCTACTCAGATAATCACATCTACTCATAGCTAGACATGATTCTTTGGCTGAGATGCATGTTCTATTGATGGATATCCTACGCATAGGTTGCTTATTCATGTTTAACAAACAAGAAATTAATGGGAGCTTCAGTTCAGCCCCCACACCTTCTACGTGGCTCCTCCCCTGTTACCAGTCTTGTAAATAAAAGGGAACAATGTAAGAGATCGAACCTTAGCAAGCTTCTTATCCTTACGTGCCTGTCTCTCCCTCTCATCAAATTCATGATTTTCTCTCTCCACTAACCGGATGAGTGTATCGCAATGTCGAGCAAAGTTCTTGAGTGGTGCGGGACTTCACAAACCAATCAAAACGAAACAAGGGTGATGTGCGGAAAGCTGCCTTTAATTCATCCCAATTTCCATAACCAGGTTTGTGTACCATGCATAACTGAAAATGAACATTAATCTAGAGTGGTCAAACACGTAGGTCAAACTAGTCTAATAGACATGTAAAATATATTAAGACATACAAAAACCACACCATACTGAATCTTCAGTTCTAACCATGGATTCTTGTACCGATCTAACTTTTTCCCGATCGGTTTCATTATCTCATCTTTCCGAAATTTTCACCATACTGAAATTTTCACCTATTGTAGTTAGTAATCTTCACTGTTATAACTGCAACTTGTAGGACAAAAGAGAATTGGACTTTGCAAATAAACGGACTTGACCATAACAATTTTTAAAACAGGTTAGAGTGATTCAGCATCCAACTATGAAGATCACACTAAGAAAATTGTCTCCCATCCTACTGGTTAAAATGATCAAGTTTGCCCCACAGAAGGTGCAACTGATTTGGAATATTTATTAGCTAATTTAGGTTATTTTTCATTGGACACAATTGCAGCTAAGACAGACATAAGATGCCTCTTACACATGAGAATTTATGTAGTTCACTAAATTCTAGGGAATTTAGCAAAACAGGATCCATCGTGAGCATAATTATTAGTATACCAGAAATGAAATATTTATCAAACAAGGATTCACATAGAACTTTGGGCAAAAATATTTAGCTGGCAGAATTTCTATCCGGATCCTTTTTTATCAAAACAAGGATCCTCCTTGTTTATCAAACAAGGATCCTCACAGCTAAGTATTTATGCCAAAAGTTTTGCACAGATCCTTGTTTGCGAAATATGTTTGGTTATAAAACTAATTATTTTAAAATGAACCCTGCTTAGCTAAATTTCCATAATTTTTCAAAAAGTAGGAGGTATTAAAAAAGGTAATAAATCTATCTCTAACTTGCAACTACCTAAATTTCATTGGACATAAATATAATCACATCAGAGAAATCAAGCACACCAAGTATGATCGCTTTACTTGCCTGAGCATGGGAGTTAAGAAAAAGTTCGTCTTCACTTTGAAAAAATGAACCAATCACTCCATAAGAAAGGTAGAAAAAATCATTATAAAAACTCTTCGTATCCATTACAACTCCATCTTCCAATCTAATTATGAAGGAAACAGAGCAAAACAAGAAGCAGTTTATGAATAATAAATTGCTTCCTTGAAAGAAACATGGAGAAAATGGGGGAGAGCCTATAGGAGTCTCTGGAACTCCAGATCTGAAACTTCAAACAGAATAAAAAAAATAGGATAAAACTTCAAACGGATTAGAATTTTCAAAAACCCAAGATGATTGCTTCAAAATAGTAGGAGCTTCCAAAATCCTAGCAGAACAGATCTGAAAAAATAAATATTAGGAGCTTTCAAAATAGTAGGAGCTTCCAAAATAGTAGGAACTTACCTATTGTGACTCCTTGGGAATTGAAGGCAAGATTTCATTTGCCTTGTCCAGATCACCATGCATCACAAGAGTTTTATACTCAATCAAGCTGATGAGTAATGTGTATCCCATGACACTGCAAGGGGGGAAAAAATATTAGCCATATGAATAAATTTGGGAATGACAGCAGTATCCAGAACCAGAGCTGAATCCCCACTCACTTGAACTCTTTGTCTATGAGATACACACGACTTTGATTAGCAAGATAGCCTAATAACTACATAGGCCGTCAAGGTGGAACATGGTGGTCACCTGCAATCACCACCACAAGTATTCACATGACTGCATGTCATCCATGAAACATTGCAAGGCAGAGTTTGGCAATCCCAAGATGAGAACAATTTATCTTACACAACTTAGATATGGACATCTTTAGGCGTCGAATAGGACAATAAGTATTGGTAACAACATCCAGAATAATGCAGCACATCAAGACATGGGTACAGAGGTACTATACTATTGAAATATATCTCAATGTATACACATTAGTTAATATAAATATAAATTATGTGTGTATACAACAGGAAAATAAATATCAAAAACCTTATATTTATGTTTAATCATATAAATTATGTGCTTAGGTAGTGGTTCTTTTTCTATTTGCAGGTGTGGTTTATGTGCCATTTTCACATAGTGAATGAATCCATATCGTATTTATGTCGTACCAATATCATATGGAAGATGTATAAATTAAAAAGCATTCGAATCTATTTTTTCACCTAAATGTACTGCAGTGCCTGTACCAACCTATTACACATGGAGCAATTGGGGGATCAAATGCCTAGATTGCCGATAGCTGGTCAATGAAGGATATAAGATGTCTTGATCCTAATAGACCATCGGGCAGTGCTAAAATATACGAAAAAACAACTAATTACACTAATGCCAAAATTAAAATAACATCATCAATTATTTTATTAATTAGAAACAACCTTATGACTCGCAAGGCTGACCTTCAAAGAGATGAGATAATTTCCAACATGCATTAGTACAAGTAATCATTTCAGTCTATGATTTCAACCTACCGTATGCTTTTCACATTCGTAGCCGTAGATCTCCACCATGGATTTGCATGTACCTTCCTCTGGATCTGGCGCTAATGGTCCCACATTTCTGGCCCCGAAAGCACCAATAGCTGCAAACACAAAGCATAGAATCACCAGGAACATCCATCTCAGATTGCTAGCCAAACATTTCAATATTTAAATTGTTCTTATTTGTTTTGGGAGCTTCAATTTAGATTTTTAAAAAAAGAACATACTACGATTCAAAATGTCAATTATTTAAAATAAATACAAATTTGTACTCACATGTCCTAAAAGGTTGAGAGAGTTTTTAGAAGGATAGAAACCAGTGTTCTTTTTACTGGTCACAATCTCTAGTAGTAACACTCCGAAGCTAAAAACATCAGACTTCTCAGAAAAAAGCCCATCCATGGTGTACCCCGGAGACATATATCCACTGCAACCAATCGTTAAAGAAAAAAAAATGGTTAGATTTTGGGAGTAAATATTTTAATGCTACTTAATACTTAGACTACTTACTATGTTCCAACTACTCTGTTAGTGTTTGCTTCAGTTTGGTTCCCTCCAAAAATCCTTGCCAAGCCGAAGTCCGAAATTTTGGGGTTCATTGAACCATCCAACAGAATATTGCTGGCTTTCAAGTCCCTATGAATAATTTTCAATCTTGAGTACTTATGGAGATAAAGAAGCCCTTAAGCAATTCCTTCGACGATGTGAAAACATTTTCCCCAATCCAACTGTGCTTGTCGTGCTGGATCTGATTGATATTAGTAGGAAATTTTGAATCAATAACGACTTAAAGGTTAGCTATGATTCTGTTCAGGCTAATTATTCAAGTACCATATGGACCAACATGAGTGAAAATAAATGTCTTTTATATAGATAGATACTAGTAGTATTGACTCATGAAAGAAATGAAATTGTGGTGCTAACCAAATAAGAATTTGTCCAAGCTTTTATTGGGCATGAACTCGTAGATCACTATCTTTTCTTTTCCATGGATGCACCAACCCAAAAGCCTAACAAGGTTTGTGTGTTGGAGTTTGGCAATAAGTTCAACTTCATTCTTGAATTCTTCAAGGCCTTGGCCAGAGCTCTTAGCAAGTCTTTTTACAGCTATTTCTTGATCATCTGAAAACTTCCCCTGAAACAAAGGCATGTACTTAATATTCAGAAATCTTAATCAAATTCATTGTGAAAATATGTAAATCAAATAGGAAGCCTTCAATAGCCACAACTGTTTGATTTTGTAACATAAAACATATACATGAAACCAGCAATTACCTTATAAACAGGAACCCTCTCCAAGCTTGTTTTCAGTAGAAAAGTTGTCTGTAGCACCTTCTATACTACTAAAACTGAATAAAGGTAGCTCCGGTGTATTATTCGTACCACTGCCAATAGTACTTAATCTCTTGTGTGACGAAAACACAATGCTTGCTTTTCTCCTCTCTGGTTTAGAAACAGAAATGCAGAGTAATTAATAAGCATTGTTTGAGAAAGAAGACAATGCGACCTTCAATATTACCTTGTTTTCTAAGTCTCCTCCATAGGAAATATGAGGAAACGCCCAAGAGAAGTATCGCCAATGCAACCATTGATAGTATAATTATGAGAATGTGTCTCCTTCTATTCGAGATTTCATTTGTGGGACTACTATTGGCACCTGCATAATAGGTAAAACCATTTACGCTTGTTACAACAACTATTTTCAAGTATTTACATATAGTTTGTTGAGGTCATTGTAGTCTTCTGCCTGAATAATTATATTTGGACACCATTAGATTTGGGTATTTTGGTGTTTGCATATGAAGGTATGCATATATGTTTGCAAATGAGAACTTATCCTCTTTTAAGTTCTGCATTTTGCACAAGTAGCAGAGACAGCTAGTGGACCAGTCTTCCATATTCTTGTTGCCTTACTGAACATTTTTAACACCACCTCCATAAACGTCAATTCTGGTAAATTGATTTTTCGGTATGGGCTTATTTCATTTTTAATTCGCTGGGAAGCACAAAAGCATGCAGTACGATGGGGGTGACCAAATCACAAACAGGTAACTATGGTGTGGGGTTGGGCTGATAGCTGAACCGGAAGGTGCACGGTGCAACAACCTTGAGATCACAGGTTCAACAGTACCAGTATTCAGTACTGTCCTGTTTATGAAAGAAGTGTATCAAACAGGTATCCACAAAGATGCTTGTGTTGTAAGTGCAACTTCTGGGTGAATTGCAAATAGCTGCATATTGTGTCCCCTTGACCCAACCCAAACTTTAGATGCAATAAGTATATGCTTAATAGATCCCAAAGAAAATCTGAGGACTTAGCCAAACATCATACTCGTATTGATATAAACATGAAAAGAGACAAGAATTTTTCACAAAAAACATGTACATAGCAAACACCTAAGGAGTTCCACATAAATAAGCACAAAACCAAGTGCATAATATAAGAGAGTAATAGAAAGAAAAGCAGATAAACGCAGAACCATGACAAATTCAAATGTTTCTAGGTAGCATGAGGGACTAGTGTGTGTGGCGGAAGGTGAAGTACGAGTTGGGCAAAGCAACAAGGTGTGTGTAGGGAAAATAGAGAGTCGAGGGACTACAACATGTGAGAGTGGATACATAGGAAGGATTCAGTCTTGGTCATCAAAGATGTTGACAATTTTGACTAGGAGAGGATGTGACGTGGGTACACTCTGGTGCTTGGGTGTGCTCCGTTGATGGGCTAGTTGGGGCACATAGGAATGCTGTAGGCCCCCTTGTTGGTTGGTTGTGCTGGCACGGTGGGCACAAAAAACCGAAACCAATAAGATTGCATCCTACACCTGATCCCTCTAATTGTCCACAACAGCATCTTCCTAGAACCTTGCAGAACACAACATCTCCCCTATTTGTGGCTGTGTTTTGCATCTGTATAATTTAATGTGTTTGTGTGTGTGTGTGTGTGTATACGGTGCTGTGCAATTAATAAACAGAAAACAGTAGGCAGCATTCCTCATTTACAGCCATAGTGACAAATTTCTTAATGGCAAGGAGTACACTCATCACGGTCACAATTATATGACTTAATTTTCTATTTTTAATCGGTAAAATCATAACATAAATTCACACGAAAAATCAGTTAGTTGATCTTTTACCTTTGATCCTAGAAACATCATGTTAAAAAGTATTCTTGTTGCCTGGTTAAGTCCCTAAAATAAGTAGTTGTTTAGAACACATGAATCTCTTTAGATTTTCAAGAAAATAAAAGCAAACATGCAAGCAAACTTAGCAACAATCTAATTGTTATAGCACTTGAGATGAACATATAATTATATTTCTTTCTTTTAAAAAAATAAATTCAACACCATATCTGATCTATTTCCCTAACCAACTACAACAGATTGAATAGTATAAACAAACGTGCAATCTACTTAAACCAACCTAAGAAATGCCAAAACAAAATCACACCACATACACATCTGAGAGTGACAATCAAGTACTTTAAAAAGTGTACGATGAATCTCCAACCATGCATTCCGCTGAAATAGTATAAAGGGAAGATAAAAAAAATGGGAAAGAGATCAAACCTATTCCAAAATCAGGAAGAATGATAGCAATCAGTAGCTTTGGACTTCCTATTTTTCCCATTATTTCTGTTCTCTCAAAGGAATTTTCCAAAAAACAGATCAGTTTCTCACCCTTTTAACTATTGCCTTCCAAGCAATGGTCAAGATTATGGAAAGTGACTTTTTCTTTTAATGGCCTCGGAATGTTTGCCTGTATGCTAGCAAGAAACATTAAATAAACGTTGAAATAAATAAGTTAAAAAAAACAAATGATAAAGCATATAGTTTCCACTTTCCACTAGAAAAGGAATTTG
This sequence comes from Chloranthus sessilifolius, assembly GCA_021018995.1. NCBI lineage: Eukaryota > Viridiplantae > Streptophyta > Magnoliopsida > Chloranthales > Chloranthaceae > Chloranthus > Chloranthus sessilifolius. Next base: position 162,274,582 of record CM037585.1, read on the forward strand.
GTTAGAAACGACCTGTCAGCCAAGGACCGTGCATGGGCCAATCTCCCTCTGTTAAACTTGTCAAACTCCTAGAGATGCACAATTACTTAAGAAGGCACCTAAGATAGTAGGTTTTTTGCCTTTCACAGATTTGGCTCTCAAAGATATCTGCGCAAGGCGAGGTTGGCAGAGGGAGATTGTCTCTTGCACTGCCCTTCTCGAGCACCTAATGCCAACTCAAAAAGAAGATCTGGTACTAGGTGATCAATGTGGTCAGTGATCACGTAATCTATTATATGCAGGTGATTCCCAATTTGGCATCATATCATGTCATGTGGTGCATGGCGCCATCAACAAGATTGGATTTCAGCCATAAGGTTTCATAAAAAACCATATATATAGCATGTGATTAAGAGTCTATAGGGACAAAAAATGACTAGCTGACATAGATTTGAACAATCACATGGCAGGCGTTCATTTTTTTCTATTTTTTAGAAAAGTCTATTAACAAGGGAAGATGCACTAAAATGGAAACATATAAATCCCTTAAGGCCCCTTACTGTGACTTGCTATTTTATAAACACACAAACTTGGATACACAGTGGTGAAGTTTGATAAATATAATTTGTTAAGACTACACCAAAATGGGATGGCATGATGGTCGAATATAGAAAACTACACCAAACATTATGAGAAAACCAACATGTAAATTTTGAAGTTTGGCCATCAGTTTCGCTATAGAAGGCATTTGATTACAAAAAAAAAAAACCCATCAGCATTTAACATAACAGATTAACTTGAACTCAGCTTCAACAGTATAAGATCAGTTTTTCATCAGTCTTCAATCAGTATTTTCAACCAGTATTTGCAGTCAGATGTTTTCAATCAGCTGATGAACTAAAGCAGCTGAACATCTGAGGACTGAGAGGACTAAAGCATTGAGAGAGTCCGCTAAAGCATTTATTATAGTGAAGTCACAAGCTGATTGTTGGTACTCGCACACTTTCAGCTGACGAAATATCCACACTTAACTATGACAAAAGCTTTACTTGGATGTACGTCCATAGATTCCGAGTAGATTCATTATTTAAAAACATCTCTACTTGAAAACAAAACAACACACTTTAATAGATTGCAAAATAAAACATAAACAGAAAACATGTGTTCAACCATTATTTAGCATAAGCAAAGTAAAACATTTTTTAGCTGCTTTCTTAGGCAAAGCAATCCAATTCCCAATGGCTCCATGAGTCTCTACATACTTCTTTAGTAAACTATCTTCTTCAGGGGACCAAGGCCCTTTCTTCACAGTTGCTTTGTCACAGCAAGGAGTCTTACCCATGGGGTTGATTTAGAAACTAAGTTAGAATTTGAAGTGAAGAAGCAAATGAATTGGGCTTTTATAGAGCTGTACAGAGCTTGACCGCGTCGACACTTTGTTGGTGGTGCTTTTTGAGAAATGATAGTGTGTTTCATACCTCCACGTAGTGCCTCTTTGAATACTAGTCATGGTGGTTTGGGTGACTGGTACCAGGGGGCAGCACCAATGTTGGTGGTAAATAGAAGCCTTTTATACTTTCTCACATTCTAAAGGAAGAGAGCCCAGTCAACCAGGCTGGATGGTAAGAGACATGAAAGAAACGTCGCCGTTAAAATATCGCAATTTCTTCTAAAATAAATTAAAATATCGGGAATAATGAGGAAAAATATATAGAAGTTTGAAGATATGGTTATCATTATCATATTATCAAGATAGCTTTTATCGTGATATTATTCCATAGCGTCATTTACCTCAGGAATTTGTATGGCAGATGATCCATCTACAAATTAGACTTGGTACTTTGGGGACCTGTGCCCTCTCCAATACAAATTAGACTTGGTACTTTGGGGACCTGTGCCCTCTCCAATTACCATTAAAGTCGTCTGATTTAGAGGCCATTTTAAGATCATGATATGAAGATCTTTGATGCAATAGACTGAAACCAATCACAGGTTCTATCATGTTATTGAATGTAGTCAAAGTCAAAGTCCATCTTCTGGTTCAACAATTGACTGCATTTAATAATATGACAAAGATCATGTTGGTCATTGGTGCTCATCGTTTACACCCAAATGTTTTAAATCATGGCCTTCAAATCAGCTAAAAAATATTCCGTGGCACATGTCTCCAAATTATCATGTCTTTCTTTTAAAGTGCAAGGGCCCACTTTATGTGAAAGCCACTTGACAATACTTACCGGCTTCTGGTTCAAGCATTTCAACAAGCAAGTGATCTACATTTCATCCTTTGCTAAATCCCACTCTACATTATTACAGTTTTTTACATTTCCAATAAAATCAAGTAAAAAATAGAACAGAGTAGCTACTGATCATGACGAGATTACACAGTTATAGATTGATGCCTATATTGACTATACTTTAATTGATGGAAAATAAATTCTAGATTGTGGATAGAGATAGTTTGCAAGCTTAATTGATGGACAAATTCAACTAAAATAATTAGAGATTTAATCTCTCCATATTCGAAGACTAATATCATGATCACTTAACGCCAAAGGAATCTATTATCTATTTGTTCATAATCGAAAAGTAGAAAATAGAATCTACAATACCTGCTAGAAAAAGGAACCGTTGGTTGAAGAAGATGGGACGCTGGCAGGGGAGAAGTGTTGTAAATATCTAGAAAACCTTCACAAAAAAATAACACAACGCACACAAAACAAGGCCAAATCAGAAGCAATATTCATGAAAAATAACAAATATATCTAGAAAATCCTAATTGATGATCTAAATCGGGACTTGGCTTACTTGAATGTAAATGAGGATAATGGCAAGGGACTGAATTCTATTGTAATCCTGAAACCACGCACTGATCCTGGAGTGAAGAGGTAGAACTGAAAATGAGAAAACGAATAAAAAATAAAAGAGAAAATTCTCAACTGAGCTCAAATCGCAGATCTGAACCTGGACTTAAGAGGTAGAACAGAAATTGAGCTTAAATCACGGGCCTTGTTGCTGTTCCCTTGCGACTTTCGTTTATGTCGCAGATGATTGAAATATTATGAAATCAAAAGCTGAGATGAAGCGAAATCGATCAAAAACCCTAATCGGAGGGATCTTAGGGGTGGGAGATAGCAATTTAGAAAACACTAGAAAATTACTATATATAAATAAAACAAGCAATCAAATACATACGATCTGGAGCGTCTTATTCAAGTTGAAGTTTCTTCAAATGCATGCGATGACAAAATTCGGTCGAATTGGTTCAGAGAGAACCTTATTGAGCGCCTCTGCAATAAAAACCTGGAAAATGAGATGCGAAATCGAGATGGATGAGAAGACAAAGCGAAAGGATCTGGAATAGCTTCGTTTTCGATCTGGAATGCGAAATCGAGATGGAGGCTAGGGTTTCGAAGAGGGAGAGAGAGCGAGAGAGAGGGGGGAGGAGGCGAAGAGGTGAGAGAGGGAGATGAAGAGATTTATGAGAAAACGAAGAAGTAAGGAAGATGAAGAGGGCGCTGGTTTTGTTAGAGATATAAAAGAATAAAAAGAGATTAAATAGTTGTCGAAGTAGGGCTTCTTTTGGGTCGGCCCGATAGTATCGCATGAGATTTGCACGTGACAGTGGTTTAACTCCAAAAACCACTATTTTAGGCAGTGGAATGTTATACCATTATTTTAAGCAGTGATTTCTTTTATGTTGTTAGAGTGGTTTTTTCCTCATTTTGACGTAGTGATCAAAATGTCAAAAGTGTGAATTTAGATGACAAAACTTGGATTTTTGTTGAAAAATAGAGGATTTAAATGAATATTTTCTTTAAATATTAGTGAAATTTTTATATGCATGAAAGATTAGTGACATGGTTTGCCAAGAATGGGATTTCCATGATCATGAAAGGTCATCCAATGGTCAAGATGTGGTCAATTTGATCACTATACACTCATGTGTAGGAGTTTAGTAATTTTGGCTTTCCTTCATCATATCATGCAATCTAGGCTAATCAATCTTTATAGATGATGAATATAAGTACTATAGCATATAAATCTGAGTTTTTGATCTCTGTAAATAATCTTTTTGCTCACGTAATTCAAGGTCAATCAATGGTTTAGAAGACTTTTGTTCAAATGTGTGGTATGATCTAGAATAATCCCTAATTCTTACATAGAAAATTAAAGAAATTATGATTTGTTTTATCCATGATTTATTTAATGAAATTATCGTGTGAAATTCTTAGAATTATATTCATCATGTTTGATTTACCATGATTGAAATTATATGGTCTTAGATTGCTATATGTACATTATATAATTTTAACATGTGAAATAGTCCTAGACTTGGTTTGTTTGCCATAAATATTAGACTTAAAGTTTAGCACATATTATGAGTGGGAATTTTATGAAGTTACATAAGTTCACCTCAGAAAATGCTGGTCAAAGTTTTGGTCTTATGGTAGACCAATCGAATGGCCATGATTGGTCACCTTGAGATTGTTTGATTTAATGGAGAAAATGAATTAGATGCTTCGTTTTCTTGAATGGTATGATCTTAGGAATAAATCAATGATAAAATTAGTCAACCTTGGACTTAGGTGTTTGACCTTAGAAGTCCCGATCGCGAGATTTTAATGGTGATTGATTTGACACCAAAGAAATCCCTAATTTTAGACAAGTAGCTATAAAATGCAATCGGGATGAGTTTTCCAAATTTATCAAAAACCTCATTGAAAAATCAGATCTTAATGAAAACAAATTTTGGAAATGTTTTAAAAACATAAAGATGTCCGGTATTTTAGGCTTGATCGGATGGCACTTACGGCCCAATCCGATATAATTAAGTAATTCAACACCGGTGACTAAGGTATTACCAGTAACCGATTAGCGATAATTAAATAAATAATGTAACCCAAAATTTGATCCTACTAGACCTGGGATTAGATTAGGAATATCTTGTTCCGAGATCCGAAAAATTGTGATATTGGATGGACCATTATGTGAATCCCATCTAAGGCCCAAAACTGTGGACTTTGCAGCCCACAAAAAATCTGTCTCATAACAGTGAACTGGATAAATATAAATAAATGTTCGAAAAATCCCTAAAAATTGAGGAAAACACTTGAATGAGTTCCCAGTGCTTGATAAAAATTTTAGACCCGAATCCCATACGGTTTAAAAGTTACGGCACCTGGAAAGCGATGCGGCTAATCTACCCCGTTGTACCCGAAAATAAAGTTGTAATAAGCTCCAATTTTCATGCCGAAAATATTAGCGAAAAAATCTGTAATAAATGGACCATATACCTTAGTACATACTTAAGGTCCAGTAAAAATTTCATGCCACAATTCGATCAGAATTGACGGCAAGAAATTCGATAAATTATAACTCGGAATATAGGTAAATGGCACACAGCCAGAAACTAGACCTGACCTTCGATCGGATGGACCCTAGTATGTCCTGATTCGTTGACTTTTGACCCAAACAATGTAAATGGAAAAGTTGGGAAACTCGCGAATCTTTCTAGAGAATTGTTGAGCGCCTGATTCCATTATCAGAATTGAAAGTTATGGACCCGACACCGAGGCCCAGCAATTCTCACCCAAAACCCTGATAGAACGGAATATATCTCGGTGATTTATCTCCTGTGATCAGACCGGATCGTATTTTTGGATGCCACCACTTGGGAAAGATGCTCTCATTATTCATCTTGTCCCTCAATTCTAGAAGCATGTGAAAGTTTGAATGGAGCCGAAAATGGCGACCAATTTACTATAAATTGTCTGTCATCTCTTGAAAATTCTGAATATACATAGGAAAAAACTTAGTATTCGAACCTTGACCCAAGACCTGTGACTAATTGAGAAGGCCCAAACACATAGTCCCATGATGCTAGCATATGATAAAACCCATGTGAAATTGGTCAACTAAGTCAAAGGATCCGATTGAATTCTTTGACGGCCCGATGAGGCCCAAAATCTTTAACTCTTAAGTTAATAGGATTGATAGGATTGACAAAGACCCGGCCCATAGCTCGGTAAATTGGATTACGAGCCCGGCCCAGAGCATATTGACTAAGGCTTGTGAAAACTGAAACACATATGACCCGGACCTCGGAAAGGCTTATACCTCTAGATTCAAATCCACTAAAGGCCCGAATTACCTAGGGAATAACCCATTGTACCCTTTGGACCTAAAATCCATTATACCCATATTATATTGAACCCATTGGACCTAAAATCCATTAGACCCATATTGTATCAAACTCATTGGACCCTTTGGACCAAAAATCCATTGGACTCATATTGTATTGAACCCATTGGACCGAAAATCCATCGGACCCATATTGTATTAGACCCTTTTGACCTAAAATCCATCAGACCCATATTGTACTGGACCCTTTGGACCTAAAACTCATTGGACCCTTTGGACCTAAAATTCCATCGGACCCGTAACTAGTAGCACATGTAACCCATACCCAACTTTAAACATAAGTAAAGTAATTGCTCTCGATTAAATAATCAGAGTTAATATGACATGATAAGTACACGATAAGTATATGATAAGTCCATGATATATATCTGATAAGTATATGATAAACATATGATAAGTATCTTATAAGTACATGAAAAGTATCTGATAAGTATATCCGATAAGTATCTGATAAGTACCTAATAAGTATATGATAAGTTTATGACAAGTAAAATGGTCTGATAAGATAGTATATGTTATGTTATAATATGATCTAATATGACAGTAAAATGGTCTGATAAGATAGTATATGTTATGATATGATCTGATATAACAGTAAAATGGTCTGACAAGATAGTAAATATGATATGCGTATGACATGAAGCTGAAATGCTTGAAATGAAATGTCTGATAATGACATGAACTGTTTGTTGGACATACTTGAACTTGAATCTGAAAGAATTCTAAGTTTGAAAAAAATATTTGTATAGTTAAACTCTGAATCTGAAAAAATATTTCTATACTTAAACTTTGAATATGAAAGAATTCTGAATCTGAAAAGATTATCTGAATGTTTAAACTTTGGACTCGAAATGGGTATCTGAATATCTGAACTCTGAATCTAAAATGGGTATCTGAATATCTGAACTCTTGACCCAAAATGGGTATCTGAATATGAATCTGGACTTCAGAAATGAGATAATATGTTACAAAACCTCAAAATTTGGGGCACCGAATGCAGAAGATGAAAGATAAAATCTGAATTATATGAAAGATACAGAATTTAAAGGATAATGCAACGAAAATTAAAAAATTTGAAAGTGGAAAGATGATACCTTTCTGTTTTATTTTGGCCTCACATAGTTGATCATTGTTCTCACGAATGGGCTCATATGAGCATTTTGTATATAAAAGAATTCTGATACGTCAGTTGAGGATCAGCTCTAGTTAGACCGATAGGGTCATTGATCCTTGCCTTAATTGGCTAAACGACAGAAAGTATCGCCCCTTATCTGATCAACATTAGCATCTGAATTCTGTCTGGACCATCGTTGGTGTTTGATATCAATACCAACTTAATTAAAAGATATTAGTAATTAACTCATGCTTTATACTTTAATAATAATTAATTAATTCTTAAGACAATTAAAATTACGCTTAATCATATTGGACGAATCTTGAAGAAATTGTAACTTATGCCAATGATATTACTATAATTCTTCTTTTTTCATATTATTGTTATAGAAAATTTATATATCCTAATCTTGTACTTAGTTCTTAACTCATATTGTTTCCTATTTTGTGGTAAATAGAATATCATTGAATTGCTATTATTTTTACAAATGTTTGCATATAGTTAGACTTCTTACTTGATAATTAATTATATTCACAACTGCTGAAAACTCTACTTGCACATGCACTTGTAGCCTATCTGTATACTACTTGTACTAAAATCCTAAGACAATGCTAACTAAAATTTTATTAAACTTCATCGTTTACGGTCATTTCATGACCCAAATATTCCAGAGGTCAGCCAGCAGCCACCCAGCCAGGATTAAGAAAGTTGGACACGAAAAGATCCAAGAGTGACAACAAGCTGATAGTTTGAAGCTGATTTTGTCTAGTAGAGCTATCAGCACCTACACTTAGTTTTGAAGGATCTTTAATTTTTGTTTTCTTTTGGTATTGGTTTAAGTCCATTACCTTTGAATTTTGGTTATAATTTTATAATTGGGCTTGTAAGAATGGTTTAACTTTTTAGGTCTTATTTTGATGAAAAAAAAAGTTTTAAAAGCTTACTTCATTATATTATTTTACTCATTGAAAATCGTTTACGATTAAATCGTAATTCTGAATATGTCCGTCAAGTTAACGAAATTGGGAGGTTAAACCGATAACTCAAGTTTTTGCACATACTTTGATAAATAAAAATATTTCGTTTAATTTCCACACTTAAAAGTATTTTTTTGAAATATTTAGAATATATATATATATATATATATATATATATATATATATATATATATATATATATATATATATATATATAGAAATGAATGAACGGTGCGCGCCGTGCCAGCTCACATCCGCGCCGCTGATGGACCGTGGGGCCGAGTGTGAGGGGCTTGACACAAGAAAAGGGGGTGGGTTGCGAAATTTGTTAAATGGAGGCTGACCATTTCAATTTCTTATCGAGTGGGAAATCATAGCTCCTGAAGATTTGTTGATTATATTCGTGGGAAGAAATCAGGGGCTAATATGTGCTGACTACCCATCATTCTAAACCTTGTAAGTCTCATTGGTGATTGGATCGTATCAACTTGAGCTGCTTGGTGGCTTCGAGCTTCGATGGTGGTCGTGGGGTGGCTTGATGGATGAACACGTCGTTGATACTCAGTGCATAATTTCGAGTCTTTACCCTAGTTTTCTCATTTGCCACTTTTTCTTGTTTTTAATATGGCAATGGCAGATGGGCCATTGGTTTCAGACATCGAAAGATAGAAAGAGGGGATTGATGGGTTAGTGATTAGCAAATTATCGGCCGATAATATGTTACCCTTTCGAGATTTCGTTTCGGGGGCCACCAAAACTGATGCGTTTGGTAAGATTTCGGCCGAAATTTTGAACCATGGTTGTTGTTGAAACTGTAATTTGATGTAGAAGATGGGCGCCATGGCTGTCACAGCTGGACTTTGGAGCTTTGGACATGGTGTAATGTTTTGGGAGAAGAAGATAGTGAACATCGAGCAATATTGGTGAGAGAAAACTCATAATTCCTAACCATTGATATCAGCTCGGGATATTCCATAGATGGTGAAAGAAGGAATAGGTTTGACGTTGGATTTATTCTTGGAAAGAGAGTTCAATTTCGACTTTATTTGATTCAGAAGAGAGGTTGGTGCCAATATGGTCGGGAGTGATTTTAGGAGCCAACTCATAGGCGATTATGTAGTTGGACTGGACGGCTGTGATGCATTCGCCAGGAAAGAAATCACAAGAGAAAGAGAAATTGCAACTAACTTCCTTATGTAGTCAACCAATGAGAGAAAAGAGTGAGGTGGCACTGGAAATCTCAGATCCTTGAACCTCTCCACATTTAAAGTAATTTAACCACATAAGGCTGCTCATTTGTTTACTTTTGCAAACCTTATTTATAAAGTAGAGAATTTGATTTGCCAGTTAGCATTTTAAAATATAAGAAGACGTGGACCTAAGAGAGTTAGAGGGGATTTTGTTTAGCTTGGGAGGAAAGTTAGAAATAGGTATAGCGAGTAGGGCTGTGTTTGGGTAAACTCTTATAAACAACTCTTTCTATTAGAGTAGATAAAATATATTTTGGCAGAGAGTTAGACGGAGAGTAATTTTATTATATAAAACAGCTTCTCGCCCGAGTAAGTGGGGTGAAGAGTTATAATACCAAACATGAAACCAATTCTCTGTCTGGGCCAAAGAGTAAAAGAGTTACTCTTTGCCCATAAAGAGTTAACCCAAACGCAGCCTAGGTAAATTGGGTTACCTGTGTTGAGCACCTACCTAAAAGGTAAAGTACTAAGTACATGGGTACTGCATACTTAGAGAGAAAAGTTCTCTCTCTTGTGGGGCTGGTACACACATTAGGTGTGTACGCATTTAACACACCCTTACCCTTTGGCTAGAAGCACCCCAATACATACACATATATATATAATTATGTATACGTTCATAAATACAAGCCAGTTTTATAATTATTACTAATATCAATACATACGCAGAGTGTGTATTTATAGTAATACACAATGTTCCAATACATAGCCCAAGGTCACATCACCTAAGTCAAAGGTTTGATAAAGGTCAACCCAATTAAATACCAAAATTTTGACAAAGGTCAACAATTCAACATTATCAAAAAAATATGGTCATTACACCAATAATCCTCCCCTCTTCTCTCCTTTCCTTTTTTAGGTGGCCGAAGTTTAATAAGAGTTAGGGAGCAGTTTTTCAATTATTCTCATTAATTTTTGAATATAGAATTATTTTTTTATTTTTTTTAGATGTCATAAGGCATAGACAACCGAGATGTAGTCTTTGTGCAAAATGTACACAAAGAGAAGTTGATTCAACACAACACACTGGGAGGAGACTCGCACAAAGGGTGGAATTGAACAGGCACGGAGATTAAAACAGACGACCTATTGCTTCCTCGAGGGAAGTGGATACTAGTTGAGCTATCGCTTAATCGGTTGGATATAAAATAGTTTATATGTAGTCATTACTTTTATTAAATAAAGTGGTTGTAACAAAAAGTGGTGTTTTAAAAGGTGCCGATAATTTTTTTTCTCTCAATTTTGTATACCATAGATCTTTAGATCATAGTCTTTCATAAAGTACCATCATTTGCATCGGCTGAATTGTTTAGGACTACTTTGAGTCGAACTATAGAGATTGCTTTTTGTCCTGATCTTTCACACTATGGATCGCTATCTGGGGCACAACATCTAAAGATCAATTTCTGATTTCACAAGGCACACATTTCAAAAACTAATATGAAAATCATAATTGAGTGTGATTTATGTTAGATGATTTTCTATCAAATTTTTTTGAATGTGTGCCACATAAAATATAAACTAATCCTGTAATAATAAGCTCATGATCTAAAGATCCCTTATGTATTATAGTACGCTTATGATCTAAAGATCCCTCTTGTGTGAAAGATGAGGAGGTATCGGGTCTTGGTGTGTATTATGGTACCCTTATGATCTAAAGATCCCTCTTGTGTGAAAGATGAGGAGGTATCGGGTCTTGGAATAAGACGGCACACATGAGGAGACCACATGTCCCAAAACATAACCCTTGAAAAAAGTCACTTGGCAGTCTGTCCAATTAAGCAATACCAACTCACTACGGGCAAGCCTCATGAAGACCTTTATTTTGGCGTAAGAAGGGAGACCTTTATGTTGGCGTAAGGGAGTGAAACGTTTCAAGGTGGGGATATGAACTCGGGACCAGCTAACTTCTTATGAAGTAGCGAAGAAATAGTAAGAGACCAGAGCAACTCAAACAGTAGCAGAGCTACGATCCTATGCACGGAAATGACTTTCCGTTAAAAATAGTCAGATATATAGATCGATGCCCAATTGCACATGCACTCCCTTCGCTTTCTTCAAAGAAAGAGAGATCAGAACAAAAAATACCAAACAAAACTACGAGAGACCCGTCTACGGCAGCTCCGTGGTAGGGCGTATACATGTCCGTCTGCATTCGGAGGAGGGGACCCACGTATCACGTGGAGTGGGGAAGGGTAAGTTGCCGCCAATGTGACGAGTGGCCACTTGTGAATCTTCCTCTATCCCCTCTCAGCCAATCATGACCTATCTCCCACGTGGGACACTTGTCCCCATCTCTTCTTTTTTTTATTATCTTTTATTCCCAGTTAGTCACTAGTAACCTACACCCTCATACAGTCATACCTAAGGCTCATTCTTATATTCCCCTCTCCCTAATTAACCCACCAACACTTACTACCAATTTTTCCTTCATTTTTATTCTCTCCCTGCTAATCTTTGATCATGAGCGATTCCCACTCTTCGGCTTCATACATCCGAACGGTAACCAATATAGCTTCTTCTTCTTTCTTTTTCTTATTCTTCTTCTTCTTCTATTATTATTATCGTTTATTTTTGTTTTGGTGGCTTTTGTTATTATAGGTGCAGCACCTGATTGAGAAGTGTCTTCTCTTCCATATGAGCCATGAAGAGTGTGTGGATGCTCTCTCTAAGTATGCAAGTATCAATCCTATCATCACAACCACTGGTTTGCTCTCTCTCTCTCTCTCTCTCTCTCTCTCTCTCTCTCTCTCTCTCTATATATATATATATATATATATATATACTATTAATGGAATATAAATAGGATCTAGGCTGGATCCATTGGATCAAAACAACAACTTTAAAGATAAATAACTTACTTGTATGAGCTATATATTCTCTCTATCTTTAATCTTCTTCCGCTTCTTTCCATGATCCGTGGGTCCTCTTCTATCTTGATCTCGGTGTAGCTCTTGATGGAAATTGGCAAGCTTGAGAGTTGAGATACATAAAACATAGTTGTCTATCAGCTAGATCCTTCTTTATTTCGTTCTTTATTTCTTTCTTTCTTAAACAATCGAGTACAGAGGTGGCACTATTAAAATAAATAACTCATTTTCTGGGTGCCTCGAGATGCGTACGGAGCAAGGGACCAACCAATATAAATTAAAATATTGACCACATACAATACAGCTAATCAAACAACCCAAGATTTATTTCGTGACTATATTGTTGCTTTCTCATCTCCTTATTTATTATATAGAGGTAATATTCATAATTACATATATTTCACAGCAACCTGATCGTTTAAATCTTCTACCACTCAGTTTATCTGACTTCTTTGCTTATGCATGATCTAAAGTAGATATAATCTTTGAATTAATATTTCTTCAAAGGCTTTTGAAATCTCTTATAGTTTTGCTAATTTATATCTCTTGTTCCATGATCAACTTAATTAGATGCACATATATGTGGGGTGTTTTCAGTGTGGAAGGAGCTGGAGAAAGAGAACAAGGAATTCTTTGAAGCTTATTCACGTGGGAAAGAAGAAGGTTTATCGGAGATGGAGACAAGCCAAAGGATCCATCAGATGGTAGCCGATACCTCCAAAGATTCCGACGACTAGCCCAAAGATTATCTATTTCAGGTCGCTCTTCCGTAAATTTCCACAAAAACGATGGGTGGTTTCATATGGTTGGCAGTTGTATTTATTGTTGGTTGTTTCTTAATGTCATCCCGTCGCCATCAGAAAAATTCACGAATCAGGGCCAGTATTGAAAAGCGTGACCGTGCAAAGCGTGTTTTATGTACACGTGGCAATACGGGATCCTCCTTTCCTATGTCTCACCTGCTGATGTGGATTATATTTCGTAAGCTTCAGTTTTAACTAATTATATTAATCAACGGTTGTGGTCGGATTCTGCTACTGTGTCACGATCCCCAACTTTTTGCCCTTTCTATTTTGTAGCTATAGAACGACCACAGTAGGGTCTCTAAATGAATGGCATAGATTTAATTTGAGCGGACGTGGCGTCTTATCAATCGATTTGTCAATTTGTCGTTGGTCCAAGGAGGACCGATACTGACTGGGGAAATTTTGTTTTTAATTTTTTAAAAAAAATTTGGAGGTATCCATTAATACGGTTCCATATCAGCCCATACCTGATATGTATTTGTCGATACTGTCTAGCATCGGCCGATACCAAGATAAAAAATCGGTATGCATACTGATATATATTGGTTTACCGAAAAGCCGATACATATTGGTATCAATCGATTTTTAATATCTTGGTGTGAACGCAAGCAGTTTGAGAATATGGGAGTCATTTAGGTTCATTTTGGAAAATTTTCAGGGTGTAAAAAACTATATTTAGTATTTATAAAATTATTATTTATTATTAAAATTTTATATTAATTTGTAAAAAAATAATAAAATTTCTAGGAAATTAATAAAATTATGGCGCTTTCGGGAAAATGGCAAAAATTTTGTTGAAAGTTTCGTTCAACCCTTATTTTGGTAAATTTTGATGAAATTTCAGAAGTTTTGGCCGAAATTTTTTACTATGCTTAAGAGACTAATAACCAAGTTCCAATTTCATTGGGTGGGGTGATAGTTTGGTTTAATTCTAAGGAAAGATTTAGTGAATTAAATTATTAAAATATATAAAAATAGGAAGTCATTATTTGCACTTGCTTTTCAAGTGATTGCACGGAGGTTAAAACAGGACTTTATATTATAGGGACATGTGACCAAGGGTTAAAATATTAGATTTTCGATACGCATCGTCCTGAAATTCTGGATGCTACATATCGCGTATCCTCCCATACATTCAATGTATGAGTGATACATTAAATGCATCGGTTCAATACATTTTTTTTTTTTTAAATCTAAAAAATCAAATTATCATTCGTATCGGACGATACAAACGATACGTATTGTCTGTATCATTCGTATCGTTCGATACGTATCGCATATCGTTTAATACCTATCGCGTATCGGTGATATATTGAATGTATCGTTTTGATACCTTTTTTTTTTCAAAAAATTAAAAATCAAATTATCGGACGATAATTTGAAATTATCGGACGATAATTTCAAAATATCGTTCGTAGGCGATACATTACTCGGATGATAATTACCCTATTTTTTAGGGGGTATGATATATAGACAATATATCGTACCGCTCAGGTCCAAAACCGATACATATCGGGCGATACGTATCGGTATCGGACGATTTTTTGACCCATGCATGTGACATGTGAAAATACAATTTTGGTCGTCTGATTTAAAGTTCAAGAACTATAGATCCTTAGTAGATAAGATTTGCATAGAACACGATATTTATTATATGACCTATTGTTGTCAATCATTGAATCAAATAATATTCTTTGATTATATTTAATCACATGATAGAAGATTATATTTTATGTCAATCTTTTCCACTGAGAATTTATAGATCACCAAATTTAAATCAAACGGCCCAGATTACGTCTTTATATGTCACATGTCCCTAAACTACTTGAAAGTCGCCTCAATGCAATCACTTGAAAAGCAGTGCAAGTAATGGCTCCCATAAAAATATCTGTTGATCCATGTAAAGTTCAAAATGACGTAATAAATGATAAAATAAGTGTAGTATGAAATTCGCCTACGTTAATGTTATAATTATAAAAAAATAATACCAAATATGATTAAATCGTGTATTATAATTGGAGTGACAAATTTCATTTTTGTCAATATTTCGTTAGGGGAGTGGTTCATTTTGATTGAATTCGGATAAATTTTGAAAAAAATTTAAAAAACTTTGGGTTTTTGGCAAATACCCCCTATAGTATGCTAAAATTGCATAAAACTCCTTAAGTTATGCCTATTTACACTACACCCCCTACTTTTATGTTTCCTTTACAAATATCCCCTGCCGTTAAATGATCGTTAACTAAGCATCATTTTTTCAATTAAATGGTGCATTTGCCCTTAATATTATTTACAAACTAGCCATTGTATTTTTCTCAACTTTGATCGCATTTTAAACGGTGGATAAGCATCATATCCTACCCAAATTTTTTGGGTGAAACATGATTGATCTCCTCTAAGTTATTGTGTTACCTGATTTTAGATTTGGGTGTCCATGATGCTCAGTTGGTTCGTAACGATGGTAGGGTCGAGATGATACCAACGGGAGTAACATTTTAGCGCTATCCACGAGTCAGGTGAGCGTCATGAACACTCAAATCGAAAATCGGGTAACACGACAACTTATTGGAGATCAATCATGTTCCACCCAAAAAATTTGGGCAAGATCCGATGCTTATCCACCGTTTAAAATACAGTCAAAGTTGGAAAAAAATATAATGGTCATTTTATATATAATGTTAAGTAAGGGCAAACACGTCATTTAATTGAATCAATAACGCTTAATTAACTATCATTTAACTTAACGGCAAGGGTATTTATAAAGGAAACATAAAAATAGGGGGTGCAATGTAAATAGGCATAACTTAGGGGGTTTTATGAAATTTCAGCATAACACAAGGGTATTTGCAAAAATCACAAAAATTCTAAAAGTACAAAATATGAAAAACTTATACTTAGTACTTATATAAATTTTCTTTATTATTTAAAAAATGATAAAAATTAAAAAAGAAATTTTGCCTAAAGTTTTGTTTGATTCCGATTTCGACGAAATTTTAGAGAATTTCATCGGAATTTATCACAATGATTATACACATAAAAAATTGGAATAAATAAAATACAATTACAGAAATTGTCAAAAAATTTAAGAACAAATTCAGGCAATCGACGAATCAAGTGAATATTCGGCAGAAGAAAAAAAAATTCGAAAAAAAATAAAAATAAAAGCATAAGTCAATGTTTGACTAGTTTCAATGGTCTACATTTCACGGCTCAAAAAACATATGGTGGAGATGAGTTTTGAAAAAAAAAAATTAAATGATCTAAGCAAGGCACCCAAGATCCGTGTGGCATTGAAATAATGTTTTGGATGTCACGTGGACCTCCACCTAAATCCTTGAGGACGAACATCGTTTTCATATATGTATATATATACGGAAGCCGGTTAGGTCCTCCAAGATACACATGGAGCTCCACGTGGCACCCAAAACACTGTTTGGGTGTCACGTGAAGCACAAGTGGACGGTATAGATCAATATTAAAAAAAATAAATTTCGAAAAAAACTTTTTAAACCACAAGTCAAAGTTTGATGAGTTTCATTGGTCCATATTTTACGGTTCAAAAAACACATGGTGGAGATGAGTTTTCAAAAAAAAAAAAAATCGAAGATGATCTAAGCTATGCACCCGAGCTCTACATGACATCGAAACAATATTATGGGTGCTACGTGGAGCTCCACATGGAAGCTTGGTGGACGGTGATCGTCCTCCCATGGAGGACGGACAACTTTTCCTATATATATATATATATATATATATATATATATATATATATATATATATATATATATATATAATTTATATATAACATAAAGATAATATGGGCTATGAGACCGTTCAGATCGGTGCAATCAATATTTACTCTGGCGATGTACAGGGCCAGCCTGGCTTATGGAGAGTGTGGCGGCCGCCATAGGCCCACAAAAAATTGAGGTTCATGAGGAGTTATTTTTAAGCTAAATTTAGGCCCCAAATTATTTTTAAAAAGGCCCCAATTTATTTCAAAGGCCTCGAAATTTTTATTTTTTTATTTAAAAAAAAGTTTGGTTGTAAAAAAAAAATTTAACTAAACTATGTCTAGTTTAAGTATGGTAGCAAATTGTAGACACCCAAATTTGGCCCAAGGCCCGATCGAGACATATTTCGAAAAAGACGCACCCCCGAGCTTCCGATAGCATTTCCCCTACCCTTAGGAACCTTCCCTAACCCTTAGGAATTGCCCCCAACCCTTAGAAACATCTTCGAACCAACATTTAACCTTTCCAGGAAATGGTCAGAGAGAGATGTATCAGGGCTGGCAGAAACCTCTACTAAGACTGAATCTTGTATCATTGAAAAGTAGAGGTTCATAGCTTTCCAACAAGCCAAGAATTACCTTAATCTGAGTTGTACGTCAAAAGTTACGACAATCCGAGCAGACCTGCTCGAACCCGCATTTAACTTTCCCCGAGAAATGATCAGAGAGAGATATACCAGGGCTGACAAGGACCTCTACTGTGACTAAATCTTATACCATTGATAAGTATCGGTTCCCAACTTTCCAACAAGTCAAGAATCACCTCAATCTGAGTTATACATCAAAAGTTACGGCGATCCGAGCAGTGCCCCATTAGTGCACTTAGTTAGGGCATACATGGCGCATGTATTACATACGCCAAGTATAGGTGGGCCCCCCCTCGGGCTCCGGACTTCCAGGTATTGTAGTTATGTTTGGCGCATGTAATACATGCGCTAGACTTAGCTACAATAACTGATGGTTTTTGCTCGAATTTCACTTTTGGGGTTTGACTTGTTGACCATCTTAATATTTAGGATGAGTTTTATTAGGACTGTTGCACCCATGTTTACCCTATTTGCAATCATCTAGTCATTTGAAACCTTACCCAATCATCTACCATTGAAGCCTATTGCCCACTTTTCCAAGCTCTCAAAATCGTAGGAAAACTTAGATTATAAGATTATCTAATTGCTAAACCTAATTAGCTCTTAAGTACCCTCCTAACCTCCCATTTTCCTATAAATAGAGAGGCACCCCTCCCTTTGCAAAGGCTTGAAAAAATTTTCAAGAGAGAAAAAGATTAAGAGAAAAGCTTTTTCTCCCTTTGGTGCACCCTTCCCATACAAATTTTAAAATCCTAAATCATCCTAAAAACCCAATCCTCCATAAAAAAACCCTTTGAGTTTGTGAGAACACGATCCCTTAGTCTTCTTCCTCTATCTCTTAACCATTAAGCCCTATGAGCTAGAACCCTTCATTCAACCATCCAATCTATCGGAAGCTCACCGAGGCGCCCTCACGCGAAGGATCATAGCGGTTCTACAAGAGCCCGAGAGCTCCGACTCTCTCCTCTATTCATCTACCTACTTAGCTTTTATTCTATCCTTGAATTTGTGCTGTTACGCCGCCGAAATTTTGGTAGTGGTGGAGGGGCACAAATAGGATCAAAGTGCTTGAGGGCAAGAGAAAGTGCTCTTTCCTTTTTATTTCTACTTTATTTTTTGCCATAAGTAGAGATCGCTCTAGAGCGGATTGATCGGGTGCCTAACACCTTCCCGATTGATAACGGAAGCCCCTACCCAAGAGCCTTTAGCGTAGACTGGTGAATCAGAGTCACATTTTTGACACTTTGGTGCTTATATGTTTTAGACGAGTGCGCATCATCGCAACAGGATCGTCAAAAATCCTACGGTTGTACAGAAATAAACTTCCCTTTATTTTATTTTCTTTTAAAACTAAAAAAAATCATCAAAAAAAAAAATTACAAACCCCATATCTATTTGTAATTTCTCTCTCCTCATCTCATGTCTCCCTCTCCCCTTGTCATCTCTCTCACCGGAAGTCAGCACACAAGCACCTCTCTCCCCTCCACCGGTCACTACTGGTCGTGGCGCGCCCTCCACCGCCGGACTCCGGATCCCCGACCACCACCACCGCTACTCTCTCTCTCTCTCTTTCCCCTTCTTTTTCCTCTCTCTAAAGTACACAACACTTCTCATTCTTCTTCTTCTTCTTCACACTCTCTCAAACTATCTCTATTCTCAAATCTATTTATTTAAATTCCTAATTTTTAATTTTTGTTTCTTTTTATTTTTTTGCTATTTTTACAATCTCTTATCCCTTTTTATTTAATTTTTTTTGTCATGCTTACCTAAGATTCACATCCCATTATCGTTTCACGTGACGGAAGTCAGTGATTTCATATTGGATCAACTATCAAGCTAAATTGAAGGTACATTAAAATTTTAGTCATTTAAATTTATTTTAGTTTTAGTTACATGTGTATGTATTATATGATTCTAATAAAAACTCCTAAATTAAAAATCCCCTAAACCCTAAATCCCCAAATTAAAATTTTATTTATTTAAATTAATTTTAATTTTAATTTTAATTTAATGTGTATGTGTTGTATGATTCTCATAGAAAATCCTAAATCCAAAATTCCCTAAATCTCCAAATTAAAATTTTATTTATTTTAGTTTTACTTTAATGTTTATATGTTCTACGATTCTAGTAGAAAACCCTATATCCAAAATCCCTTAAATACTAAACCCTAAATCCCAAAATTAAAACTTTATTTATTTAATTTTACTTTAGTTTTACTTTAATGTGTTTGTGTTGTACAATTCTAGTAGAAAGCCTTAAATCTAAAATTCTCAAACCCTAAACGGCTAAACCCTGAATCTCCAAATTCTAATTTATCATTTATAATTTGTCACTATGATTATTATTTTTTTGTAATGCATAAGTTTTGAAAACGTTGTTTTAATAATTGATTGAGGTATTGATTTTAGTTGGATTACTTGTCAGGTATGTTATGCAATTCAATCTCTCTTACATTGTTGCATATTTTTCTTTAGTTTTTTGTATGTTTTATGTTTTTGTTTGTTTTTATTTATTTTTTTATTTTATGATAATATGTTTTGTTTGTAATTCCTTATTAAAATATAATATTTGTCGTAAGCATGTTTGGTGCAATTGATTGTTATTAAATTTTTATACGGTTGTAAGTTTATTAATTTGAGGATTTTTTTTTTTCTTTAATATAATAGGTCCCATTTCGAGGTCTCACCATAGGCTCCCGAAATCTCAGGGCCAACACTGACAATGTATGATCTCACGGTTTGAGTCACACCATGACTTGAGTCAGAGGATCATTATAAAAAACGCCACTACATGAGGGTATTTTAATTTGGGGACAATTCTAACCACATAATGAAGATGATAAGTTTAGCACACCCCCCCCCGCCCCCCACACACACACATATATATATGTACTAGTAAAAAGACGCGTGCAAATGCACATGGACATTAGGACCTTTAAAT
Organism: Chloranthus sessilifolius; assembly: GCA_021018995.1. Lineage (NCBI taxonomy): Eukaryota > Viridiplantae > Streptophyta > Magnoliopsida > Chloranthales > Chloranthaceae > Chloranthus > Chloranthus sessilifolius. Next base: position 162,295,103 of record CM037585.1, read on the forward strand.
TATTGAACTAGATTTTTAGACATCTATTGGGTGATATGAACATGAAAAAAATATAGTATTTCAAACGTTTGTTATGATTTATTAAAGACAAAAAAAAAATATTTATTACTATGTTTCTTACATCTTCATTGTGTATAATTTAAAATTATAAAAAATTTAATTTTATATATATAACTTATATTGTCAACTATAGAACATGAAGAAAAAAAATAAAACTAACAAATAAGTATAATCTAGAAAATTCAATTAAAACGAAAATGAGTATTTATTCCTTCTTGACTTTAACTTTTTTAAGGATTTTATTGTCTTCATCATCCATAGTTTCGTATTTAATGCTTTGACATATCTACAACTTTTCTTGCATTTTGACTTGAAATAAATACTCAGTTTCGAGATATTTGTTCATTTTTGAGATATTAACACCAAATTTGATTGTAAGGTCACTTTTTGGGGATATGTGTCACGTCAAATCAATGCCTGACTATTTGATGGTATGCCCATTATCTCGAGATCAAGTGTGTGAAAGGTTAGAACGAAAAACATTCTCTATCATTTAGTTCAAATTTGTCAATTGGTTTTAACATGGGTGCCCTAACAGATTCGGTGGGCATAGTTAAAGGTGAAATCATATTTGATAAAATCATGTGTCATTCATCTCATTTAAATTTGATTTTAAGGTCACTTTGAAATTTGCATGTGCACGTCAAATCAATATCTGACCGTCTGATGATATGCCCATAATCTAAAGATCAAGTGTGTGAAAGATTGGAACAAAAAGCGTTGTTATCATATAATTCAAAGCAGTCATTAGGTTTTAACATGAGCGCTCTCAAAGATACAGTTGCAATATTTAAAGGTACGTTTGAAGGTGGGGTCTTACATGGGCGCTCTCAAAGATTCAATTGGGGTATTTAAAGGTATGTTTGAACTCATTGAAGGTGGGGTCTTAATTGGCATGTTGAGTTGCTATGGTTTGATCAGGTCTAACTGGTTGAACTCTAAATGCGGTTCAAACATATTTAATAAGTGCCTGTGCGTTGCATGTGTAGACCGTATATTAACAAGCAATCACCAAAAAACTAATAACAATTATTGTTACATATTATATTGATTGGAGTATTTTGTTGAATTTATTCTTTTGTAATATCTAAAATTTAATTAAAATTCGTCTTACTCAATGGTACACACAGTGGCGGAACCACGTATAGATCAGTGCGGGAGAGCGCCCGTACTCAAAGCGAAAAACCTTTTTTTCTTTTTCTTTATATTATAAAACTACTTAACTAACAAGTCGCAACACGTCACCCCTATTCCCATGCCCTTTCTAAACCTCTCTTCTCTCTCTCTCTCTCTCTCTCTCTCTTCTCTTCTCTGCTCTCTTTAAATCCGGCCCTCCCATGCCCTCTCTAAACCCCTCCCCTCTTTTCTCTCTCTAAAACCCTCTGAACCCAAGCCCTCTCTAAACCCCTCCCTCTTTTCCCCCTCTCTCTCTCTCTAAGCCCCCTCGTCGCCCTCTTTAAACCCAGCGCCCTCTCTCTATGTTCTCTTTTTTCTCTCTCTAAAAAACTAAAACCCTCTCTAAAACCTCCAGTGGTGCCCTCTCCCTCTTTTCTCTCTCTAAAACCCAAGTACCAAATCCTAAACGGCTAAATCTCCGGCGGCGCCCTCTCTTGGCCTTTCGGCGAAACCAAATGCGGCTGTATTGGCGTGTTGTGGCTGGAATGCTGGAGTTTCTAGTGCCGGACTAGAACTCCTTTGCCATTATAGGTATGATACTATCAATCTATCATAATTTTTTAGAACAAGGATTTTTTTTTTTTTTTTAAATTTATTATTATATCGTGGCGTTAGAAACTTAGAATGGAAGTATAGACTGGCACACATCTATTTTCGCACATGAACATTTTGTGGCACTACAAGAGTCTTTGGTTGCAAAAACAGGTACCCTATGATAAATTAGGTTTATTTAATTGAATGCATGAATAAGCAATCAGGGCTTATTTTGGAGTCCTAAATACATATCAGATAGAAAATAGGTATGTTCTGAGGATCGGACTTTAAAATTATATTTGTTCTCAATGTTAAAAGACTCCTATGGACTGTTTGATAAATTGCCTGAACGGGCTAATATTGATTTTTAAATTATACTTTGCTCGGCCTTTTGATAAGATTGATGCGATGACAGGAGATTACCATATTCATTTATTTCTCCTTCATAGAAATCATAGTTGCTTATGTGCTTTGAACTTGTAAATTGAGGAATTAAATCACCAAAGAGGATAGGCTGATAGCCATTGTTGTGATTATTATTTTTAATGTATCTATGTGTAGATAAAAAAGATCACTTGTCGCTTATAAAAAGTTTGCTTTTTTTTTTTAGATCATTTAAAGTTTAAATACCAAATCGTGAGGACAATTGTCTTAAAAGAAATTTTCTTCACAGTTGGCAATAGATTTAAAGTTTATTTTTTGTAGATGAATGATATACAATTGTCAATGTCTTATTGTTACAAATTTTTTTTTTTATGTAATTTTAATAAAAATTATATTTTATAATATAAATTAGTTTAAATTTATATTCATTACACAAAATTTATCTCTAATTTATTTTGCGCCCCACCTAGATGAGAATGTTGGTTCCTCCATTGGATACACATGTTAGAATATTAGTTTTGACTGATGAAGACAATAAAATCAATAAAAAAATTGGGTTGGTGAAGTAGCAAATCCGATCTCATATCCAATTAAATTATCAAAATTATTTGGTTTCAGTAGTTTCTTATTTTTTCTTTATTTTCCCATTTACAATAAATACTACATTTTTATTTATGCATAACAATATACAATTATATCTATTTACTATGTTTAAATATTTATTTTTTACTATAGATACATGTTTCTATCTTATCATGTTCGATTAATTCGATGATGGGGTGAAAAATGACCTTCATCTTTTGAAAAACAATCAATTGGTTTTAACATGGGCGCCCTCATAGATTCAGTGGGCGTATTTAAAGGTAAAATCACATTTGATAAAATTACGTGCCAATCATCTCATTTAAATTTGATTTTAAGGTGACTTTGGAATTTATGCACATCAAATCCATATCTGATTGTCTGATGGTACGCCCATAATCTCAAGATCAAGTTTGTGAAAGATTTGAACGAAAAACGCTGTTATCATCCAATTAAACTGAAAAGGATCAATTGGTTTTAACATGGGTGCCCTCATAGATTCGGTGGGCATATTTAAAGGTAAAATCATATTTGATAAAATCAAGTACCAATCATCTTCTTTAAATTTGATTTCAAGGTGACTGAAATCTGTGCACATCAAATCAATATCTGACTGTCTTATGGTACGCCCAGAGTCATTCCTTGCCGGTGTAAATAGTGGTACCCAAATTTTTTTGGATGAACAGTTAATGGCGCAATTGTGCCGCATATATATATATATATATATATATATATATATATATATATATATATATATATATATATATATATATATATAGGGGAGAATGTGCCCAGACGTAGAGATATCTCTACACGCAAGCGATATGGGTGTGACACGTAGCCCCTTTTTGTGAAGTGATGGGTGGTATGGGGTCCACTTTACTAACTAGGGTTAAACTTTTAAAATATTTTAAAAGTTATATTCTCTTTCAGCTATCATTCTTGACCATTTTAGAAGTTTCTTTCTTTTCTCTTTCCTCTCAATTTTCTCAAGAAAGTGTCAGACTTACTTTTTTAGGTATATTTTACTCAAAAAATATGGGCGCCCTATAGCGAAGCGTTAGCACCTCGGTAATGAAACTCCAACACCCCAGTAGAGAAGCGCCAACACCCCAGGAGGGCGCTCGCGCTTTGCTACCAGGGTGTAAAAACAAAACAAAAATATTTGCACCTCGATAGCGAAGCATCGGCACGCTTCTCAATCGGGGTACTGGCGGTTAGCTACCAGGTGCCCACATTTTTTGAGTGAAATATATTTGAAAAATTAAGTTTGACACTTTCATGGAAAAAGGGAGAAGAGAGAGAAAAGTCTAGGGTTAAACTTTTAAAATATTTAAAAAGTTATATTCTCTTTCAGTCATTATTCTTGATTTTTTTAGAAGTCTTTTTCTATTCTCTCTCTTCTCCCTTTTTTCCAAGAAAGCGTCAGACTTGTTTTTTCAAATATATTTTACTCAAAAACTGTGGGCACTCAATAGCAAAGCGCTGACACCCCAGGTAGAGAAGTGCAAGCAGCGCTGGGGCACAGACACATCGATATCAAGGTGCAAAAAAAAGGGGTGTCAGCGCCCCGACGGTACCAGCGCTTTCTCTCTCGGTGTCGGTACTTCGCTATTGACCACCCACACTTTTTGAGTAAAATATATCTGAAAAAGTAAGTCTACACTTTCTTGGAAAAAGGAATAGAAGAGAGAGAAAAGAAAGGGACTTCTAAAAAAGTCAACAATCAAAGCTAGAAGGAAATATAACTGTTGTGATTTTAATCTTGTTTTACTCGTAAGTGCACGAATGGTGATGTAGTCGGTGGGTGCAGAATACGAGATCGCTCCTACAAAGATTGGTCAAAAAATTAAAAGAGGAAATAACAACTAATCAAAAGAATTATCACATAACTAGCACAGTATTTAACTAGTTTAAGGATTCTGAAGGTTTGGTGGATGAGATAAACACTAAACAATAAATTGGAATTTAAACAAATAATGAAATATAAGGATTGAGATATTAAATCCTCCCATTATTAGTTTATCATTCATGCAATACAAATTTGTGTATTAAGATATGAGATCCTCAAAAAATGTCTATGTGGAAGCACTGGACCCGAACACACATAAGTTCAAAATTACAAATCTGAGATCACGGAGGTATATGATTAATATCCCATGAGTGTATGATTAACACTCACACCTCGAATAGCATTCAGAACTTAATCTCTGGGTAAATTCTACACTACCAATCTAAGATCAATGAGATGTATGATTAACATCCCATGAGTGTATGATTAACACTTACACCTCAGATAGCAATAAAAACTTAACCCTGAGATGGGCAATAATTAGAGTAAAATCATCATTGCGGAGCTGAGATCATAGGGCATGATTAACTCCTAGATCTCAGATCGCCATCAGATTATATCCATGTCAATAATAACATTAGGGCCTTTAAAAGAATCTAACATCTCAATCACAAATTTATACTATTGTAAATGAATACCTCGAATGGCATTAGATCCCCATCCTTAATGAAACTAGTCACGCATGATTGACACAAAAGGCATGATTAAAATAAAACTAATAAATGACATTTGAAACACTGTAAAATACTTCAATAATTCCAACAAAAACTTTAATCCAGCTTTTAATCCAACAGGTACAATGATTCTTCGAATGCAGAAACGAAAATTAATCTAAATCTTACGCCTAAAAAAAATGAAGAACAAAACTTGAAAAGAAAGCAATGCAATAGAAAACTCAAAAAAAAACTAGAGAGAGGAAGCAAAATACAGCTGAAAAAGATCGATCCTAACTAATTCTTCTAATCTGCTTAAATAGTTGAGAGTTCGAAGGTTTGAAATTTTAAATCGATCGATCGACTTAAGTGGTCGATCAATCGATTTTGAATTTTGACCTTTCTGCATCTCAATATTTAAACTTGATTTATTGACACTATACTGGTCGATTAGTCGACTTTACATGTGACAAAGAGTTGCTCTCAGGCTTCATTTGTTGAATCGATGCATCGACCTCAATGGTCGATTAAGCGGCCATTCAGAATAGTTCAGCTCCGCTTCGTCCATTGCTCCAGTGTTAGTTAATTTTATGCTCTTTTATTCTCCCTAGTGCATCCAATGGCTAAATTTGTCTGAAACACTTAAAATTTCACGAATCTTATCAGATAGCTTTTATCGGATGATTAAATATAGGCTTTTAGGGGTAAAATATCATCATATTTTACCACTCATCACACCCCCAAACCTACACTTTGCTAGTCCTCAAGCAAAGGAGAAAATAAACATACTAAAGAATAAGCTAACATCTTAAAATAATTAATAAATGTCACTTTCGTAAGGAGCACGATTGCATTTAGCGTATGCAACAAGCCTTTAAACCACTAGGTGATCCCTAGTAAAGGAGTTTTGTCTCCTGAGAGTTTTTAATAAAGTTACCCACAAACTTTCAAAAAATTTCAGTCATTAATTTCCACAGAAATTGTTAATTGTTTGTAACATGCAGCTCCTCATTATCAAATGCGCATGCCATGCTAATATCATGGACACTTATTCAAGTTAATCCAATGCTTTGATTTCTAGGTATACTTCTTATCCATCCTTAGAAGTATTAAGTATATTCACCAGACCAAACTCCGCTTATCTAAAAATTTATCTTACTTGTGAACTATTTGGGTCTGTGCTTGGACTCAATTCTTACAATAGGTGTACTCTCAACAATGAAAATTCTCTTATAACAGTTAAATTTTTCCTCACACGTGAGATATTGATGCAAAACAAGATAATTGTGACTCACACAATTATCAAAACATGGTGTAATAATGAATAAAGGGAAATCTCACGAGGAAAGATGCTTGTTGTTTCATGCATATCATATTAATTTGTCATAAACGTTGTGCTCTCTACTCTCCACAAGGTAATTACCATTCAATGATTGGATCAAGAGGGACTTTTATGGTTGTAATGGGGCTCAGGTTAAGGTAAGAAGAAAAAGGATATGAGATTCAAAAATTCCTGAGAAATTGGAACTCTACTCTCTTGATTCTATGTTTTATTCACTATGTTCCTCACAATTTCCTCACTTTTTCATTTTTCTTCTTCTACCCCTCTTTTTGGTTTTATTTTGTTGAACACCTCATACTCTTTTTTTTCAACTTGATGAAGATCACAACTTTCTTCTTCCACTTATACTCCTAATTTCTCATAAATTAAATAGATGCTTGTCACGGAGTCGCGTCACGCAACCTCCGTCAGACCTAACGACGTCGCTCTAGGTCGCCTACTTGAAACCAACTGTCATGGGCACCCTTGATGCACTTTCAACTCACAGCGTGTGCTTGCCATCATGTAACGAAGCCAACCCATCTACACATCAGCTCTGATACCATCCGCCTAGAGGATGGGAATTCCCCCAACGTGGTTACCTCTGTTTCATGGCCTACCACCCAGCTTATCATGCCCTTTACGACACACTCAATTGCACTACTGTGCTAAACTTGGTCTGCTCAAGCTTCACCCTATGCACTGTACTAGTACCTCGCTTCGCAATAGTCTTGGCATGCAGCTCCCCATGCCATCATGTCATGCTCACATACCGAACCAAGCCCACAGCCTTGTGCCTCGTGCTCGCGTGCTCAACTGAGTCCCACGCAGCTTGCCTTCGAGTGCGTTTCGAATTACTAGCACTCGTTCATCCTTGGCCCACATGCTGTCGTGCTCAACTGAGTCCCACGCAGCGCTGGTGTTCTTCTCGCGAGGTTGCCCAGTCGTATGCACCACGACGCGTAGTCCGGAGCCATACATCAACCTCCCTTGGGTGCCACACAGCATCACTGCGTCGACGTCCTAGGCCCACCCTTTCAGGCCTAGGAGACACTTGCGCCCCGTCTGGAAACACAAGGCTCCGTATGGGTGGAAGGCAACTCTCCAACTCCTCTCCCACATAGAAGGGTAAAATAGTCATTCAGCCCGAATGACAGGAGGACCTCAAACCCCTTGGTTTGACATACTACAATGCCTCCTGCATCGCTAGCCCACCTTGGTTATGTCGCGTCCGTGTCGCGACCGTGTCGCTCCAGCGTCCTACCCATATGCGACCGTGTCGCGTCCTCACAGCGCGACCACGTCGCCAGGCGCACTTGGCCCCATGTCGTGTACCCTCCTGACACCACATGTCGTGCCCCAAGCACCATGCTGCAAGCTCAAGTATTAGCCCCGTCACATCCTCCACCACTCCATAAATGTCAACGTCCTCGTTGACGCATGATCATAATGAATTGACCCCGCCAACTCCTCCCAACCTGTTAGCATCACATTTCTAGTTCTTAGGTCCGCACCTTCCCACTAGCTCCCCACTGTCACCCCGGCCAGGTCAACTTGGTTCTGCTGTCACAAGGCCCTCACCTGTTAACTAGCTCAGGGATGTCGCGTATCCTCTTGACACCACACCGCGTGTCGCTACTGACACCAGTTGTTCATGGATGTCGCGTGCCCTCTTGACACCACATCGCATGCCTCCGCAACAATTATTCATGGATGTCGCGTGCCCTCTTAACACCACATCGCGTGCCTCCGCACCAATTTACTCAATAGCATCATCGCTTCTGAATCGAACTTCGCTCTGATACCAAATGTCACGGGGTCGGACTTCTGCAACCTCAGTCCCGTGCAGCACCTAACGCACACTGCGTGTGACAGCCCAGATTTTCCCAACCAAAAGTTTGGAGATTTTTTTTTTTTTTTTTTTTTTTTTTTTTTTTTTTTTTTTTACTTTACACCAAAACCAAATGAGAAAATCCGGACCGTCAGATCGTATATCACAATCTGATACAGAACACTTGGCACATCCATATGCATACGGAAATCAAAGCAAGGTTATATAAGTATCATGAACAAAACTCCAATTATGATATCTAATATGTACTGAACTAAACAAACGCCAGTGATGACTAACCATCACCAATAGTAGTGTACCATGCATGTATAATAGCATGGAAGTACCAATCTCGAACTTACCAAGATCCACGATGCACTAAATCTACGATCCCAAAACAGAGTACAAATCCTTATGCGGAAGCTCCTTTTTCTTCAAGTATGTAGTCTGGCCCTCCTCAAAGCTACACCTGTGACGTATAGTCGGGGTGAGCTAACATCCAAGCTCAATGGAGAAAACTAATGCCAATATACATCTCATCACATGCATAGATTCAAAGACAAGATCAAAATATTTTCTTATCAAGGCTAAAACTGATTTCAAAGGCATTTCTTATCAAAATTGAAACTGAGTTCAAAGGCATTTTCTTATCCAAATTCAAAACTAATTTCAAAGGCAAACTGATTTCGAAGATGTTTTCTTATCAAAACCTGATTTCAAAGACATTTTCTTAATAAAATTGAAACTGACTAATCTCTTATCAGAAGCATATTTCTTATTTTCGATTTACTGAGTTTGAATCGCATTCATTTACATGTCTTACATATTCTTACCTGACTTACTCACATGTCTTACATACTCTTACTTTGCTTATATATATGTTTTATACATTCTTACTTGGCTTACTTATATGTTTCACACTTTCTTACTTCCCTTACACAATTCGATTCACGGATATCCCGTCGGTTCGATTCACGAGACCGCTGCCGATTCGATTCACGGTTAGCCGCCGTGTCGGTTCGATTCACGGATATCCCGCTATGCCGGTTCGATTCATGGGTTTAACCGTCATGCCGGTTCAATTCATGGTTAGCCGCCGTGCCGGTTCGATTCACGGATATCCTGCCGTGCCGGTTCGATTCATGGGTTTAACCGTCATGCCGGTTCAATTCACGGTTAGCTGCTGTGCCGGTTCGATTCTGCCCTAGCGGCCCACAAGGTACCATATAATCCGCCCATAGCGGTCTACGATGTTATATAATCTGTCCTTAGTGGTCCACAACACACTTATAATCCGCCCATAGCGGTCCACTTAAAATTTTCTTAACTTATGGTTCGATTTGGATTCAAATTTATATACAAATTTGATTTGGATTCAATTCAAAGTTCACATTTGCTTCCTTCAAATTTAACTTCTGGGTTCGATTCAAAACTTGCAAAGCACACATACGATGTTCAAGACTGAAATTCCTTACATAATTTTCGAAGGCTATATAAAAGGTTCAAAACAAAGATCATTTCTTGATTCGACGTCGTCAATAATTTTTAAAACAGCCACTATGTCAAAGATTCGATAATTCAAAGCTTTCGAGCATTTCAAACAATCAAAATATTCAATCAAATATTTGAGTTCAAAGATCTGAAGTTTCCATTACAAGGATTTCAAATACTAATTCATTTCAAAACAAAACTTATCATCTTTCATTCGATCATATCAAGCATCTATGAAATTAAATCAAAATGCAATTGCGTATGAAATTTTCCCCACCTTACCTTCGAAACTGCGCAAAGCCAAGCAATGCCCTATCGATGTCTTTCCTCCCTCAATCTACATCACAAATATATGATGATGTATCAAGGATCAACACTAATCACTAATAACTTAGACTATTTAAGTGTTTTCTAAAAAATTGAGTCGGAACAGGCAAGTTCGCGCCAACACAGAAATTGATGTAACCTTTCTCCTAAATTTTTACCTTTAAAAATTTAGATTCATAAGTTTGTCAAAACACAAACATTGTAGATCCCTTTGTTATCTTTCCAACGCCTCAAGAATCGCATCAATCGGAGGTCGGAGTAGAAAGTTATGGTCAAAATACCAAAGTAGTACTGGCAACTCAGACAAAATCGACTAATCGATTTTCAAAATCGATTAATCGATTTTCCAAAGTCGATTGATCGATTTTATCTCGATTGATCGATTTTCAAAGAGCCAAAAATCTTTTTCACTATTTGAGACCAGTCGATTAATCGACCCAATTTCGATTAATCGAAATTCAAAAATCGATTAATCGATTTTACTCGATTAATCGGTTTCGTTTCTCGACAAAATTAGAAATTTACCTAACTTATTACTAAATTTTGACCTTAAAAACGATTGATTTACAAGTTGGTCAATTCATGAAAATTGTAGGGCTTTCTGTCTTCTTTCCAACGCAACAAGAATCACGTCAATCCGAATTCGGCACAAAAAGTTATGGCCGAAATACTACGGTAGTGTCGATGGAAGTCAGTAAACTCGATTAATCGATTTTCAAAATCGATTAATCGAATTTCAAAATCGATTAATCGAAATTATCTTCGATTAATCGATTTCGGGGAGTTCTTCTTGAATTTCTCTCTTGTCAAAAACTCAATTAATCGAGTTTCAAAATCGATTAATCGATTTTGGCAGTTTCTGAGCACTTCTCGGGTTTGAACCTTGAAACCCATTTTTTTCATCAAAATTCAATCCTTTTGATCCTAATCTTTTACACACATCTAACCAACATATATTTAATTAAATACATGGAAGAATTACGTTATTTACCTCTTTAAATCGGTGATTTACTCGTAGATCGGATCGTCTTCTTCGTTAAATAAAAAGGGTTTCCAAACCCACCTCGATCATCTTCGAGCTTCACGATCACAACCAAACTCACGAAATCGACGGCAATCCTTACACACACACTTCACATAACTCACGCTATGATTTGTCAATCAAAACTCATGATCTATTCGCAAGAAGAGGGTTTCAAAACCTCCAAACGGCTCCAAAACCCACAAAAGCAAAACCAAAAGCCGAAACCGACAACGATCCTTCCCTTATACGATCTCACAAAACCTTTTCCACGCAATCACAAGGCTTGGAGCATACGAATCCGTGATTCTTCCCTTTCTTCCTTCTCTCTTCAAACCCAAACCATCAAACTCTTGCAACCGGTTAAGGCTTCAAAGGAAGCTAGCCCTTTTTTTAACTAAAAGGCGGCTCTCTTGCAAAATACATACACTCATTTTGGGTGTTAGTCTTATCTAAGGACCTAGTTTTTCGCGTGAAACGAGCGTACCTAATTAAGGTATTATCTATTATATAAATGATCCCTTGGTTCAGTGTGGGGCCTGTACACCCAAACTACTTATCAATCGGACCCGGCGTTAAGCCAATACGCACCACCACGGTGTATGAACTTGGTCCTAAAAATTTCATACGAGCTCAAACAGACCTAAAATGATCTCATTTGAAAAATCTAAGCGGTGACATGTTTCTTAATGTACATGCACCGATCATGACCTATAGTTGGCTCGAATAGTCATCAATCATTGGCCCAACTAGCGTTAGTCAAATAAGCTATTTAACCATTACTAAACTTTCATTCTCTCTCTCGAACCAAAATTATAAGAAAAAATAAATTCTCCTGCCTTTATTTTCATTTATAACCAACCTAAACTTAGGTGTTAAGCTAGTACGTCATAGCTAGGTGTATACAATTCATCCAAAGGTCCACACGCGAGTCTAAACCAATCTTTATTATTATTATTTTTTTTCCACTTAAGACTTAGCCCAACTAACTTAATTATTTTCACCATGTCGGGTACGTGATCAGTCGGGCACGCACATCGAGGCATATTGTTCAAAGGTCAAAATTTTTCAGGATGTTACACTGCGCTAGGTCAACCTACTTCTAATACCAACTGTCGCGGGGCGCCCTTCGACGCTCTTTCAACCCGCGCGATGTTTCACTACCGCATGCAACGAAGGCAATCCATCTATACATCAGCTCTGATACCACCCGCCTAGAGGAAAGGAACTCCCCCAACATGGTTACCTCTATTTCATGGCCTACCACCCAGCTTATCATGCCCCTTACGACACGCTCAATTGCACTACTGTGCTAAACTTGGTCTGCTCAAGCTTCACCCTGTGCACTGCACCAGTACCTCGCTTCGTAATAGTCTTGGCATGCAGCTCCCCATGCCATCATGTTGATCGATTTTAAGTGTAACCCTTGCAAGTGCACAAGATCTATTGCAGTATGGCAAGAACAAGGGTGTCGAACCCACAGGGAAATCTGAATTTTTAATTAATTCTTTCAGGAATTTAAAAACATTCCCAAGGAAGTACCAAGGGGCAGATTCGATTTACCAAAAATTTATCACTTTTTCCTAAATGCAGAAAAATAAATTAATCTAAATAACTAATTACTGATGAATCTAAAATAATAATTAAATGAGATCAAGGAATATGCTATCCCAGATTTGTACCCCTTTTCTATCATTAAAACCCACAGTTTCATTAAAGCATCATTCACACCATCATTCAGCTATAGAGATGATTCGTAATAAAATATGATCATCAATCCGGCATACTCTATCTAAAAACTATGACTCAGCCTATCATTGCGGTATGAGTCATGTAAGAAACATAGCATATCTCATTATGTTTAGATCACAACAGTAAACACATAATTGCTCTGCAGCCTAGATCAGTCTGCAGGTCCAGATCTAGCGATTATAGTCAGCAGATCACGCTTATAACAAGCATTCAATATATTTTCAATAACACAAACTTTTAGCAAAACGATTTCATGATGATAATAAATCGACTATAGTATTAATCATAAATAAGGGTACTTATCTGGGGATCGCATCTTCCCCGATCTACTTATTTAGCCGCTCATCTTTGGTGTATGATCTCCTTGTTCATTCAAAGTCATTCCTCTTTTTATTTCTTCCAAAGATCTTTGTTTATAATGCCTTTTCCTAAATACAATCTATGCTTTCATTAACGTAAAGAAAAAATAATGCAAATCCTAGGTACAATCTACCCAGATGGAACCCTAGAAGAAAGAGAAATAAGAACTCTTGAAAAGATGCCCAGAGGAGCCTAAAACCAAAAATAATAATAATGAATAATAATATTCTAAAAAATTCTCTCCAAAAACTCTAAAAAAAAGAAAAAACTAAAACTAACTCTCTAATTCTCCATCTCTAATTCCTATCTCTAATTTTTTTTTTCCGAAGTGTTTGATCCGCTTTAAATAGAGCCGAAGTTTTCCAGCCATAGAGGTGTTCCAACTCGAAAATTTAGGGTCGATTAATCGACCCAATAGGGTCGATGCATCGACCTCCCAGATTTTCGTGAATTCCCGCAGAACTTTGCATCAGACACGGCTTTGGTATTTTGGCCATAACTCTCTATCCCCGAACTCGGATTGAGGCGATTCTTGATCTGTTGGAAAGCTGACAGAAAGATCTACAACTTATGTCTTTTAACAATTTCATAATTCGGCCATCTTGAATGTCCAAATTGAGATACAAGTCGCACCAAGTTCTCGATGACCCAAAGTTGCAGTGTTTTGACATTATTTTCAGAATTCTTGGGTTGTTTTCTGCACTTGGCTTGTATTTACTTGAAGCACTTCAAATCTAATAATTCTTATCAGATAGCCTTCATCGGATAGCTAAATATAGGTATCTAGGGGTGAAATATCATCATATTTCACTACTCATCACATGTCATGCTCACATACCGAACCAAGCCCACAACCTTGTGCCTCGTGCTCGCATGCTCAACTGAGTCCCACGCAGCTTGCCTTCGGGTGCGTTCTGAATTACTAGTACTCGTTCATCCTTGGCCCACATGCTGTCGTGCTCAACTGAGTCCCACGCAGCGTTGGTGTTCTTCTCGCGAGGTTGCCCAGCCGTATGTACCGCGACGTGTAGTCCGAAGCCATACATCAACCTCCCTTGGGTGCCACACGACATCGCTGCGTCGACGTCCTAGGCCCACCCTTTCAGGCCTAGGAGACACTTGCGCCCCCTCAGACAATGCAAGGCCCCGTGTGGGTGGAAGGCAACTCTCCAACTCCTCTCCCACATAGAAAGGTAAAATAGTCATTCAGCCCGAATGGCAGGAGGACCTCAAACCCCTTGATTTGACATATCGCAATGCCTCCTGCATCGCTAGCCCACCTTGGCTATGTCGCGTCTGTGTCGCGACCGTGTCGCTCCCGCGTCCTACCCACATGCGACCGTGTCGCGTCCTCGCAGTGCGACCACGTTGCCAGGCCCACTTGGCCCCATGTCGTGTGCCCTCCTGACACCACATGTCGTGCCCCAAGCACCATGCTGCAAGCTCGAGTATTGGCTCCATCACATGCTATTAATCTTTAATGTAGGTGTAAAGAGAAAACTGAGTGTTTCCAACAAAGAATATTACAGGTGAATATTTTTCAATTAGGCTCAACAGTGTACTAAAAAGGAACAATTATATCATGTGGAATGTTTAAGCACAAACAAGCCAAAAATGGCCCTCAATCATTTCTTCTCATGATGGTAATTATACCTATTAGTCTTGAGTAATTTAGTGTGTTATAACAAAACAATATGAAAGTGACATCATGCATGGTTACAAACAGAAAAGAACATATGAGATTAATTTTATTGATTTGCATTCAGAAGAAAACTCCGAATTATTTCATTCACTCATTAAAGATGGGAATCAGGATCTAGAGCTTGCCGGGTTTAGTCTCTATTCAGACTTCTACAGTTCACATTTTAGATAAATTTCTTGATTTTTAGACCTTTGTCATGGAATAAAACATGATAAATTCCAAAGATGAATTTAGATCTACCTCATAATCTCCACACTGAATTTTACCCTTATAATTACAATAATCATATTATGGCACTTAGTATTCTCATGGCAAGGTTTGCATGCATCAACAATTTAAATTTCAGAAAATTAATCAGAAATTTTTTCGAAAATTCGGACTTGTCGTCACTGTCTTCAGTCGACCGTTCGAAGCTGTCGCTCGATTGATCGACTTAAGAATAGTTCGAATTTTCAAAATACATTTTTTTTTTCATTTTTTTTCATGAACAAGAAAACACTGAAAATATAAGCTCTTAGCACATCCAAACCTAATTTGTGTAATGTCCTCATTGTACTTAAATTGAGGGATACCCCCAAACCTGTATCAAAATACTCATAGACCAAAAAGCAGAGAGGAAGTGAAAAGCATCATTCGAACAAAAATTAATTTATTAATCAATCAGTGTTGATTACACTTATTGAAAAACAGAAATTAAATCCTAACTCTACCAAACAGACCCGACCCTAAAAGTAAATAAATCATAAAAGAAAAATCCTAAAACACCCTAAAGAAATTTTAAAATCTTAAACATCATCATTGTTTCGTGGCCCTGGCTTCAGTTTTGGGAAGAAAAAGTTTCACATCGCATCAGTGATACAAACAGAATTGAATGGGTCATGAGTGACATCGGGGGAGGCAGTGTTGATGGGTTGAACGCACTACTGGTGGCCAGATCTTGAAGGGTAGGTGCCGGGTACAACTTTGCTCCAGTCTCAGTAGGGATTAGGACGATAATCGCTCTCAGGATTGATCTTGGAATGAACGCCACTAATGGATTGCGGCATGGAGTTGGAGGTGGTAAGGAAGGTGGTGAGGGTGGTGGTGGTGTTTGGGTGGTAGGGGAAGGTGGGTCCAGATCAATCATTTCGATGTCCTCTGGTATGATCGGTTTGGGATGGTTTGAGCGATTTGTCCTTTTTCGTGCCGGCTCTTCCCATGAAGGAGTAAACACTGGGTCAAGGTCAATCATCTCCACATTTGTGAAATCCAACGGAACCGGTGGTTCATCATGATGCACCCTTTCTCTGGCGATTTCCTCCATCCTTTTCATAGTTGGACGCGTTTGATAACTCTTTCCGGCCATTGATGCTTGAGGGGAATAGAGAAGAGGAGAACTTGAGAAAGATTTTAGGACTGTGATGAACTTGAAAGGGTCTTATTTAATTTAATACTAAAAGGAAAAGAGTCCTAAACTGAATACACTACTGTGTTTCTAACGAAACGGAATGAGAATTTCGCTAAAAAATCCATCTGCAGGTACTGTCGATCAATCGACGAGATGTCATCGATCAATCTACAAATGGCAGAATTTACATTTCGCGATTATATAATATTGATTAAGTGGCAGTGCAAGTCGATTGATCGAGTATAAAAATAACTTAATCTGAACAGAGACCTCGTAATTTCTAGCTCGATTAATCGACAAATATAATCAATTGATCGACTGTATAAATTTCACAAAGTTAAGGCGGAAAGGAAAATGCCATTGAACTCTTTTCTTTTCTTTTTTACAGAATCCTTCCTTTAGAATATAAATCCTAAACAAACTGAAAATTAAACAACCTAAACCTAAATAACAAACAAACATAGAAAAAAGAAATCCTAATTCTAATCATCTTCTGCCTGGCGCGCACAAGCTCTTATCTCATCATAGCCATCAGGCCACAATCATTGTTCTAGTTGATGCATGAAGGACCGATCGTAGCGGCTTCGACGAAGAGTTCAATTGTTCTACCATTGTTGCCCATCAATCAAAGAGTTGATTTGAGCTTGCATGATTTTGAGGGATACTCCTGCGTTGCGGTCTTGGGTGGGCTCTGTAGGTTCTTCTTGGCGCACATGGTGGCGTTGACGTGCCGGTTGAGTGGGCTACGGAGGTTGGGCGGCGGCATTGGCTGCTTCATGAGGTACTTCTCTTCAAGGATTTTCCAAAAGACGCATGCTTCTCTTCCATTGCATTGCCCCATAACGATAAAATTGTAGTTCCCCAATATCATCATCTCGATAGAAGGGAAAACCCAGGTGGTGCAAGAGTTGCATCAACAAGTGTGGAAAGTATATAAGTGCGGCATCGCCAGCGGGTGGATTGACAATTTCGTCATGGCATCGCCATATGGAATCATGTAAAAACCATGGCACATTGATCCAAGAATTTTTGTAAGCACCGTACAATGTTGTCACCCGAGGTCCAGTTCGTTCTGAGACATGACCTCTGAGGCAGAGATTTGAGCAGACGATAATATCCTAGAATAAAATTTGGTGGGGCAATGCTGATTGCTTGGTGGTGACCCCTAAGGCATATACTCCATTGCACATGTCATCGATCATCTTGCCTTGAGTGGTTGTGATCTCTTCCCCAAGAGGATGATTTACTGGACACTCAAAAGAAATGTTAAAAATATCAGCAATTGTATTAGGATAAATCCTTCTTTCCCAATCGTCGATGGAAATGGTGAAATGGGCATCATCATTATTTTCATTTGATGCGTTTTTCCACTTCATGTTCTGGTGGAATAAGCGGACCACACACTCTGAAACAGTGATTGATGGTGGAGCCATTAAGAAATGGAGGTTAAGAGCGGCTATGTACGCAATTGAAATTGCGCATTCAGGCATCCCGTGGAATGCCGGCATGTCAAAGATGTATTCGGATGAAATTTCTTTCATTGCGAAGTGACCTATGGGTCTTTCTCTGAATATCCCTTATGGTCGGATAGGGAGTCGTGCAAGAGCAGCAGATGATGATTCCATCGCGAAGAATGTCGGGGGAGAGTCAAAGAATTTCAGAGAAAACAATGAGTGCAGGAGCGAATGAGAGAGAGAAAAATTTCGTCCTTAAATAAACACATAGACCCTTTCACTTTCGGTCACACCGACTCACCTCGATCAATCGACATATATATAATCGATTAATTGAGCCTTACATCGAAAAGACGTGCCATCAATTCAGTTCAGAGAACATACACGATGGGAATAAAGTCAATGCATCAAGTCTTTGGTGTCGATCGATCGACTTTGACACATGTTGGCTTCCCGAGATGTTGGAAAGGAGTGACAATCAATACTCCTTTTCGAGCGAACCGTTGAATTGACTTTTCATAAAGTCAATTAATCGACCATGTAGGTCGATTGATCAAGAACGGCGCATGCCAATCGCTTAAAATTTGAAAAGACGTGACAATTAAGTCACCCTTGAAAACATGCGAAGCTTGGATTTATGATGAAGTCGATTAATCGAGTATGAACATCGCTTGATCGACTTAATGGAATTCAAGCTAAAAAGACGTGAAACTAAAGGACATGCATGCGTTTGCATGAATGCCAATTGATCGAAGTTTCCCTCAATTGATCAACAATATCCAAATCCAAGCACATAATTCGGTGCAATTCTCATAAACACCCGATTTGTCGATTCATCGACAAAATAGCTTGATTGATCGAGCTCCCCGATAGTTGCCAGATGCATTCAATTTTTATTTTTTTATTTTTTTATTTTTTACTATTTTTTTTTTCAAACTTGGGTTGCCTCCCAAGAAGCGCTACATTTATTGTCGTTAGCTCGACCTATCAAAATTTTTTATTTCATCCCAACTGATTGGGATCACTCAACAAGACTTCCTCAGATCCAACAATTGTGTTTTCCATAAATGATTTTAGTCGTTGCCCATTAACTCAAAATTTATTGTCATTCCGAGGGTTGCTGATTTCAACTACCCCATTTGGGAATATGTGATTGACCCAGAATGGATCGTTCCATCGAGTTTTAAGTTTTCCCGAGAACAAATGAAGCTTTGAGTTGTACAACAACACCTTTTGTCCCACAGTAAATGATTTTCTCAAGATAGACTGATCATGGACACGCTTCATGCGGTCCTTGTACAACTTGGCACACTCGTAAGCATCAACCCTGATCTCTTCTAGTTCATCAATATCTAAACCTCTCCCTTTGTTAGCTTTTTGCAAATCAAAATTTAATGATTTAACTGCCCAATAAGCTCTATGTTCCAGCTCAGCAGGTAAGTGACAGACTTGCCAAAACCATCCTGGAGGGGGACATTCCAATGGGAGCTTTGTATGATGTCCGATAAGCCCAAAGCGCGTCGTTCAATTTTAACAACCAATCTTTTCAGTTCGGCTTTATCGTTTTCTCTAAGATGCATTTGATTTTCCTATTCGATACCTCAACTTGTTCACTAGTTTGAGGGTGGTATAGGGTAGCAGCCTTGTGTGTGACACCGTACTTTTTCATTAGGTGAACGAAAACTTTGTTGCAAAAATATTTTCCACCATCGCTTATGATGACTCTTGGAATACCAAATCTTGAGAAAACTTGCTATTTCAGAAATTTGATGACCACCTTATGGTCATTTGCTTTGCAAGCTACGACCTCTACCCATTTTGAAATATAGTCCACTGCCACAAGAATGTATAGATTCCTGAAGGAATTCAGAAATGGACCCATGAAATTTATTTCTCATACATCGAACACTGCAACTTCGAGAATTGGGTTTAAAGGCATCATGTTTCGCTTGGAGATTCTGCCCAACATTTGACAATTGCTGCATGAAATGCAATGTTGGTGACAGTCTTTGAAAATTGTCGTCCAATAGAAACCACTCTGGAGGATCTTGGTGGCAGTCTTCTTAGAGCTAAAGTATCTTCCACAGGACAACTCATGGCAGAATGACATGATTTTCGACTGCTCAGATTCTAGAATGCATCTTCTGATGATTTAATCAGGATAATATTTAAATAAATATGGGTCCTCGAAGAAATAGTGCTTTGCTCTTGCCAAAAAAATAAAATTTTCATTCTTGGTCCAATGCTTTGGTATTTGATCTGTTACCAGATAGTTGACCAAATTGGAATACCATGGCATGCATTCAATGGCAAACAATTTTTCACAAGGAAAACTTTCCAAAATTTGAACCAAATCATCAAATTTCTCCACAATAATTCGGGATAAATGATTTGCTACCACGTTTTCAGATCCTTTCTTATCCTTGATTTTTAGATTAAATTCTTGTAGCCACAAGATCCATCTGATTAAGCGTGCTTTTGCATCCTTTTTCACAAATAGATAATGGAGGGTCGCATGATCCGTAAACACTACAACTTTGGATCCCAGAAGATAGGATCGAAATTTGTCTAATGCAAAAATCACTGCCAAGAGTTCCTTTTCTGTGGTAGAGTAGTTTAGTTGCGCATCGTTAAGAGTTAGACTTGCATAGTAGATGACATGCGACATTTTCTCTACCCTCTGCCCTAGAACAACTCCGATAGCATAATCGGACATGATTTTGAATGGGAGCGTCCAATCTGGAGATTGGATTATAGGGGCTTTGACCAATTCTACTTTAATGATTTCAAAGGCATTTTTACAGTTCTCATTAAAATTGAATGAAGCATCTTTAGCCAGTAGACTACACAATGGCTTCATGATTTTGCTGAAATCCTTTATAAAGCGTCGATAAAAATCGGCGTGTCCAAGGAAATACCTCACTTCTCTGACTGTTCTGGTGTGGAAGATTTGAAATCAGGTCTACTTTAGCCTTGTCCACCTCAATGCCTCGAGACGATATGATATGTCCCAAAATAATTCCATTTTGAACGATGAAATGACACTTTTCCCAATTTAGAACAAGATTCTTTTCCTGACATCTTGCAAGAACTAGAGATAGATTTTTCAAGCAATTACTAAAGATGTCACCATAAATTGAAAAGTCATCCATGAAGACTTCCAGAAATCTCTCCACCATATCTAAAAATATACTCAACATACATCTTTAAAACATAGCTGGAGCATTGCAAAGCCCAAATGGCATTCTCCGATAGGAGAACGTTCCAAATGGACATGCGAGCGTTGTTTTCTCTTGATCTTCTGGTGCTATGACTATCTGATTGTATCTCAAGTAACCATCGAGGAAACAATAGTATTGATGTCCTGCTAGTCTCTCGAGCATTTGATCAATGAATGGAAAGGGAAGTGATCCTTCCTTACCATTGAATTCAACTTTCGATAATCAATACACACTCTCCAACCAATCTGAACCTTCGCTGGTATCAATTCATTCTCCTCATTTTTCACCATGGTTACTCCAGACTTTTTGGAAACCACTTGTGTCGGGCTGCCCCATTTACTGTTAGAAATAAGATATATAATCCCAGCATCTAGAAATTTAATAACCTTATTTCTCACAATGTCCTGTATTATTGGATTCAATCTATGTTATGATTCCCCAAATGAATCCGGTGCATGCATACCGTCGGGCTGATACCCTTAATATCCTTAATAGACCATCCGATTGCACTTTTGTGGTCTTAGAGTACTTTCAATGTGTTGTTCCTCTTGGTTTTCATTCAGTTTTGCTCAAATAAGCACCGGATCAGTTTCTCCTTTTCCCAAGTATGCATATTTCAGATCGACAGGGAGAGATTTCAGTTCCAGCTTTGATTTCTCCTCTTCTCTTGATACCTCTTTCCTTTCTTCCTTCTTGGCCTCATCTTTCATTTGTCATTCATTGTCTCCTAAGAGTGGTGTAGATTCTAACATCTCATTAACTTCGTGGATCATATAATCCACATCAAAGTCTTTACCAAAATGGACTAGACAGGCCTCTAGAGGGTCCTCATATTTCAAAGTAAAGAATGTATTTTTCACAATACTATCAATCATGCATACTTGTGCATATTCCTCATCTTCAACAGGTTGCTTCGAAATGTGAAAGATATTTAGTTTCACGGTCATATTCTCGAATGATAAATTCATTATCCCATTTTGATAATTGATTAATGCATTCGATGTTGCTAGGAAAGGTCTTCCTAGGATTACCGAAACATTATTCTTCAGATTGAGAATGAGTTCAGTATCTAAGACAACGAAATCAACTGAAAAGTAGAAAGTGTTTACCTTAATAAGGACATCCTCCACTATTTCCCTGAGAATTTTGATTGACCTATCAGCGAGCTGAAGGGTCATTACTGTGGGCTTCAGTTCGCCCAGCTCAAGTTCCTTGTAAACAGAGTATGACAATAGATTAACACTTGCTCCAAGGTCTAAAAGTGCTCGATCGATGCAATTCTCCCCTATGATGAAATAGATTGTAGGACAACCAGGGTCCTTGTATTTAATTGTGAATCTCGCTTGTAATACTAAACTCACCTGCTCTGCTAGAAAAGCTCTCTTCGAGGCGTTAGTCCTCCGTTTGATTATGACCAAGTCCTTTAAAAATTTCGTGTATATCGGTACTTGCTTAATGGCATCTAAGAAAGGAATATTGATCTTTAACTGCTTGAACATTTCAATGATCCCTTCGTAATCACAACTTTTTTTTTGTCTCATTAGCCTTTGAGGATATGGGGCTTTGGGCACGAAATTCTTTTCTCTATTCTTTTCTTCAATCTTTTTTTTTTGTTCTACCTCTTCTTCAACTTCCTCATTCGTCTCAATTTTATCCTCAAGTTCAAACTTTTCATCTTCTTCTGGCATTTCTACTTTGTTATCTATCTGCTTTTCAGATCTCAACATTGTAATTGCTTTGATTTGTTATGGGTTTTCTTCATGTGGAGAGGTTGAGGCCTGCTCGGTAACCATCTGTCCTCTTGGATTTGAAATTGGTTGAATAGGAAATGATCCATTTTCTCTTTCACAAGCGAGTGTTGCTAATTGACCAATTTGAGTTTCAATTCTTGATATCAAGGAAGTATTTGATTGGATGAACTTCAACATATCCTCATTCTGAGGATATTAGTTCTGGGGATGATATGGTGTAGAATTTTCTTGTTGATTGTTGAATCCAGGCGATGGATATATTTGTGCAAAACCAGGCTGGCCCATGAGTTGCTATGTGGGCTGGTTCTGATACCCTATTGTTGGTTGTGAGAATTGGAGATTCTAGTTGGATTGCCTAGATTGCCCACTTTGATTCTGATTTTGGTGAAATTGGTTTCCACCTTCATAGTTCTGTTGCTGAAATTTCCCTTAACCAAACTATTGTTGTGGTCCTTGGTTGAAATTTTGATTTGGATAAAAGTTCATCCCCTGTCCTCTAGCTTGAGGCTTTTGATTTCCTTTCTTCCATGAGAAATTTTGATGATACTTCCAGTTATTCGAGTTGTTCTCGTTGAAGACATTTCCCTGATTTCAATCGTAGTTATTCAATGCGTTCAATTGCTCGCAAGGATCTTCCGAGTAGTTTTACATTAAAGGGCAACTATCGGTCATGTCCATTGGATTCACACAATATGAACATGGGTCCAGTTGTACATTAACAACACTCACATTTTTCTTCAACTTGTTGAGTGAGAAAATCTATGTTTGCCATAAGATCAAGTGTCTCTTTTATCATGTGCAATCCTCCTTTCTTTGTTGAACTTCCTGCTTGATCTCGATTCTTGATTAATTGATCACGAGTTTTCGTGCAGTTCTATTATTGTGAATCTTTGACTGATTTTTCCAAAAAATGATAGGATTTATTTTCCCTAAGTCCAAGGAATCCTCCGTTGTTCATCGATTCGACCAGATATTGATTGGCCTAATCCAATCCATTATAGAAACATTGGACCAATCTCCACTTTGAAAATCTATTGTGTGGACACTTCAGTAAGAGATCCATGAATCTATCCCAAGCTTCATTGAATCTTTCATCATCTTCTTGGGCAAAATCAGTGATTTCGTGTTTCAGGGCATTAGTCTTAGCCATGGGAAAAAATTTCGACATAAATTTCTTAACCATCTGATCACAGATAGTTTTAGATCCAGCTGGTAATAAATTTAACCAGGCTTTGACCTTATCCTTTATAGAAAAAGGAAATAATCGAAACCTTATAGATTCCTCACTAAAGTTCCGATATACTGAAGAACAGGCTTCAACGAAGTTTTTGATGTGCTGGTACGGATCCTCCCTATCCATACCATGAAAGATTTGAAGGATTTAAATGATATTTGTACGAATCTCAAATCGACCGCCAGGTGTGGTAGGGTATGAATGCAGGAAGGAGTGTTTATAGTGATTGGAGCAAACAACTTCCTCAAGGTTGGTTCTTCCTCATTCTCAAGTTTGTGGTTGCCATTTTCATTTGCAGTCATCTCTACTTGATTTTTTTTTTTTTTTTTTATATATAATTCTGAAACTAGAAAAATGTTGATTTAAACCCACAGAAATTCCTAAATTTGATTTTTTTTATTTCCTAAAAATTGTGAATTTTCTACGCTCAATCCCCGACAACGGCGCCAAAAACTTGTTGTAATTCTAATCTTGTTTTACTCGCAAGTGCATGAATCGTGATGTAGTCGGTGGGTGTAGAGTATGAGATCGTTCTCACGAAGATTGGTCAAAAAATTAAAAGAGGAAATAACAACTAACCAAAAGAATTACCACAGATCTAGCACCGTATTTAGTTAGTTTAAAGATTCTGAGAGTTTGATGGATGAGATAAACACTAAACAATAAAGAGTTTTTTGCAAATACCCCCTTGAGTTATGCTGATATTACAAATAACTCCCCCAGTTATAGCTATTTGTTGTAAACCTCCTAGTTAGCATTTTGGTGTTTATAAAGGACCTTCTTTAATGGATGCAACTTTAAATGATTAATCTGTCGTTAAATAATAGCCTAAATACAATATTTATCCTTTTTAAAATTAAATTACTAAATTGCCACTCTCTACAAGTGGTTAGAATAGGCACCCCTCCACTTACAAAAAAGAGTAGTTTTAAATCCACCCAGCAAATCTCTGAGTTCACCCACGCTGAAAAACATTGACAGCATTGAATTAGACGATGGAGATCGTTTATCATCCCAACATCTCACACGATGGATCTTGAGATCACAGTGGCACCATTAGATGGTTGACTGCATTGAATCAGACGATGGAGATCATTTATCATCCCAACCTTTCACACGATGTATCTTGAGATCATGGTGGCACCATCAAACAATTGACTGCATTGAATTGGACGGTGGAGGTCATTTATTGTCCCAACCTTTCACACGATAGATCTTGAGATCATGGTGGCACCATCAGACGGTTGACTGCATTGAATCGGACGATGGATATCGTTTATCGTCCCAACCTTTCACACGATGGATCTTGAGATTATGGTGGCACCATCAAACGGTTGGTTTTTTATTTCATGTGGTACACACCCAAAAAAATGACCTTAAAATTAATTTTAACTGTGTACGTGATGTTAAGGTCACTTTTCTGAGATGTGTGCTACGAAATAAAGCATTGATCATCTAATGGTATGCTTGAACGATCTCCATCGTCTAATTCAATGCAATCAATGTGTTTTAGCGTGAGTGAACTCAAACATTCAATGGATGGAAGCAGACGCGGTTAGGCAATCCAATTCCTAAAATAAAATAAAAAGATAAATTTTTTGTGCAGAATGATAATATGAAGTACTATACCATTATTATATAATGATTACCATTATACCAACAATGATATGATAGTGAATCCGATCAATTGTATAATCAGTGATTCATCAAATGATAGCAACCAATCGAATTAAAAATTTTTCTAATCCATAATTGGGCCTCAAAGCTCGGGTTCTGTAGGGTAGACTAAAAGGTTGGATGGACACGATATTTTATATACAATCTAGGAAATAAGGGGGTTTTGAACCGGATCAGGTCAGATGAAGTAAGGGCTTGAGTTCAATCAGTTGTCAAAATTTTAGGCTGCCCCAACCTATTGACAACCTAGTCTTCACTAATTTTTAGGGTCTTGATAGTTGAAGGAGCATGTTTTCGACACAATAGGCTCTTCATAAGCTTGATATTCTCTTGATGTCGATAATGGCCCAACAATGAAAATACCCAATCTGCATTATGAATTATGACGTCACTTTTAATAAACTCTACTTTGATACAACAAAGCTAGAGGATAAACCGATAAAATCGGTCTTGTTTGGCAACCTGGGTTCTAAGGATCGGCCAATACCGAAAAAAAAAATTGTATCGGTAAGTATCGGCCACTACTAATTGGTCTTTCATTTGATGGGTCTTGAATCATATAAGAAATGGAGGAACGGATATTTTGAGTGGAACATGTAGATTGAAGATTTTCTTTTCAAAAATAATTGCATCGTTTGCCACAAATCCTCCATTGGTTGAGTATTTGTCCAAACATAGGCATGCTTTAATGGGGGAATCACTCATCTGACGCTTGAATTTGATGGGTGAATGAAGGGCCTTTTAAAATAGTACCTTTAAATCCACCCACTGAATCTTTAAGTTCACCCACGTTGAAATACGCTGATTGAATTGAATTGAACGATAGAGATTATTTATCCTCCCAATCTTTCACACGATGGATCTTGAGATCATTATTGTACCATTAGACGGTCAATATTTTATTTCACGTGGCACACATATCAGAAAAGTGACCTTAACATCACGTGCATGCTTAAAATTGATATTAAGGTCACTTTTATGGGTGTGTACCACATGAAATAAAAAATCGACCGTCTGATGGTACACCCATGATCTAAAGATCGATCTCATGAAAGTTTGAGACGATAAACAATCTCCATCCTTTGATTCAATGCAGTCGATGTGTTTCAATGTGGGTGAACTCAAAGATTTTGTGGGTGGATTTAAAGGTACTCCTTTTAGAATAGTTGTAAATTATAATGGCATGGCTTGTAAATAAAGGTGAATGAAGGGCATTTTAGAATAGTGATAAACTTTAATGGCATGACTTGTAAATATAGATGAATGAAGGGCCTTTTAGAATGGTGGCATTTTTAAAATATTGGTTTCATTAAGGGCAAAATAGGCTTTCCGTCCATAAACTCACGACTAGTTAACGGCAGGGGGTTATATGAAACATAAACACAAAAGTAGGGGCTGCAGAATAAATACCCATACCTCAAGGGGTTTCTTATAATATTAGCATAACACGGGGGATAATATGCAAAAAACCCAATAATAAATTAGAATTTAAATAGATAATGAAAGATAAGGATTGAGATATTAAATCCTCCCATCGTTGGTTTATCATTTATACAATACAAATATGTGGATTAAGATATGAGATCCTCAAAAGATATTTATATGGAAGCACTGGACCCGAATAAACATAAGTTCGAAATTATAGATCTGAGATCACGGAGATGCATGATTAACATCCCATGAGATCACGGAGATGTGGCCATCATGTCAGCTATGTATGATTAACCATAATTATTAAAGTGGGTCCCATATCACCCATCACTTCACAACAAAGTGCTACATGTCACGCCCATATTAATAGGCACAAAGATATTTCTATGCCCGTACGTATTTCTCATATTAATAGGCACAAAGTGTTTCCACATATATATATATATATATATATATATATATATATATATATATATATATAAAATTAAAAACATAAATGAAGTGCATGTTTCTAGCTCTATTCGGCCACATAGCTGACATGATGGCAGCTCATTGTAGCCAATGGCTCATTGTTTATAAATTCAGTTGACAATAGCATTAGAAGGGAGTAAGAAAAATGGTGCAACCAGGATAATCTGAATCGCCCCCTATCCAACTGTAAAACGGGTCGTGGCGAACTGAGTGACAAAAAAATGTTTTTTCGAAGAAAAAAAACGTTTAAAAAGTGTTTTTTTTTTTTTTAAATACAAAAATAAAGAACGTCTTTTCCTAAGAAAATCCCTATTTCTACTTAAAAAATGAGTTTTAAACCCATTTTAAAAAAAAAACCATTTTTCCCACATAAATCTTGTGTTTGGTATATATATATATATATATATATATATATATATATATATATATATATATATATACTTGCCCTCCTTCTGTGAATATACTTGCTCCCCCCTTCCCACCATATATATATATATATAGAGACTTGCCCTCCTTCTGTGAATATACTTGCTCCCCTCTTCCCACCCTCAAACTTTTAGGACTTATTATATATTATTTTAATTTTTCCATTTAAAATTAAGCACAAGAGGTGTTACTGAAAATACAACTTTAAGTTGATATTAGGTACCTGACTCACCCAAGTGTTGATACTCTTAGGCTACAATTAGGTTAGCTCTTTCAGGGCAAAAAGTAACTCTTTCGCTCTTTTACTCCAGCAAAAAATTGCTTTTATTTTTGATAACATAGCTCTTCCCCCCATTTGTTATGGCGGGGCGCTGTTTTAAGTGATAAAATTATTATGATGGAAAGCAAACAAAGTGTTGTTTCTAGTTTCTACTCTTATAAGAGTTAACCGAAGCACAACCTTAGTACTCACATTGCGTGCACCGTGTTTTTTGTTTTATTTAACACCTATGATTTTAAGATAAATGGTGCAAAATACTGGGTCAAAACGCAATCTCTATTATCTAATGCAAAGCGGTCAAACACCATCTAAATTTAATGGTTACAAGGTAGCTCTTATTTTTAGATGGTCTTTGACTATTTTAATTCGGATGATAGAGATCTTTTTGTCCCAGTCTCTTGCACTAAGGGCTCGTTCATGTGTTTCTTGATTTTTCTCAGAAAAATTCAGATTCTTGGACACTCAGATTCCTGACAGATTTTTAGTAGACTCAGATTCCTAATTTTTCCCATATACGTTCTTAAGTTACTCATATTCCTGACAGATTCTTATAAAACTCAGAATCCTTTGTTTTTAAGTCTCTCTCATAAAATCCTCAGAATTGATTCAATCTATAATTATGTTATGACCATAGAAACGTGATCTAATCATTGATTTATGTGCTGTACTCGGATTTCTCTCAAAATTTACAAATAACCAATCGAGATGGGGCTGAACATATTTCACGAAATCTTTTTTTGAATCTGATTTAAGTCGGTTGCATATATATATATATATATATATATATATATATATATATATATATATATATAAAGGCAACTGCAACAACGTCTAAAAGAGTTTCTCCTGCACACAGGATAGGCGCCTTCCGATGGTGAGATCAGATTTTAACGGAGTAAGCGGTCACAAAAGTGACGGTCTAGTCGCTCGGCAATTGGCCTTCGAAGTTAGCATCGTCTGGTACCGGTCCGGTGGCTGTCCAGTGAGCCAAAAAACGAGTATCAACGACGGTGAGTTGGGATCTAATCTCACCGTCATCTTTTCCAAATGATTTTTCTGCTATTTTTTTTTTTTTTTAAGCATATGATGAATTTGGATCTGATGTATATGTTCTCTCATATATACAATGGCGCCGCAATCTAAGCTCAGATTCTGAGCTTTTTCGAGCAATTTGGTCGGACGACTATTTATCGTTTTCAGTTGGAAACCACTCGGAATCTCATTTCTCTAAGAAAACTCACAAAGTTTAAACTTAAAATCTCATAATTTGACTACTTTCTCTAGGTTTAAACTTAAATAAAATTTCAACTCTTGAACGAGCACAAAAAAAGTGTAATGATATAATTATTCACAACTTTTGTTGACCATTACTTGTGACGAACCCATTCGCCTGCTTGGTCACTGTAGTGGCAAACCCATTCGCTGAGCCTATTTATCTAATAAAATTTTTAAACAAAAAGTTTACAACGCATAAGGGGGTCGAGATTCGAATCCAGGTCATTCGCCTTGATCAAGTCATTCGCCTTTATCAATAAGGGTACCTTTGTTAGCGCCCTGCGAATTTATTTGAGCACCTACATTGAAAAATAATTGATTGCTTTAAATCAGACGATGAAAAATATATTTTATTTTAATCTTTCATATAAGGGATCTTGAGACCATGAACATACTACAAGACTGTCAATTTTCGATTCCACATAACATATATCCCAAAAAAGTGACCCTAAAAGCACATGACACACATCACGCTAAACGTGACTTTAAAATCACTTTTTTTAGATCTGTGCCATGTGGAGTCCGAAAACTGACCGTCTAATGATACGGTCATCACCTTAAGATCCTTAATTGGTATGAAAGATTAGATCAAAATACAATCTTCATCATCTTATTCAAAGTAATCAATAATTTTTTGTATAGGTGCCCAACAAGATTCCATAGGCACTAATTGTAGTACTTTATCAATAATCTCTCAACTATCAAGTTCCAAGAGCTTGATGTGCTAAATTAAGAAAAAGATTAATTATTTTTTATTAAAACTCCTTAAAAATATTTTATATTTTTATTTGAAATTCATCCTCTTTCTAGAGAACTGAGTTCACTTGAAGGTGACGAACGAGAAACCCAAACCTGAAAACTAGCAAACCTGTATCATAACTATAAGTCAATAGTAACATAGAACCATACTCACGTACGCAACACGCACACACCATAGTCACGATCACGCAATTTGGGTGTGACCCAACTTATTCCTCGAAGCGTAATTTTTTGTTTTTCATGAAATCTCCAAAATGTAATTTGAACAGCCCACAATAAGGGTTTTTTTAGTGTTAACGTTGGATGTCCCAAACCTCTTCGTGGTTGGACTAATTCCCTTGGGAAGGCGGCCCCGCCGTCTCTCATGTTTCAGTCTAGTAATACAAATCTCACACCATCCAGTTAAAGTAGATTAGATTTTGATGTCATGTCAATCTTTCTCTCGTAACTTTTAATTTAATTATAATTTTTAATTTCTAATTAGAAATCATATTCTTAATAAAAAATAATTTTTAAGATCTTATCATCTATGTAAAAAAAAAAAAAAAACGGAGAAATGACCAAAGAAGCCTTCTTATCTCTCACTCATTATCTCATTCAATTCGGCTCATCCATAATTAAACGGGCTAGGCTTGGGTTGGGAAGTTTGTCACGGGCCGGGCTTGGGCTTAGAATCATAAGCACGCCGAGGGCCCCACCCTGACTTTAGTTAAGTTCAAATTACTCAGGTTGGGCCTGGGTATGCTCAGACCCGACCTATTTCACCCCTAACATCACTCCATCTCCTCCATGCGCTTTGAATTCAATGACGGAGATCATTTTTCATCCTAATCTTCCACCAATGGATCTTGACAACATGAGCGTCTAATCCATTTATTTTTTATGCTACGTAGTACACCTCACAATAAGTTGCCCTAAAATTTTATGGCACAATCACGCTCAAATTTGATTTTAGGGCCACTTTTTGGAATGTGAGTCATGAAATAAAAAAATGACTGGTTCATGATACTCTCATGATCTTAAGATCCAATGTGTGGAAAATTGAGATAGAAAATGATCTCCATTGCCTGATTCAAAATGGTCAACACATACCGGTTGGTGAAGATAGAGTGAGTCACAATTTCACATGGTATAAATGATGGTACCCTATGTGGAAAAGGTTCCACATAATGTAAAATGAATGAGTTGATATAGAGAAACTATCCCGCTCGGGCGAGATTAGAAACAAGTCATTGATTTTGGACAGGTGACAATATTTTGAAAACTGCGCTTCGTGATGTAGATTTTAGTTGTTTAATCTGGTATTGGTAACAGATTTTTCAACTCTTTGATAGAAGGGGATCTTGACTGGAATCAACTTATGAAAATGGAAATTGTAAAAGTCAAGAATTTCTTTTATCTATTATTATAAAATCCATTGAATACTGTTTTAGGTTCAATCAATTTGACCCACACCATTACGTACCCCTTACGGGAAATGTTCAAATCCAGTTGAACCTAACATTACGGTCAACTGATTTTACACTCCTTTGATAGAAGTGAATCTTGACTGGGTGCCTTCTTATTAAATGAAAATTTTTTGTCAAAATTCTCTTCTATCCAATGATTGTAACATCAGTAGAATATTATATAAGGTTCAATTTGCTCCTCATGCATGATTAGATCCAATTTTGAGCCGGATATCATCTTATTCCGAATTAACCATCTTTGATAGAAGAAAATCTTGGTCATTCATCATTTTATGAAAATGGAAATTTCAAAATTATCTTTTATCTATCGTTGTCATCATCATCAAAGTCTTTTCCCAATTATTTGGGGGCGGCTTTGTGAGTCATATTTTCCCACTCATTTCTGATTAGCGTCAAATTTTCTATAAAGTCACATGAATATATTCAAACCAACTCAAGCAATAATTTTTATTTTAGGTACACTTTTTTTTTTTTTTTTTTTATCATTTCTTCTTACTCTACGTACCTATCTTAATATACACATTTAGATTACATGTACTTTATTTACCTGTCACTTTTTTATAGGCCAACATTATAAATCATACCATAAATCTTTAGAGAGTTAACCTGAGGTCAGAGTACTTACTGACTTGGTTCATGGGTGTATTAATTGGACATATGGCATTTGGCTTCACCATTATGTCAAAAGCCCATGTTGTAGAAGATTAGAGATAAGCAAACATCTCAATCCTGTGATTTGAAATTTCGCTTCTATGTTTTTGTAAAATTAATGGCTGTTATGTAAATCTCTAGCACCATAGCTGTTTAAAAGCCATTGATGAATTTAACTTACATTGAAAATCTCTAGGACCATAAATGTTTAAAAGCCACTGATGATTTTAAAATGCATGGTAGAGTTATTTTTTCGTCCTCAAATTTGACATCATAGAACTTTTAGATGATGATATTAAAATCACACAACACCAATGATGAAGCTATATGCCACGTGTCCCAAAAATACCTTTGAACAAGTCACACTTGGGTCGAATACTTATGCATGGTTTTCTTATACCACGCAATGCATAAAAAAGAAAAAAACAGCGTCCACCTTTCACTGCTACCTGAGAGTATACCAACTCCAAAATAAATACACGTGTTCAGCTGTCAACAGGTCAGGCTATGTTTAGTCAGGCCAAATTTTTGATTGCCGGATGATAATTGACATATACCTGACCCAATCTGACCTAATGAGTTAAGGATATATATCCCATCTGTCCAAAAAACCTAGCCTGACCTGATGCCCAACCCAAAA
Source organism: Chloranthus sessilifolius (assembly GCA_021018995.1). Lineage (NCBI taxonomy): Eukaryota > Viridiplantae > Streptophyta > Magnoliopsida > Chloranthales > Chloranthaceae > Chloranthus > Chloranthus sessilifolius. The sequence goes on from CM037585.1 coordinate 162,328,275, forward strand.
ACCCAATCGCCAACGTTTAAAAAGTCCATATCTTTTTTGATTATATATATATAAATATAAAATACCTGATCGTATCGGATCGAAGTAAACTTATCTCCACCTTACCCAACTCTTAGTTGACCCGACCCGATAGAAAAATATGGGCCGCGTGGATCGAATATCAGGTCGAACCGACCCGCTGATAATCCTCTACACGTGGTGATGCACAGTATCATCAGAGCCCATATAGAATCCAACGTATTACTCGTAGCGAATATGCGGATCCTTTTGCTCGGTAGCAGTCCTTAGCTGTCATATGGGTTTTACAAGTGATCCATTACGTTTTTGCACTTTTTAGCTTAAAATCTCCACACCACTTGGTGATCAAGTTTCCCTTAAACACACTCTTCCGAACTCTCCTTCGAGTCAGCAATGGAAGCCCTAGGCATTAGTAGCCCTCTCCAACTATCTCTATTACCCAGAACTCCCATCTTCTCAAAACCACTCTCCTCCATAGTTCTCAGAACCACCCCTCTAACATTCTCCAAAACCAAAACCCATCTCAAAGCCTCCCACCTCCCTCCTATACCACCAAAACCATCACCTCCCATCCAAAACCACTCAGCAAAGCCACTTTCATCGCTCCTCAAAACCACCTACATCGCTCTCACCACCGCCGCTCTCTTCTTCGCTCGCCTCCAAAACCCTTCTTTCGCAGCCCCCGTAGCGCAACCGACAGTCGAAACCACCGAACTCACTGAAGAAGAAAAAGAAAAAACCCTAGAGGAGTATCTAGATTCCCGCCCCGACGACGTTGATTCTCTCAGAGCCCTAATGGAGGTTAAGATCAAGGCCCGGAAGTTGACCGAAGCCGTAGACGTTATCGACCGTCTGATCCTCCTCGAACCGACGGAAAGCGAGTGGCCGTTGATGAGATCCCATCTCCTTAGCTACAGCGGTGACGCTGAAACCGCAAAATTAGGGTTCGAAGCGATCCTCTCCAAAAACCCTCTCGCTGTCGAAGCTTACCACGGTCTAGTAATGGCGGCGTCGCAGTCGGATTCAGATGAATTGGAGCAGGTGTTGAAGCGGATTGAGTTCGCGATGGAGAGGTGTAAAAAGGAGAAGAAGAAGAGCGATTTGAGGGATTTTAAGTTGTTAGTTGCGCAGGTTAGGGTTATACAAGGGAAGTATAATGAGGCTTTGAAGGTTTATGAGGAGCTTGTTAAAGAAGAGCCGAGGGATTTTAGGCCGTATTTGTGTCAGGGAATTATATATACTTTGTTGAGGAAGAGGGATGAGGCGGAGAAGCAATTCCAAAAGTATCGGCGGCTTATTCCTAAGGGGCACCCTTATGCACAGTATTTTGATGAGAATATGATGGCTACAAAGGTTTTTTCGCAAATGCCAGAGAACCAGAGAACAAGCGGTTTGAAAAGTTGAGAGAAATGGAGGTTCTTTTTTAAATTGAGCAAGGGGCTGCAGGTTTGGGAATGGTAAGCGCAAATACTAGAAAAAAATGCAGCATCTGTTAAATAGCTTTTTTATGGTTAGATAGCTTCTTTTTGTTTTTTATAGTTTTTGTGATATGTTTTAATGTAGTAATGAATGGTACGAAACTATAGAGGCACCATCGAATTTTGCAGTTTGGTAATTAATTGTTGTGGTGTTGATTTTTTTTAGAATTTTGTTGTTTTGTTTAAGGTTTACTATATAACAACTTTCATAAGGAGAATGTGGAGTTTAACTGAGTGTTCTTAATTTGGTTCCAATGGAAACTGTTGCACCCTTTATCTCAAAATTTGACAATTAGTAGATTTATTTGTTTTACATCCTTTATGCAGTACATGATCATGTTTGGGAACTCTTTGAGTTGATTTAGACATTTTTCGGAGTTCGACTTAGTTCGATTGTTGGGCTGATAAATTATTCTTTGAAAAGGACTCCAATGCGCGGGGTTTCCATATTGGGGCCAACCTTTAGTTACTTGGGGGAGGGTAGTAGGAGCAGGACAGGCAGCAAGAAATTGCTACTTCCAAAGCTATTTTAAGACTTGAAATGTTTAGAAATCAGGGGTTTTCAAATCTGAAGGAATACCATGCAAAGGATGTTCGCTCTCACTGGCTGACATCACCATGGACGCTCGCTGGTTTGCTTTATCCTTGGTACATAATGGGAAACAAAAATTTAGTAAGAAAGCAAGGAATTACAATAGGGGGAAGCACAACTTTTGTACTTTTAAAACAAAAAACTATTTGGCTATGACAGTGACTATCTCATTGGCTTCATTTTCACATGCCTAATATAACAATTCAAAGTCTTTGGAAGATTCTAAATCGTGTTGAGAGAATTACCCTTTGAGATGATGGGCTCTGAATCCCAGTTTAGGTATAGTTTGAGGTTTAAGCATTTAAGGCCCCTCATATCTGCCTCATATGAACGAAAATGGTAGGATCCGGATATACTAATTTCTTCTTCCCTTTATCATTCCTTCCTACACTGCCAATGTGGAAATTAGGCGTCCAACAAACTTCCAATGAAATTGGGTTTATGACTTATTTACTATCGCGTTCAAGTTTACCTCTCTGATCTCAGGACATCACAATCCATGAAGATTCTCTAATTTCTCGATGAATTATGCTTCTTGTCTCCTTGATACAATTAAGTTTCACACTATCGCCATTGCAGACAAAAAGTTGCATTTTAATAAGTGTTTTAGAATGTAGATTAGACCAGCCAGTCCGATCTGGTTTGACCAAAATGGGCACCTTCGGTGGTCCTAATTGTTACGCAAAACCATTTTTCATTTTTAGACATTGAACCAGTGAATCATCTGCTTTTATTAGAAAGCAGCCGGTTCATATGGTTCACAAAGATCTGCCCGGTTCATGGATTATTTCTTGCACTCAATTTATTGATTAGAAATGAAATTCTCAGGGATTTATTTTGGGGATCATAGGAAATCAACTAAAGGTCGACAAAATAAAAAGGTTAATTCCCAAAAAAGTAATTAACTTAAAAGAAAGTCAGATCAAATTTAATGAAGTCCCACATAATTGGCACAGTGATAACTTTTACATAGGTCTTGGCGCCTTGCTGATGGTTTTATCTAAAGGGTATGACCTAATGGGATGCAATCAGGTGTGATCACCATCTACGATTATCCAATCATCGCTGTTTTAGATGTGGCATATGAATCATCAATCTGAATTGATGCGATAGGAAATTAAAGCACAAGGAGGTGTTGGAGGGGAGCAATAAGAGGGGAGTGTTGTAAAATTTGAGGAGGTTATGTGGAGATTTGTAGAGAGACTTACAGGCTGCACTAAGAGGCTGGTTTTTGGGCCAGGAAGCAGCTATTGGGCAGAGATGGGGTCAGATTTGATGAAATTTAAGGGAAGAAATAAGCTCAGAAACATAATCGTAAATGAGGGATTTTTAGGGGGGCATCAGCACAAAATTCTGGGCTGTTCTGAAATCATTATCATCACGATTTTTAGGTACTAATGATGATTGACGTGGGATGCTGTGGAGGTCCCAAAAATCTGGGCAGATTTGGGGGTCCCACAATTCACAAGATCTCATAATCGGAGATTATTTTTCTTCTTTTCGTTTTCTATTTAGATCAGATTTACACCTATAAAATCTGCGTGGGATTCATAAGATCAAAATTTTGGGTTCCTATAGAATCTGCGATTCTAGAGAAGATTGGAGAAGACTTTAGAAGGTTGAAAGTAATATGCACGTGGATCCAAGTTGCTGAAAAATAAGTTCTCGTGATTTTAATATTATTTATTTATTTGGATAAGATTTTTGAGTCCACTAAAATAGGGACTCGGTGAAGAGGGATTACTATGATTTCAATTTTTATCTTTTCATCTTATTGGTGGGGCAGCCTACAGGTCACATCAATCAGAGTTTCCAGCCAATGCTTTAAGAATGAGACCTCTGAGGGGATCTGATTCGATCGAAACCGGTTGAACTGCAGTCCGATTGGTTTTTTTTTTTTTTTAAATAATTAAAAAGTCCTTGTTATAGGTTGCATATAATGAGCATCCAAATTTATTTTCAACTTGGTGAAATCCCTGTTTAGAGAAGGTTTACGTAGTTTGTTAAATGTGGTGGTGCCAGTGACTGCAAGCAATCACCATTAATTGCTTCCATAGTGGACGACCTCTGTTTCTTACGATCAAATTTAAGAAAGAAAGAAAAGTAGAAAATGCTAGTTATTTAGAGGCTACTTGCACTGCTTTTATCCGCGCATGAGTGAGAAGGGAAGAGCTTGAGTTGAGAACTCGGTGCAAAGTCCGTAGTAGCAGTGTGTGTATGTGTGAGTTTAATGGCAGAATGCATGTGAACTTTCGAAATTGAGGGCTAAAATTTATCAGTGTTGAGCCTTCATTTGGTCAAGGATCAAGTGTCAATATTTGGAGCGGCAGTTGACCCAGTCCAAGATTGCTCTATTGGAAAAGGGTGTCTCCTTGAGTATGAGAAATTTCATTACATGGGATAAATGGTGCCATTGCACAATCTCAACAGCTTAGATAAGATGGGGGATCATTTGTCTAGTATCCGTACAAGGGTCGAGTGATGAGAGTTATTGGCTATTTGGCTAAAAAGGAGCAGAGAGCCACACTACCTTGTAGTGGTGTGGCCTCTGTGAGTCCCTACCAATGTTGTGATGCCTAGAAGATGACAAAGGGCAACAATTGGGAGGCTGTCAAAATTGTGGTTGTTGAAACCAGTATCTTGTGTGTCAAGTGCTAACACATTGCTAGTGTTGCAAGCCTGTCCAAGAATTTGTTATTGCTTTGTACACATGATGCTTTTTGCTATGCCCTGGATGCTGAGGAACTCTACAGTGAATAGGGCAGTCATTGCCTTGCAAATCTTTTCAGATTTGGTATATTGACTGGTATGCGTGGTGCTTCCTGCTGTGCTTGCATAACAGAGTTGGCTTACCGCGGAGGGAAGACATTAAAAGCTTGCCAAATCTTAAGGGATTTTGTATCTATAAGCCTTAATAGCTAGTGATGTATCCAAGGGCCTTATTCCCTGTAATGATGTTTAGCTACCACTATGAGAGCTTTGTGGGGGTTGCCACGTGTTACAACCACAAATGTCTTAATTAAATGTGAGCGGCCTTAGGCTGCTTGGTAAGGGTTTGGTCCTTTGACTGCCGCAGATAGTGCAATATGGCCGTGTGATTGGAAGTCATGATTACTTAATCTGAGGAGACGTGATATTCAGACAGTACAATAAGTGTTTAGTC